>JALIGW010000021.1:1459633-1492133 GCA_023053685.1 Diadophis punctatus similis
CAGACAGACAGACAGACAGACAGACAGACAGACAGACAGACAGACAGACAGACAGAACAATCTTAATAAAATGACCTTTTTAAACTCCCATAAGTTTAAATAATAGTATTCTAAGTACTATTTAAACTCCCATAAGTAATATTAAGGAAAACATCAAGTACAAAATTATGCTTCCTCATTCTTATGAATGTTGCTATTGGTTTTAAATACCATGTGACTTAGGTACTTTCAGAGTCAATGCAGGTTGGCCTGTTGGTATTATTTGATAGATTTATTATTTTGATAGGTTTATTATTATTGTATTATTTCTAGGTTTCCAGGCCAAACCTCTCTAACTACATGTTTCAGAACACAAGTGATTAACTATATTTAACAGATCACAGTATGAATACATATAAACCGAGGTGTGTGGGTGGAATCTGCAGAAGAAAGTTTTCTATACATTAATTTTAATTTCCTTATGGCTTGGACACAATGAATATTATGTGTTGTAATATTGTCTTCATTTGCATATCAGCCTTGCATTGTAAATAAACAAATAGTGATCATATTATTCACAAGGTGTCTGAAGACAAAAGCAAGTTTCACTAAATATAAGTGTTTGGTGATAATAGAGTCTCCCAAGGCTGGAAATTCCAGGTGACCATTTAGTGTTTCAGAAAGTGTCATTAACAATAGCAATAGCAATAACACTTAAACTTATATACCAACCCATAGTGCTTTAGAGCACCTTTTGGGCAGTTTACTATCTCAGCATGTTGCCCCCAACAATATCATCATCCTCTTTTAATGACCCCATAATCCCTTGCATCTGGGCAACTGAATGGAGCTGAGTGCTTACTAGCCGGATGCCCTTCCTGTCACCAATGCAGAGTTTTTTTCAGCAGATATATTCTCAGTGTGCCCAGAGAGAGAAATATATGCCTCTACCTAAGATCGAACTCACAGCCTCCTGATTGTGAGGCAAGATTGTCAGGCCACTGCACCACTCTTGCCCCCAACAATATGGATCTCCATTTTACTGACCGCGGAAGGATGGAAGTCTGAGTCAACCTTGAGCCCTTCAGCCTCCAGGCTATTTGCAGAGTTAGCCTGCAATACTACATTTTAACCACTGTGCCACCAGGGCTCTGTAGAAGTTATACAGATCAATTCATTAGCACCCCCACCACCCAATGTATACCTGATTCATAAAAGAAATCAGCCCAACCTATGTATTCGTGTTGATCTAATGTGGGTAAAGTTTTTAGTTTAATGACATTTCATTCATATCACTTTGCATATTGCAGTGTTTTCAACATAATCAGTGAACAATTGAGCATTGAATCCCACTGAATTTTTCTAATACAGTATCACTTTTAAAGATCACTTGATCACATATGATTCCACTATGTAGACCTTATTCTTTGATTGTTCTAGTCTTTGATTATTTAATGGTAACTCCTTTTATTTGAGGCAAGGGAGCAAGGGAGATGGCTCTTGGGACCACACATTTTCAGACTCCCTATTCTGAAACTGGGTAACACAACAAACTCAACAAATTTAGCAGTGTCCTTTTGATAGTTGCCGAACCAAGAGATCCCAATTCTGGGTGGTATTTTTACTTTATACTTTTTATAAGTGACAAAATGGTTTATTTCTAAGTTAGAATACACAGCGGGAAAACAATTTAAAACATCTTTCTGTAGGAAGATTAATTTTCTTATGGTTGTTACTTACACTGATTTACATCCCGCCCAGCCGCCGTGATTATTTTAAATTCATTCTATGGAAGATCATTTTCTCTTACAAATTCTTGTGAGTTTCATTAAACTGAATTTATGTGTATTATCTTAACTCATGTTTACTGTGTGAATTGTATTTACATACAATTCTTATCTATGAAATACACACATTTATAATGCATATCTGGATTAACAGAGTTTCATAAATAGAAAGTCTTCTAAGATTCATTAGCTTCCCTATTGTAATTATATTCCTGGTATATTATCTGCTGGTTATTCTAAAATGATGTTACTGGTGCATGAAAATACATTCAAAAAATAAGTAATAGTCTTTTAACTATTTCAGATAAAGCCTAAGGAATTATATTCATTTTTTTATTTTTTATTTTTTTGGATTTAGAAAACTCTATAAGTTGGAAGGTGAATTTTAGGTGCATAGATCCAAACTATTTTTTAAAGAAATACAGTACATATCAAATGTTCTTTTGAAAATTATTTTGTTTGGATTTCATTTGACTATTTTTTTATTTATTACACATATTTCCTGCTACATTCAAATTATCCTAGGCAACATATAATACACACAATATGTTAAAATATCCACAGTAATGTTAGTTACATAAGAATAATGCATAAAATAATACCAATAAAGATTGAGGGGAAAGTGGATTATTATAACACTTTGCAGTGGCTTACAAGTAGAATATTAAGAAAAGAAACTCGAGGCTTGATTTTGGCTGCTTAAGAGCAAGCTGTGCGAACAAATGCAATCAAGGCCAGAATTTAAAAAAAATCATCAAATGATTCAAGGTGCAGAATGTGGAAAGAAACGGAAGAAACCGTAGATAATAAACTATAGCTTGAGCAAGAAGATCACACAAACTGATTATGTTGTTGTTGTTAGTTGCGAAGTCATGTCCAACCCATTGTGACTCCATGGACAATGTTCCTCCAGGCCTTCCTGTTCTCTACCATTCTCTGGAGTCCATTTAAGCTCACGCCGACTGCTTCAGTGACTCCATCCAGCCACCTCATTCTCCCGTCGTCCCCTTCTTCTTTTGCCCTCAATCGTTCCCAGCATTAGGCTTTTCTCCAGTGAGTCCTTCCTTCTCCAGTGAGCCAACAACTCTTGAAGCCTTTTTGGCGATGTTGTTGCAGTGGGCTTTGGCACTTAGGTCATTTGATATGAGTATTCCAAGGTCTTTGACTGGGTGAGGGTCGTCTGCAAGGTCTTGTCTGTTCAGCTTGAATTTGGTGTTCTGATTCTTTTTGCCAATGTGTAGGACAGAGCATTTGTTGGTTGAGATTTGGAGTTGCCAGATGTTTGACCATTCTGACACAAAGCCTAGGTCTTTTTGGAGGATAGTGGACTTTTGCGACTTATGTAGCTTGCACATTACTTGCAGAATTATTAATTCATAAAATAACTTTGATGCAGCCAAGACGTCTGCAGAGCTACCCACCTAAAGTCAATTCATGTTAATGAGCAAAACCAGGACTGGATTGTTTGGGGCTGGGTTGTTTCCCCTTGTAAAAGTGTCCTGTTGGTTAAAATTAATCAGACACAAATAAATGGAACCCCGGAGAGTCTCATTAAATCTAATTAGCCCTTAGTTAATAGTGTGACCTGAACAATTCAATCATGTTATAAGCTACTGCACTTTAACTATAGAAATAAATTAATTTAATAAATGAAGATGCATTAATTAGCTCATCTAAATATAATCTTTAAACAAATTACTGTGCATGTAGATAAGCATAAACTGCTGATCAAGTTAAATCCTTCTGCACTGCAAGGAATTTACTAGGTCTTTAGGTCAAATCCTATTGAGTTCAGTCTCCTCCTTAAAAATAAATAAATAAAGCATCCACATGGCTCTTCAGAAAAGAAAATTAAAAGGCAATTATGTTTAAAGGAAATTTGAAAGCCAAGGATAAACTACCACTATTTATTTAGAGGAAGAATTGATTGAACCAAACAACCTACCTACTACCCCCATTTAAAAGAAACCAAGAAAAAAAGAAAGTATGTTGTTGCTTTTATCATGATCATGAAGATGATCATCATCAGCAATTACATCATATTCATTTTATTAATTTTATTCAAAATGGTGTAACATTTTTTGCTGATAAATGAAAATAAAGGGAGACTATTATAGATCTATTTCGAGCTATTTTGCTCTCATCAGATAGCCATACCCTTAGTGGGATTTGAACCTGGGCAGTCTGCTTATAAGGCAGAAGTGTATATATATATATACACCTTGGGAAAGCGCCTTGGAAAGGAAGTGTATTTATTAGCGTGACTTCCATCTTTAAAAAATAACACAATCTACACTTGGAAAAGAAATACATCAAAACATAATACTATTAGGTTTATTTCCTATTAAGCCTAATTAGATCCTCCACAGCTATTACATGCACTTGCTCTCACATTTTTTCATTGAAAAGTATCCATTGATCCATTTATTAAGATGGGCTATGAAATTTTAGCTGCTAGCTGTTTACAAGAATGTTGCTAGCAAATTTATTAGATAGAAAAGAAAATGATAATAATTATGGAATATAAATCTTATTTTTAATGTATGTACTTATGCTTTTTTATATATATTTGGAAGGAAATTCAAAATTGCATTTTAATGTTTCCTTAAAATGAGGTGTGTATGTATGTGTGTGTGTGTGTGTGTGTGTGTGTGTGTGTGTGTGTGTGTGTGTGAAATATAATATTTAATTATATTTGCCCTACGTTTCCCAGTTAAAACATATGTGTTGTGCCAGCTTTCCTACCGGTTCGGACGTGCACGCTTCGCGGAACTTCTCTCAGGAACTTCTCTCTACCAGAATAGGTGCTTTTGTCTATTCTATGCATAACATTTATGTAGTTCCTGGTTTTTTATGGTTTTTTATTTATGGATTATTGTTGGCCTCATTTGTGGGGTTGAGGTGTTGTCGGCCTCATGGTTAAGTCTGTCCGTGTGTTGTGAAATTAAAACATTTTCATCATTTCTTCTGGCTGCTAGTGTCAGGCTCCAAGTAATGCACCCATTACAAATCGAACTCAGAGGCATTGTTTTTCCTCAAAGAACAAATTTATTTAAGTGTACCATCTTAGTGCTACTGGTGAAAAGCCAGTACTAAAGTTCCCGGGCTTTTCACTCCAATGTAAGTTTCAGTTTCTCAGGTTTCCAAAACAACTGTCACATTGTCCAACAAAGGTGGGGGCTGGTTGCTCAGCAACACCTCTCCTCTTCCTCCTCTTCTTCTTCCTCCTCCTCCTCCTCCTCCTCCTCCTCCTGTCACCCAAATGTTGGAATGTGATTGACTCATCAGCTAGGAATGATGTTTTGACTGAAGGCTCCATCCCCCTCCAGCTCCAAGCTGTGTTAAACTGAATTCATGCCAGAATGCCCCAGGATGCAAACAATCCCACATCCCAATCAAAATCAGGCTTGACAGCTAGTTTATCAAAAAAAAAAAAAAAAAAAACCACCCCACCCACTGTGGTCTATATGGAAACAATTCACCCATTATTTTACTTCCATAAGGAGATTGTATAATTCAGTGGATAGAAATATAGTTCTGCAACTTTTAAATAAAGGTAGATTGACATTAAAGTTATTTTTCAGTGATCAGAGTAATACTGATAAAACCACCTGTTTTGTTCAATTTCTATTGTTGGCTATCTGTCCTACTTTTTTCTTCCACTGAGGATAATGCTGGAGATATGAATAACATGTAGCGAAATAAAAGGAAATCTCTTGAACAAAAGCCGGGAGAAGGATTCCAAGATAGTAAACAAGCCATCGGAAACAATGTCTTTATTAAAGAAGCTTAGCAAAAGTATTAAAGGCAATCATCATATCATTAAAAAGGCAGTTTATTTTGGCTGCCAAGATGGATAAAGTCAGAATGATTTGATTATGCTTAATTAAGTTATAGTTCATGTTTGCTTTCAGTTATTTACATAGTCAGGACTTAATCTTCAAAGCTGAATGAGACAGCAAGTTCCTGCTAACTTTAGAAGATCCCTTTCCATCTGCTGCCTTGCTTCCTTGGTGTTTTTTCTGCCTACATTTAACTCATAAGCTTCCTTGGACTAGTAGCTGGGTTTTTCTGTTTCTGTAACTACATATTTATGCAATTTAATTATTTCAATGACCCAGTAGTCAAAGCTCTCTGGGCAGTATACAATGAAACACATTAAAAACCACAATCTGAATAAAGACACATAGGATTAAAGAATTAAATCAAAACAACAACACTAATAAACTAGGCAGCAGCGCTGCATATACAAATCTAAGAATTAAAAGACAATTAGAAGACAATTTAAAAGTGTGGGGAAATAAGAAGGTCTTAACTTAGCCTTGAAGTTATGCTAATGAGGGTGGCAGTCAATCTTCTCCAGGGAAGGGATTCCATAAATGGGGCCCTACCACATAAAAAGGGCCAAGTGAGGTGGAAGGGCTTGTAAATGATCTTAAGCTTTAGGTAGATGTGCAGTCCTCAACTTGAATAAATTTTTATTGATTAGCCCTTGGGCCATATCAAAATGCAGAATTCCAAAGACAAATCACAGTCCTCAATTTACCACAGCTTCTTATCCACTGTTCAAAGTTATGACACACTTTCCTGTGTACTTATTACCCAGTTCCCAAGTTTCAACAACGGCCACACCTACCCAGTCATGTGACCATACATCAGGTACATGGAAACCAGCCCACACTTACAGCCTTTTGCAGCATCCCAAGATTACATGACTGTGTTTTGCAAATTGTTTTGCCAAAACCTGGCATTCTTTCCCCATTTTCGGCAAAATCAACCCACAGCGAACCACTGGTTCACCTAACGACTGCCACAAAAAAGGCTTTAAAAATGGGCCAGTCATGTGTGGCTTTCCTCTTTTACAACTGTCATGACCTACATCCATAATGGGCAGTCATCATTGCACTTTTAAGTCAAGAACTACCTGTGTATGGGACAAGGTGACATGGTAAAGTGGCCACTGTAACAATGCATGGATTGCTGACGCTGTACTTGAGCAGAAACATATCATCGTTGTGTGGGAGAGTACTAGATTTGCCTATAGTCACCATTATAGGTAATACTGGAGCCGAGGTAGCTCAGTGGTTAGAATGCAGTACTGCAAGCTATTTCAGCTGACTGTTAGCTGCAGTTCGGCAGTTCAAATCTCACCGGCTCAAGGTTGACTCAGCCTTCCATCCTTCCGACATGGGTAAAATGAGGACCCAGATTGTTGGGGGCAAGATGTTGATTCTGTAAACCACTTAGAAAGGGCTGTAAAAGCATTGTGAAGCAGTATATAAGTCTAAGTGCTATTGCTATTGCTAATACACCAATGTGAACCAAAATAAAAGTTGCCTATGTTAGATATTCAGAATGTTATAAAATAGCTGAGAACAGACCATGGAGAACGGGGCTTTGTTCCTTACCTGAACGCCCCTTCTCGTAGGGCGGAGCGAGCCTCCAAGAATGGGATGATCCAATCCATCAGCCAATCAGGACTGAGTCTGACTCTATATAAAAGCTGTCACCCCGAAGGGCACCCCCTCTTGAGACGAAGGACGTAGTCAGACCC
This sequence comes from Diadophis punctatus similis, assembly GCA_023053685.1. Taxonomy (NCBI): domain Eukaryota; kingdom Metazoa; phylum Chordata; class Lepidosauria; order Squamata; family Dipsadidae; genus Diadophis; species Diadophis punctatus. The sequence continues at coordinate 1,466,954 of JALIGW010000021.1, forward strand.
ATAGTGTAATAACCTAACCAAACTTTATTAAACAGCAGGAATGTAAACTATAACTCTATGCAAGAAACCAACAGGGAGGGACTTGGAGGCTCGCTCCGCCCTACGAGAAGGGGCATTCAGGTAAGGAACAACGCCCCGTTCTCCAGAGTGGGCGGAGCGAGCCTCCAAGAATGGGACATGCCAAAGCAGTTCGGTCCCTAGGGAGGGCAGACAGTTATTCCTGCTGTTCCTCAGCCGATAAGGCAGACTGAAGAACATGCCTCCCAAAATCAGCCTCAGCCAAGGCGAATTGGTCCACTTTGTAATGTCTTATAAAGGCCACCAGAGAAGACCAGGTGGCCGCCCTGCACACTTCCTCCAGAGAAGTTCTGGCCGACCACGCTGCCGTGGTGGCCGCGCTGCGTGTCGAGTGTGCGGTTAAACCTTCCGGACGTGGGAGGCCCTGCGCACAGTAAATGTCTGCAATGACCGACCTGATCCAGCTGCCAATAAGCACTGGCGAAGCCTTGTTGCCCATGGATTTCGGATGGAAACAAACAAACAACGCTTCCGAGCGCCGAAAGGTGGCGGTGCGGACGTTGTAAATTTTAACTGCCCTCCGTACGTCAATGGTATGCCACTGGCGCTCCAAGTCCGTGGAAGGTTGGGCATAAAAGGAGGGCAAGATCAGGTCTTGTGTCCTATGGAAGAGTGTATTCACCTTCGGAATGAACGTCGGATCCAGACGGAGAACAACCCTATCGGGGTGGAATATGCATAAGTCCTCCCGGACCGATAGGGCCGCCAGTTCCGAAATCCGACGTGCCGAAGTTATGGCCACCAGAAAGGCAACCTTGAGGGTGAGGTGTCTTAGAGAGACGGTGCGTAGCGGCTCGTAGGGCTCCGTCGTCAGTGCAAGAAGAACCCGCGGGAGATCCCACGTCGGGAATCTGTGGACGACAGGAGGCGAGATGTTGGAGGCCGCTCGTAGAAACCGCCGTATCATCGGATGGCCGGACAGTGTGTCTGCGGTGTCGCAGGAGAGCACGGTGGAGAGTGCCGCCAGTGGGCGACGCAGAGTGTTGGGGGCCAACCCCTTGTCCAGTCCCGCTTGTAAAAAGCGTAAAATCCCCACGATGGTAAGGTCTACCGGACATAGCGAGGCGGCGGAACACCACGCACAAAATGACTTCCATGTGGAGGTGTAAATGTGGTTCGTCGACGCCCGTCTGGATGACATAAGAGTGTCCACGATGGCGTCGGGCACCCCGCGATGAGTCAGGCGGCGCCGGTCAAGTGCCAAGCGGTCAACTTGAACCATTGCGGGTCTGGATGGTTCAAGGACCCCTGGGAGAGCGAAGACGCGGTCGGTGGTATCCTCCATGGCGGGCTGGCCGATAGCGACCGTAGGTCCGCGAACCACGCTCTCCTGGGCCAGTGCGGGGCGAGGAGAATCACCTCCGCTTCCTCGGCGATGATCCGGCGTATGACCTGTGGTAGTACCGCCAGAGGAGGGAAGGCATATAGGAGGCCCCTCGGCCAGGGACAACGAAGGGCGTCGATGTCCTCGGCCCCTGGGGACCGGTAGCGGGACACAAACCTCGGGAGCTTGGCGTTGCGGGGAGTGGCGAAGAGGTCGATAACTGGAAGTCCGAATCGCTGCACCAGCTGCTGGAAAATGTCCTGGTGCAGGCTCCACTCCGCCGAGTCCACCGCATGGCGACTGAGCCAGTCCGCCGTTGTGTTGTCTACTCCCGAGATGTGCTCCGCTCTGAGCGAGAGCAGGTGGCGCTCCGCCCAGAGTCCCAAGGCTTTGGCCTCCGACATTAGGCCCTTTGAGACTGTCCCACCCTGGTGGTTGACGTGCGCCTTGGTGGTTACATTGTCCGTCAGCAACAGGACATGTCGGTTGCGGAGGATGGGCTGGAAGTCCTGCAGGGCCCGGAATGCTGCTCGCAGTTCTAGGATATTGATATTGAGGAGGGTCTCCGACTGAGACCACGTTCCCTGGGCCACATGGGAAAGGACGTGAGCCCCCCATCCCTGCAGGCTGGCGTCGGTTGTCACCGTCACCCGGCTCGGTTCGAAGAAGCTGGACCCTTCGGATATCGCCAGGGACCGCCACCACTGGAGAGAGCGACGGACAGAGGATGGGATTAAGATTTTAGCCGATGAGTTGCGCTTACCCGCCCTTTGGAAGGGTAGCAAGAGCCATTGCAAGTCCCTGGAGTGCAGTTGCGCCCAGGGAGTGATATGGATGGCCGAAATCATTTTCCCCAGGAGAGACGAGAGTTGTTTCAAAGGCGCTCTCCTTAGGCAGAGCACCTGTTGGACAAGAGTGGTGAGATTGTCCTGCCTCTCCTGGGAAAGGAACACCCTGCACTCCAGGGAGTCCACAATCGCCCCTAGGTGGGTGATTCTGTTGGTGGGCCTGAGCTGGCTCTTTTCGATGTTTAAGGAGAAGCCATGCTCTTCTAAGCACTCCATGGTTAGCTGAAGGTCAACCTCCGCCTGCGAATAAGAGGACGAGAGGATTAGAATGTCGTCCAGATAGCAGTGCATGCGTATTGGAATGGCCCTCATGCTCGCCGCAAGGGCAGCCAGGATCTTCGTAAAGACCCGCGGGGCGGAGGAAAGACCAAATGGAAGTGCTGAGTATTGATAGTGGTCGGACTGGTAGCAGAAGCGAAGGTACTTTTGGTGGGAAGGCCGAATTGGGACATGAAGGTACGCTTCTGTCAGATCGATTGAGGACATGAAGTCCCCTTTGCGCACACACGCTAGGATGGACTGCAGCGTGTGCATCTTGAACCTCTTATATGCGACGAATTTGTTGAGCCGCTTGAGGTCCAGGACCGCTCTCCACCCCCCCGAGGATTTTTCGACAAGGAATAAGTTGGAATAGAATCCTTGCCCCTGCTGGTCCTCCGGAACCTGTTGGATGGCCTCAATCTCCAACAGGTGCTGGATGGCGGCTAGCATTAGAGACCGCTTTTGGGGATCGGAGGACTGGGGGCACCTCATGAAAAATCCCGGTGGGGTGGAGAGGAGGTCGAGTGCGAGTCCCGATTGAATGGTTTCCCGCACCCAACTATCCGTGGTGGTATCTTCCCATCACCCGGCGAAGTAGCGCAGGCGACCCCCAATGGGAAGGCCTGAGGGATCTACTTGAAGCGGCGGTAGGAGCGCCCGCCTGCACCCCGAAAAGGGCGCTTGGCCGGAGGATCTGCCTTAGGTCTGTCCTGCCCCTGATTCTGACGGCCACCCGCCTGATATCTACCCCTATACCGAGGGGCACGGTAAGGACGGCGAGGTGGGGGAGGGGGAGGAGGAGTGGAAGGTTTGTTCTGGCCCCTGCGGGTACAGTTAGGGAGGACCTTCCGCTTATCTTTGGACTCTACGAGGTACGGGTCTAAAGCCTCCCCGAAGAGGGACTGACCCTGGACCGGAGAGGTGGCGAGGCGCCATTTGTGGCGAGCGTCCGACTGCCACCCCCGGAGCCAATGCATCCGACGTGCCACCACGGATGCCCCCATTGATCTGGCCGCAAAGCGTGCGCTCTGCAGGGTGGCATCTGAGGTGAACTGGGCCACCGCAAGGAGCTTGTTGATGTCTTGGCGGGTGCGCCCGTCGGAAGACTGTTCTTGCAGCGTCTTGAGCCAGCGGATTGATGTTCGGCAGAAAAACGAAGCCGTGGCCGAAGCTCGGACGGCCCACGCGGCCGCTTGGTGGGACCGCATAATGGCCTGTTCTGCACGGCGGTCCTCCGGGCGTAACAGTTCCTCGCTGTCGCCAGGTAGAGGGTTGGCCGAATAGAGCGCCTTGATGGCCGGGTCAACTGGCGGAAATGGCAGGTGCTGGGCCAGCCCCTGCGCCACGTTAAAGTAACGTTTGTCCAAGGATGAAGGTGCCGCCCCAGTGATCGGGGCCTGCCATTGCTTGGTGACCGAGTCCACAAAGAGCTTTGGCGCGGGAATGACTTCCTCTTGCGAGATCGTTTCCTCGAATAGAGGGTCGCTCGGTTCCTCGCCCGCCGGTTTGGGTTCCACAGGGGGCATTTTGGCCGCTGCCCGCGCCTTGTGGAGAAGAGATTTAAACAGTGCCGGGTTAAACAGGCCCGTAGTGACCGGAGGCGTGGGAGCGGTGTCCTCGTCTGCTGACAGGTCGAGGTCCTGTCCCTGGTCCTCAGTGTCCTGAAGCGTGTCAGGAGAAGACTGCGGAACGGGAACGTCGGCGGTCAGAGGCTGGTCCCACTCGGGGGCTGGCTGGGTGCGGCACGGCTGGGTGGAAGCGGGAGCAGCGTCGGCTGTGGTGGACAGCGCCGAAGAGGTCTGCTTAATGCCTGCAGCAATTCCATCCCTGATGGCCATCTGGATGAGGGCCTGGACCTCCGGGCTCTGGAAGATGGCGGAGGCAGTGATTGGGGGGGCGGCTGTTGGGTTGGCCCGTGGTGGCTGGGGCTCTTCCCAAATGTCAATGTCTCCCAAGCAAAGGTTGGGGTTATCTAATGACAGCGCCCCAGATGATTGTCGGGATCTGGAGGCCAGTGAATCCCCGGCATCCTTGGGACGGGAAGTGCTTGCAGCGGCCGAAGATGGCAGTCTGGGCTTGTCCCTGTGGCCTCCTTCCCTTTGGGGATCCCTCTTGGGGTCCGCCCCTCCCTGGCGGAGAGGAGAGCGGTCCCATTGCGAGGTGGGCAGATCCGATGTAGCCCGAGCATCTGCACTAGACTGCTTGTCTTTGCTGGGCTTGGTTTTGTTTCTGGCCCCCTTGTCGGCCATAGCTGCCCAGTTAGGAGTGGCAAGGTGGGCTGTAGCAGGGAGCCGCGGGCGCAACTGTAGCATGGGACAGGAGCCGACAAACAGCTGTTGCCTGCCGGCGTCAGCGACGTGAGGAGAGGGTGCTCGCTAGAGCAGGAGCGACCACAGCATGCGCGCGCGCCCAGCGGAGAAGCCGCCGAGCAGCTGGGGCGATGTAAGAAGCCTTCTTGGTGAGGGAATCCCCAGGCGCTTCCTGGATAGCGCGCGCACCCTCGGAGACTCCGACCAGCAGCTGCAGCCGACGCTTGACGTTGGCCCGGCAAGGGAAACCCTGGGCTCGAGTGCGGCTGCGCGGTCCTCCTGCCGCGTCAGAGGCCGACGAGCAGCTGGGGCCGACGCTTTTGATGCACCCGGCGAGGGAAGCCCTGGGAGTGAGTGCGGCTGCGCGGCCGCCTTGCCGCGGCAGATGGAGGTCGGCCGGCTCGAGGAGTCCCTGGTCAAACACCGGATCGGCGAGCAGAAGGACAGCGGGCGCCGGCTTGGTGATCTCCGCTGCGCAGGCTCACGATGAAGGGAGCGATGTGCCTGGAAGTTAGAGCCTCCTCGCCTCCGATAGCCGACCGAAGCAGTAAAATGGGGCTATGAGCAGTGCGCATGCGCCCGACCCTCAGCCGTAGGGCGGGCCGCAGTTTGACAGTTATTGAGGAAGATGGCCGTTCCAGCCAAATCCGATGAGGAGACAGGTTGCGAGTTCGCACGGAGGCTCTAAACGCAGCGGAGAGTGCGAAGAGAGGATTTGCGGCTTATTTCAAAGGCGCTGGAACGCTGAAGCTGGTAAGGAGGGGATAGGGTGGCAATCCGACTCTAGGCCTCAGACGCTGGTTAACAAAGGATCCCCTCCCCGCGGTAAGCGGCAGAGCCGCCCTGGCCGGTGGTCACTCAAGCGTAACAGCTTCTGTGACTTATAGTGATGGAAGACAGGAACAGGAAGGCCAGGCCGCGTTGTAATCCTCTGGGCAGCAGTCCAGAAGACAGACAGCTGTCACAGGACACTAGCTGCCCCCCCACTCACGATTGCAACCAGTGTGGGGTAGGCACTTACTGATTTGAAGAGTTTGTTGAGAGAACCTGCTAGGTTAGGAAACACTAGTCCTGGACTTAGGACTGAGTCGAAAGAGGGGGTGCCCTTCGGGGTGACAGCTTTTATATAGAGTCAGACTCAGTCCTGATTGGCTGATGGATTGGATCATCCCATTCTTGGAGGCTCGCTCCGCCCACTATGGAGAACCTGTAATTTCAACATAATAGGTATGGATGATTTTGGTTCATTTTATAAATCTAAATCCTCTGAGTTTGACTAATAGCAATAGCAATAGCACTTAGGCTTATATACTGCTTTACAGTGCTTTATAGCCCTCTCTAAGAGTTTTACAGAGTGAGCATCTTGCCCCCAACAATCTGGGTCCTCATTTTATTCACCTCAGAAGGATGGAAGGCTGAGTCAACCTTGAGTCTGGTGAGATTTGAACTGCCAAATTGCAGGCAGCTGGCAGTCAGCAGAAGTAGCCTGCAGTACAGAGGTGGGATTCACTTACCTTCCCTACTGGTTCGCAAATGTGAGCATGCACGTGCCTCATCTGCGCATGTGCACGGCCTTCTGTGCATGTGCAGTGCTCGCGCATTAAGTTGGGGTGGGTGGGTGGAGCCTCCCGCAGTCACTGCTACCGGTTCATGCAATCCAGAGAGAACTGGCTGAATCCCACCACTGCTGCAGTAGCCTAACCACTGTGTCACTGTGGCTCTTAGGAAAAGCAGCAACTTTAAATCCCAGTGCAGATAATGTATATATTATTATGATTATCTGTGTGAGGCTTCCAATCAGTTATAAACTTTTTTGTTTGCTTGCTTGTTTAACCACCAGTCTCTAGTAAGAAACATCTGCTTAAAAAACAGTGTTTAGTGAAACTTGCTTAACAGCTTTACAAATGTATTTGGAAAAAAAATGTATTTCCAATCTTCTCATCTTTTGTAATTTTCCCAGCAGACTTTATCTGCAACACAGAGCTAAGAATTTTATACATTAGAGGAAGAAAGTGAGAAGGCTGAACATGGCTAAGATAAATTGTGTACATCCCACGCAATGTTTTAAAATTTCACAAGTATTCAGTTGAACTCTAAATGTACAAACTGAAACCTAATGCCATTTCTGGATTACACTATGCCCCATTGTTAACCCTGAATATTTGTATGGAGTTTACAGAGACTGAACAGACAAAAAAAGATTGTGACATAAATGAACAAAGGGAACTTCCAGAAAGAAGTAAGAGAATAAATCAGTGGTAGGTTGCTGCTGGTTCGGACCGGTTCGCCTGAACCAGTGGCGGAAATTTGCCTCCGCTCGCCGAACCAGCAGCAATGGCTGGCTGGCCATGCCCCAAAACCGGTCCTCTGATCGCCGCTCCTTGAAAGCAGCTGGTAAAGAATCCTCTGTGCATGCGAAAAGGCTTCTGCGCATGCGCAGAGGGTCATTTCCCAGACATGACGTAGGCGCACACTTACGACGGAATGCGAACCGGTAGAGAAGGTAAGTGGAACCCACCACTGGAATAAACTACAGGAAACAGATTTATTATCCCAAATCCCCTCCAAAAGAAATATCCATTCACAATATTCAATCATTTAAAAAAAATTGGTCATAGACCATCACAATTACAATTAAATACAATTAATACAATTGGGTTGTATACAATTGAAATACAATTTCAGATACAATTAAATTAATTTCAATAATAACAGTGACATTTCAATTTCGATTTTGTCAATATTTCAACTTCATTTTTTTCTGATTTATATTATTTATCCCATCCTCATCCTTGATACTCATCAATGTGTTTTTCAATCATAAAAAATATGAATTGTTTAACGATGATCACCTTTCTAGTTTATGTGACCATAGTTCCATTTTGATTAACATTTAAGAATCAAGATCACTCATCTGAAAAAAGGTGATTACATGCATTTCCAGATCTAGAAGAATATACAAAATATTGGGTAATCAATAGTTTATTGCAATTCCTATATTATATACAGTATCATATATGGATTAAAATTGACAATATATACTTTTGTCAGTAACTGCCTTTACTGAGCCAATGCAAGGTTTCAAAGGCATTTTTGTGTCTATTATTAACTACAGTTTTGTTTCCTTATCTCTCTTCCAGTAATCTTATAAGGCATGGATGACAACATGACTTAGATAGCCAAAGGGACACAGTGGACACGCTGACTAAAATATATTATTTTCTTCCACTATTAATGCTTCTTAAAACCTTCACTAATACCATTAAGTGAATACGAAATGTGACTGAGAATTACTGTAGAGTCAGCCTTCTGCATAGTATGGAAAAATAATTATAAAATGTTTTATTTTCAGGTATTTCACTGCTCTGTAAAGGTTTTTTTCAACATCAGGTTGAACATAAGTTTTTTGCAACAACATTGTAGGGTAACCCTACAAAGTTCTTTCTGACCTCCCAGTTACAGGGGCAGGTTGCCTACTTACCGATACCGGTGCACTGCGTGCGCATCTCCACATTTCATGCGCGCACGCGCTCACTACATGCACGCACCCTCTCATGCTATTTCAGCGAGATTTGCTTCTGCACATGCGCGGAAGCAAAATCTCACTGAAATCTCATGAGGGTGCGCGTGTGTGTGCGATTTCGGGGAGATTTTGCTTCTGCGCATGCGCGGAAGCAAAATCTCACCGAAAGCTCTCTCTCACATGCATCCCCTTGCGAGATTTCGGTGAGATTTTGCTTCTGCACATGCGCATAGGCAAAAAAGCCAAAAAATTCTTTAAAAATGATGGTGATGCGCACGACTGTCTGGTGAAGACGGTACCGGAGCAGTCGCGCGCAAATTGCGTAATCGGCGGGTCCCTACCGGAGGTGTGCACTGGACCGCACCGGTAGGAACCCACCCCTGCCCAGTTATATTTGGAAAATTCCCCCAACCAAGATAAACTTGAATATAGCATATCATGAAAATGTTAAACAAATGTAAATAAAAGGTGGGGTCGTTAAGACTTATTCTTTGTTTCTTATTAAGTTTTCATCATACTGAAAAATCTTGGGATTGTTTGAAAATTGATGAAATGCTATGGATTATCTCCTTAGCTTAATCCACCTGATTGAAGTAGGAAATAAAAAGCTAGACTACAGAAAACAGGAACTTATCAACTCTCCAGGTAATTGGTCTATTATCAAACTGCATTTACAGGAAAGTTCTCCTTTGTATAATACAAGTCTTGAATACATACAGGGATTGTCTGAGGCTACAGATTTCAACTCCAAGGTTTTGTCATCCGAAAGGAGACACCAATTATAGCTTCCCCCCCCCCAATTCAAAATTGTTTTAATTTAATTTTAATTATATATAATAATTGTTTTTATATGTTTATTGTAGTCATGTATCCACTTGGAGTCACCTTTTCAGGATGGGTGGTCATATAAATTAGATAGATAGCTGATAAATGATAGACAGATACACAAGATAGATAGATGATAGATAGATAGACAGACAGACAGACAGACAGACAGATAGATGATAGATAGATAGATAGATAGATAGATCATTTTTTCTTATTTCACTTCTTTTTCCATTTGATTGACTATCATCATTACTATCCTCTCAACACACTCCAAATGTTTAATATTGTTCTTAAAGTGTGGTGCTTAAAAAGTAAAAATGGAAGCGTGGTAGTTGATTTCTGTGTTGGACATAATTGGGGGGAATGCATTGAGAGGCAAAGTGAAAGAAACATGTCAAGATAATATCGTACAGTGGCTTTTCAGCAAGTTCCTATTTTTTGTGTGAGCAGATGTCAGTGGACATTTCCATTTAAACATTACTAAATCAGTAAAGCTTTAGAATCAGGGGTGGCCAAACTATGGTTCTTTGAGGACCTGTGGACTTCAACTCCCAGAATTCCTGAGCCAGTCATGCATGCATGGCTAGCTCAGGAATTCTGAGAATTGAAGTCCATAGGTCCTCAAAGAACCATAGTTTGGCCACCCCTGCTAGATGTTGCGGAATAAAAAGGTATGAGATATGCTTAAGTGCCAAAGTATTTCCTTCTAAGTTGCCGAGATAGTTTTAAAATTATATTATTAACATCTTTTTCAATAGTCCTTTATCGAACTCAGTATTCTTCCAACACACACACACACACACACACACACACACACACACACACACACACACACACACACACACAAAACAAAACAGAATTTTACAACCAAAAGTTTTGATCTATTCCCTTCCTTAGCCATAAAGAGAAACAGGAGTACCAATGACTTCAGGATAACTATTCTTAATTGCACACAAAATAAATAGTAATGGATTTAAATGCCCATGCAGTTCATGAAGGGGAAAAAAGTTATGATTCTATTCTATATATTTTAGGAAGATAAAGATTTATGAGGTAAAGATAGAACTTCACTGACTTGTTTGTCAATCCAAAGTACCAGCCAAAAATGTTATGACCATAAGTGGTTACAAAAAAAGTATTTCAGGGAAGCAAAATAAGATACATCGTCTTTTTAACTTGTTCATAGGCACTGTTTTTATTTCTTTCTGTGGATAAAAAAGATTGACTGAGAATAAAAGGCTGCTGTTTAATGCTGTTGAAATCAATTGGAACTGTACCGATAGCTTACATTGGAATAAGATTGCAGTTAGTAACACTGCCATATTTTCTTCAAGCAGGAAAAACTATTGCTGAGTTTTCCATATGTTGCTGTGAGTTTATTCACTGCCAATATCACTAAAATTGGAAAACAGTTGCTATTGGTGATGACCCTAAGCAATGTGAGTTGGCTTCCTGCAATGGATAGAAAAGGAGTTAAACTGAATCAAGGATGACTCAACTGGACAATTGTTGAGAAGTCTAAGGGTTCAAACAGTGTCACCTCTTCTTCTTAGAAATAGCACTTAAAAACGAACAACTGCCCCTTGCTAAGTTGTGTGTGTGTATGTTTAGAGTCTCCATCTGTCAGCCATAGAATTCTATTTTTTCCACTGCAAAAGTCCCTGATTATCCCACAATATCTAAAGAAGGGTTTTAGTAATGGGAAACTAAATTTAATTACCTGAAGGGAGGATGGATACTTTGACATGCAATGATTCAAAGGGTCATTGGTTACACCCTGCTTATGAGTAGAAAAAATTCCTTTTATGGCCAGATTGTGGGAAGGATGTTTTTCAAGCTATTTTAAGACTTTTAAAATTTTTATTCTAACTTTCATTGTTGAACCATGAAAAATGTCACAAAATTGCCTGGAATATATCAGAACAGACTTGGTACAAAAAACAGTTACCATATTTTTCGGAGTATAAGACGCACCTTTTTCCTCCCTAAAAGTGGCTGAAAATTCAGGTGCGTCTTATACTTCGAATGTAGCTTTTTTTTTTCCAGCCCTAACTAGGTGCTAACAGATCTTCCCAGCTCTTACCTTGCAGGCTCTTTCATTGTTACTCTCTGCAAAGAATGTTTTTCCTAAGTCTTTGCAGGTTTTTTTTTCATTGCTCTACTTGCTCCAAAGAAGTTGTTTTCTAGCCTTAACCAGGTGCTAACGATCTTCCCAGCTCTTGCTGGCTTGCAGGCTCTTTCATTGTTACTCTCTCAGAAGAAGGTTTTTTTAAGTCCTAACCAGGAGATAAAATAATGTGTTGAAGCTGATCAGACTAAGGAAGCTAGCCAGATGAATACCTGGTAGGCAGATTGTTTTCCCCTATTTTCCTCCCCAAAAACTAAGGTGCGTCTTATACTCCGGTGCGTCTTATACTCCGAAAAATACGGTAGATACTTTGGCTAGCCTGACAATGGACTGTACATTCCTAATCCAGACTGATTGTTATGGAGTCAAGTTCTACATCTGCATTGTACTTCCTAGTCCTTACGCTCAGCAGTTTTGGCTCTCTAGCTAGTCAACATATCTGTTTTTTGGCAGGAAAAATAAAAATAGCATCCATCATCTCTTAATATAAATGGTAAGTTCTTCTGATCCTTCTACAAATCAGCCAGAATAATTGATTATCATCTTGGCCCTAGGAAACACTGACATGTAAACGATAAATGTGATTGTGCAATCACATCTCAAGCAACTATTTACTAAGAATAGTTTGCCTAAAGCACATGGGAGACCAAGCTGAACGTTCCTGTTCATGGAACCAAAAAATAAACATGAAAAATGAAATACACTGGGTGTTCTTTAAAAGTAGTTATTCGCAGATTATATAAACAAAAAATATTTTGTTTTGAATTATCAGACACCACTATAGAGATTGGCTGTAGTCTACTTCAGTTTACAACCTATAAAAACCAGCTTTATTAAAATAAAATGACTCCGGGTGGGGGCTTCCTTATCTCTGTTTCCTAGCCAAGGGACCAGCAATGTATGAAGATGTTTCTAAGATCATGTGGCCGTGATAGATTGTGGTGCAGGGAAAACTTTTACCTGATCTCAAAAGGATGAAAAACATATTTTTCATGTGTAGCATTTCTTATACTGTATTTATATAGATTTATTTGCAAAATAAATCTGTACACAAAGAGTAACCGCATCCAGGGGATGGTAGAGGACAGAGAGGCCTGGAGGAACATTGTCCATAGGCAGTGGTGGGTTCCAACCGGTGCAGTCTTGCCTGTTCGTCACCGCAGAACCGAAGAAGTTGTTGGCGTTCGCGGCGTGGTGCTTCCCCCACCCACTTTCCCCGCCTGCCAGGATGCCGCCATTTGTGTTCTTTTGCCCTCTGTGCAAGCGCCGAGGTGGCGCAGTGGTTAGAGTGCAGCACTGCAGGCCACTTTAGCTGAATGTGATCCACAGGTCAGCTGTTCAAATCTCACCAGCTCAAGATTGACTCAGCCTTCCATCCTTCTGAGGTAGGTAAAATGAGGACCCAGATTGTTGGGGGCAATATGCTGAACTCTGTAAACCGCTTAGAGAGGGCAGTAAAGCACTATGAAGCGGTATATAAGTCTAAGTGCTATTGCTATTGCTATAGTTGTAGTATATATGTATTTAAAATATGTGTATTTACCAGCGATCTTACCTGCACTATCATTCTCAAGAAGGAAATCAGAACAGCTAGATCAAAATAAAGCAACAAGAAAAGAGAATCTACAACTTTTTGATGAATAATAGAATAAGAACCCACCAAATCCTGATGATATCCACCTATTGTTATTAAAGAACTCAAATATTAAAAATGCTGATCTTCTAGCAAAAAGATATCTAATTTTGTCACAGTGTGATTTATTGCCTGTTGTATGTATATGCAGGGAGCTGCATCCCTATTCCATATAATGGTTCATTCCTGAGCACGTGATTGATATGTTCTTGTACACATGTGTGCATTCCAAAGTTTCTTCTTTCCTTCTTCTTCTGACTTCCATTGAGTGAAGTAGCACATTTTATATCAGAGATGTAATTAATTAGGATTTATTATTATAAGAACTGACATGCTGATATAGCTATACTTCCTTCTCAAAGAGTTCAAACTTCCAATAAAGGAAAGGTGGTTGAGTTTCTACTTTCAGGCCATAATCCTATTGTCATGAATAGAGCTGCAAAGTTCTAATTGGCAGATATTACCATAAAAAGGCTGAAGTTGAATTAATCTTGGAACAATAAAATGAGGAAGGTCTTTTATACTTTTAGTTTAAATTTATTGTTTTTGTATCTACTTTGTCTTCCTCTTTTTTATTTTGTTCATTTTCCTTGCATGTAAATTTTAACTGGCAAGTCCTTAGATTTTAATTGCTTTTATTGTACTGTATGTCTGCCTGCTTCTAGATGTTGTACATTTTGGTATTTTAACTAGTTTTCTGGTCATTGACAGTAAGAAAACTTTCTGGCATAATGTACATTTCTCCAATTCTTTGCTATTTCTATGGGTCAGGCACATATGCACAGAAATACACAGCAAACAGTGTATATCATCTGTGCTATTTGCTGTTTGCTGTTTGGCAAATTGCTTGGAGGCAGAGGCCTTTTTCCCTTGTTTTCCTCCCCCAAAACTAAGGTGTGTCTTATACTTCGGTGCGTCTTATACTCCGAAAAATACGGTAGCTAGAATTAATACGGACTGCTGGCAGGCTGCAGTTACAAATGAGCTAAGGCTGAAATATGGTGTTGCAATTAGAAATGAAAGAATCCTTCCCATGGAAAAATGCTTTTGTTTTATTTTTTTTTAAAGCACAAGAAGGTCATCCAGTTAATTTTTTGCCTAAGGCAGGACTAAGAACTCACCTGGTTTTTAGCCAATACCTCAAACTGGCTCTCTGCAATAAGCCTATAGAATGAATTTAAAATGATAGTCTCAGGTGTTGGTTGACCTCACAGGAGTGAGCGAAGGGCAGTGAAATAGATTTCTTTGACTATTGATGCAGATAAAGGAAGTAGATGATGAGATGACACATTTGTGTTTTTGTCTATTATTTGTTTTAACTCATCTCCCCATTCCCTGGCATTGTGTAATTCTATACCTACATGGCATTTTCTCACCTGCTATCAGCTGCCACATTGGGCTTGCTTGTGTGCTTCACTATCATGTGGTGACAGTCTACCATGAACTCTGGGCAGTGAATGGGAGGGGGAATACTTGGGGGAAAGCGAAAGTAACTTCTTGTATCTTCCTGAGATGCTGCTTCAAGGTCACCTGGCTGAGAGAACAAGGCAGCTGCAGTAGCAACTTACATTTGAAGTGTCTGTTCTGAAAACATCTTGCCTGAACCTGCTTGGTCATCAGGGGCAGCATTTGGGAGGCAGTTAAGGGAAGGGAAATTTGAACTTAGAGATATTGGTGTGCAATTCTCAGTTCTGGGTATGCATTACACTTGTCTTCTAATATTTATTTATTTATTTATTTATTTATTTATTTATTTATTTATTTATTTATTTATTTATTTATTTATTTATTTATTTATTTATTTATTTATTTATTTATTTATTTATTTATTTATTTATTTATTTATTTATTTATTTATTTATTTATTTATTTGTTTGTTTGTTTATTTGTTTATTTATTTATTTATTATTGGTTCTTCTATGCCACCCTACTCCCGAGGGACTCAGGGCGGCGTACAGCAAATTATACAAGAACACTTGTAATAAGCTATACCTTTCACAATAAATGGAGCCAAGGATCATTTCCATATAGAGGTTTACATTCTGGAAGGTCTGACACCCACAGACTAATATTAGGTATCTCTTTCTCTCAACCAACCTCTTATGCTGACCTAAGGAACTCTCTCTCTCTCTGTAACCTCAGTGACTGAAAAAGAAAAGAGAGAATAGTTGATTCTTCTATCCTTACAGCTCTGAGAAAGGCTGTATCGATGTTTAAAACAAAGGTTCTTAGTAAAATATTTGACCTCGTAAACTCTCCCATTTACTGTATCTGGGCTGACCATTGGATTTCCCATCCGTACCCAACATGAAGCAAGAAATTGTATCTATTTCTGAATGACTTTTGGTATAAATCCAACGTGAGCATCCAAGACATTGTACTGTTGAACTGCCAATTAGTTCTTTAGATTTCCCAAACTATTTCTTCTCTATATTTCTACTTCTGCGAAATACTTATTTTGTAAGTTTGTAAGAATGTACTTAATGTAGCAATAGCAATAGCACTTAGACTTATATACCGCTTCATAGTGCTTTACAGCCCTCTCTAAGCGGTTTACAGAATCAGCATATTGCCCCCAACAATCTGGGTCCTCATTTTACCGACCTCAGAAGGATGGAAGGCTGAGTCAACCTTGAGCCGGTTAGATTTGAACAGCTGAACTGCTGAACTAGCAATCAGCTGAAGTAGGTTGCAGTGCTGCTTTTAACCACTGCGCCACCTCAGCTCCTACAGTTGTACTGTAGTTCTACAGTAGTACTACAGTACAGTAGTACTACAGTAGTACTACAGTTCCTCTTAGTTTATTGCAGTTCCTCTTAATCAATTACCGTTCTCGCTAAATAATTTAAATCAGGATAAGTGTCCCATATTAGAAGAGAATTTATATTCATTTTCTATGCATTTGTTGTTGTTGTTAGTTGCAAAGTCGTGTCCGACCCATCGCGACCCCATGGACAATGTTCCTCCAGGCCTTCCTGCCCTCTATCATCCTCTGGAGTCCATTTAAGCTGACGCCTATTGCTTCTGTAGTATGCATTTGTATTCTATGCATTTGTATTAAATATCTATTCTTCCTACATATAATTTGTTTATCTAGGAGTTTCGCAGTATTTTTAGTGTGGGTCAATAAAATATATTTATGGTATGTTGAATTTTAACAAAAAGCTCTATTATAACAAATGGTATGCTAAACAGAATGGATCATGTTTATTACTCTTTTTGGCTAGACATTAATATGATCAAAGTTTCATTTTTGTAATCGAGTTTACAAAGCAGAATTTTTTTAAGTACATAATCATTTCTTTTTAAATCAAGAAAAAAAAAGAAAAGAAAATACAGTAATAAAATGCTAGAGTGCTAAAAGGTTAAATGCTTCTGACTAACTCACTAAATTATAAAACTATTTGCAATTGTACAAAAGCAAAGCCTACTTGGTTATAAAATAGAGTAAATGCCACCCTCATATAAAACAACATAAAAGTAGATAAATTGCCAAATTAAATTAAATTAAATTAGTTGTTTATAATCAGACCATGCACTGAAATGTTTTTGTATCATTAATATATAATGAAAAGATTTTCCACTGCAAATGGAAAAGTGATTCAAAAAAAGCTGCCAGATTTCTTGGTTTGTTAAAATATATATATATAACTATCTTTTTAAAAATGTTTTTGTTTTATAGATTTCAGGAACCTTCAGGGAGGGAAAAACATTGTCTTGGTCATGGGAGATTTACTTAAAAGAAATATTTAGAATTTAAGTGATTTAAAGGAAACAAAATTGAATTTCTCATATTGTTTGACAGGCACTTGCTATCCAAATGGCAGATACACTGAGATTCCTACACATAAGAAAATAATAAGATTCTGTGAAAGTAAAGCAGAGACAAATACTGCTTTGCAGATGGATAATTATTTTCCAAAGAGAAAAATGTGAGGCCCTTGGTAACCTCTGAGCTTAGTTGTTTTCTTGCAGACGTTTCATTACCAAACTAGGCAACATCTTCTGTGCTAGTAGGGAGTAGGATTTGCTTGTACACTTGATTGTACACAAGTGGCTGTCAAGTTCTACACAAAAAGCTGTGTAGGAATTTTCTATTTTCTTTATGTCCAGTTTCCTTCCATCTTTTCCATGTAGATGTTTCTGAGATAGTTATACATGATCTTTATTGTGTAGTGCGCTTCAGTAGGCAAGAAGCAGACCAACGTAGCTACAACAGCATTTATTGACTAAAACTGTAACTGAGGAACAGTAGGCAATGCCTGTAATTTATACTCTGGGCCCACAGGGTCTTAACCAATCATAATACTTGAAAATCCCGCCAAATATGAATGTTCAAAGTTTCCTTCCAAAACAATTGGAGTTGACAGTTAGGGTCATCTAAAGGTTAGTTTCAATTTAGCAGGGCTTAACACAACTATATACTGTATATTCAATACATAACAATCTTATTCGAGGGCCTATTCTGGTTTGGATATGCCAAAGAAACATGAATGGTTGTTTTTTTTTTGCTATTTCAGCAATAGTCTCTTTCATTTATCCAATTCTATTTTATTGTTTTATCTGAAATCCATAATTAAACAACCTAAATTCATTCATTCTCATTCTCACTCTCATTCTCCATTAATTTTGCTTGTCAGAAGGTCACAAAAGATGATAATTTGACCAGGGATACATACCAGTTACCAAGCATCCAATTTTTGATCATATGATCATGGAGATACTGCAATGATTGTAAGTGTGAAAAACGGTTATAAATAACTTTTTTTCAATGCCCTTATAACTTTGAACAGTCACAAAAGAAATCGTTGTAGGTTGAGGACTATCTGTATGTGATTCTCAGGATTAAAACTATAGAAATAGTAAGATCAAACAAAATTCATGTAAATTCCATAAAACCTGTGAATAGAAGCTCCTTTTACTGATATGATGTCAGATGTTAACAAGCAATGACAGGAGTGAACACTAAGAAGGGTTGATACAGTATGCATTGTACATTCTTTCATTATTCTTTTTTGCCACCTGATACTTCTGTGCTAATATACATGGATAAATATTTACTTGAAAAACATAGCAATATTGAATATTTTTCAAAACTGCAGGATGCATATAATATTTTGTAAATTGGATCTGAGTATAAGGGGGGGAAACTAATTTAAGAGTAACACCACGTGAAAACGTGTAAATTGTAGTTTTTTACAACTGTAAATATTGTTTACAGAAAGGAATAAGCCAGGACAACTGTTATACTTTTAATGTTATTGAGAGATTAGAAAAGCCAAAGTTAGAGTTTGCCAAACAATAAGCTGGGAAAATGATAGGGAAATAGCATAAATTTGAACATCATACTTCAAAAGGTTTTTCACATCAATTCTACACATGCCTGAGAACCAGGGGTGGGTTCTAACTTACCTCGCTGCTGGTTTGCTTCCTCCCATGCTGCGTGGGTGCATCACATGGGCGTGCATGCACATGTGCAGTGCCGAATAATCCAGGAAAAAAAGCCAAAAACAAGATGGTGACCACATCCACCGTGCCGGAAACTCAGCTTCTGCGCATGCGAAGAAGGAAAAAAAATTTAAAAAAATCAAAAATTCAAAAAAAATTTTTAAAAAAGAGATGGCAGCTCCCACGGACCGGCACCAACCAAACCCATTGGTGGGTTCCTGCTGGAGCTGTCCGGTGCGTAGCTCCGATAGGGAGTGGCTGATTGCGCAATTTGTGCACGGCCGCTCCAGAGCCTTCTCTGCCGGTCCGTCGCACGCGTCGCCATCTTTTCTAAGAATTTTGGGCGATTTTGCTTCTGCGTGTGCGCGGAAGCAAAATCGCGCCAAAATCTCATGCATGCACGCGTCCCCTCGTGAGATTTTGGCGAGATTTTGCTTCTACGCATGCGCAAAAGCAAAATCGCACCAAAATCTCGCATGCACGCGCGTCCCCTCACGAGATTTCGGTGAGATTTTGCTTCCGCACATGCGCAGAAGCAAAATTGTGCGAGGGTGCACGCGTGTGCATAGCGAGCACGCGCGCGCCCGAAATGTGTAGATGCGCACACAGTGTACTGGCATGGGTAAGTGAGCAACCCGCCCCTGACAAAACTGGTTCTGTAACATCATCGTTATGTCACCAGCGGGTCGCTACGGGTTCGGGTGAACCAATCCGAACTGGGAGGAACCCACCTCTGCTGAGAACATTAAAAAAATCTAGACTGGATTTATTCTACATTGACACTTGACACAAAAGATATATCAGCAAAATTATTTATTTACTGTTTTTAAATTTTCTTTTTTATATGAGTCATTTTTATTCATTCCAATTACATTGGTATAATGGGCAAAATATAGCAAGTCTTCTAAAAACACATTTTAGTGCTTATTACTGCATGTTTGAGAATACATAATAGATGGAACCATTTAGAAAGATAATTTAGTTTGCTGCGAAAGAGGCAATGAACTGTGTTTTTAATGCCTAATTTATAAAAATACATCCATTATGAAAGATGTGACAAATTTTATAATGCTTTCTTCTTTCTTTGCTTTTCAAAAGCTGACAGAAAAACCAGGGAACTACGTATTTGCCTCTAAGGTTTTGCCAGAGCACAGCTATAAATAAAGAGTCAATATGATTGCTTTTAGCAAGGGCTTGCAAGCCACTTCATACCTGTGATCTGAAGTTCAAGTACATGAAGCAAAATGGGATTAAATCACTGAATTACTCATACTTTACTGAAACCTTAGTCTTTGGTATGGAAAACTCTAGAGGAAAACTTTATTCACAACAAATGTGAAAATGATTATGCTCACAAATCATTTTGGTCTGGAGCAGGGGTGTCAAACTCGATTTCATTGAGGGCTGCATCAGGGTTATGTTTGACCTCGGGTAGATGGGTGGGCGTGGCCGGGGTGGACGTGGCCAACTCAACATCACTCATGTCGGGGAGTCTGTGGTGGCCCGGGTTTTCGGCTGTAACAGCCTCCTGCAGCGGCCCTCCCAAACGCCGTTTTCACTGGCAGAGGCACCGCGGGTCGGTCCTTCACTGTTTCCAGGGTGGCCCTGCGTGCCAGATCTAAGCACCCTGTGGGCCAGATCTGGCCCGCGGGCCTTGAGTTTGACACCCCTGTACTAGAGTATGGATAGAGACAAGACATCATTCTGATAACATATATGGCCTATATAGGTGGCCTACCCCCTATCTCCAACCATTCATTCCATTGCTCGTCACTACTGTGGTCTTCTGCTGTGTCTCTAACCCTCCTGGTTGCTCTTCCCCAGAGGTCTTCACAGCATAAGATAAAGACTTTTTGTTTAATTATCCTAGGCTACTTTTTTTATGCTTTCCGCATGACCATATCATCATCAATCTTTACAAATAGGCACCAATAATAATAGAATTATCATTGCAATTTTGAGTTTCATTCTGTCTCGCTTTTGCTATTTTACAAGCTCTGCAGTTTTCTATATTACATCGGTACAAGTTTTTGGGTTTTTTAGAAACATATTTGATCAATGACATCTTTTTCCCCCCTTGCTCACGCATGTCCAAATGTTCTGTTAATTGATTTGATTGGCTGAAATTATTATCACGATCACCAGGTGGTTTGGACACGCAGTGGGGTTAGTTAAAATGTCCTGTTTCTTAACCTGAGAGATACTAACTTTTATGATGGCATTTGGTTTGAGGTTACAGTTTTGTGAATCAAGTCCGATTAGATGCTTAGGGCCATTTGCTTTGATTAAATCCAGACACTGTCACTGGGCATTCATAGATAGTCCAGGTCTGTATTTTTAAACTTCTTCGCAGATTTCAATTTACTTGAGGTTAATAAAACATGTGATCCTTCAAGCCATTTTTTTTGTCCCTCATCTACATTTATGTTGTAGGTAATGACATCATTCTAACGTGGTCCTCTTTTAGCTGTTTTAGTAAAGCCGAGGAATCGCAGAGGGTCAGAAAACAGTTCCAATCAAGTCCCTGGCAATATTTTAAGGCAGGTCAATGTGGGAGACGTTTTTCAAATCAAGCAAAGATACAGTACTATGCATTTAAATAGTCCTCCAAGGCAAGGTTTATAGTTTCTAGGAGGTCACAAATGTCACAGCAACTGATTTCCCAGCATACAAATGATATGATGGTAAAGACTAACAACCTTAAAAGAAATGCTTAAAAGAATGGTTTCAAAGACAAAGGTGCCATCAATCAGCTCTTTTTTTTTAACCTTAAAACTTCCTAAACATTTTTCCATGCAGAACACTTCCTTCTTTTTCTTAAATACATTGGTCACCCCACATTCCTTTTCTGCCTTGAAATAGTCAAGTATGAACAATGAGGATTTTGTTAGTACATTTATTGAATAGCCCGAAGGCCTTTTCAAAAAAGAAAAACAGAACAAACAGGTACAGAAACAACAGTACAAAAATATATATGGTACATGACATCAAAATTCAACGATATCAAAATTCAATAACTAAATTTCTATAACTAGATAACCCAAATAAAATATCTCGTCTCTAACTCAGCTCATCTTTCTTACAATCAATGAAATTCTTTTCAATGTAGCTGGCTCGTATTGCTGTCATCCTATTAAGATAGCGAGTGATAGCCCTTACCAGGGGAGGAGAGTCTGCCTTCAATAGAAATGTTAATTTATGCCTTATATTCCAGTGGGAAAATTTATTTATAGTTGGGGACAGATATTGTTTTCTTACTTCCTCATGCATCCTACATTCAAATATTATATGCACCGTATCCTCAACAACGTTTGCCCCACATATACATGTTCTTTCGTCATCCGGGATTTTCCGATACCGGCCGAATTTAACGTTAGTATTTAAAAGTTCAAATCTAAACTTGACAAATAATTCTCTCTCCACTGATGGCATTTCTAGAAGTAAATATTTTTCCAGGGTGAAAGTTGTTTTAACTGCTGTCAGAAGCTTAAGGGAATGATTAGTTGAAAAAGTTGCCATGTCCATTTGGCCATGTATATCTTTAATCCGTTGTTTAACTTGCTTCAATGTGTCGCACAACGGAAACCCTATGTACAATGAGGAAAAATATACATTGGTCAGAGGTGTTTATTATTCTAGCAAGTCTTGATGATGGCACAATTTTATCCCCCCGGAAGCTTCTATCAAATCAACCCCCAAAGCTGCATCTATTATGGTACTACTGTGTAGGTTTTTTTTATTTGCTTTTTTTTAAGTGGCAATGCTATAACTTGATAGCAATCAACTACTGCCTGTGAGATGTATATTTCGCTTAAAAAAAACAATAACCACATCATTCCTGCTGCTATATGTTTCGCCATTTTGTAAAGGTCAGTGGCATGTAGTTGTTCGCTTCTCTGACTAATCTGCAAGTGGCAATTGCTTGAACAAAGGATAAACACCAACTGTGTTCCCTGGGTTCTTTCTCCAGTTACAGAATAACAAAAGGTCTTTCTGGCAGGTAATTTACTAGCATGCTGGGGTTTTTTTTTTAAAGAGCAAACTGAAAATAATTTCATCCCACTGTACTAGATAGACCTGAGTACATCATCTCTATTGAAACTGTTTTATCGCGAAGTGTTAATACCACTTTATACTGCCTTGGTAAGGCCACACTTGGAATACTGCATTCAGTTTTGGTCGCCACGATGTAAAAAGGATGTTGAGACTCTAGAAAGAGTGCAGAGAAGAGCAACAAAGATGATTAGGGGACTGGAGGCTAAAACATATGAAGAACAGTTGCAGGAACTGGGTATGTCTAGTTTAATGAAAAGAAGGACCAGGGGAGACATGATAGCAGTGTTCCAATATCTCAGGGGTTGCCACAAAGAAGAGGGAGTCACACTATTCTCCAAAGCACCTGAGGGTAGAACAAGGAGCAATGGGTGGAAACTAAACAAGGAGAGAAGTAACTTAGAACGAAGGAGACATTTCCTGACAGTTAGAACAATTAACCAGTGGAACAGCTTGGCTCCAGAAGTTGTGAGTGCTCCAACACTGGAAGTTTTTAAGATGTTGGATAACCATTTGTCTGAAGTGGTGTAGGGTTTCCTGCCTAAGCAGGGGGTTGGACTAGAAGACCTTCAAAGGCCCTTCCAACTTTGTTGTTGTTGTTGTTGTTGTTGTTGTTGTTGTTGTTGTTGTTGTTGTTGTTGTTGTTCTTCTTCTTCTTCTTCTTCTTCTTCTTCTTCTTCTTCTTCTTCTTCTTCTTCTTCTTCTTCTTCTTCTTCTTCTTCTTCTTCTTCTTCTTCTTCTTCTTATTATTATTATTATTATTATTATTATTATTATTATTATTATTATTATTATTATTATTATTATTATACAATTGTATCACAGCGGCCAGTTGTTTCGCCGGATTTGGCATTGATTACTAGTCGAGCCCCACCCAGGGGCCTAGGACGTCGTAATGTATTTTCGAAGTATATGTGCGGAACCGAGCAGTGCGGCTTTCTGCATTTGACTGATGGTGACTTTGTCAATTTTGAGCTGTTTTAAATGTAATTCCAGTGCTTTTGGGATAGCACCCAGTGTTCCAATCACTACTGGAATTACCACTGCTGGTTTGTGCCATAATCGTTGGATTTCGATTTTTAAGTCCTGGTATTTTGCGATTTTTTCATGTTCCTTTTCATCGACCTTGCTATCTCCTGGTATTGCAATGTCAATTATAGTCACCTTGTTGTTCTCGACCAGCGTGATGTCTGGTGTATTATGCGCCAGTACCTTGTCTGTTTGTATACGAAAATCCCACAAGATCTTGACCATCTGATTTTCAGTGACTTTTTCAGGCTTGTGTTCCCACCAGTTTGTAGCAGTATGGATGTTATAATTTTTGCATAAATTCCAGTGGATCATTTGTGCAACAGAGTTGTGTCGTAATTTGTAATCAGTCTGCGCGATTTTCTTGCAGCAGCTGAGCACATGGGCTACAGTTTCATCAGCTTCCTTGCATAATCTGCATTTAGCATCATTTGAAGATTTATCAATTTTGGCCTTTATGACATTTGTACGAATTGCCTGTTCTTGTGCGGCCAGGATCAATGATTCTGTTTCTTTCTTTAAAGTACCAGATGTTAACCATAACCAAGTTTTTTCACTGTCCACTTTGTCTTTTATTTTTTCCAGAAATTGGCCATGTAATGCTTTATTTTGCCAACTCTCCATTCTTGATTTTATCACATTATTATTATTATTATTATTATTATTATTATTATTATTATTATTATTATTATTATTATTATTATTATTATTATTATTATTATTATTATTATTATTATTATTATTATTATTATTATTATTATTATTATTATTATTATTATTATCTTATATATATTATTAATATATATAATATATATTATTATAATTTACCTATACCTACTTTGCTTTTGTTTATGTTTTTACCATACCTGTTATCTTGTACACGTTTTGACAAATAAAATAAATAAATAAAATATCTATCTATCTATCTATCTATCTATCTATCTATCTATCTATCTATCTATCTATCTATCTATCTATCTATCTATCTATCTATCTATCATAAAGACTGTATACAGTGTATAGACACACACACAGAGAGAGAGAGAGAGAGAGAGAGAGAGAGACAGAGAGAGAGAGAGAGACAGACAGACAGACAGACAGACAGACAGACAGACAGACACGTGTGTGTGGGCATGTTTCTCACAGTCTTTCTATATTTCCCGCCCCCCAATGGCTTCCAAAAATGTTCAGCTTGCTATTGTTTCTCTTCAAGGAGACAACATTTCTTCCTAGGTATTGTTTCAATCAGGAAACACCTGACTAAATCTCATGACGCCTCCTGACACATTTGCTAACATCCCTGCTTTGTCATTACACTTTCATCACAATCTTTTTTTTTTTTTGCTAAAATTATTTGCATGAAGAACATTTATATTAATCATACATCTGAAGCAAATTTCTCTTTCCTTCTCATGCTGGGCAGTTTCCCCCAAAGTTTTAATATCCAGTAATTGTGAAACTGACTACAGTTTCCCTGTGGAGTGTAAATCTCATCACAAAGGTACACACTGACAATTATATTGCAGAAGAAATTTCTGGTTGGATTCCTGCTGTAGCCTAGAGAACAATAAGAACGGTGACTAATTCAATCCTTCATTCATCCTAGACCTATAATGATAACTTACTAGTGTTCTGCCATTTTAATAACAACTTTGTAAAAAAAAAATACTTCTGCAATCTAAACTACAATAATATACTTATAAAAAGAGTTTAATATG
>JALIGW010000021.1:1497133-1522133 GCA_023053685.1 Diadophis punctatus similis
CGCCCTGCCCCCATGCACCCACCATGACCCACCCCACCACCACGCATGCGACCGCGACCCCCGCCATGCTGCCCCCATTTGGGTTCTTTTACCCTCGGTGCATGCACAAAGCATTCTGCGCATGCACAGAGGGTAAAAGAACCCAAGTGGCGGTGTCCGGGCGAAGTCTCCCAACCCCTGTGAAAGGATCGTTCGACCCCCAAAGGGGTCGCGACCCCCAGGTTGAGAACCGCTGACCTAGATTGTTGGGGGCAATATGGAAATACTGCTGACGTTGTAAACCCCCCCAGAGAGTGCTGTATAGCACTATCGGGCAGTATATAAGTCTAAGTGCTATTGCTATTGCTATTAATTCTGGGACCATTTAAAAGTTCAAAGAACATACACATTAAAAAATAGGATACCTGTATGCGTATATAAAGAGATTAAAATTGAAAGTTAACATAAGATTTTTCAATTCATGTATATGTGGCTGTGGATGGGCTTGATTTAGGTATATGATTGTTAAAATTGCAGATTTTCTGTGGATATGAAAGATTTTAAAAATCTGATATGAGAGAGAGAGAGAGAGAGAGAGGTCAAAAAGTGCAAAAGAACTTCCGTCCAGTCTCCAACCTTCCCTTCGCGGGGAAGGTTGTTGAGAAAGTGGTGGCACTCCAGCTCCTACGACTGTTGGATGACACTGATTTTCTGGATCCCTTTCAATCTGGCTTCAGGCGCGGTTACAGTACGGAAACGGCTTTGGTCACCCTGATGGATGATCTCTGGCGAGCCCGGGATGGGGGTTATTCCTCTATCCTGGTGCTACTTGACCTCTCAGCGGCCTTCGATACCATTGACCATGGTATCCTTCTGCGTCGTCTCGGAGAGGTGGGGGTGGGCGGCACTGTTTTGCAGTGGTTCTCCTCCTTCCTCTCTGACAGGACGCAGTCGGTGTTGACAGGGGGGCAGAGGTCGAGCCCTAGGCCCCTACTATGTGGGGTGCCACAGGGCTCGGTCCTCTCGCCCATCCTGTTTAATATCTACATGAAGCCGCTGGGTGAGATCATCCGACGACACGGGGTGAGGTATCAGCAATATGCTGATGATACCCAGTTGTACATCTCCACCCCGTCTCAATTTGGGGAAGCCGTAGACGTAATGGACCGCTGCCTGGCCGATGTTAGGATCTGGATGGGGAAGAACCGGCTAAAGCTTAACCCTGACAAGACTGAGTGGCTGTGGATATTGCCTCCTAAGGACTCGACCAACTGTCCCTCCTTGATTCTTGGGGGGGAGAAATTAGCCCCCTCAGAACGGGTCCGCAATTTGGGTGTCCTCCTAGACCCACAGCTAAAATTGGAACAACATCTTTCAGCTGTGGCTAGGGGGACCTTTGCACAAGTACGTCTTGTGCACCAATTGCGACCCTACTTGGAGAAGGAGGCACTTCTTACAGTCGCTCATGCCCTTATCACCTCACGGCTGGATTACTGCAATGCGCTCTACATGGGGCTACCCTTGAAGAGTGTCCGGCGACTGCAATTGGTGCAAAATGCAGCTGCGCGAGCTGTGGTGGGTGTACCTAGATGCACCCACGTAACACCTATCCTCCGCCAGCTGCATTGGTTGCCCATTAGTCTCCGGATCCAATTTAAGGTGTTGGTCGTTACCTTTAAAGCCCTACATGGCTCAGGGCCAGGTTATCTTCGGGACCGCATCCTGCCGCATACCTCCCTACGACCGGTTAGAGCCCACAGAGTCGGCCTCCTCCAGGTCCCGTCGACCAAACAATGTCGGCTAGCGGGACCTAGGGGGAGGGCCTTCTCTGTGGGAGCCCCCTCCCTTTGGAACCAGCTCCCTCCAGAGATCAGGACCATCCCCACCCTACTGGCCTTCCGTAAAGCAATAAAAACTTGGCTCTTCCGGCAGGCAGGGTATGAATGAAAGTTTGTTTTTTAATGGATAGTATTTTAATATGGCTCCTTTTAAAAATTGTTTTTTATGTGTTTCTATATCTGCTGTGAGCCGCCCAGAGTCCCCCGGGAGTTGGGCGGCATAGAAATTTTAATAAATAAATAAATAAATAAATAAATAAAAAACTATATCAAAATTGTTTTAATCAACTGTTGGATTATTGAGTCTTATCTATTCTAAATGAAATGAACAACATCAGTTAAAAATCTAATATTGTCACAGCCAAGAGGGTCTTGTATAAATGTAGCATGAGCTTGGTGCATAAATAATCTGTGGAAATATAAAATTTCACATCTATTTATCAAGGAAACAGACCTTGCATTAGAACAGATAGCAAAACCCTTGCCTGGGTTGAGAATAACTCTGATGGTTGCTTCACATAAAACTAAAGGCAATGATTTATTTGAAAAGTTTCACCATACAACTTTTACAAAACTGGAAACAAAAATAATAATATAGACTTTCTAATAACAATCAACTGAAAAACTGTCAGATTTAATTATAATGTCAATTTCTTGAAGCAGAAGGAATGTAAAATTAGTAACTTGTTAAAAGGGAATTCTATAAAAGGAGTCTTTTGATCGTGAATTATTATTGTGCAATTTAGAGTGTGTGTGTGTGTGTGAGAGAGAGAGAGAGAGAGAGAGAGGGAGGGTGGGAGGAAGGGAGAGAGAGAATGGTTATTAACAAGTTTGAAATCTATAACCATCTTTCCATTTATATTCTGAACAGATGGAACAATATTACATTGTTGTTATTTTTAAGTCAAGAAAGCAATAATTTAATCAACTTACCTCACTTTTCCCAAAACTATATTATATTACTCCACATTAGCTCTGTCTCAGTCTCAAGTCAGATTTAATTTTGAGCAGAGGGACCATGCTGTCTAATTATTCAATTCTTTGTCTTTTCTTCGAAGATAAGATATAAATAAAATCGTCTAAAAGGATCGATGAGCTACAGCTCCTTCATTAATAGACAGTTTCAGCTAAAATCTTAAATGACATTTCCATCCATGATTTTAGATTGACTAGCTTGGGTCTCAGGACACAAAGAAGGCAAAACCTCTATTAATCAAATGTATACATTTGTGTATTGCTGTTGGGATGAGTTTTGATGATGCTGGTCAGCAAGTTAGGAGCAGCCTTTGTTAGAAACTTTCAAATATTCACACACATTTTCTGAACATGTTAGGTTTAGCTGTTAATATTCCTTGCTTAAGACCTATTATGGGAACAGCATTTTAATGTAATAAAGTCAAAAAGAGTTTTAAAGCTTTTATCCTATAAAGAATTTCAGCTTTTTCCTCATCTGGAAAGAGGATGAATGGGTTTTTTTTTTAGTGAATTTTCTTCAGGGGCATCCTTAGAGACAATTTTGAATGCTTTTCAAGTTTTATTTGTTTCCTTGTTTCAAAGGCACTTTGCCATGGTTCAAGATATCATAGTTGTTTATCATTTTGAAAGAGGCGGAATTGGAATGAAGCCATCCGAATGATTCTGGCACAGGATATGGAATCTTCCAGAATCTTGGAAGAGAAAGCTGAAACAAGTTTTGGACAAAAAGCAGAATGTACTTATATGAAGGGCACTAGAACAGTCATTAAGGAATTGCACTTCAGCAACATTTTACTGCCATCACAACTTGTATGCCCTTCTCTTTTCAAGTCAATGTGGGGAAATTGACAGCATAAGAACTAATTCCAAAGAAAAATGTGTTCTATGTGAATTTTTTCCCCCTTCAGTTCAGTTGTGTCTGATTCTTGGAGATTGTCTGGACAAGTCCCTGAGGTTTTCTTGGCAAGATTTTTCAGAAGTGGTTTACCATTCTCTCCTTTCTAGAGAGAAAGTGACTGGCCAAGATCAACCAGCTAGCTTTGTGCCTAAGATAGGACTCGATAGTGGGTTCTAAAACCCTTTACTACCGGTTTTCGCTCTTGCTCGCGCGCTACGCTTCTGCACATGTGCAGAAGCATCCCAAGTGGGTGGGTGAAGCCTCCCACCACTGGCGCTACCGGTTCTTAGAACTGGGCTGAACTGGGGGCAACCTACCGCTGGTGGGACTACATCTGATGATCTCCTGGTTCCTAGCTTGATGCCTTAAAGTTTAAACACTATACCTAATTGGCTCTTTTGTGAATACCTTGTTCCGTGATTATTGCATGGCTGGCTCAGGAATTCTGGGAGTTGAAGTCCACAGGTCCTCAAAGAACCATAGTTTGGCCACCCCTGCCTTAAACACTATACCTAATTGGCTCTTTTGTGAATACCTTGTTCCGTGATTATTACCAATATTATTTGTAACAAATAGTATTAAATGTTCTAGTTGATACATAGGTGCAATGATATGCCCTAAATAAAAACAATTGGGAACCTGTGTCAGGTTATGTTGTCTAGTTGCCAATTTCTTCATTATCATATGTATTAAGGGAACGCAGTAAAGATAGTGATAATAATGTGGAGAATACTTCTATGTTCCTCTTTAAATTGTTTATTTTGTTTTGTTTTGTTTTACTTGTTTTAATCTTCTTTTTCATCTCTGAATTTAACTGTACAATATCAGTTTTTAATCTTTGGCTACTGAGTATTTATTAGCTTTCTTCTCAGATAAGAACAATGAAAAAGAAAGAGGGTGAACCCTGGGGATACAGTTGCTAAACAAACTATCAAACCAGAAAAATGACGTGGAAATAATGATGACGAAACATGTAACTCTAATAACAGAATGTGCACAGTGCACTTGTCAAATGGATATGATATGCTGGAGTTGGAGCTGTAAACAGGAACTGAACATCAACAACTAGAACACTGCAACACTGGAGGTTTTTAAGAAGAGATTGGACAATGATTTGTCTGAAACGGTACTGTTTCCTGCTTGAGCAGTGGGTTGGACTAGAAGACCTCGAAGGACACCTCCAACTCTGTTATTCTTTTATTCTTCATCCTTAACTGCATAAAAAACAATTGCTACCAAACTGCTTTCCGTTGAGGACCTGTATACTGCATGAGCCAGAAAGAGGGCTGTGAAAATATCTACAGACCCCTCGCATCCTGGACATAAACAGTTTCAACTTTTACCCTCAAAACCACGCTATAGATCACTGCATGTCAGAACAACTAGACACAAGGACAGTTTTTTCCCCTCATGCCATCACTCTGCTAAACAACTAATTCCCACAACACTGTCAAACTATCTAAAAAGGCAGTATTACCATCATTATTCTCATCTTCCCTATTACCTATCTTCTTATTTTCTTATGACTGTAACTTTGTTGTTTATCGCTATTGTTATATGTACATTGAGAGCTTATGCACCGGAAACAAATTTCTTGTGTGTCTAATCACACTTGGCATAAGTCTGATTACCAGTTTCTCAATTCTTATTAGCCTCTTTTTCTGAGTCTGCAGCCAATCTTACAGCAAAAGTGTAGGTTATAGAAAGTCTAGGAAGGGAACCCCAAAATTGCAAATATTATTGACTTCATTTCCAAAAAAGAACTGTTACAACAAATTTTGGACACCTGACAGCAACAAAGAGTAGGCCAGATTCTTTCTGTATTTATTAAAATCAATTAAGACAAAATTAGCAAACATTGCTGCAATACAAAATTCTGGAATTAGGTATGAGCTATCTTTTATGAATTGAGAGAAAGGTTATGATATTAACATCAATTTCAATGAAAAGGATGAGCAGATTCGATTTTTTGTTTTTGTTTTTCTCAGAAGAAATGGAAGTACAGAGACTGAAATTAAAAACAATTGCCCATTTAAAATAATCTTATCACCTTTTAAGTTACCTAAAATAGATTTAATAAGAGTCTTGGGAATCAAGAAAATCTGCTTTTGTTTCTTTGAGTCAACTCCTGTGCTATCAATATCATCTGAGTGATAAACATTGAGCGTCTTCCTGTGAATTTAACTGTGAATTTGATTGATGTTAAAATACCCCACAGTTCTGTTATAGTCTTTTAAATGAAACTATTTGGGGGCAGGTTTAATTCCCCCAATTTAATTATATATTTCACTGTTGGATCATTTCCACTGTGGAAGGAATATCTGCTGTTGTATATCATTGAACTTGTGCACATACATTATATGTCCTATATCATTAACCCCTAAATACTTTTCTCTTTGTATGCTTAATATACAAGGTACCTTCGGGACCGCATCCTGCCGCATACCTCCCTACGACCGGTTAGGTCCCACAGAGTTGGTCTCCTCCAGGTCCCATCGACCAAGCAATGCCGGTTGGAGAGCCTTCTCTGTGGGAGCCCCATCCCTTTGGATCCAACTCCCTCCAGAGATTAGGACTATCCCCACCCTGCTGGCCTTCCGTAAAGCAATAAAAACTTGGGTCTTCCGGCAGGCGGGGTGAAAGTGAGACCAATTAGGTTATATTTGGGTCGCCCCCCTTGGTTTATGAATGTCAGATTTTTTTTTTAATTTTTATAATTTTTTAATTATATGTTTTTATATATAATAATGATTTTATATGTTGTTAGCCGCCCAGAGTCCCTCGGGAGTTGGGTGGCATACAAATCTATTAAATTAAATTAAATTAAATTAAGATAATAAACATGATCGCTAACTACCTTATTTGAATATAAACTCTGCATACAGGTCTTATGACGTAACCTCATATATACATACATATTTCTGTATATAGATATACACACAGAGATACAGATAGATCAGGTGTGTCAAATTCACGTTGTCACGGCATCATCACACGGCATCATACATCAGTTGTGATGTATCACAACTTTTTTCCCCTTCACTAAACTCTGCGTGAGCATGGCCAGCATGTGATGTAGGCCACAAGTTTGACACCCCTGAGATAGATAGATAGATAGATAGATAGATAGATAGATAGATAGATAGATAGATAGATAGATAGATAGATAGATAGATAGATAAAAAAATCAAGAACACATATTTAAAGTAAAACTGAATAAAAATAGCACAATAACACATTCCAAATTGTGTATTGTTCCAAGCCTTGGGAAGGTATTTTTGAATCTTTGTCCATTAAAATAACATTAATAGAAAACACACTCCTTACCTAGAAATTTCTTCAAGATTGGATAAATGAAGATCTATCTAGAGTCCTTATATAGGGAGCAACATAGTAGTAGGTGACTTAGAGTTTTTATTCAACCATTACCACAGGCAGATAACTGAACATACATTATTGTATGTTCCAGTATTTGAGGGCTGTATTTGAAGATGAGGTGGTCAGCCTATTTTCTAAAACACCAGAAGGCAAGACAAGAAGCAATGAATGGAAACTAATCAAGGAAAGAAGCAACCTAGAATTCAGGAGAAATTTTCTAACGGTGGGAACAATCAATCATTGGAAAGGCTTGCTTTCACTGGAGGCTTCTAAGAAGATTCTGAAGAGCTACTTGTCTGCAATGGTATACGGTACCTGCTCAAGCAGGGGGTTGGACTATACAACCTCCAAGGTCCCTTCCAACTTTGTCATTTTATGTTCTTTGTTCTAGTAAAATCCTTAAAGCATTTGAAAAGGACTATCAGCAAGGCACCCAACTTGGTTAAAGTGAAGGCTTTATGGATTTAGAATAGTAATTGGAGGTTGGAGTGAACACTTTTGGAAGAATATGAAAAATATTGATGGAGGGGGCAATCCAAGGGTGTGTTGCTTACTTACCGATACCGGTGCGCTGTGCACAAATCTCCACATTTTGTGTGCACGCACCCTTGAACGATTTTGGTGAGATTTTGCTTCTGCGCATGTGTGGAAGCAAAATCTCACTGAAATCTCTTGAGGGGATGAGCATGCGATTTCAATGAGATTTTGCTTCTGTGCATGCGCGGAAGCAAAATCTCACCAGAATGTCACGCGCATGCATCCGCTCATGAGATTTTGGCGAGATTTTGCTTTTGTGCTTGCGCAGAAACAAAAAAGCTGAAAAATTCTTTTAAAAAGATGGTGATGCGCGCAACTGTCCGGCGAAGATGGCACCGGAGCAGTCGCGTGCAAATTGCATAATTGGCGGGTCCCTACCGGAGCTGCGTACTGGACCGCACTGGTAGAAACCCACCCCTGGAGCAATCTATATCCCAAATGTATTGTTTGAAAGCAATTCTCCAAAACCTAAAGAGCACCAACTTTCCACAGAAAAACCCAGTAAATGAATTATACCTAGGGCTTTTTTTAATGTCATGATGATTTAAAATGATCTCTAAGTACCAGTGGGACCAAACTCTACTTTCACTTTGGATTGTGTAAATCTTTTTTCTTTTGATTCTTGAACTCCACCTGCTGCATTCTCAAGAAAGCTGCTAATGAGTGTGTTTACTATTCTGTCTATTCAAACTGGGTTGCAAACTCAAACTGTTAGAATAACAATTAGTACACACACATTCACACTTCTCAAAGGCTAAATAATCTGCATTACAAATTCTTCTCTACTTTTTCAGAATACAAAGGAGACCAGATAAACTCTGATAGCTTTTATTTGCATTATCTGTTAAACAATTGACATAATTTTATTTCCCTGAAAGTAGCAAAATGGTTATGTGTAACTTTCATCCGCAAATGGTTGCTAACAGTTCCTGTTGTTATAATACAGAATATAGAATAATAGAGTTGGAAGGGACCTTGGAGGTCTTCTAATATAACTCTCTGCTCAAGCAGGAGACCCTATACTATTTCAGACAAATGGTTGTCCAGTCTCTTTTTGAAAGCCTCCAGTGATGGAGCACCTACAACTTCTGAAGGAAAGCCATTCCATTGGTTAATTGTTCTCACTGTTTAGAAGTTTCTTTTCAGTTCTAGGTTGCTTCTCTCTTTGATTAGTTTCCATCCATTGTATCTTGTCGTGCCTTCTGGTGCTTTGGAAAATAGGTTGATCACTGCTTCTTTCTAGCAGCCCCTCAAATAAGTTTCTATTGTTCATTTTATTGATTATCCTTTTATTGCACAATAGCACTGTGACGGGTGATTTTCTGATAAGGCAGTCACGTGAGGTGTGATCTGCGCAGAAGTGAAATTCCTTTCTATCCCTCCATTATCATCCTATTGTTAGTCCTTCATTGAGAAGGACACATATTTAAGCTATCAAGATGTAATTATTAAGTTTTAGTGTTTTTGTGTTTCTTTTGTACCGAAATAAATATTTTATTATTCTTAGAATTTATACTCGAGTTTATTTTTGTCACGAATTGGATTCCGAAGGAAAAGATTCATTGCCTCTACAATTTATCTTTCTTATCTTAACAAGCACTTAGCACTTAGCACTTAAGACTTATATACTGGTTTACAGTGCTTTACAGCCCTCTCTAAGTGGCATATTGTCCCCAACAATCTGGGTCCTCATTTTACCGACTTCGGAAGGATGGAAGTCTGAGTCAACAATGACCTAAATAAAGTTCTGTCTGTCTGAAGAGTCCACATACCTATATACTTCTATTTATACCTGTAGGAGACAACCAGGGAGGGGTCAAAAGCATCATCATTCTTGAGTTCCTTTGTAGCCACAAGAGATCTAAGTCCAACCCACCTTGAATTCTGTTGACTTTTATCTACCGCCAATTTGTTTTTGAACATTAGTAGTTCAGATTCTTGTAGAGAAAGCTAGAATGCATAAACCCATATTCATTTGAACTGCTTTGACTCCTTATTTCCTATCCTTCACATTATCCTTTATCAGTTTTAAAACAAATATTTGCCAATGATGAAAAGTATCTGTAGGCTCATCTTTGATCCCTATAACTCTGTATAAGAACTATGTTGTTAAATCTCTGATATTCTTTATGATAGCAAGAGATCATTGACTGTTATCACCTGCCAGCTTTATTAAAATGATCATTGAAGCCTCTGCAACTGTTGGTGTGTTCTTAGGTAAAGTTTTCTATCACACTGTCAAGAAGATACTTCATTAAATTTAAAAAAAAAAATAAACAAGAGAGAAAAGATCAAAGAAAAAAAGATAAAAATGGCAAGAAAAAAGGGAAAGGCGGAATAAAAAAGGTAACTTTCAACTTTCTTCAGCACAGCTGCAAATATATAATAAAATAATGTCTTATTCTAAACTTAAACGAAAACATCATATAAACAATATATAAAAACACTAAAATTATATTAAAAATAACTACTTACTCTAAATTTAAACATAACCCTTAAAATATCTAATAATAGCAATAAAAGACCTTTTTATATAGTCTTACTTGATCTATTAAATCATAACTTTATTTTAATTTTAATTTTTCTTGAGGAAGAAGTTCAAAACTGGTTTCTAAGTAAAAACAAAATTAACTTTTACCTTTTATCAAAATAGTCACTTTTGCCATCTTTGTCAGTTCCATTAGTTTCATAATTCACTCTTCAGTTATGGGAAATTGTATATATTTTCAAGCAGGGGGTTGCACTAGAATACATCCAATGTCCGTTCCAAATCTTTTATTCTCTATTACGCATATAAAATCTCATCACCATTGTCATATATGAAAACAAAATCCCATATTTTCTTTCAACCTGATTATTCATGATGCCTAAGAGAAAAGCTTCTGGTTTCAATTCTACATTTATTTTGAATATTTTCTGAACTAAGCCACGTATCTGATATCCATAAACCTCCCTAAAAAATGCCATAACTGAAAAAAAAAATCCTAAAATGTTGTTTTGGTAATATCGTGAGAATGAGCTCTTTGGATAAATAGGGATAAATAGATAATGACTGGTAAAAAGATTACTTAAGAGCCTTTGGAAATAGATTTAATTGACTACTTTGGAATTTTGCCAGGGTGGAAACAGGAGGATATATTGAAATGATTAGATAAATTCAACATCCTCTTAGCAATATGTGCACCAGCTGCACCAATAATGGATATAGTTTCTCCCATGGCTCTTCTGTAGGCAATAATCATAATATATTAAACCTCTTCTTTAATACTTTTTGATTCACCAGAAAATATAAAATGAGAATGAGAAACAAGGAGCCTCTCTTCCATTAGATCCAGAACTAATCTACAGGGGTAATCCACAGGAACTGGTATAGATTGTATTGCATAAAATTTTACTGTTCTTTTATGAACCACATAAAAAGTTGAAAGTCAGGTTGTGAACTATATGTGTTTTAGCACAGATTTACCCTTGCTCAACTTACTATTAACTCAGCCATAGTTTAATAGCAAGTTTTATTGTCTGAGTACCCTAATCATCAAAAGAAGGACTGCATATATACCAGGATAATATGATAGAAAAACATATATAACCCTTTCCTGGTGAAGAGCTGATAGGGAATAGAGCCTGTGGCCTAATGGCTAAGCTGCTGCTTTACAAGGCAGGTGACCCAGTTTCAAATCCCAGTAAGGGTATGGCTATCTGACGAGAGCTAAATAGATCTATAATAGTCTCCCTTTATTTTCATTTATCAGCAAAAAATGCTACACACACACACACACACACACACACACACACACACACACACTATATATATATACAGTATATCAGTGGTGAAATCCAATTTTTTTTTACTACCGGTTCTGTGGGTGTGGCTTGATGGGCGTGGTGTGGCTTCATGGGTGTGGCTTGATGGGCATGGCAGGGAACGATACTGCAAACTCTCCATTCCCACCCCACTTTAGGGGAAGGATATTGCAAACTCTCCATTCCCACCCCACTCTGGGGCCAGCCAAAATTATGTTTTAATTGACATCATTTTTAACAAGTTACATTTAGAGGAAATCCTAGGTTGAGAAATTGAACGATCTCAGAAAGTGTCTCAAAGAATAAAATATATTTTTTTTAATAACCTGATTAACTTTTGGAACCCATACAGACACTTTCAGTTATGCAGTATCATGGAAAGTTACTGGATAGATCTCTAATTTGGAAAACAGTGAAATTATACAGCAAAACAGGTGCAGAAGATCATTTCCTAGGGAGATACACTCAAACTTGCATGGGAAATGTTATAGAACTCAACAATTCTGGAACATGATGAAGCAAATCTGAAAGATTGAATTCTCATTCATGCCAGCTGTTGGGTTTTTTTTTTTTTTTGTTGTTGTTGTTGAACATCAGCAAACCTTACATTCTTAAAGGGTATGTGGACTTTGCTTTTCATGTGATAACAGATGAGAGGTTGGATTATGACCCTTATTGGCTATCCCACATTTTGTTTTCTATAATATTGGTAGACTGAGATGAAGAATTATGGATCAATGTTGAGAATGAGTTCTTTTGAGGGGAGGGGAGGGGAGGGAAGGGAAGGGAAATGCAAATATTGCAATAGAAACAAAGATGCCTGTCAATATTTTAATAGCAATAGCTTGCTCTAATAAACTAACTCTGTTCTGGAGAATTATAATTTCCCTTTCCAGTAAATCTTCTTCTTGGCTAACTACCATAATTTAGCAGTGGAATGGAGCCAGAACTTTTGTGCACAATATACTCAAAATATAGTCAAATCTAATTGTAGTAGGAATTAATTAATGCAAGGGATTTTCCCAATTGTGTATCGCTACCCCAAACAGATTAAAATGGGAAATGAATGAGACAATGTAATTATTGATCTATTATCTTACTCAGCATTATTAGCAAAATGTAATCTATTCAATTGAAGAAGAAGATTTGGTTTTGGCCCAAGACATATTGGTTAATGAGCGGGCTGATTTTAGAGAAAGTCACTTCTGTATGGACAGAACCCTATTAGTGGAATATTAGGTTGAAAAATATACAGCTAATCCCAGATTAGCTGCCTTCTATAATTTATGGATTTAAAGTTTATTATTTTAGAGATTCTCAGTCATCCAGGTCATGGTTGTCCCAAAGGTGCTTTTTCAAGAGACAACTGGGACTTTCTGGTTTTTCTTTTCGCTTCTCATCCAAGAAGATTCTTCAGCTCTCTTATGTTACATTTTATTCATATTTGCATAGATTCTTTATTATGTTTTCTTGTATTTCCGGCATTGTGATCACTGATGCAAATAAAGTGTTATCATCCAACTTTGGATCTTAACTACAAATAATATAATCACTCTCTTAAGATAATGATTTTTTAAAAGTTGATAATTATCTAGCTTTTCAGTGATAATAGGTAGTTTTGAAAATTCAGGTCATCATTTTAGCAGATAGAAAGTATTGGTTCCAAAGACATTCCACAAAAGATACTTTAGCAGAATGATTTCTTGGCTATTGCCTCAGGAATTGGTGAGTTTGCTTTCTGCTACACCTCCATTAGTGACAGCTCATTCCCTGATGAGAAATGAATAGGAGAAATATCCTCAAGTCCAAATTTCTCAGATTTTCCTAATAACTCATATGTATTACTTAGGGGGAATGAATCATCAACTCTTTTAGGGATCATCGTTTTAGCTTATATAAATGCCTCAATCATTAACTGCTTTAAAACTTTCTAAAGGCACTGCTGTCAAAAGCTGGATTGTGACCGTTTCTTCTACTATTTCTTCCCAGTTATCAGTTATCCCAAATATCATTGCCTTGTGCAATGTAATAAAAACTCTGCTGTATAAGCATAAAGCTTAATGTTCATATTTAGTGAAGATGAAGAACCTGCAGTACACTGGCTATCGAAAAGCTAGATAAAGTGATAACAATCCTTTAACTTTCCCTTTAAAAATACATAGTGAGTTCTTGACACTACTTCTTGTGCCTTTGCTCACCTGGAAATTAAATCTTTCAGGACAAGCCTTTTCCATATGTAAGGAAAGTGATCAATAATTATTTGTTTTCTACCTTCTACTGAAGGAAGTTAAAATAATTCCTCCTTTGGTCCAGGAAAACTGTACACTATTGGACTAATCTCAAATACTCCCGAGAGAGGTTTGAGCCACAACAGATACACAAATGATACTAATACTATCTATCTATCTATCTATCTATCTATCTATCTATCTATCTATCTATCTATCTATCTATCTATCTATCTATCTATCTATCTATCTATCTATCTATCTATCTATCTATCTATCTATCTATCTATCTATCTATCTATCTATCTACCTATCTATAGTAAGATAGATAGTATAGTATACTGATAGTATAGTGTCTATCTACTGTCTATCTACTACTATCTATCATCTTCTCCTCCATTCTTCCCTGACATACTTTCATCATGGAATTCAGATCCACTCTCTCAGTATTTTGAAAATTTGTAGATGCCTCTATTTCAGCAATTTGAGAATTGTTACTTGATTTTACCATCCATGAGAATTTTACTTTCATTTTATAACTATAAATGTGACTTTAGGTATAAGTGTTTACTTGAACAAAAAAATGACTATCTCCAATGTTGATGCACACCTCTCCAGAATAGAAAGGTAACATATTTTTTAAAAAATTAAATTAATACCAGAACAGAATAATAGAATAACAGAATTAGAGGTCTTCTAGTCCAACCCACTGCTCAAGCAGGAAATCTATACCATTCTGGACAAATGTCTGTTCAGTCTCTTCTTATAAACCTCCAGTGCAGTTGTGGGTTTCACTTAACTTCACTACCGGTTCAGAACTGTGAACAAATGCACGTGCACAGTGCAGAACCTTCTGCGCATGCGCAGATCATCTGTGATGATGTCCAGGTGGGTGGGCGGAGCCTCCCGCCACCGCTGCTACTGGTTCACCTGAACTGGGGCGAAGCAGTTGCAACCCATCACCGCTCCAGTGATGAAGAACCCACAACTTCTGGAGGAAAGCTGTTCCACTAGTATTTGTTGTTAATGTCAGGAAATTTCTATTTCATTCTAGATTGGATCTCTCCTTGATAAGTTTCCATCCTTTACTTCTTGGCCTGCCTTCAGGTGCTTTGGAGAATAGGTTGATCCCCAATTCTATGTGACAGTCTCTTAGATATTGGAAGACTGCTCTCATGTCGACTCTAGATTAGATTAAAATTGTTTTTCACTAATCTCACCTCAGGGTGACTCTATATAGCACACAGTATACATCCAATAAATAAATCCTCACTTAAAACTTTGTCTTCAAATACATTTTTAAATAAAAGTTTCCAAAGATTTCTCAAGGTTTTTAAAATTCAAAACACAACACCTTCCTCTGCACATCTATTCATTTTATAATGGCGGAAGTATAACCACAAGTTCAGAAGCGATTCTTTTAATACCACTCAGTATTTTGTTTATTCAGGGTAACTTGAGGCTAGTAGTCTGCTCCAATGTTCCCTCTAAGCTGGGCGGCTGCACAGACACGCACGTGATAAGAAAACGCGCACAGCAGTTTCCAACTGCCGCCCAGCATTTTCTTATGTCAGAGGGAACATTGATCATCAGCCGATCGGGGTGGGGCGGGGGGGAAAGGAGCCTTCAACAAAGAGAGGCTTTAACTCTTGCCTCCCCAGGCGGGCTCCTCTGCTAGGGAGAGGAGGAGATCAAAGGCTGCTGCCCACCAGCTTACTCTTCATCCAGGGAGGCCGGTTTGGTCCCTCCAGAAAAGAAAATGCCGTGCAGCAGTTTCCAACTGCCGCGCAGTGATTTTCAATGTTAGAGGGAACATTGGTCTGCTCTGACTATTACGTGGTCAAGTGTCTAATAATGACAATCCCATAGGTGTCTGAAAAAAAATGATGGCCAAGGAACTCAGGATTTCTCATTTTCTCCCCTTTTTTTTTTAATCTGGTGCAGGAAATATGATAAGAAATGTGTATTATTTTCCTCTAGATTTCTTTCTCTGCATTTTATCTTTAGGACTGAGACATTGACATCATTGTTAGATTTAAACATTTATCTTCTCTTGACAGCTATGAATTTCATTTTTCTTTTTCTTTACCAGGAGACCGATAAAGCCATCAAATAATGGAATGTGACTTTGCACTTTTAATGTCATGAGTGTCTGTTGTGAGATTAGATACATTATAAATGTAAGGTCAAGGATTCAAAGAATATGCTACTCTATAGATAGTTCCTGGGGAATTCTACTGAGATATGCTACCCAGGAAAATGTTGGGATATCTTCTTGTCACAGTGAGTGGAATAAAAACACTGAAATAAGACCTTGGATGTAATATTCAAATACTTTTGATTGCAGTTCATGCAATTGTGTTTTATCATATATTTTAAACATGTTGCACATAATCGTTTTCATATTTATATTCCACCCAGTGGTGAAATTCAAATTTTTTTACTACTGGTTCTGTGGGCGTTGCTTGGTGGGCATGGTGTGGTTTGGTGGGTGTGGCTTGGTGGGCATGGCAGGGGAAGGAAACTGCAAAATCCCCATTCCCACCCCACTCTGGGGCCAGCCAGAGGTGGTATTTGCTGGTTCTCTGAACTACTCAAAATCTCCGCTACTGGTTCTCTGAACTACTCAAAATTTCCACTACCGGTTCTCCAGAACTTGTCAGAACCTGCTGGATTTCACCCCTGATTCTACCAGTCTACTCAGGATAAGTAGGATGGTTAGAGATCAGGATAGCTAGATCCTTTCAAAGTATGAAAATGGAAAAATTGTTAAATAGATGGTTAGGGATAAGGAACAAACATATTAATTATTTCGTATTTATTGCATTCACATGAAAAGTAAAATTAAATCAAACTGTTCTAGTCTTATTAGCTATTGGGTTCTCACCTAATCTTTTATGAAGTTTGCTCCAACTTGTTTCTCAATGTTTGCTTAAATGTTTATGACAAACAAACAAACAAACAAACAAACAAACAAACAAACAAACAAGTTTGCCTTTGTTACAGCAATAAAAACAAGTCTGGTGAACATAGCTTTTTGTTTATAGGCTGCCAAATTAAGAAGAATTATCGATTATAAAATTCCTGCAGAAACTCAAGTGAAAAAGTTTGGAAGATGAGCCTCTCACATTCCAAACACGTAGGATAAATTCATTTTTCAGAAATGTGGTGCTTCACTAAATCAATAATCAGATGTGGAATGAAATGCTAGGGGAAATAAACCTACTCTGGGTTCTCTAGTTGCCGCTACTATAAAGCTATCTATGCCTTGCGCACATTACCCAATTCACTCTTTTTTGGGAATGTGACATTTCGTGGCCCTGATTACTTTATAGTATTGGATTTCATTTTCCCCCCAGCTTCTAAAGACACTAGTGGTGCTGCATCATTCATTTTAAGAGCTTTATTTCATTGTAAATAATGCCTCCATTCCCATTCATTATCATGCATTGTACATATATTGTACCTTTCTTTTTCAGTCTGCGACAGCTATTTTCAACAGCCATTTCATCATGAGCCGTTTCTCATCCACCCAAATTTTCATTTAAAGCCTGACTGTGTTTTGATTTAAGAGGCACATCTCAAGCTTCATGTGAGTTCCTTATAAACCTGAGAATGCACTGGTGTGCTTGTTCTAGTCACTGTGTGGATGAAGAGAAGTAGAATAGTAGATTATGAATATCAGGCCTAGGATGGATGATGACCATGTCTGTCCAGACTGAGGACTGAGTCAGTAACTGGGGCAGAGAGGCAAGAGTGCCCCCAATACTTTAATTAGCAGACTCAGTCCTATCTGATTGGGCGAGGTCATTACCCATCCTGGCTGATAGTTCCACCCACTATGGAGAAAGGATAGGTGCACCACTGAATTATTCACCAATTTCAGCTGGTTCAGTGAGTGCTTTCACCCCTTGCCTCTACCTCAGTGTTTCCCAACCTTGGCAACTTGAAGATGTCTGGACTTCAACTCCCAGAATTCCGCAGACAGCAAAGCTGCTCTACCTTTTATGTTACAGAAAATCCCAAGTAAATTCATTAAGGCGATGCCATTTTGCATACGTAATGGAATATTTTCAAGTTCTTGCTGCCCACATTTCCTGGCAACTCTTATTAATTTGGTTTATTT
The DNA here is from genome assembly GCA_023053685.1 of Diadophis punctatus similis. Taxonomy (NCBI): domain Eukaryota; kingdom Metazoa; phylum Chordata; class Lepidosauria; order Squamata; family Dipsadidae; genus Diadophis; species Diadophis punctatus. The sequence continues at coordinate 1,514,897 of JALIGW010000021.1, forward strand.
TGGCAATTAACAAGAGTTCTGCCAGGTTTTTTTTTTAAACCAAACTGATAGGCAATGATGGTAAAAACTACTGATCTAAACTTCTGTCTGTGCTGGACGATGTCTGGGAGATTCACTCCCACACATTCTCCAGCCCGCCAACAGTTGGGACATTTTTGGCAAGAATCTAGCAGATTTACCAAAACTGGTAGACATGATTGCCATTCTTTTTGTCACTTGGGTTTTCTGAATACAGGTTAAGCTGTGATCAGAAATAAACCAAGTAACAGTTGACTACAGTGGAACATCTGGGACATTATATACTTATGTCTTAAATATAAAGAGGCTGTAGGCTTACAATTCAATAATGAGTATTAAAAATAGAGCGAGAGGCAGCTTAAAGCATCAGACTAGAAAGCGGGAAACTGTGAGTCCAGCTTTGGCCATGAAGCCAGCTTTGGCCCAGCCATTTTCTCTCAGTCCTGGCAAAGAAAATGACAGTGGCAAACCACTTCTGGAAAAACCTTGCCCAGAAAATTGTAGGGGCACAATTGAACAGAAGGAAAATATATATTCTTTTTCATGTTATAGTTCTTCATCACCTGTCAGCTTACTAATATTATTGATGAAAGATACATGTTTAGATGTCTATGGAGATTCTCAGTTACCCAGATCATAGTTATCCCAAAGGTGACTTTTCAAGAGGAAACTGGACTTTCTGGTTTTTCTTTGAAGATATTTCGCTTCTCATCCAAGAAGGTTCTTCGAAGAAATGTCTTCAAAGAAAAACCAGACAGTCCAGTTGCCTCTTGAAATAACATTGGTAGATACCTCTATCATCTAATCTTTCTGAAGTAATCATTTATAGTTTGGAACAATGTGATACACGATATAAAAGTGACAAGGTTGACTCATCCTTCCATCCTTCCGAGGTGGGTAAAATGAGGACCCAGATTGTTGGGGGCAATATGCTGAACTCTGTAAACCGCTTAGAGAGGGCTGTATAAGCACCATGAAGCGGTATATAAGTCTAAGTGCTATTGCTATTGCTATATGATGATGATGATGATGATGATGATGATGATGATGATGATGATGATGACGATCCAGATAACAAATGTTTATACCTAGAAAGAAACTGTCTTCCTAAGAGAGAAAGAAATCAATACAAAGGCTATTACCATATTTATCTTTAGAAGAATGATACCTCAATGGAAATATTCCCATTCCCAACTAAATAAGTAAGCAATTTTTTTAGTCTAAAGTTTAAAATATAATAAAGTATGAATACAATAAAATCTGTATCACCAAATCCGTGGCAGGCAAACTTATTGTAAAACGTATTCTTGCACCAATACATATTTTTGTAAGCTAATTTTCATAAATAATAGTAGTAATATTATAGCTGACAAACAGTGGCAGAAAAAGAGGAAGGAAGCCTCCTGCTAATTGGCTTATTGGAATATAAAATAGCTTAAATGAATCCAGATGAGAAAAGGGAAAATAGTGAAAATGGTAGAAAAGAAACAAATAATAATAATCAGAATCGTAACAATAACCGTAGTTTTTCTTCTTTTCTTTTTAACTAAGGTTGACTACATAAAAAGAAATACCTTATTGGGTTGTATAGAGAAATAATTCACAGTGAAAAGTAAACAAAATAGCAAGACTTCAAAAGGGATTTAAGTTAATAAAACATTTTTCCGCTTTTCTGGGGCTTTGAAAATATGTCTTGATTTCATCCAAAGACTTGAGAACAGGCATGACCGCACAATTGTTCTTTTGCTAAACCATTTTTAAAATATAACATTTAAACTTATTGTTGAATCTCCTTGGTGTGGTACTATATGAGAATAACAAAATATAATGTTTATTATTTCACCCAAACATCGGTGCATCAGGTTTGCTTTAAAATTTCATCTCTCATGGCAAATTTGAAATAAATACATAAATCACACACATTGGTTGAAATTTATCAGTTGCATGAAAAGAGAAGTTGGAATATATCCACAATAAATCTGGAACAACTAATCACTCATATTATTTTCCATAAATAGACAACCCTGTTCCACATCTTCTGGAATTGACAAAAAAAAAAACCTGAAACAACTACCATATTTTTGGAGTATAAGACGCACCTTTTTCCTCCCTAAAAGTGGCTGAAAATTTGGGTGCGTCTTTTACTCTGAATGTAGCTTTTTCGAAGCTTTTTTTCCAGCCCTAACTAGGTGCTAACGATCTTCCCAGCTCTTACCTGCTTGCAGGCTCTCTCATTGTTACTCTCTCAGAAGAATGTTTTTCCAGCCCTAAGTCTTTGCAGGTTTTTTTTTCATTGCTCTACTTGCTCCAAATAAGTTTTTTTTCTAGCCCTAACCAGGTGCTAACTATCTTCCCAGCTCTTTCATTGCAGGCTCTTTCATTGTTATTCTCTCCGAAGAAGGATTTTTAAGTCCTAACCAGGAGATAAAATAATGTGCTGAAGCTGACCAGACTAAGGATGCTAGCCAGATGAATACCTGGTAGGCAGATTTTTTCCCCTATTTTCCTCCCCAAAAACTAAGGTGTGTCTTATACTCCAGTGCGTCTTATACTCCGAAAAATATGGTAGATGCAAAATGTAGTCCAGAAATAGTGTTTTTTAAAGCAGACTTTATTAATTCTTTTTATTAACTATTTCTAATCTTCCAAATGAGATATTATATTCAGCTGTACCCAGCTTGGTACTTTGAGATTTAACCACAGACGTATTTTATATCTTCTCTCATCTCCTAAAAAAATGATAAGAAAAAAAAGATATATTTCTTTGTATATCACCTTGAGGATGGAAATAAATGATGGTATGACTATCTTGGGTGTCATTTAAGCCATAACTAAATCAACCTTCTCTGTGGACAATGGCAGCAATTAAGCAAACTATCAAAATAATAATATAGCTTCAGGGAGTACTGAAGCTACATATTGATGCTTGTGTAACTAAAATATCATCCTGAGCAGAAATGAAGTACTTGAACATATGGAGAAAATAGGGTCTCTTACATACCTTCCAGAGCTGTTACATTATAGAGCAAGATCAACTAGCCAAGATTGTACGACATGGCAGAATTTGTTTAATCAATCATACAACTCAAATGGCCATATAGGCACAAAGGAATATAAATTAACCTGATATCAATTTTGAAAATATTGACATGTTTTGAAGTCAGAATCCCATATACAATCAATACTACTAGCATTTAACTTCAGACTAAAATTGAACATTGTAATATTGTAACCGAGGTGGCGCAGTGGTTAGAATGTTGTACTGCAGGCTACTTCTGCTGACTGCTGGATGCCTGCAATTTGGCAGATCGAATCTCACCAGGCCTCAAATCTCTTCCATCCTTCCAATAAATAAAATGAGGACCCAGATTGTTGGGGGCAATATGCTGACTCTGTAAACCGCTTAGAGAGGGCTGTAAAGCACTGTGAAGCAGTATATAAGTCTAAGTGGCATTACTATTAGTTTAGGCAGGCAGCATTTACAACATTGAAAATTATAACTAGTTCAGTCACATAGCTGGATGAAATGATGCAATATAAGTAGTCTGATTTATGAGCAAAATTCGGAACTTTATTCCTTTGCTAAGCAAGGGAATCATTAAGCGAATCACATCCAATTTTACAACCTATTTTGTCATGGATGTTAAGTGAATCATAAGCCATGATTCTGGACTCCCCTAGACTTTGCTTGTCAGAAGCCAGCTAGGAAAGTTACAAATGGTGATCACATGATCCTGAGACAGTGTAATCATTATAAATGCATGCTGGTTGCCAAGCACCCAAAATTTGATCCTAGGACTGCAGATACACTGGGACAATGGTCATAAGTTCAAGAACTGGTCATAAGCCCCATTGTTCAATGCTGTTGTAACTTTGAATGGTTGTAAGTTGAGGACTACGTGCACCAAATAACATAGTTGAGAATGGAATCTGGAGGGGTGGGAAGAAAACCGCAGGAAAGTGTGATTTTTTAAAGTTAGAAGTTGGGAAAGAAGAAATATAAATGTAAAGCAAGTATTTGTGCTTGGGCCATTAGGTATTCCCTGTTTTACATCATTACCACTGTACGGTGCTTTTTTGTCTCATTAAACATGTTCTCTTCAGGTAAGAATGAAGACCAAGAAGAGCTAACCTAAGAACCAGAACCAGCTGGTCTTCAGCAATAATGCCAAGCCAATAACCTGCTCTTTCCATATCTGTCTTAGACTCAGCAGCATCTGCTCCGAGATCAGGACCATGTTCCATCCATCCCTCAAATACTGTATATTTGAGGAAGAATCAGCAGAAGACAGAGGATAGGAGCAATCAGCCATGCCAAGAGACAATGTGATCTGGCAGATTACTCAGGAGTCACTAGATGAAAAAAGTGAGTCCTGAACATGGCCAGTTATGTTCAAACATGAACAAAAAGGCTGCTGAAATTTGATCCAGACATTTACCTAATATTGAGACTTAGCAAACATTTTTCCCCAAAGAGCAACAACAGAAAGAAAAGACAAATTGGATGATGATTCAAAAGAAAGTACTTGATGGCTTTAAGTTTTAGGTTAGGACTCTATGGAATCTTTACTGATCCCCATTGTTCTGGGAAGTTTCATGAGCTATTAGTAGATTCTATTTCTCTCTAGAGTCTTTTATTTTCTTTCTGTTGTTGCTCTTTGGGGGGGGAAATGTTTGCTAAGTCTAATTAGTATTTGAAACTTGGACTAAATGTTTGGTTTTGAAATAAACCTCATAAAGTTTTTGAGATCATCAATCAGTTCATCATGGCCATTTGTGAGAACAGGACATGCTTTTTTCCATTATGAAAAGTTCAACTACATTTTATTTATTTATTTATTTAATTTATTTATTTGTTTGTAGGTATTTGTATAAACATAACATAAGCAAAGAAGTACAGGTAAATGAGGACAATAGGACATTAAGACAGGGACGGTAGGCACAGTGGTGCGCTTATGCACGCCCTCCTCTTCCTCCATCATTAGATTTATGACCTGTTCCCACCACCACCCTTCCAAGAGTTTAGGGCAGCCTATATAAGATTCTCCATTCTTTAATCCCACAACAAGGCTGAAAGAAAAATGACTGGTTCAAAGTCACTTAGTGATTTTCCATAACTGCGAGTGGACTTGACCCGCTACAGTACACAGTCCTGAATCTCATTATCTTTCCAATTTGCTTTTTGTCACTATCATTTAATTAAAGTTTGCCAAATGTCTGGATCAATACAAACATACAAGGAGGGATATACATACGGACACAGATACAAACAGCAATTTTAACTGCAGACATCCATAATAAATTAGTCTAATTAATTTCCACTGAAATTCAGTCATTTTTTTCAGTAGAGATTGTTCATTAATATAACCAAACGTATTGAGTGAAAATCCATCAAGACTTGTGATTTGAAGTAATGAAAACTAAGTCACAGATTTATTAGCTACAGAATGTAATTCTCAGAAGTGGAATGTGACCATTTGTTTGGGAAATTAATGTATGAATGCATTGTATAATTCTATATATTATATTGATTCAGTAACATCCAGTGATCTTTAAGAAAGTTGGAATTTTCAGGTGCAGACTAATATTTTAGAATAAGATTATATTGTCAGATAATCTTAATACTTTACAATACAATCATATATATTGTACATTTAAATAAAACTAATAAATGTTCAATGTTCTCCTAAACCACCATACTTAGGGTTCTAGTTTAACCATATAATCCTATATGTGTTTATTCAGCAGTAAGGACCATTTAAGATTTATTCTTATTCAAGTGTGATTAAGTGATTAAGATATATAATTTTATTAAGATTAACTTTAACAATGCATCTTATATTCATTTTTCTCCACCACCATTATTTAACCAATTCTATTGTTATTACACTATCCCTTAAGGATATGAGAAGCTATTCATTCAAACAGAAAAGCAGATGTCAGCAGATAACCATGCAGGAAATAGTCAATCAAAAATCAATTGATAGGAAAAATGATCCAAGACTTTCCAGTTAATTCAACTATCCCAGCAGTCCCCATTATCCTATACTGGTGTTCTGTAATATAATTAACGTAATGGTTAATCTGGGAATTTTTTCTTGGCATTACGTACTTTCACCTGCAAATTCTGGGGAATCTGTCCATTTTTAAACATTCACCGTAATCCTATTTTTTTTATCTCTTCCATTATTCATAGTATAGATATTTTATTATTTTGCTTCATCTGCTGCATGGATAAAAACCTACCTCCTCAAATTAAATCACAGTAAAGAGTTTGTTTTGTTTTGTTGTTTTGTTTTTTAAGGCAAGTGCATTTCACTGTATGCAGGTAAAAGTTAGAACATTATGATTTTTTAGTTGCCTACAGCAATCTTAACAACAAGGAAGAAAAGAAACCAATTAGGAATTTTTTTGAGCTTATAAAACACAAGTGTCTTATAATTCCAACAATATATAATAGTGTAAACAAGTAATATTTTAAAAGTTTATCCAGGCTAAGCATTTCATAATTTCTGCTGACAGCTTCTTTCAGAATATCATATTTGGTCCATTTTTGTCAGAATTATTTTCAATCATTTATCATAACATTTAAAAGTTATTAGCTAGCCCACCCATGTTTTTTTTCCAGATTTAAGAAAATGTTGAATTCAGCAGATAACTATTAATATGTCCTTAATATGTTCTTTTGGGGAATATAAAATGGCAACCCAAATTATTTTGAGAATAAATCAAAGTATTGAACAACTAATGAGGTAGACAAGTATTATTTTCCTGATTTCCTCTCCATTTATTCCTATTTTATTTAATAAGTCTTAACAGGAACATTTAGGTTACTGCAAACTTAAATTATTGGGATGGTGTGTGTGTGTGTGTGTGTGTGTGTGTGTGTGTGTGTGTGTGTGTGTGTGTGTGTGTGTGTGTGTGTAAGTCTGTGTTTGTACACAGATTTTGTACTTACCTTAAACCAGAGGTCTTCAAACTTGGCAACTTTAAGACTTGTGGACTTCAACTCCCAGAATTCTGAGAGTTGAAGTCCACAAGTCTTAAAGTTGCCAAGTTTGAGGACTTCTGCCTTAAACAAACAAGTCCTTCCTATACATTTGATTGGCCTGCTAGCCAAAAACAATTGTTGGCAAATTTAAAAGTCTGATCTGTAATCTGTGCCACTGTCTCTCAACATTGGGAACTTGAAGATGCGTGGATTTCAACTCTCAGAATG
>JALIGW010000021.1:1527133-1544633 GCA_023053685.1 Diadophis punctatus similis
TATATTTTACTATACCTTATATTTTCAATTGTCTTTTCATTTTCTAATATTATTTTATTGTAGTTTAAGATTTGTGAATGTATGAGGCCCTGTGACTGACAGTAAAATTACCCGTGTTTTCCTGAAAATAAAAACCTGTCTTATATATTTTTGCCACCAAAAAAGGCACCAGGTCTTATTTTCAGGGTGTGTGTCATCCACTGACTCATCTCACTTGTGCGCGTCGCCCCCAGTCTCTCTTTTTGCTATCAGAAGACTTCAGACAAAATAATAATAATAAATGAAGAGTTCTGGGGCTTTAGAATTGTCAATAAGAAAGGGGGGGGGGAGTTTAACAGATTTAACATGACCGGCAAATAGTTTTGGTCGCCACGATGTAAAAAGGATGTTGAGACTCTAGAAAGAGTGCAGAGAAGAGCAACAAAAATGATTAGGGGACTGGAGGCTAAAACATATGAAGAACGGTTGCAGGAACTGGGTATGTCTAGTTTAATGAAAAGAAGGACCAGGGGTGACATGATAGCAGTGTTCCAATATCTCAGGGGTCGCCACAAAGAAGAGGGAGTCAAACTATTCTCCAAGGCACCTGGGGGTAGAACAAGAAGCAATGGGTGGAAACTAATCAAGGAGAGAAGCAACTTAGAACTAAGGAGAAATTTCCTGACAGTTAGAACAATTAATCAGTGGAACAGCTTACCTCCAGAAGTTGTGAATGCTCCAACACTAGACATTTTTAAGAAGATGTTGGATAACCATCTGTCTGAAGTAGTGTAGGGTTTCCTGCGTAAGCAGGGGGTTGGACTAGAAGACCTCCAAGGTCTCTTCCAACTCTGTTATTATTATTATTATTATTATTATTATTATTATTATTATTATTATTATTATTATTATTATTATTATTATTATTATTATTATTATTATTATTATTATTATTATTATTATTATTATTAACATATTAACAGAGTTGGAAGGGACCTTGTAGGTCTTCTAGTCCAACCCCCCGCCCAAGCAGACCCTACACCATTTTTGATAGATAGCAGTCCAGTCTTTTCTTGAAAGCTTCCAATGATGAAGCTCCCACAATTTCTGAAGGCAAGTTGTTCCATTGGTTGATTGTTCTCACTGTTAAAAAAATTCTTCTTATTTCCAGGTTGTATCTCTCTTTGATTAGTTTCCATCCATTATTCCTTGTCTGGCCTTCAGGTGCCTTGGAAAATAGCTTGACCCCCTCCTCTCTGTGGGAGCCCCTCAAATATTGGAACACTGCTATCATGTCTTCCCTGGTCCTTCTCTTCACTAGACTATCCATGCCTAGTTGCTGCAACTGTTCATTGTATGTTTTAGCCCCCAGTCCCCTTTAACCCAATCTTGGTTGCTCTTCTCTTCAAAGTGGACAACACTATAAACATTTATCTGACTATGCAGTGAATGATAATGATACTAATACAAATATGCTAGGATGTTTCTACAGTAATATTAGAGACATAGGCAATCAATCTAATGGAACCTTCTCTCAGTTAAAATTACTTTTAGACCTTTTAGCTAACATGAAGTATATATCTCCCAATTAAATAAAAAATTTCAATAATATGGCTTGGTGGTCATATTATTATTTCGGCCCTTTTTTGGCCAAAAATGGGCAAAAATGGTTCATTTTATTGGCCTCCTTGGGCATCTGTGCACCCCCTTTTTCACCTCCCTGCCTCCTGAAGCATTCTGCAGGCCAAAAACGGGCAAAAATACCAGCCAGAGGTGGTATTTGCCAGTTCTCCGAACCAGTCAAAATTTCAGCTACTGGTCCATCAGAACCGGTCCGAATTGGTTGAATACCACCTCTGGTATGATGGTTGAACTTTGTTTTCTTTCTCATCCATTGGCTAAATGGACAATGTCAAATGTTTGTTTGTTTGTTTTTGTGTTTGTGTTTGTGTGTGTGTGTGTGTGTGTGTGTGTGTGTGTGTGTGTGTGTTTGTTTGTTTATTTATTTATTTATTTATTTATTTATTTATTTATTTATTTATTTATTTATTTATCTGTTTATCTGTTTATCTGTTTATCTGTTTATCTATTTATTTAGGATTCTTATATGCTGCCCTACTCCCTGGGGACTCAGGGCGGCGTACAACATTTGAAAAACCGCTAAACAATGCAATTTAAAACAATTTAAAATACATTTAAAAGGCATACAAAATCTTACTTACATAGGGGAGACCAAGATGAATTTGTATCAAAACCCCTTTTTTTCAAAAGGCAATTGGACTGTTTTTCCTTGTAGACATTTCACTTTTCACCTAAGAACTTTTTTCAGTTCTGACTAAATGATTCTTGAGAACTGAAGAAGGTCCTTGGATGGAAAGTGAAATGTCTTCAAAGAACAACAAAGTCCAGTTGCCTTTTGAAAAACTACCGTTGGGACAGCCGTGACCTGGATGACTGATAATCTCCATAGACTTAAATGGACAATATTTAATTGCTTCTGCAGTCTAGGATTGCCACCATTATACAGCAATTCTCCTTGGTGATCTCCATACGAAACACATTTTCTGCACAGGCTGAAATTCCGTCTTTGTGTAATATGGGTATCACTCAATATCCTCCACATGTTTAAATCAAATTTCTATTTCTCTCCATGTGTCTTATTCTGAATTTAATGGAGTTGTTATGAAATGGATTGATTGCTTATAGTTCATATATAAACATTCATATATAAAGAAGGAGTCCTGGTGGTTTAGAACAAAAAAATATATGATTTTACCTGAATGCTTCATTTATTTTTAATGAATCATGTGTATCATTCATATGAGTATAAACCTCTGGCTATCGTTTCAACATTTTGTTTATTTTCTGGAAAACAAATGCCCAAAATACTTATGGAAGGCATTATTTATAAGCATGTTTATAAAGGACAGCTTTGATTTAGAAAGTATAATTACGTGGCTGGGAAATTTCAGGAAGTGCTAGTTTTTAACAACATGAAAGCATAAATTGGTGCACCTGCAAAAAAATACCTTCTGCTATTTTTTCAAGTCAAACCTTATTACCTTTTGTTCCCCCAGTTAACTTATACAGCAGATTAATGTATGTTTTTTTAAATATACACTCAGAAGTATTTTGCAAGTTTTAGAGCGATGGTGACTATGTCCTTGTGGCCTAAAAGCCAGGTGTTAGCAATTAGTTGCTGAGCACGAACATCAGATAACAGATACGAGCTGATTATCATAATCATTTGAAACAAATGTAAATTTCATGCATTATCACTAATCAGGCAATGTTCTTCTAGGGAATGCAGTCACCACCAGATGCATAATGAACTTAGGTTAAAGAGAAATCCACTTCTGAACAATTTATTGTTGTTCTATAAATTAGTAGAACTGGAGAGACTAAACTGAAGCGCAAAGAGAAAGGTAGAGAAGTGTCCATATTAAATTCTTATTGAACAGCAACAGAAGGCTGGTAGATAAATGGTCATGAATGAACTTGTAGATATAATGGAAAAACACCCAATAATTAGCTCCATAGTAGGTATGCATTTAATGTGACAGCTGGACTCCTAGGAGACAAACGATCATCTTGATGCTTTGCATATTTTACTGTGCAATAAATATAACATTATTTTCTAATTATGAAATAGAGCAACCCGTCTCAACCTGGACCATTCTAATATTACTTGGACTGGAATTCTTAATTTCTTCCACTGCCTGAAAATGAAGACAATTATATTTAGCATTTTTGAAGGGCAATTGGTTGGAGACTGAACGGAAAATATTAAGTGCCCCACAGTCATTGTTCAAGTGGCACTCCAGTTCTTGGATACAACATTCCCTGTGCCTTCTACAGTATCTATCTATATATATAAAAGCCAAATACCACTCACTCATCACAAAATCTCTGGAACGGTAAAGCCTATAAACTTTAAACTAGGCATGTATGTTCCTCTTGGCTTCTAAGTGCTTGCTAAGAAAGGATTTTTTGAAATGACCATCAGATCATTAGTATTTCTTATATTATTATTAACACACTCTGATGCTAAGGAATTAAATGTTCTACTCTTCCTCCCCACCTGAAAATAACTCTGTTCCAACTGCCAGCTGCCTTATATTTACACACTCTGATGCTACCCCTTCGCTAAACTGGGCATGGGTGTGGCCAGTGCGTGACTCATCTGACCTGTGGGCTGGGAGTTTAGACATTCTACTCCCCCTCCCCACCTGAAAATAACTCTGTTCCAACTGTCAGTTGCCTTATATTAACACACTCTGATGCTAAGGAGTTACACATTCTACATAAATTTTCAAGCTTTAAATGTCAATTTATAAAAACCCGATCACATAGTTTCGTAGTGAAGCATGGTTATCCAGTTACTAGTTTTCAATATAAGAATAATTTAGTATCAGGATCAAAAATAGGTGACTATGTTGTGTTTACATTATTTTCTCCAATAAGATGACAGCTTGATCAGCTATTGAACGAGATAGCTATTTTTCAAACAGGAGAGAGCTATAAAACTTATTAAAGCATGTTCACCCTATACTTTCGTACATTAATGAACATCATGGGAGGATTTGTGTAGAATGACATTTATGGCCCAGATGAATAACAAGGGGTTCAGGCTTGACAGGCTGATATACTTAATTTGCAGAATTGACCCTCTGATTTCATAATTTGAAACAGGACTTTTATAAGGATCAGTCTTCCAAGGTATAGTAAATTAATTGCCGTTCCATACATTTTCTTATTTCTAATGCTTTGTTTTGAGAATTATTTAGAATTCCAATCACTACAACTATTAATTGGAGGGCATCAGACACGGGGTGAAATCCAGCAGGTTCTGACAGATTCTGGAGAACCGGTAGTGGAAATTTTGAGTAGTTCAGAGAACCGCTAGCGGAAATTTTGAGTAGTTCGGAGAACCGGCAAATACCACCTCTGGCTGGCCCCAGAGTGGGGTGGGAATGGAGATTTTGCAATATCCTTCCCCTGGAGTGGGGTGGGAATGGGGATTTTGCAGTATCCTTCCCCTGCCACGCCCACCAAGCCACACCACGCCCACCAAGCCATGCTCACAGAAGTGGTAGTAAAAAAAAATGGATTTCACCACTGCTTGAGAATCCTTGGGACAATAAAGCACATTTTGAATTTGATACATCTCCACTCCCCCAATGAATGGCATCTTTACGAAATGAAAGAAAACTTTCTTTTGCTTTGCTCTGTTTCAGCCTCTCAAATACTGCAATACAGCTATCATGTCCCCCCTTCTTTTCTCTAGACTAGCCAAACCCAAATCCTGCAACCGTTCTTCATATGTTTTTGTCTCCAGGCCTTTAATCATCTTAGTTGCTCTTCTTCGCACTTTTTCCAAAGTCTCAACATCTTTTTTGTAATGTGATGACAAAAACTGGATGCAGGGTAATACACCCAGATGCGTGCGCGTGCGCGCACGTGCGCGCGCACACACGCACACACACACTTCACTACGTTTCAGTAAAACAGTGCAACATTGATGAGTCAATTTTTACTATTTAATCTCCTACTTTGGAGATTTGAAAGAATAAATGAAAACGATAGTAAGATCATTTTGAGAATGATAGTCATAACTTACTGAAAATTAAGCATGGCAAACTCCATACTTCAACTCTATAATTGAAACAATTAGAATTTCATCATAATACCCTATAGCTTTGATTGACTTTAATTACTATTTTACTTAATATTTACAGGTTTGCTAGTATTTATTGTTTGCTAATTATATTTTCAAATGATATTTCAGGATGCCATAAAAGGTGTGTGCTTAATTGTTTCAACTATACTACTGAGTGGAATTTTAATTATAGTTAATATAGCTGATATTATATTAATATATTATAATGTAACTTTCTAATAAAAAAATAAAAGTAATGGGATTAGCAAACACTGAAGACAAAAGTTGAAGACAAACATTTCTACATAATTTCAGTATTAGCAAGTGACATTCAGTCTAACACACAATGCATCCTAAATTATACTCTGTGTTTCACAGAGTTTGGACTTCATTAAAAAATACATCAGAAAAGATTACTTGGGCTATAACAGCTTTACAAGATGCAATTGTCATATCAAACTATTGTAATTATCAATGGAATCATTCAATAAAAAATTAAATTTATTCTACACATTAACTGATTGATTGATTTGCCGCCCATCTTGCCACAAGGTGACTTTATTTATTTATTTATTTATTTATTTATTTATTTATTTATTTATTTATTTATTTATTTATTTATTTATTTATTTATTTGGGGGGGATTTATATACCGCCTCATAGTGCAAGCACTCTCTAAGCGGTTTACACCATTAAGCAATGTATATATGTACATTGCCCCCAACAATCTGGGTCCTCATTTTACCTACCTCGGAAGGATGGAAGGCTGAGTCAACCCTGAGCCGGTGAGATTTGAACAGCTGAACTCAAATGATCATAGTCAGCTAAAGTAGCCTGCAGTACTGCTCTCTAACCGCTGCCACCCCGGCTGGGACTTTGGATGGCTTACAACCTTAAAAGTGGTAAAACCATAATAAAAATAACAAGTATAGTTAAAAGAATACAAGATTATAATTAAAAGATGGGAGTGGATGGAGCAAGATGGGCAGGGCGCAGGTGGGATCTACTATTAGTCCATCAACCACCTCTAGCAAGATACTCCTCCCTTGAAGCCCCAGGACAACTGGCAGATCCAGATCTTCAGGCTCTTGTGGAAGGCCAGGAGGGTGAGAGATAATCTCACCTCAAGATGTTACAAAAGGTCGAACTCTTCTCCTAGAGTCTAGGGGTCGGGAACCTTAAACACTCAAAGAGCCATTTGGACCCGTATCCCACAGAAAAGAAAACACCGGGAGCCACAAAAACATTCTGACATCTAAAATGAAGATAATACTGCATATATTGTTTTTTACATTTATGCTATGTATAAAAAAAACTATAGTGTGTTGAATTTATGTAATCAAATGAACTGCTATAGAGAAAACAAATTTTTATTTCTGCATGCAACAAAAATATTTTGAACTCTGAAAAAAAACAATGAGTCAAAAAGCTCAATAAATCGCTTGCCAGCGGGTGTCGCACATTGGCGGTTGTGACGCATGTTTTGAGCTGCAGCAGAGGGATGAAAGAGCCACATGCGGCTCCAGAGCCGCGGGTTGCAGACCCCTGTCCTAGACCCTGCAAACTGAAATTCCTTGACGGACAGGAACTGTAATATGCCTCCTCTGCTGGCATGGGTGGGATGAGCCTTTCTAATAGGGGTGAGACAATTCCTCAAATTACCTGGGCCCATGCCATGCAGGGCTCTAAAGGTGATGACCAACACCTTGAATTGAATCCAGAAGCAAGCTGGCAGCTTGTGGAACAGCAATGTAAATGGACCGTGTAAGGGTCATTAAAATTGCCCACACTGCCACACTCTGCACCACTTGATGCTTCTGAATGCTCTTCAAGGATAGCCCTATGTTGAGCGCATTGTAGTAGTCCAAGAGTGAGATAACCAGGGATTAAATGATTGAACGCATGGATTCCTGATCCAGGAATGTCCACAATTGACACTCAACCCAAAGTTATACAAAGGTTCTCCTAGCTATGACTGCCACTTGCTCTTTGAACAGGAGTCACAAGCCCAGCAGAAACCCCAAGCTGTGATCCAGGTCTGCTGGGGTAGTGCTACCCCATCCAGAACTAAAGATATTGAATTCCTGATCTTGGAGCTCCATGCCTCCAAAATCATACTGATGACACCTCGATCCATGGTGATGGATGAAGTCTCCTAGCAGCTTCATGTAGATGTTAAAAAGGAGTGAAGAGAGTACCGAGCTCTGCGGCATACACAGAAGAGAGGTGGTGGACTGGATCACTTACTCCCTATTAACACTGATTGAGACTGGCCTTGGAGAAATATGCACTGAATTGATAAATCTGTTTCTACTCAATAGTTTCTACTCAAGAAACCCCAAAGAATTATTTCCCTTTAAATCCTCCTTTTTACTGCATTCATAAGCTATTTATGAATGCAGTAAAAAGGGGGATTTAAAGGGAAATAATTCTTTGGGGTTTCTTTGGCTTGGAAAATAGTATTTATATGCAACTCTAATTAATTGAGGTTGGTTGGGAGCCTGTTGGATTCGGTTTTCTTTGTTTACATGTTTATCTCTGAGCTGCTTATGATTTCTTTTCTGTGTTATGCATTGTTCTTACGTTTTGCAACTGTAAAATGCCCAGAGTCATTAGGAGTCAGACAGCTTCTAAATCAGTGTTTTTCAATCTTGGCAACATTAAGATGTGTGGGCTTTAACTCCCAGATTTTCTCTGCCAGCATGCTGGGAAAACTGCCAAGTTTGAAAAACACTGCTGTAAATTGTATATATATATATATATATATATATATATATATATATATATATATATATATATATATATATATATATATATATATATATATATATATATATATATATATATATATATATATATATATATATATATATATATATATATATATATGCATACATAAATTAACTATCTAAGTAACTAACCTGAGAGGTGCTTACAGCAATAGCTGAACTAAAAAAATAATAATCAATGAATGTAAAATTGTTTCAATGGAGAAACTTTGAAGAGACAAGTGAGAAACTTGCTGCTTGTAAGGGAGAGGTGGAAACAGGATGGTGGAAGTAGTAATTTAGAGGCAATGTAGTATCATGAATAAGCAGAGATCTCAGACCAGAAGACAGATTCAAGCTCAGATTCAAGCTCAATTTGAAGCAATCTGTTTCAACCAAATCTATCCCACAAAAGGTTATCATGGAGATTGAATTAGGGAAGAGACCAAATATAACAGGAGAGTACTGTGATTTTTAGGGGAAAAGATGATTCAGATCAGAGGTGTGTTCCTGCCGGAGCTGCCTGGTGCGCAGCTCTGATAGGGAGCGGCCGATTGCGCAATTTGCGTGCGACCGCTCCGGAGTCCTCTCTGCCGGTCCACCGCACGTGTCGCCATTTTTTCCATGAATTTTTAGCCGATTTTGCTTCTGCGCATGCACGGAAGCAAAATCGCACCGAAATCTCATGAGGGGACGCGCGCGAGAGAGAGATTTGGGTGAGATTTTGCTTCTGCATATGCGCGGAAGCAAAATCGTGCCGAAATCTCGCGCGCGTCCCCTTGTGAGATTTTGGCGCAATTTTGCTTCCGCGCATGCGCAGAAGCAAAATTGTGCGAGGGGGTGTGCGCACGTAGTGAGCGCGCACATGCCCAAAGTGTGGAGATGCGCGCGCAGCACACCGGCATCGGTAAGGGAGCAACCTGCCACTGATTCAGATGCAAGGAAACATAGTTAGCTTTTATCACAACCTCCTTTAATGAAAAGGGTTTCACACAATTCCAGGAAGATATTTAGCTTCTTTAAGCAATTCTTCGTGGGGGCCATGTGAGGACTCCCATGCTTCAAATTACCTTTTCCTTTTTGAATCACTACATATCCCCCCATGTGGAGCTATCTATGTAAGCTTCTTAGAAAAATACAGGATATAAATCAGTGGTTATTTCCAAACTTGGCAACTTTAAGATGTGTGGACTTCAATTGCCAGAATTGGCTGAAGAATTGTGGGAGCTAATTGAATCTTAAAATTGCCAAGTTAAAGAAGAAGAAGAAAAACCTACTACAAATGAAATACTCCAATTTGTCCATACTAAAACCTTAATGCGTAGGTCAGCAGATATTAGTAGAACCTTTAATATTTTGTATATCTTTGAAAATTTTATTTCTACTCTTGCACAAACATTGTGTACATGAGCATGCACATTCTCCAACCTGAGTTCAATATTCACAGGAGATTATTTGTGATATTTTGGTATGGGAGGCACACAAACAGTGAAATATGTGAGACAGCCAGTTAAAGAAGTATATATGAACCAGCTCCGGGAAAGGAACTTTAATTATAACCTGCTGCCTTATTGCCCAAAGATACTACACTGTTTATTCCAAAATTATTCCCTTAGAGTAAAAATGGATGATTTAGGTTTGATTCAGGTATACTATTAGTGTCTAGAATAAGTATTTGTTATGATTCTTTCCCCAGAGGTAGCACAGTAAGAATTGGGGTCCTGTGGTAAATAATTAACAAAATCAGTGTTCGTTTTGTCAAAGCTTTTTAAAATTAAACTCAGTAGTGCTACAATGTTGTGGCAAATGGCCCCCGTATTTTTAAGGCTATATTTTTTAATTTGCTTTGCCTGTTTTATTTGTCCACACAGGCTTAATTGTGGGCAGAATGCACTCGTTTACATATTCCATTTTTGCAAATCTTACTACTTCTGTTTTTACCACTACCCTACTGCCAATAAGAATGTAACAAGTGATTATTTTTCATCTGATTTTATATGACATTTTGTTAAGAATTCTGGGAGTTGAAGTCCACAAGTCTTAAAGTTGCCAAGTTTGAAGACCTCTGATATAGATTAACTGATGGTTGTCCATTATGAATAAGGGTGAATTGATAGAAGGAAGGATGGATGGATGGATGGATGGATGGATAGATAGATGATAAAAAGAGAGAGAAAATGTTGATATACATGCTAATTAAATAAATAGATTTAAATTAGACAAAACTTTGGGATTTTATTTTTATAATCTTATATAAAAATAAATTTACTAACATTAAAAGATTCACTGCACACATCTAAAACTATAGGAAAGAAGATGTCCGAGAGTAATTTATACCATTCCATTAAGAAACTATTTGGGCAAAGAACATTGTGGTTGAAGCAACAGAACTGAATTCATTTTTTTTTCACGAAGTGACATGTTTTACTATGTTAGGACCAACACTTGCAGAAATTTTTACATTGGTTCTAGCTGAAAAAGTATTGTTAATGTCCCACTCATAATCAGAAGATAGTAACAATAGCTCTTGTAAACATATTCACACCTTTTAAACAAAAATGGGCAGGAGATCTGAGTTATCAATATCTGCTGTTAAATATGAATATAAGGTCTCCCTATATTTTAATCAAGGCTTTCTAAAGTCTAAATCTTCACTTGTTTTTAAAATTTAGTACCTTTTAGACTTAATCTATCATACTGAATTCACGAGTTTTTGCATTCTCCATCACCTCTTATTGTGCCTGCATTGTTTTCATTATAATTTAGTGTTGCAACCCAAAGTAGTAATGTGCTTATCGAAAGTAACAGTATTTCTACAAATCCTTGAGCATAATTTATTGTGAGTGGATTTCCTGAGATTACACATTAATTGAATTTTTCCCATCAGCTGGGAGCTCAGCTCTTCCTCAAAAAGAGCTCCAGCTGTGTCTTGCATTGTATCAGAAGATTTAGACAGCTTTTAGATTTGCAAATGGAATGTCTCAAAACTGTAGAAACATTTTCATCTTTAGGTTTTTACTATCAAGACTAACTCTTCTAAAGCGGATGGGGAACACTTTCCTCAACTGAAGAGGCAGACACATTTTAGTCTTCCATTTTATGTGGCATGAAATATGCATTTCTATATGTAGCACAAAGTGCACTTTATGAATTTAAAGCAAAACTTTAAATTGGCTTTTAAAGTATTAATTCTATTGGAGTAATAGTTAAAGAGAAAGCAAATGGGTAGCTACTTATGACTCTAAGTCACAGGAGATCCTGAATTCCCTTCATTCCTAGCCAGCGTCGCTAAAGTTTGGCTGTTCACAGAACAGTTTCCACCGTATCAATTTTAGAATAGAATAACAGAGTTGGAAGGGACCTTGGAGGTCTTCTAGTCCAACTCCCTGCTTAGGCAGGATACCACCACTTCAGACAAATGGTTATCCAATCTCTTCTTAAAAACTTCCAGTGTTGGAGCATTTGCAACTTCTGGAGCAGCGGTGGGATTCAGGGGTGGGTTCCACTTACCTTCGCCACCGGTTCGCATCCGCTCGTGCGATTTGGCTTCCGCGCATCCTCAGAAGCAGCAATGAGCCTGAAACACAGCTGAGGAGCTCATCAGCTGTGCTTCAGGCGAAGAAATAAAGGTCAGAATTCAACCGCGGACGGGTGGGAGGGCCCTTTTTCAAGCCGCGGAAGGGGAAAAGTCCCAAAAAAAGATGGTGGCGCACACGGAATGGCACCGACAGTGACATCACCAGTGGGTCACTACCGGTTCAGGCAATCTGGTCCGAACTGGGAGGAACCCACCCCTGCCCCTAGTTCTTCTTTTCATTAAACTAGACATACCCAGTTCCAGTAACCATTCTTATATGTTTTAGCCTCCAGTTCCCTTATCATCTTTGTTGCTCTTCTTTGCACTCTTTCTAGAGTCTCAACATATTTTTTTACATCGTGGCAACTGAAAGTGGATGTAGTATTCCAAGTATTCCAATTCTACAACTTTTCATATCACTTTATTCCAATTTTCCAATTGAAATAGTTTCCAATTTTCTTTATAGAAGTTATAAGTATATTGTTAAGGAAACAGCTCCTTATCAGTACACTTAACAGTTAAGGAATAACAGGACAATCAACAGGGGAAAGGACAATGTTGAATATACTGGCTTGACCTGATTGTGCCTCAATCTCAAGTAATAAAGTATGTATGGGAATGTGTTGCCTATGTCCGGTTATGCCTGAGTACAACTTCTATCAGTGCAACCAAAGCTAATGGATGATGGGAGATTAAAATACTCAATTATCTCAACATCTCAGAAACATTTAGCGTTTGTAAATATATTTTCCACCAATGCTGACTTAGTGATTGTAGCCAAACATCACCATGCCGGTCCAATTAGTGAAATCATTTTCAGTTAAGTTCCATTATTGGAACTAGAAAAACCAATGGACTCTTGATACTGACCAGATCCCCAGATTTTGCTAGTCTCTTTCTTACAACATATTGTAAGATTTCTTTCCAGATGAGGGGAGGAAAATTCTCTCTCTCTCTCTCTCTCTCTCTCTCTCTCTCTCTCTCTCTCTCTCTCTCTCTCTCTCTCTCTCTCTCTCTCTCTCTCTCTCTCTTTGTGTGTGTGTGTGTGTGTGTGTGTGTGTGAGAGAGAGAGAGAGAGAGAGAGAGAGAATACATATGTGTGTGTATACATACATACACACATACATAGACGAGAGCAAGAGAGAGAAATAGAGATAGACAGAGAGAGAATACACATATTCAGGCGAGTGTGTGTGTGTGTGCGCGCACACACACACACACACACACACACACACACACACAATTGCACAATGCCAAAGTGCTCCATAGAACTGTCCTACTTCTGATTTCAATTATACATTCACACACTTGGTATGGAAATTAGAAGTTTACTCAAGGAGATAACAGCAGACAAGGAATGCAAACCAAAATAGGAATCTGGGGGGGGGGGGGGGGACCTTTCCTGAATAGTTTTTTTTTAATGGGAACATGCAGTGAAAGTAAGGTCGTGTTTTTTTCCCCCATCATTACAATGAAAATTGGAAAGCTTAGAGAAGGAAGCTGCCTTTTTTCACTTTTATATATGGTGTCTGTGTATTTGTGCACAGTAAAACACCATTAGTATTAATGATATAATTTTAGATGCTTGAGTCAAATGTAATATTGCTAATATTTATTTAAATATATTCTACTTCATAGCATGCTATGGGAGAAGCCCTTCTGTTTTCATTTATGATTTAGCGGAACATGGCTAATAATGGTATCTAAAAAGTGAGACTGACAATTTGTGTTTGACCTAGTGATCATTCAATCAGACCTTCCTGTTTAAATGATTGTTACATTATGTTGAAAACCTTCAGGAGAAGGTAACCAACCATGAAACCCTGCATAATAGTGAATTGTAAGCATCTTGATTGACATAAATATGTGCAATAAATAAGTTTGTTATGCTAGGGCCGTGATGGCGAACCTATGGCACGCATGCTAGAGGTGGCACGCAGAGCCCTCTCTGTGGGCATGCGTGCTATCGCCAGCTGCTCTTCTGGTTTCCGGTGTGTGCATGCGCACCGGGCAGCTGGTCTTGAGGTTTCCGACGGTCCTGTGCACGCACACATGCATGCGTGCGCATTCCAGTTTGGGCACTTGGTGCTGAAAAGGTTTGCCATCACTGCGCTAAGGTATTAGTTTCACCATTGCTTCTATTTGTTTTCCCTAAGGCTGCAGTTATGTTCTTCTTTTGAAAAATGATGGGACTCCTTTCTATATGTGTTATGATTATAGGTATGGACAATTTATAAGAATCAGACTAATTTTAAACACACTTTGTCCTAAATTTAAAAACATAATGATTAGATATCTTGTACTTCCTACTCTGGAAAGAATTATATGTTCCAACTTTCTTCCTGGGAAGAAAAGGAGAAAAAAAATGAAGTTCAAAGAAAAAAAAAGGCAAAATAAAGAGAGTAGATGCCCTCACCCAGTTTTACTTTGATCCAAATCATTCCTTGCTTGAGCTCTGTTGATAGCTGTAAGAACTCTGCAGATGAATCCCTCTCCCCAAAAAACCTATTCACAAAGCAGAAAAAGAAATTACCCACAGGCATATCGGAACAGATGTGGAAATCATTGATAATGTGTAGATTTTACTCAGTGATTTCCCTGTGTGCTGTTATTCTTCCAATTTAAATGCATTTATTTGACTTACTACCATATTTTTTCTAGTGAATCTACTGGATATTTGCCTTAAACTCCTGATCTTCTAATGTTGGGATTAATGTTTAAATTCTGCAAGACAATCCATTGGCTCAGACAAGGAGACTATTGAGAAGCAAAGTTAATTCACAATTGTCAGCTCTCCAGGTAGAGTGTTGTGGCCTACCAGTGGCCAGCGGAGCTGACGGCTGACAAACAGTGAGGAGGTTGGGGAGGAACATGGGCCAGTCCTGGATTCTGGGGAAGGCTCTGATGAGTGCTTTGCATCGGAGGCAGAGATGCGGCCAGGGCCGTCCGACAGTTTTCAGCTACCTTTGGAATCGAAGATAAATGGGGCTGAAGAACAGCTGGAGCCTGTTCCCAATGTGTGCATGCGCAGAGCTGCCAGGAGAAGGGAACAATTAAGGAACAGAGGTCGACTTGGCAATAAAAGCACAAGGGGACGCTGAATGGTCCCTCCCATAGGAAATAAATAGGAGCAAAAGGGGAGTGGTGTTTGCAGGAGACAATTAGCTCATTTATGTGAAGATTTGTTTATCTGAGAGACTCCTTGCCAAGTATTTCCTTGTTCAGCATTGCGTCAAAAAGCTATCGGCCTGGCAACTATCCAAGGACTGATAAGGTCTGTTTTTGCAACTCACCCTTGAAAGACTGTTTTCCAGGACTTTGCTGGATGTGAATGCTAAGAATTCACATTAGCCAAATAAAAAGAGGTTTTTTGGGACAAGGAGTCTGTTTCATAATTTGGTGAAGCCTAGGTCAGAACATAGAGCAAACTTGGATAACAAAGACATACAAGCTACTACATTCATTGTAAAGATTATAGTGACAGAAACCTGCAGGTCTGAATGCACTTCCTCTTCCCTCCCTTTATCTTCTTGAGAAGTAGGGAGAGTCATATTTCAGTTGCTTTCTCAAAGTACATTTCTGCCCTAGACCCAAATTTCTTTTATTTGACCATTAGCTTTGTTGTGGTTCTTCTTCCTATTCCTCAAGGTTATTTCTTGTGCTGATTAACCATGATAAAATCTCTGTCCCACTGGTGATCTTTAAGATAGCTAATCTGGTGTCCTTAGTCAGAGAATGGATTCCTGATATATTTTGACTTCTATTGAATTTAACATCCTAGTCAGCTTGGTTGAAGCCACGTGGCCTTCCATTTTACTGAGCCAGTTTTTATTCACACCTGCCAGGTCAATTTAATCATTCACAGCATTAAATACTCACAAATATATATTTAATGATCATCAGAAATGCATTGATTAAATGATGAACCACAAGGATTAAATTACATGTGTCCTTTTTCCCTCAGTCATTAATAATTATTGTCCTTTAGAATTGAAGTAGCAGTTTCCTGCCTGTAAGATTATACTTAATAATAATAATAACAACAACAGAGTTGGAAGGGACCTTGGAGGTCTTCTAGTCCAACCCCCTGCCTAGGCAGGAAACCCTACACTACTTCAGACAAATGGTTATCCAACATCTTCTTAAAAACTTCCAGTGTTGGAGCATTCACAACTTCTGGAGGCAAGCTGTTCCACTGATTAATTGTTCTAACTGTCAGGAAATTTCTCCTTAGTTCTAAGTTACTTCTCTCCTTGTTTAGTTTCCTCCCGTTACTTCTTGTTCTACCTTCAGGTGCTTTGGAGAATAGTTTGACTCCCTCTTCTTTGTGGCTTGATCCAAAACTAAGCTTGATCCAAAACTAAGCAATGCGCAAATTCTTACAACAGTTGCATGATATTAGCCAGTAATTATATTTCCTCCTTAATTTAGTCTCTGAAGAATAAAAAAGCCAAAAATGACCATCCAATAAAAATAAACATCCAAAAATTGCAGTATGGTTGCTCTCTCTATTGATCATTAACAATGAAGATAATTTAGAAAGATTTTCTATGTGCCTTCTCTGCCTAGCTGTTTATATAATATGATAGTGTAGAAAGTTAGCACCCACCCCTCTCCTAGAAGAATGAAATCTTTTAGGAAATATTTAAAAAGGCAGGATAAAATGTTTTCCCTAAAAGAGAAATAAAAATATTAAAGGGAACAGAAACCCAGCTCCCTGCCCCCAGGAGATATTTTGGTGCACACTAAGAAAGACTGGGCCAGCCTATCTACAAGACAAAAGACCTCCAGCTCCAGGGTGATGGGATTAAGACATGACCCTCCAGGACATAGGATTATCTTGCAGCAGGGCTCACTGCATTGTGAAATCACCTGGGGACATTACATCAGCCCAAGGTTCAAACAAACTTGATTCGGACAAAA
Source organism: Diadophis punctatus similis (assembly GCA_023053685.1). Lineage (NCBI taxonomy): Eukaryota > Metazoa > Chordata > Lepidosauria > Squamata > Dipsadidae > Diadophis > Diadophis punctatus. The sequence goes on from JALIGW010000021.1 coordinate 1,544,040, forward strand.
CAAACATGGCTCCACATGGCCCCATGGGAGTCTGACTACAACCAATAGAATACATGCTCTTGCCACAGGAACAGGAAGCTCAAGGGCAAGGCCCAAAAGAGTGTATAGATAACCCCCACTCTCCATGTCTTCGTGTGTCCATGTGGTCCTGTTCATCAATAAACCATCTTTCTAATCAGCCTCCATGTTTCCAGTGTCTTTCTCCCCACTTGGAACTGAAGCAGATAGATATTTCTTCCAACAGTAGCAACTGCAGATATTTAATGTAATGTCAAACCATCAACATTTTCTTTGTACTGACAACCACCAAATTTGATTGAAGGACTGATCCAGGGAGGAGGGGATGACTTAACTTCTCTCCCTTGTTCTTTGCTCAACCCAAATCATGTTTTGAAGATTATTTTAGGAAATGAATGAATTAATGCCTGTAAAAGATCAGTTGAACTGACATGTTTTTATTTACTTATTTAGAACATTTATATAGGTGCTCATCTTATACAGTAACTAACTCTGGGCAATTCCCAACCCAAAGTTAAAATAGCATGAAAGCCTTATTAAAACTGTGAAACGAAAGACATTAAAGTGTTAAAAACC
>JALIGW010000021.1:1549633-1684633 GCA_023053685.1 Diadophis punctatus similis
TATATAGCATACAGTTACTTATGCCTGCATTAATCATGTGGCATATTTTTAAATTCTATGACTTGGTCTGAGTTATAAATAAATAGCCTCCAGTGATACTGGTAAAGGAGAATATTTGTAGCTCAGGGTTGAAATGTGGGGTCCTTGGTACTCTCTGAGCTTGGTTGGTTTCTTGCAGACGTTTCATTACTCAAACTAGGTAACATCATCAGTGCACTGATGATGTTAGAAGTTTGGATAATGAAACATCCGCAAAAAAACAATCAAACTCAGAGAGTACCAAGGATCCCTCAAACTCAAGCCTTTACATGCACTTCTCCCATCCCCACCTCACCCACAGATACATCTTACAGTAAGACATGAAATGATATTATTCATTGTAGTTCAGTTTTAAAGGCTGTGTAACAATCTTCCCAATCTGGTACTGTTGCCTTTTGGGTGTGTAGTTACTCTTTTGATGCTTGAGTTCTACACTCTCCAGTAGAACCTAAGCATCTAGACCAGGGGTGGCCAAACCGTGGCACATGCGCCAAATGTGGGGCATTGGATGATTACAAATGGCGCATTGCATCCTTGCGCCTACTTATTTTTTTTAAATAGGTGTCATAACTGAATCCATCTTAATATTTTCAACACCAAAGTCATCTCAGTTCAATTCATACAGGCTTCGGTAATGTTCAAATTCTCGGTGTCTGAAACTTAGAATGGAATTTGTGAGATGTTACTTTAGGCGGGTTTACAAATGTACGAATATTTTTATCAGTGTTGCTCAAATGATCGCAAACACTGCGCACTAGCAACACATCATGTGTTTGAAGTCACGTGCGAATGAGCGGCAAGCATTCGATATGGTCAGTCAGTTCTGAGTGAGCCATCATGGCGTGGAGTTTGAAGCAGTGTTTTATTGAGTGTACTAGCATGGTTTTTGTATTGAGAGTGATTGAAAGACAGATTCAAGATTAAATATATATTACGTTTGTCAAATTTTGAAATGGCATAAATTAATTAATTGAATTGCGTGATTGAGTTATTCTTTTTCCTCCCTTAAGCAAAGCAGATCCTACCCCTATTCCTATTTTACAACCCCAAACATGAAAGTAAGAAGGTAAAAAACGTGCTTGAGTTGTATGGTGCATCTGAACTCATCTGTGAAAAAATTGGCGCATGGTATGCTTAAGGTTGGCCACCACTGATCTAGACCATGGGTGTCAAACTCACGTTGTCATGGCGGCATCACGTGATGTATCAGGACTTTTTCCACCTTCACTAAATTGGGCGTGTGCATGGCCAGTGCGTGACACATCTAGCCCACGGCCCACGAGTTTGACAGCCCTGATCTAGAAAGTAACATCTAGTTTACACCCATAGGGGAATAGACACATGGTCTTAAACTTTTAGTTTAAAACTATATAAGCTTCAGGTACACCAGTCAGTAGCATTAAAAAAAAACTTTATATTTCATGCGTATTAAATATGATTGTGCAGAAAAATGCAAGTATGGTCAGCATTCAAAGGCAACTTGATACATTTAGTGATCAAGAATAAGTCTTTATTGCTGTTCTTATTTTGAATGCAGAGTTTGTTTCATCCTGCATTTGGTTGAAATGAGTATGAGTTTTTCAATGAATCTTTTGGATGCGATATTGAGGTCAATGAGGATAGCACAACAACATTGGACACGTGTGGAGAAAGAGTCCAGAAACATTTGGTGAGAGAGGTTTCCAAAGAAATGCTGGTGACTGAAAGGGTTTCAAAGCTTTCCAGTCACCCAGAAAATATAACGACAAAATGTGCTCCATGAACATTCTGGCTGTGCAGACATATGGATTCTCTTGTACTACACAATGGTATGAAGCAGCAGGATTTCATCTAGACACAATAAAATAATATGTAGTAGCTGAATCTATTTTTCAGTGAACCTATTTTTTCCACATATGATTAATTTTACATGTGGTAATACATTTTTAAAGAAAATTATTGCTTTAGGATAGCTTTACTTGCTATAAAGTATTTTATCCTCTTTAGAAATATTAACATGAAGTATAATCTTGTCTGAGATTTTGTCACAGGTTATTGTTGTGGGAAAAATAGGAGGAGGAAGGTATGTTGGATATGTTTGCTGCATTATTTGTTAAAAAATAATAAGGGTGGTATAGAAGGGAGGGAGGGAGGGAGGAGGGGAGGGGGAAGGGAAAGGGAGGGAGGGAGGCAGGGAAGAGTAAAGGGAAGGGGAAGAGAGATAGGAAGGGGAAGGGGAAGGGGAAGGGGAAGGGGAAGGGGAAGGGGAAGGGGAAGGGGAAGGGGAAGGGAGGGAAGAGTAAAGGGAAGGGAGACAGGAAGGGGGAGGAAGGGGAGAGGGAAGGGGAAGGGGAAGGGGAGGGGGAGGAGGAAGGGAAAGGGTGGGAGGGAGGGAAGGGGAGGGGAGGGGAAGGAGGGAGGGAGGGAGGGAGGAAGGCAGGAAGCAAGGAAGCAAGGAAGCAAGGAAGCAAGGAAGCAAGGAAGGAAGGAAGGAAGGAAGGAAGGAAGGAAGGAAGGAAGGAAGGAAGGAAGGAAGGAAGACAACGATTAAAGATTCTTCATTTCATTTATCAGGTCTGAAGTGAGTTCGCCTTGGTTAAAATAACTAGATTTATAACTCATTGCTTTCCCCCCCCTTTTAATTAAAATAGTGAAATACGAACAACTACAATAGCAACAAAAATGAAATAGGGTTGATTAATCTAATGAAAAAGAATTCCAATATACATTATAATGATTAAAATAAGCTAAACAGTAAGAAAGGATAAAAAGAATGAATAAAAATCAATATATTATCCATTTGGTATCAATATGGGATTAATTAAATCCTTAAAGTTTTAATTAAAAGTAGCTCTTATAGAAACATTGCTTCATCTTCTCATTTTTAAAAGTAAAGACTTTTTAAAAAATGCTCATATCCTACATCTCTTAAATACCAGACGTTTTTTTCCATTTACATAAAATTATCCTCTTTGCGGAGCTCCAGGGTCAGTAAAGCTCATCATAAAATGACAAATTCCGTATTTTAGGAATATAATTGAGCATCAGATTTGCATCATTAACTATCACAGTTCTCTCCAAAATTGTATGAACACATGCCTATAATTTAAAACCGAAATGGACCTATGGCCAGACAAAAACAAATCTTACTAATTAAAAAAACACTCAAGTTTATGACTATGCCAGCACAAGATATCTGATGTCCAACGGTTCTTATACAGCCCTTAAGAAGATCCAATAGACACAAAATAATGTTTCTGGATGAATAACCTTTCTTTTAAAAAAATATAAGAAATATGTTTCATATTTATTAACACTTAAAGCCATTGATTATCTGCTATTGAATATTCCAATTTGAAAACACATATAAAACCAATATGTTTTTGACAGTGTCCCTCAAAATACATGCACTTTCTGAATATCATTCACAGGATACAAAATTCAAACTGGTTGATGGGTTCTGGAAGAACTGATACTGATAAAAGATGTGAAAAAATGTGTATTCAGCACTAAAATGCCATATCGCAAAAAGAAAAGAAAACCAACATTGACTAAACACTATTATTCTATTTTATAAAGGTATCAATCTGCAATTTCCAGAGTTCTACTCCAGCATAATATGGGACCTTGGGAAATTTTGCCCAATAATTCCAGAGAAAATCAAGATAACACGTACAAAGCTAAAATATACTATATAAAGGAGGTGGCGCAGTGGTTAAAAGCAGCACTGCAGTTCAGCTGTTCAAATCTCACTGGCTCAAGGTTGACTCAGCCTTCCATCCTTCTGAGGTCGGTAAAATGAGGACCCAGATTGTTGGGGGCAATATGCTGAACTCTGTTAACCGCTTAGAGAGGGCTGTAAAGCACTATGAAGCGGTATATAAGTCTAAGTGCTATTGCTATTGCTATAAAGTGTGGCTAGGTAACCCATAAAATTACTGAATCTCAGTTCAATAGAAATCCTAAGCCACAATTAATACCTGTTCAATACAAACTACCGTATTTTTTGGAGTATAAGACGCACCTTTTTCCTCCCTAAAAGTGGCTGAAAATTTGGGTGCGTGTTATACTTCGAATGTAGCTATTTTTTCCCAGCCCTAACTAGGTGCTAACAGATCTTCCCAGCTCTTACCTTGCAGGCTTTTTCATTGTTACTCTCTCCAAAGAATGTTTTTCCAGCCCTAAGTCTTTGCAGGGTTTTTTTCATTGCTCTACTTGCTCCAAATAAATTTTTTTCTAGCCCTAACCAGGTGCTAACGATCTTCCCAGCTCTTACCAGCTTGCAGGCTCTTTCATTGTTACTCTCTCCGAAGAAGGTTTTTTTAAGTCCTAACCAGGGGATAAAATAATGTGCTGAAGCTGACCAGACTAAGGACGCTAGCCAGATGAATACCTGGTAGGCAGATTTTTTCCCCTTATTTTCCTCCCCCAAAACTAAGGTGCGTCTTATACTCCGGTGCGTCTTATACTCCGAAAAATACGGTAATTTTCTGCTTTTCAACAGAGGAACATTCCAATCCCTTCATATTAATTTGGAATTGAGACTTGAATTTTCTCTATTTAGTTCAAGGCAAAGCTTTGGGGATACAATAAGCACACTAGATTGGATTCTGTTGATCAGAAAGTCTGTTTTTAACACCTAATTCAACTCTAGTTAATAGTCTAAATTGTTCTCAGTCAATTATTATCTCCCCCTTTGCCTTTTCCCCCCTTCTGTTTTCAACAAATTCAGTAGTTAAAAATAAATTCCGGTAAATAGTTAGAAAAGAAAAAGAAAGAAACATCAGTTTGTCTTGTGTTAGCCCATAATACTGAAATTATCCAATATGGTCAAGTCAGGAAATCAATAAATTTAACTCAGCAGAACAACATATGAATTTTAATGAATCCTTCACAATGGTTCAGCATCATTTCTTGCAACTAATAAAATTATATCTGAATCTCAAACAAAAAGTGATATCTACATTCTCAGTAATAAAGTATTCTATATCTCTTCATGTTCTTTCTTTATATTTGTTCATGATTCTTTTCTAATGTCAGCAACATCTGTTAAATGTACGTGCTTTAAGGCAGGCAATCTAAATTCCAGCATTTAGGTGTGATCTCTTCTCTTTAAAATTTCTTTCTCTTGTTTATGCTATGATTTACTAACTTGATCAGGTTGCTGGAATTATGAGATATGGGAATTTGAATAGTATTCATGGAAGATTGCTTGTGAATTGGATCAAAATCCAGTCATGAACTTTCTGATAACTGAAATAGTCTGTTCAGCTACTGTTTCTGGGGAAGAAAAAAAAAGATAAAATGCAGCATAGATGAGTATAACCTCTAATGAAGGATGGTGATCTAAACACATTGTCTTACTACAGAATTTCCATACAAGATAAAAGAAATGCAGCAAGCTGGACATGTGTCAAAAATAGAATACTGTAATTCAGAGCACTGTGTTACTAGGTAGCTAGAGATTCAGTTTCAAGGTACTTGAAGTAGATTTAGATTTATTATTAGAGTTGGAAGAGACCTTGTAGGTCATCTAGTCCAACCCCCTGCTCAAGCAGCAGTTCCTACACCATTTGAGACAGATGGCAGTCCAGTCTCTCCTTGAAGGTCGCAAGTGTTGGGGCTCTCACGACCTCTGCTGGCAAGCTGTTCCACTGGTTGATCGCTCTCACAGTCAGAAAGTTTCTCCTCACTTCCAGGTTGAATCTCTCCTTGGTCAGCTTCCATCCATTATTCCTTGTTTGGCTTTCTGATGCCATAGAGAACAGCCTGACCCCTTCTTCTCTGTCGCAGCCCCTCAAGTATTGGAACACTGCTATCATGTCACCCCTGGTCCTTCTCTTCGCTAGACTGGCCAAGCTCAGTTCCTGCAACCGCTCTTCGTATGTTTTATTTTCCAGACCCTTTATCATCCTGGTTGCTCTCTTCTGCACTTTCTCTAGGGTTTCAATGTCTTTTTTGTAGTGTGGTGACCAAAACTGGATGCAGTACTCTAGGTGTGGTCTGACCAAGGCTTTATAGAGTGGTACTAGTAATTCTAAGCTATGTATAAAGACCTCATGTGCAGAATGATATTGAATTCCAAAAACAGACAAAGAGCTTGCAAACAAGAGAAAGTGGCAAAAAAGAAAAGAAAAATAAAAAAAAATATCATTTCCATTTGGAAAGGAATGCTATGGTGGTGTTCTGTTCCTGGTGTCCTATTTCTTATTAAGTCTGTATGAGCAACAGTTGCTCCTTTAAAGAGTCTACATTTCATGAAATAAATAAAAAAATCTGATTGCATTGTCACTCGTTCCAGCAAGCGTAGTGGCTGTCTGTCTCATGACATATTGATTTTCAAATTATGCAGGATGGTGTTCCTTTCTTTCTTTGCTGAAGTCACACCACAAGCCCTGATAATGGATCTAATTTAAAGTTATCAGCCGGCTTTCTCCTTCCAGCCAGTTTCTGAAACTCAATTCGCAGTTCCTAAGATTAAACTATCTGATGCTGGTTACAGCACTTTTTCATCTTATATGCTATGGATCCATTTCCTTCGAAGCTTGACACTGCATTTCAGGCTGAAGACTTCATTTGGTCCCCATTTTTAAGGGCTTTCAAACTTTTAGTCCCTGTAGGTTGGGATTTTGCTAAGAAGCCTGTAAAGAGCATTCTACAATCCTTCACTAAAGATTCAGTAGAGGGAAATGGTACAAGGAGAAAAGATAGAAATATCAATATAGCAGGCTACAAATCACTGTGAATTGATTATTTCCTCACGTTTAAAGTCTCAAATGCCAAATAATACAAATGCCTTTGTCTTAAAGCTTTGACAGCTATTGCTTCACAAAGGATAAATAATCTGGATTGGATGGGAAAAATAACCAGAAAATAAATAAGTTTCCTGGGTTATAGTTGTGGTGCCCACATACAGGTACTGAATGTAAAAGAGTTAAGCTGTTGTATAAAGTTAAAGTGTGGTAAAAAGGAATTGTATACACAAGTAAGTATGGAGCCAAACAGCTTTTAAATGTATGGTAAGTAGAAAGGGGGAGGTGTTTATCCCAGTTCTCCAGAAGGGAGGGGGGATAGATTACATCATAAGGAGCCAGCCAATCGGATCATAGATAGCAGGGCCAGGAACTATAAAAGGCCTAGTTGAGAAGAGCTGAGGAGAGCTCTGTTTGTGGTAACTTCCAAGAGGGAAGGTTTATAGTGATTCTCTGCCTGAGTTTAACTGTCCAAGAGGGAAGTTAACAGGAGAGAAGATAGGCTCTAGGCAGTTCTGTGGGAAGCAGGTGCCAGGGTCAGGGGACTTTATTGATTGATATATTGTGTTATTTGTAGATAGAGATAAACGGTGAAACGTGCTCTAATCTATAGGCCTGAATCTAAAGAAGAACTGGGTTTTCTTAGATTTAGTCAGGAAAGCTAGTAAAGTCTCTGAGGGGAAGAAAAGGCGTAAAAGAATTGAATAGCTGATTGTGGCTGTAAGAACTATACTTGACATTTACTGAGAAGTTTGTATTTAAATAAACTGTTTTATTGTTTGTTCAAGAAACGTCTCAAAGTCTTTCTATTTCTCACATAAAGCATATCTTAAGCAATTCTGCAGAGCATAGAGATATTGTAACAGTAAAAATCAAGCCTCTAAGGAGAGAGAGACGTGAAACAGAGGGCGTTACCCTTGGTCAGGGAGATATAAAAAGAAAATTAAACATAAATCTATTCAGAACACTATTTTATGCTATCAAGACATATAAATCAATAAACCTGACTGGAGAGGAACCCTCGCAATGTTCTTTTTTTAAAAAAAAATGCTTACATGTTTTAGGTTTAAAAAGTTAGTCATGTCTCATGTAGAGAATTGTGTTTAGGAGATATTGAGTGGGCCCTAGAGTCACTGCGTTTGGGAATAGCATTGCAACAGATTTTGAAAAGCTACGTTTTGTTATTGAAATTGCAAACTTAAAAATATTTCTGCTACCGAATTAGCTAAAAGAATGAAATATGGTTCCAAAACACATGGTATAAATTGCAACAGTTTGCAAGTCATCTAATCACTGTTGAGGAATGCTCTTCAAATACTTAAATCTACAGCATGTCAGTTGTCAAAACTGTCAAGTACAACCTTGTTATAAAATGTTTGCTGTTTTGGACACACACTCGTAGTACATTTCCTTTATCCGTACTGAAAAAAATGATTCATCGTTGCAGCTAAAATATATAACTGCACTTGCATATCAATTGTCAAATAATGTTCAGTACTGCACTCTGACTATTGCATACTAATGACTATTGCATACATCAGCTGTCAATGGCTGCTACATATCAAATGTATATTGGTAACTACTGCGTGCTCAAAAACAGACTTTGTAAAAAAAAGAAATGTTAAAACATGATTAACTGTGAAATGAAAACTGTCAGTTTGGCCACCATCAAAACTCAGAGCTCAATTTGGCAGCCAATTCATCACAATTCTTCTTTATCAAGGTCAATACATCACAACTGTCTATCGGAATTCCTTTAAGATAGGTCAACAGTAAGACAGCGTGTGATTATATATGTAATAATGGTGTAAGTAAGGCTTTAGCACAAATAATATTTCTACAAAGAACTTTCTACTTGTTTTTTTAAAAAAAATAAACTTGTTTAAATGTCTCACATAGCCATACATCTTTAGACAATAAAATATTGCAGCTTAGACTTTTTTTCCCCTTTCTCAAATGTCATGTAGTCTTTGACTAGAAGTGGCTTAATGTAGTAAAAGCTTCTTCACTTGGCTTAGGGCATGGGTGTGAAACTCAAGGCCCGCAGGCTGCATCCAGCCCACAGGGTGCTTAGATCTGGCCTACGGGGCTGCCCTGGAAACAGCATAGAACCGGCCCGCAGTGCCTCTGCCAGTGAAAATGAATTTCGGGGTGAAGGAAGGAAGGAAAGAAGGAAGGAAGGAAGGAAGGAAGGAAGGAAGGAAGGAAGGAAGGAAGGAAGGAAGGAAGGAAGGAAGGAAGGACATAATGAAAGTGAGGGAAGGTCTCAGGGAAGTCCTGTCTTAGCACTTGGCCACCACAGGTGGCCCCTGACACGAGTCCCATGTGGTGCTCACCATGGCCACACCCACCCTCAGCCCTCCAAGGTCATACTCAACCCTGATGCGGCCCTCAATGAAATGGCAATATTCCTTCTGCCATTCAGGAATTCTCAAAAAGATAACAGGAATAAGATCCCTTTAAATATATATATAGCACCCTCCTGGTTAAGTCTTCTTTGAAGTTCCATCCCATAAGAATTTTAACAAGCTTACACAACTAAGACTTGTTTCCAATGGTCTTGTTTCATTGGAGTTTGCAAAAGACAAGTCAATCAATGAAATTGAATTTGACACCCTTGGCTTAGGGGAATCTTAAAGTCAGAAAAATCAAGTTTCTAAACTTTCCACTGGCCTGGAGGACACTAGGTACAAGTTAACACACCTGAATTCCTGTCTGAAATGGCACTGTATATTCTATATTTTCAATGGCCCGGTATAATCTATATTTTGATCCAGTTTATTAAAGTACTTATTAAAGAAATTGCCTCTTCTTCAATGTAGAACGCAAAGTGGAATTCACTAAAACCAAACAAGCACAAAAAAACCTTACTTGCCTTCAAAATAGAAATGCGCTAAGAATGTAATTAATATTCAGTTGTTTTCTGCATTTTATGTTACCCTGCCTCCTTTCTATCCATAATTTGAAAGTACTTGTAGATAATTATTAGATAATTATAAATTATTATTTTATGCACCTTTTTGATATTTCAATTACTTTACATAATATTAAGCATTTTAATAATTCTTCACAAGATAATCTAGATAACTTAATCATATTTTGTTTGAAACTTCTGAACTCCTGCCAATTTGTCAAGGTTCTTTTGGCAATTAGTTTTTGAATATTGATTCTGAACAGGCGTTTTTCTGGAGGAGTGATCAGAATTGCATTCTTCCATGCTGAAATGTAATGCTCTGTTGACAAAGACTAAAAGTTCATGAGGCATGGATTTTTAAAATAGATTCTCCTTCATAATATCAGCCAACCTTCATGGTATTAATTGTTATGAACAATAAATGAGATGGACCTGAAATTAATTCATTAAAATGCACTTTTACAGTCCCTCCTTACCATTACTGTTTCTAGAAAGGAAAGATTTTGACTTTAAACCAATGATGGTTTATTTGTTGGACTAATAATATTAAAAGAAAATAAAAAGATGTCTGCATGCCAAGTTTCTTCTTTCAGAATGTAAACATGCAAGGGGGAAAGAAATGGAGCAGCAGCTGCAATAAAATTTCAGTTGCTCTGTTCATTTTTCTTCATAAAGTAAAGGTAAACGTTTCCCTGTCCAATCATGTCTGACTCTAGGGCATGGCGCTCACCTCCGTTTCTTGGCTGAAGGAGCCAGGATTGTCTGAAGACAATTCCATGGCCATGTGGATATATACCAAAGGTGCATGGAATGCTGTTACCTTCCTACTGAAGTGGTACCAGGAGTGGGTTCCTTCCAGTTCGGACTGGTTCGCCTGAACCAGTAGCAACCCGCTGGTGATGTCACGATGACATCACCGAACCAGATCTGTCAGTGCCAGTCCGTGGGCGTCGCCATCTTTTTTAAAAAAATTCTATTTTTTTCTTTTTTCCCTATGTTTTTCTTTTTCTGTGCATGTGCAGAAGCCGAGTTTCCGGCACTGTGCATGTGGTCACCATTTTGTTTTTGGTGTTGTTGTTTTTTAAAAAAAATTTGGTTTTTTTTTGTACTGTACACGTGCATGCACGCCAAGCATGCGCGCACTTACAAGACATGGCCACGTGGCGTGGGAGGAAGCGAACCAGCAGCAAGGTAAGTTGGAACCCACCCTTGAGTGGTACCCAGTGGTGGGTTCCTACCGGTGTGGTACACTCTATAGCACCGATAGCAGCCTGCTGGTGACATCACAGTACCGGTGCGGTCGGTTGCCAGTTCCTGGCCGCCGCCATTTTTTAAAAAAATTGTTAATTTTTTTTTTTAAAAATCTTCTGCACATGCCCAGAAGCCGAGCTTTCAGCACTGCGCATGCGCTGCCTTCCTACCCCACAGTGAGTCCAAGCAGGGGAGGATGGCTGAGGGAGCGTGTGAGACGCTGAAAGAACGGGCGGCAGGAGCTATCTCCATTCCCCTCCCTTCAGCAGTCCGAGAAGACATGAACGTGTGGTGATGATCCTAGGCATTTTTGCACATTCGAGGCTTCTCAAGCTGCTGAAGGGAGGGGGAACAGGTGGCAGGAGCCTAGGATCATCAAATGGGGAGAAGCATTCAGGCCAGATGGAGCCTCCTAGAAGAACCGCTACCGTGGTCTTGCTGTTCCCACTGCGGGGTTCTGTATTGTGGGTGGGCAGTGCCCCCCTGCTTCTCCGGCCGCTGCCAAGCTCCCGAGGCCCACGCCCACCCAGTCATATGGCTGACAAGCCACACCCACAAAATAAGCCATGCCCACAGAGTGGTAGTAAAAAAATTAGGAACCCGCCCCTGGTGGTACCTATTAATCTACTTGTATTTGCATGCTTTCAAACTGCTAGATGAGCTGGAGCTGGTGCAAGGAAAGGAAGCTTACCCTGTTGCACAGCACTTGGTCTCAAATCCGGGCTGTCAGCTCTCCAGCTGACAAGCTCAGCATTTTAACCACTGAGCCATCGCGTCCTCTCATTTTTCTTGAAGCAGCTTTCAAATCCTGAAACTAACTGGTGCTTTTAATATTAATCGGATATTCTCATCTATCCTGGGCTGGTAAAGAACTGAAGATATCTGAGCCCTCTGTTCATTTTCAAATGGTGCCTTATATCACTTTGAAACTGTTAGTGGTTGCACTTTGCTTTTATTGTCGCTATCCATTGTCAGTTCTGGTAGATGCCCTAGCAGTTTAACTCTCCCAAGAAAGAGATATCAATGACACTGACATATATATTTACCCGTTAGGTCAGTTTTGCAGCAGATACTTTCATTACTCTCATCCTATCCTACTAAATAGTATACGATGTTTTGGGGTTTTTTTAAGTTCACCAAGAGAAAAAGAAAACAAGGAGTACCATGAAAAGTTCATCAGGACAGCTTGGCAATGAGTTTAAGACAAGTCCTTAACACATTTTACTTTAAGTCAAGAGTTTGCACTGACTGAAAACAACCTGGCATCAGAGGTGGGTTCCTACCGGTTCGGACCGGTTCTATAGAACCATTAGTAACTTGGCAGCCTGGGTCGTTGAAACCGGTAGCGACCCAAGCCTGCCACACCCCCGAACTGGTTCCTTCGGCGGGGCCGTAGGTGCCGCCATCTTGTTTTTTGCTTCTGCGCATGCACAGAAGCTTTTTTTAGTACTGCGCATGCGCACAACGCATGACCGCCCACACGACATGTCCCAGAGCGAACCGGCAGTAGCAGAATCCAGAACCCACCTCTGCCTGGCATATATTAGAAGTGCAGGGCCATACTTGTACTGGGACTTTAAAACGAAAAGGACTAAAGGACAGGCTTAGTGGAGCAAACAGCTACTATCTGTCTATTTGTCTGTCTGCCTGTCTGTGGTCTGTCTACTGAGATGTTATAACAAGCACAGCTTTCCAAAATGAAGAGAAACAAATGACCTAATCAAAGGGGGAAATGGCAAAAAAAAAACCACCAAAAAAATAAGACATATTGAAAATACTCTGCAGTGTGATACCTCCCAGAAGAGGTAGAATTTTGACTCAGCTCTTTCTTGCCCTCTCGAGAATAAAACCAGAACTGGAATTGTGTCATGTTTTAACTGTACACATTTCTGGTAGTGTTGATGAGATGTTATTTATGCCATTTGAATTCTGGAAACCCAACCAGTCATTTGACTGCAACGCTTTACATTTTCTTTCCAGTTTGAGCTCCAGGGTTCTTGAATTTCTTTCATGCACTTAATAACAGAATAACAGAGTTGGAAGGGAACTTGTAGGTCATCTAGTCCAACCTCCTACCCAAGCAGGAGACCCTACCCCATTTCTGACAGATGGCAGTCCAGTCTCTTCTTGAAAGCTTCCAGTGATGAAGCTGCTACAACTAAGGTGCGTCTTATACTCCTGTGCATCTTATACTCTGAAAAATACGGTATTTATCTCATGTCTGATGAGTTGTATATCAAGGCACCAAAGAAGTTTGCTTATCTTCAGAAAATTTGAGGAAACAGCAAACTACCAGGAGGCTGGTGAAGGACAAATGTTGTCCACATCTTTTTTTAAAAAGGATACTCCAGGGATTTATAGATTTATCAGTCAGTCATTAACCCTAAAAAGATTCTAGAACATATCATAAATTGATTATATGTAAGCAAGTTGAAACAGGAGAGTTTTTACTAGAAATCCACATGGATTTGTAAAAACAAATCTTATCCCTCCCATCCTTTTTGAGTTTGATCTCTGCATCCTAATGAACTATGTACTAGATGGCATGTCAATTAAATAAATGCATGGCTGGATCAAAAATATTACTGAATGAGTTCTCATTAATTGTACTTAATTAAATTGGAGCTTAATAGCATGCGAGTGCCACAAGGTCCAGTCCTCTATCCTTATGCTCTTTAAGACTTTTCTTAATGACATAATGAGAAGGTGGCTAGAATAGCTATCAGATCTGCAAATAATATAAAAGTCAGAGCAAAATACCTTAAGGGATAAAATTCATTGTGATCTGAATAGCTTAATTGGGCTGAAAATAACAGAATAACACTTGTTAAAGAAATGCAAAGTTCCTCACATGACTCAAAAGTCCAGTTTGGATTGATAAAATGGTGGATAATCATATTGATAACAATACTTGTGATTCTTGAAATACTGTCTGACTGTTTGACTATAATAGCAACAGCAATAACACTTAACCTTATATACCATTCCATAGTGCTTTACAGCCCTCTATAAGTGGTTTTTCATAGTCACCATATTGCCCCCAATAATCTGGGTCCTCATTTTACTGACCTCGGAAGGATGGAAGGCTGAGTCAACCTTGAGCCGTTCAGAATTGAACTGCTGGAGTGAGCAGTGAGTTAGCATGCAATACTGCATTCTAACCACTGCACCACCACGGCTCTTCATAATAGCAATAGCACTTAGAGTTATATACCATTTTATAGTGCTTTACAGACCTCTCTTTACAGAGTCAGCAACAATTTGGGTCCTCATTTTACCCACCTCGGTAGGATTGAAGGCTGAGTCAACCTTGAGCCTGGTGAGATTTGAACTGCCAAATTGCAGGCAGCCGGCAGTCAGCAGAAGTAGCCTGCACTCTAACCACTGCACCACCACATAATACAGATATGTGGGGTATCTACCAAAAAAAGTGAAATGCATATTTAAATTGCATAATAGAAGAATATTTTCCAAATAATTAAAATAATAATTCTACTTCATTCTTCCCAGTCTTGAGCATAATCAACTTTATTGACTTTTCTGAAGATATAAATTAATTAATTAATTAATTAATTCGTTCATTCGTTCATTCATTCATTCATCAAATGTAAATGGCTACCCAACTCATACACAGTTGACTCCAAGAAGCTTAAAATATTAAAAATCCAGCTATTCTGGTTTCTCTTAATACTTTTTAAGGATGATTGCCAGGAAGTTTAATTTTATATCTACAATACAAATTGAACAATGATAACAGTCAAAAATGTGAAGGACTTTCCTTCATTAACCATATTTAAGTTGTCTCAAAAATTTGGGGGGTGAGATGGGATCATTTTTTAAAAAAATTTAAACTAGTACATTGAGTAGTGGGTTGGACAGGAAGCCTGAAAGAGACCCTCCTTACTCTAATTCTGTTTCTTGAATGTGGAAAAACAACCCTGCCAAAGCACACAGTAGAGAGTCTGTCACGGTGTGATTTTATTGCCTGTTACATGTATATGCAGGGAGAAGCATCCCTATCAAATATAATGGTTCATTCCTGAGCACGTGATTGATATGTTCTTGTACGCATGTGTGCATTCCAAACTCCATTCTTTCCTTCTACTTCTGACTTCCAATGAGAGGAGTCGCATTTTATATCAGACATGTAATTAATTAGAATTTATTGTTTTTGTACCGAAATAAATATTTTAATTAGAATTTTAAACTGCGATTTCATTTCTAATGTCTGAATTAAGAGCCGAGTTGGTGCAGTGGTTAAATGCAGCACTGCAGGCTACTGCTAGTTCAGCAGTTCAGCTGTTCAAATCTCACCGGCTCAAGGTTGACTCAGCCTTCCATCCTTCCGAGGTGGGTAAAATGAGGACCCAGATTGTTGGGGGCAATATGCTGAACTCTGTAAACTGCTTAGAGAGGGCTGTAAAAGCACTATGAAGCGGTATATAAGTCTAAGTGCTATTGCTATTGCTAATTCCGGGAAAAGATCAAACATCACCTCTGTGAGATTTATTCTCACTCCGTCAGAGTCAGACTGTAATGTTCATCCATTTATTTTAAAATTGCCACTTAGTCCATGATTTTTTCATGCAAAACATTAACTCATGGATGATATAACTTTTACAAAAAGATCCAATTATTTATTCATGCTCCCATCATTGTGCTTTGACAACGTTCAGACAGACACCCTAGAAACATCACAAATACTCAGATGTGTTGGCAAGACAAAATACATGGGAAATGAAGGAAATGAATCTTTCTCTAGTTCTCTAGAACATAATCTTTTGCACACATGTTAATACAACCATTATTGCACCTCCTCTGCTTTTGTTCTACCAAAAAAAAAAAAAAAAACTATGAGGATTTGGTTACACCGATGTGGGAAGTCAGGCAAACAAGAAGTATGGAGCAAAGATGTCTCCAGTTCTTTCTCTACTATGTGACATCCAGAAACATTCCAGTAGACAAGACAAATGAAATGGTCTCCAGAAGCATTTAAAAACATATCAGAGAAGACCACAAATTCTCATAATATATCAGATCATCTTTTATTAGTTCTCCTGTGTATTATATAGCAAGACTTCGTCCCTCCCCAATCTCCAATGGATTGTAAAGTGAAGCTGAAAAATTATACTCAGTTTTCATGCATTTAACATTTTGAAGTCCTCTTCCAAATTGGGTAGAGGTTTAACGTAGGCTTGCCTCTTTCTGTCTCAACTGTTGTTCACATATCAACAATTTACATCTGAATACTTTTCTTTTAAGGTGACTGCTTCCAAAATAATAATTATTTTTTTCAGAATTTAGAAACCCACATTGGATCTTATATAATGTATTTTCAGAGGTGGCCTCTGGAGTGCTAGATGCCTGCAGCCATCTCTGGTGTAAGTCATGTTCAGACATCAATCACTTTGGTCCTGAGGCTGTTTATGTACCCTGAAATTTTACTGCCTCATCTAATTTATTTCTGAAAACTATTCATACCCATAATAATAATTGTCTTCAGGTTATTAACATTATTGTCAAAAGAAAGGAAAAAAGAATGTTGCAGCATATTAACTCAATGCTGAAAATTATGGGGGGTAGACATAGCTAATTATTACTTGAGTGCTTTCAATCATTTCCCAGATTCAAACCAGCATGCAGAATGTCACGATGTGAATATTGCCAGTTGTATGTCTATGCAGGGTGATGCACCCCTATCTAATATTATGGTACATTCCAATACAAGCAGAACATGTGATATGATGTGTACGCATGTCTACATTCCTGACCCACCATTAATCTTCTTCTGCCTTAGCTCTTGACCTGAATGGTTGTGTTTCTTAGCAAAGATGTCATTATTCAGGATTTATTGTTTTTGTACTGAAATAAATATTTTCTATTAGACATTTAATCTCGGTTTTATTTCTAACTGTCTGAATTCCAAATAAGATCCAAACGTCGCCTCTATGAGATTTTATTCTCATCCTAACACAGAAGGATCTAAGATCTTACATCTTGGCATGATCCAGAACTGTACCTTCTGAGTTTTGGTATAATAACTATTTTTCTACCCTTTTCCAAGTTCTACAATGCACCAAATATGGTGCAGATATTGTCATCTGAGTTGTCTTTCAGATCTTCAACTTCTTGTAAAAATGTATTTGCAACAGATAATGAATTGTCAAGTGTGACTCAGCAACATTGGTTATTGTAAGTAAGTGTTGATCTCTTTTCATTATCAGAAAGATTTTACTAAGGTCATTTCCATCATTGGCAATAAGTAGAGATTCCATTTGTTCTATTTAGTGGATATTAGTCATGTTGCAACTATAATAACTTCATTGTTTTAATGAAAAAACAAACACTGAGAATTAGTTTGATTTACTGATGTAGCTGGAGATCAGAATTCAAATCTTTGCTAAACTTGGAAAATTCATGGAAAGATAAAAGTTTATTTTTCTTTTCTAAAAAATCAAGTTTCTCAAAAACGGAATTTATACATGTGGAAAAAATGCACTGGTCTGTCAACTTCTCTATACATTGTTAAACAATTGTTTTGTTATCCTTTATTCATTCATCCCATTTCTGCCCTATAAGGCACAAGGGGGATTATCTCAAAAATGTATTGTGGTAAAACTCTTGAAGATGTCTAACTGAAGTTTGGATGGGTTTACTGTATATCTCCTACAATGTTTTATTAGTTTTGCCATTCAGTTCTACACAAAAATACAGAGTTTCAAGCATTTTGAAGATTCCCATTATAGGTTATTGACAAAACATTTTCCAATGTTTATCTTGAATCATAAAATGGCTTGAATTAAATATGGTTTCCTCAAATCATAAATATAAACCAATTCATTTAAGTTAAGTTTACTCTATTGTCATAGCACCTCGCACAACAAAATTAAATGCCATCTTCAGTGTACATTATAACTATAAAAATAAAACACAAACACACATCCTTCACATTCTATACAATTGAATTGAAAACCCCTGATACTGCATTAGTATTGCACTATACAGTAGAATTCAACATAGTTACTGCCCTGGGATAGAAGCTGTTTTTCAGCCTATTTATCCTTGTTTTTATTATCCTGTACCGTCTGCCAGATGGTAATAGTTCAAAAAAAAAAGGGTGCCCAGGATGAGATGGATCTTTAAGAATGTTTTGAACTTTCTTAAGGCAGCGGGAGCTATAAAGCTCTTCCAAGGAGGAGAGAGGGCAACCAATGATCCTCTGGGCAATGACGTTGACCCTCTGGAGCGCTGTCCTATCTGCCACTGTGCCATTGGCAAACCATACACAGGTGCAGTAAATTAAAATACTCTCTATAGTGCAGCGGTAGAAGGTCACCATGCCTTCTTTGCATCTCAGTTCTCTAATTCAAACAGAATTAGGGTTGATCTGACAGATATGATTTGATAGAACCAGTCCCTTAGTCAACCTCAGATAAATCTGTTCATCAACAGCACTGTTATGTAATAGAATAACAGAATTGGAAGGGACATTGGGAGGTCTTCTAGTCCAACCCCCTGTTCAAGCAGGGGACCCTATATCATTTCAGTCAAACTGCTGCCCAACCTCCAGTGTTGGGCAGCAGAACAGAAACCTCCAGTGTTGGAGCACCCACAACTTGGAAGGCAAAGTGTTCCACTGGCTAATTGTTCTCTTTGTCAGTAATGTCTCCTTAGTTCTAGGTTGCTTCTCTCCTTCTCCTCTCCATCTAAATGGATTAGTTTCCATCCATTGCTTCTTGTCTTGCCTTCTGGTGCTCTTCTTTGTGGCAGCCCCTCAAATATTGAAACAATATTTTAATGTTTTAATGGCTTAGTGTTTTAATGGCTGCCCAGCTCTTCTTAGAATGCACCATTAGTCTAAACGTAATGAAAAACTGCTTCATAATAGAGCAAGTGTTCTGAAAAGCCGTTTGCAAAGCAATTCCATTGAACAAACACTTCAATAGCCCTAATGAATTATTTAAAAGACACCATCCTTTCGTTTGGCTAAGGGCTAAACCACTCATATACAAATAAACATGTGCACATACCTACCTTACGGATTTTTCAATCTGACTTGGAGAGAACCCATTCTTTGCAAGCTTCTAGCTGAAGGAAATAATATATATATCAGGGGCGGGTTGCTAATTTACTGATACCGGTCCGCTGCGCGCACATCTCCACATTGCGCATGCGCCCCCTCATGCGATTTTGCTTCTGCGCATGCACAGAAGCAAAATCTCACTGAAATCTTGTGAGGGGACGCGCGCGAGCAATTTCAGCGAGATTTTGCTTCTGCGCATGTGCGGAAGCAAAATCTCACCAAAATCGCACACGTGCGTGGGTCACCTCATGAGATTTCGGTGAGATTTTGCTTCCGTGCATGCGCAGAAGCAAAAAAGCCCAAAAATTCTTTTAAAAAGATGGTTATGCGTGCGACAGACCGGCAAAGACGGCACCGGAGAGGTCGCATGCAAATTGCGCAATCGGCCGCTCCCTACTGGAGCTACACACCGGACCGCACCGTGTGTGTGTCACCACTGATATGTATACACACACACACACACACACACACACACACACACACACACACACACACACACACATACACACACACATCATTCAACATTTGCCATCTTTCTTTTGCTAAACAAGATGGATGCATTTGCCTGCTTTCATTTGAAAACCAGATAAATGATTTGTCTGCATTCTTTTTTCCCCCTGTATTGGCAGACTCATCTGTTTCTCGATGCTATCTATTCACTGAGAAAATGACATTTGAGACCAAACTGAGTCATTTTACTATTGACAATGAAGTCAAGCCAGCAATCATTTTTTGTCCTTTCTCAATGTGGCCTTCTAAGCTTAGCATGAATAATGAAGACACATGAGCTTGCTTTGATGAATACACGCACAGTTGTTGACTGTGGGAGGATGCACATATATTCCATACAAATTTGTCTTCTCTTTCTGCTTCCTCAAGTCAAGAGCTTCATTTTAACATCTCATGATAGGCAATAAACTCTCTATTAATTAAATTGCTGAAAGGTCACCTTTTCTTCTCTTTTGGGAGTAGAAGCATCTGTGTCTTTCTATCAAGAATAAATGAACATCTATACCACAATTCTTTGTAAGGGGCTGCCATTTCTATTATGAACCTGCTGGCTACTAAGATCTATAGATGCTGTCCAAGATGCCCGAGGTTTCAGAGGCTCTAGCATATATATGGTGATGTCATGATGCAATTTCAATCTTATATCCTTGAGTTCTGAATGCTGAATCCTGTAAGATTATATTGAAATTAATTCTGTTATTTTCCTGGGTTTTGTTTGTTTTCTGTTATCTACCATCAAAAGAGGAGCCTACCTTTTTTGCCTGTGCTTTAGAGCAACTGAATCTCTCTTGAATTGATTATGAGAACATAGTTTAGCTTACTTTATCACTGAGATGTGTTTTTGCTTTTCAACTATGTCTCACTCCATTAGGATACAGACTTTATAGGCTGCCTAAAATTTTAACTTACCTTTGTGAAGTTTCCAAAAGATGCCCTAATTAATTCATGAGCCACATATACCTTTCTGATGTTAACGTTCAGATACCTATTTCAAAAACTAATGGGCAAATCTTCAAGAATGATGGATAACAGCAGACTTCATTCATTATAACAATGTGTTCTATCCTTCAAACAAACAAGTTTTAGTGTTTCCTGCCTGTTTGATCCTGGAGGAATTTATGAAGAGTTTCTTTTAGATCCCTATAGCACCAGCTTCCTTGAACTGTCAATATGCAAATGTCTCGCATCCAAGTGCTTGATGTTGCTACTATCCCAATATTTTGTAAAGAATGATGAAGACAGACACAAATGGAATCTTGGTTGTTGTGAGTGCAAATCTTTGAAACAGCTATTTTTTTTTTAGAGAGGATCTTTTCAGAGCTTGTGCATCTAAATTTGTCTGAAGTTTCCCAAAGAAAGGAGATTGGCTTAGCATATCTTTTACTACAATGCGAGAGGTAGAAAAGACTCAAGCCAAAAGAAATAAAGTAGACAAATTAGTCTCCTTTCTGGAAAGCAGCCAAACTCTTTCCCAATTTTGCTAGAAATCAATGGCCCCATGAATTAGAAGGTATTTTGTCTTGCATTTAAATAAACCTTCTATATATGACATGGCTCCCCAAATCAACACAGACTGTGGAAACTTTTGCATCTCGTTTGGAAACCAAGGACCCAGAGGATGGAGGAAGAATGGAGAGGCACACACTGCAAGATGCTTGAAGTCCAGTGTGAAGTTTCCACAGTCTGTGTTGATTTGGGGAGCTGTGTCATCTGCTGGTGTTGGTTCACTGTGCTTCATTAAGTCCAGGGTCAACGCAGCTGTCTACCAGGAGATTTTGGAGCACTTCATGCTTCCTTCCGCAGACAAGCTTTATGGGGATGCTGACTTCAATTTTCCAGCAGGACTTGTCACCTGCCCACACTGCCAAAAGCACCAAAACCTGGTTCAATGACTGTGGGATTACTGTGCTTGATTGGCCAGCAAACTCACCTGACCTGAACCCCATAGAGAATCTATGGAGCATTGCAGTGGTGGGTTGCCATCTTACTGGTGCTGGTGCGCTGCACACGCATCTCCAAGTTTTGGGAGTGCGCGTGCGCTCTCCGTGTGTGGGCCCCATCATGCGATTTTGCTTCTGCGCATGCATGGAAGCAAAATTGCACCAAAATCTCATGAGGGGATGTGCGCGAGAGATTTCGGTGCGATTTTGCTTCCGTGCATGTGCGCGCATGTCCCCTCGTGAGATTTTGGCACGATTTTGCTTCCGCACATGCACAGAAACAAAATCGACCCAAAATCACCGGGAAAAAATGGCGACACGCGCGATGGACCGGCAGAGAGGGCTCCGGAGCAGTTGCACAATCCGCCTCTCCCTACCGGAGCTGCGTACTGGGCAGCTCCGGCAGGAACCCACCTCTGAAGCATTGCCAAGAGAAAGATGAGAGACATGAGACCGAACAATGCAGAAAAGCTGAAGGCAGCTATTGAAGCATCCTGGTCTTCCATAACACCTCAGCAGTGCCACAGGCTGAAGCTTCCATGCCATGCCGCATTGAGGCAGTAATTGCTACAAAAGGGTCCCAAACCAAGTACTGAGTACATTATGGATGCTTATACTTTTCAGAGGTCCGATATTGTTCTATGTACAATCCTTGTTTTATTGATTGCATGTAATATTCTAATTTTATGAGATGGCGGATTTGGGGTTTTCATGAGCTGTACCCCATAATCATCACAATTTTGACAAATCACGGCTTGAACTATCTTGCCTTGCATGTTATGAGTCTCTCATATATTAAGTTTCACCTTTTAAGTTGCAGAAATAGATGAACGTTTGCACCATATTCTAATTTTTCGAGTTTCACCTGTATCTACTCCTACCATGATGGAACAATCAGAGAGTTATAGGAAGTTTTGGCAAATCTGTCTTTTCTCTTGAAACTTTATTCCTTAAGCTTCTTTGATATTTTAAAGACTGTCTTGAAATTGGTTTTTGGTCTGTGCAGACTCTTCAAAATAGTGATTTGGAAACATGTATGAAGCACCTCTTTTTAAATAATTAAGGAGACCAGATCTTTTTGTGAGGTTGTGGGTCTTCAGTTAAAGATGATTGTGGCTTCCCTTTCCAAGCATGTGTATGAATGGCCATTTTATTTCATGCTTATTATCATGATCATTTCAGTTTTTTCCCCATATCTCATGGCATGCAGTTCCTAGAAATGGCTTTATCTAGGAATGTCTAGAGGATATGGTTTTGATTGTGCTATCATTGTGCTGGTTAGAGTAAATAGTTTAGGAATTAAGAACCATCCCCTTAAGGGATTGCTTTCTGGGAAATTATGTCACGTGGTCACATATGTGTTTCTGATTGGCCACTGGGTCAGACATCTGACTGGCTGCGGGGCAAACTTGCTACATGTAGGCTAGTGGATCTTTTTTAATTTCAGCCCCACCGGGAGTGGCTTTCTCCCTTAACATGGGACAACCTACCTCATTTCACATACTTGAATGGGAACAGATTATATGCACCTCAGAAGAATCTCTTAATGACTGTGAGTTATTGTTTTGAGAATGCCTGACAAATAAAAGTAATCTGCATGATACCCTTTTTGTGGATTTTATCTATCTGTGCCAAGCAGTCTGTCACTTGAAACAGAACAATCATGTTTGTCACATTGACTTTTGTGACCTGTATAGGACAAATAATGTGTTCTCTCTCCCTCTTTCCCTCTCTCCCTCCCTCCCTCCCTCCCCCCCCCTCTCTCTCTCTCTCTCACACACACACACACACACACACACAAATTTACTATAAGGGAACTTGAATTGCCCAGCTGAAGGAACAAGCTAATTCAAACTCTCTGATGACCTTTGAGGGAAAGGAGACACACAATGAAACCAAGTTGCCTTTCCCTTGGTATAAGATGCAATATATATTTCTAACCTTCTTACAAATGTAGAATTTAAAAGCTCTGGGTTAGCTCATGGTAAAGTGTTCTTATCATGTTCTTATCAGATGCTACATTCCAGTTGTAAGAATCTTGCTACAATTTGTATTGCTCAACTAAGTCTTATCTATCACTTCAGACAGGGGTGAAATGCTACGCTACCGGTTCGGCCCAGTTCGGGTGTACCGGTAGCAGGAGCTGCCGGTGGTTCAGAGAACTGATAGCAGCGGTGTCGAAGCGTGAATCAGCCTCGTTTCCCCCCCTTTGGAAAACTGTAACTAATTAGAGGTGAATGGATCTTGTTTTCCATGGTGTATACTCTAAAAGAAAGAAAACCCGAAGTATATATTCTAAGAAAACATTTTTATTACAGAAGTACAAACCTAGCTAACTACATCTTACTGGCAGTGATAACTCAGAGACAGACAAAAATGTAAGAAGTAAAACAGGAAGTTCGACCAAGAGAAGGAAAAAAAATGTAGACATGCGCAGTAGCTCAGAAATCACAAGACAGTGTTATCTCTGTTGATAAAGATCTCTGGCAAGCTACAACATGAGGCTCTGCCCACCCGCCTGGAAGTCGCCATTTTCTTTTTTTAACCCTCTGCGCATACACAAAATGTTCTGCACATGCACAGAGGGTGAAAAAGTGCACACAACGGCAGCGTGTGCGCACAAAGTGCGCATTTCCAAACCAGTAGGGAAGGTAAGTAGATTTCACCGCTGATTTCAGAGGGTATATAACCTATGACTTTGTAGACTTTGTGGCTCCTCTGCATTGCTATTAAAAAGGAGGCCGGTGATAATTGTAGTTGTGCGTGCCAATAAGAGATACTTTCTTGCATCTATCTCAAAATACTTTGGTTGCTTATGTGGCGCTTTTTTTTACCACAGCAAACCATACCCTCTGGATGCAGCAGACTTTATCTGTGTGTCATTGATTCTCCTGGCAGAGGAATCAAAAGACTGCCCAAAATAAAACAGCCTTCTTTGTACACATATACTTATTTTTTTTCCAAATTAGGGAATAGAAATGGCAAAGCAGTAACAACAAAACCTTGTTTATGTATTTTCTTTCTTTAGCTTCTGCAGATGTCTATTGATTCTTCAGTTGGCTTTGCCAACCTAGAGAGAATCTCCAAACAAGACAGCCAAAAATGAATAAATAAATAAATAAATAACAATAAATATGTACTATTGGCAAGACCCATAACTGTGAAAAGCGTTATAAATTTAAAACTTGTTTCTTTTATGGAAAGTCTTTGTTGGTATAACTGATGGCCTTGTTCATAACCTGTCTCCCTATTGATCACAAAATTGGTCTCTGATTAAACCCTGGCAATATTTATGCCAAAGGAGGTTAGAAAACACTTGGTTTTAAAGTGTTGTCCCTCACTGTGTGCCTAATATTCCTGAAATGCAAACTATCATTCTCCAATTTCAGTCTTTAGAGAGGGATACCATACTTTTAGGAGTATAAGACACACTTCCCCCCCCCTGAAAGAAGGTGAAAATTTGGGTGCATCTTATACACTGAATGTAGCCAAAAACAGGAGGCACGGAGAAGGCGATGGTCTGTGGCAATCCCTGCAGCCTGGAACAGCTGATTGGGGGTATTCTAGGAGGCTGATCCACTCACCAATCAGCTGCTCATGCTGAATCAGGCTGCAATAATGTGCTGAAGCTGACCTGGCTGTTTGCTATTTGCTGCAAGGACTCAGAGTTTGCACCAGCAATCACATCCAGAAAGCACACACAAGTAACTGATTCAGCAGGATTCAATAACTTCTCTTTATATATAATATAAAGTAAATATACAATACCAAAAGCAGGTTTTCCAACGTGGTAGTAATATACAAGCAAAACACAAGCAGAAGAGAGGAGTTTCAGTTTCAGTTTTGAGCAGCAGACTAGTTTAAGCTCAGCACAGACTCAGAGCTGCATAGCTAAGCCACACCCAGGTTCCTTGCTGTCTCCTTCCTTGTTGCTCACACAGCAAATACTGTTTCAGTTTCCAAACAGCCCTCAACAGGACGCTAGCCAGATGAATACCATGGATGTTGGTAGACAGAGGCAGATTTTTTTTTCTTATTTTCCTCCCCCAAAACTAAGGTACGTCTTATACTCCAGAGAGTCTTATACTCAGAAAAATACAGTATATTATATTTTTACTGTTATGTTATATTAAACATTATATGACATATTAATTTACATTATATTAATATTCTGAATCCTTGATGAAGTGAATTGCATTGTGTCTGTACGAACCTTTATAAATTTATTTATTTATTTATTGTTTATTTAATTATTTATTTTGTCATGTTTATATTAGAGGTGGAGACCCTTTGAGAGCTGTATGCAACGTAATTTCATTTTAATGTATTCTGATTAGTGTACATTCAAAGTGACAATAAAGTTATTCTAAGTCTAAGTCTTCTTGTGGCAAAGAAATTTAATAAATAAATAAACTCATCTCCTCTGTATTTTTCAATCTAAAGTGCAAGTTGAAATGTAATATTTTTCTAATTTTTTTCAGTGCACACCTCAACATAAAATATCCTATCAAATGTAATATATCTGCTTACTTACTTACTTACCAGTGGTGAAGGGCTAGACAATAACTTGTTCCAGAAGCCTTAATTTGTTTCACAAACAGATGGCTGGGTTTGTTTTATTGGAGAAAGGCAAAGGAATTTCATTGTCTTTGTTTTAAAGAGAGGAACAAAGATTAATAGTGACTACAGTTGCAGGCTAAAGTTTAGACTTCTTTGATCAAATTGTCTGTTTCCATAAACCCCTAAGTGAACAGAAGTGAACTCTTCTAGTTCAAAAATATTTTTTTGGTTTCATTGTGTACATGGAACGTCTGAGGACTCCACATAGTTTTTCCAAAATATTCAAGTCAGGGTATTGTGATGGAAAATCCACAACTTTTATCTTTCTTTATTTAGATAATTGTTGGATATTCTTAAAGGTACAGGTAAAGGTTCCCTTCGCATGGACATGCTAGTTGTTCCCGATTCTAGGGGGCAGTGCTCATCTCTGTTTCAAAGCCGAAGAGCCAGCGCTGTCCAAAGACATCTCCGTGGTCATGTGGCTGGCATGACTAAATGCCGAAGGCGCATGTAACGCTGTTACCTTCCCACCAAAGTGGTCCCTATTTTTCTACTTGTATTTTTTATGTGCTTTCGAACTGCTAGGTTGGCAGAAGCAACGGGAGCTCACTCCATTATGCAGCGCTAGGGATTTGAACCGCTGAACTGCCAACCAGTGTCATATTAGACACTGAGCCACCGCATCCCTTTGGATGTTCTTATATGAAGGTAAATTTCCTATCATATATCATATCATATCACATCCACACACTTTTCAGCTTTAATTTTTTTTCACTGACTGAGGGGACATTTGCTTCAGGATATTATTGATTGATTGATTGATTGATTGATTGATTGATTGATTGATTGATTGAATGAATGAATGAATGAATGAATGAATGAATGAATGAATGAATGAATGAATGAATGAATTATGGTATTTAGCAGAATCCATTCCTTGTTCCACCTCCACAATGTGGCCACAGACTGCCACACCAAGAATAATATAAGTAATGCATGCTTAATTTTTGTTTAGATGTTTTTTTCCCTTTAAATGTTCTATTTTTTTCTCTCTCTCTCCAAATGTATTTCATGGGGCACTCAGTCCAAATATTGCTTCATCATTCCAAACACTTTCATCCTTCTGTCACAATTTTCTTTGGCATACATCAGATGATTATGAGGTCAAAGAATAGGGTTTTTCTTCTGATAATTCTCCCATATAAATCATTGTTCTATAAGAAACACTGTTCTGTGGTATTTGGAAAACTTCTTCAATGTTTTTTTCCCCCAGCAGTAATCTGCAGTGATGTGTTGGGACTGCTTTGAAATTTTGACTAGCTTTGACACAGTTCTGTCAGAGATTTGTCATGGTCCTTCAAATCTTCCTTGATTTCAATATTTTCATGTTACTTCTCGCAGGTAAAATTGCTAACTGGAAGCATTTTTAATTCCTGTAGGAGTGACGTATCAGCACTTTTAAATGCTCCAGTTGCTGCTTGATTGTTGAAAGAAGACAGATCATCGCAACCTGAGAAATTAAAAAAAAAATCACAATATGTATTACCTTGTAGAACTGTTGATATTGATAGTTTTTGAACATTATGAACAATTGAATAGAATACTTTATTGGCCAAGTGTGATTAGACACACAAGGAATTTTTTCTCCGGTGCATAATCTCTCAGTAAACCAACAAGGTAATAATAATCATCATAATCATCATAACAGATAATAAGTAATAACAATAATAATACCAATAAGAGAAAGTAGTGGTATAGATGAGAAGGATAAAAGTAATATAGTCATACTAAATGGGTAAATATTCTTAGACATAAGACAGTACTATGGGAATTAGATGTTCAGTAGAGTAATGGCAAAAACTTCTTCTGTTCTTCTTATGAACAATTGCACAGTAAAATAAATGAATGAATAAATAAATAAATGACTAAATAAATTAAAAAGTAGCACTCTGCAACATGATTCATTTCCCTTTGTTCCAACCAGCTTCCATCTCATCTTTCTCATCAAATTCCAGTTGGAATTCCCATTGGGAGCTTGATCTATTTTTGAATGCATCTTCCTAAATGGTTTCGTTGTTTTTGCTATTTACTTTCACTATTGTTTCTTTCACTTCTTTCCTTTTCTTTCATTTCAGGTTCACCTTTTTTATCAGGATCAATTCCTGATGCTACATTAAAAAAAAAAGAAATCAAATCTAGGGGTGACACAATAAGCAGTGTTCCATCAGGGGTGAAATCCAGCAGGTTCCGACAGGTTCTGGAGAACCAGTAGCGGAAATTTTGAGTAGTTCGGAGAACCAGTAGCGGAAATTTTGAGTAGTTCAGAGAACCGGCAAATACCGCCTCTGGCTGGCCCCAGAGTGTGGTGGGAATGGCGATTTTGCAATATCCTTCCCCCAGGAGTGGGGAGGGAATGGAGATTTCCCAGTATCCTTCCCCTGCCACGCCCACCAAGCCACACCCACAGAACCGGTAGTAAAAAAATTGGATTCCACCACTGGTTCCAGTATTTGAAGGGCTGCCACAAAGAGAAGGGGGTCAACTCATTTTCCAAAGTACCAGAGGGCAGGACAAGAAACAATGGATGGAAACTAATCAAGGAGAGAGAAACTTCCTAATAGTAAGGACAATTAATCAGTGGAACACCTTGTCTTCAGAAATTGCCTTCACTGGAACCTTTTAAGAATATAAATCTCACAAATAATCTCACAAATAAAGAGACTGGATGGCCACTTGTCTGGAATGCTACAGGGTCTCCTGCTTGAGTAGGAAGTTGGACTGGAAGGTCTCCAAGGTCCTTCCAACTTGGTTATTCTGTAATTCTGTTACTTATATATTCATTTGAACTGCCTGGACTCCTGATTTCCCACTCTTGACAGCCAGGTCCATATGCATGTTGACATTTCTGGGCAAAATAGGATTTGTAATATAGAGTTTATCTTTTAAGCCAAGCTAACTTTTTGCTCATATTTTCCCTCAATTCAACATCTTCATCAATGACTTGGACAAGGGCGATAGATGGAGAACTCATCAAATTTGCAGATGACACCAAACTGGCAGGAATAGCCAACTCTCCAGAAGATAGGCTCAAGATATAGAAGGATCTTGATAGACTTGAACATTGGGCGCTATCAAACAAAATGAAATTCAATGGTGAAAAAAGTAAGGTTCTACATTTAGGCAAGAAAAACAAAATACACAGGTACAGTATATGTGGTACCTTGCTCAACAGTAGTAACTGTGAGAGGGATCTTGGAGTCCGAGTGGACAACCATTTAAATATGAGCCAGCAGTGTGCAGCAGCTGCCCAAAAAGCCAACACAGTTCTAGGCTGCATTAACAGAGGGATAGACTCAAGATCACATGAAGTGTTAATACCACTTTATAATGCCTTGGTAAGGCCACACTTGGAATACTGCATTCAGTTTTGGTCGCCACGATGTAAAAAGGATGTTGAGACTCTAGAAAGAGTGCAGAGAAGAGCAACAAAGATGATTAGGGGACTGGAGGCTAAAACATATGAAGAACGGTTGCAGGAACTGGGTATGTCTAGTTTAATGAAAAGAAGGACTAGAGGAGACATGATAGCAGTTTTCCAATATCTCAGGGGTTGCCACAAAGAAAAGGGAGTCAAACTATTCTCCAAAGCATCCGAGGGTAAAACAAGAGCCAATGGGTGGAAACTAATCAAGGAGAGAAGCAACTTAGAACTATTGAAAAATTTCCTGACAGTGAGAACAATTAATCAGTGGAACAAGTTGCCTCCAGAAGTTGTGAATGAT
Source organism: Diadophis punctatus similis (assembly GCA_023053685.1). Classification (NCBI taxonomy): domain Eukaryota; kingdom Metazoa; phylum Chordata; class Lepidosauria; order Squamata; family Dipsadidae; genus Diadophis; species Diadophis punctatus. Next base: position 1,579,444 of record JALIGW010000021.1, read on the forward strand.
CCAACACTGGAAGTTTTTAAGATGATGTCAGATAACCATTTGTCTGAAGTGGTGTAGGGTTTCCTGCCTAAGCAGGGGGTTGGACTAGAAGACCTCCAAGATCCCTTCCAACTCTGTTATTCTATTCTATTCTATTTATACTTTGATGGAAAAATTTGACCTTAGAACATAAGGTGGCCTCCATCAATCATTTGATCTACCCATTAAAGTGATTAAACCTTTGCAGTCCTGGTGAAAACAAAGGCCCCTTTATTTGCAACAACAACAAAAAAAAGTTGATTATTCAGGCAAGATGTTAAGCCGGTAATTAGTGTGCAGATGCCAAAAGCCTTGTATGGAAAAATAAGCAACTGAAACAGATGTTTGAGACACCTGGACTGCTGTAACTGCAGGCATCACTCATCTGAAAACAATACTGAAGTCAGCAGACTCCAAAGACTCCATCATGGAAATGAGGCAAATGGCTAGAACTCAGATCTGGATAAGAAACAAATGTCCAGGTGGAAAAGCCAGTAACATGGGAAGTGAGATAAGCATCCAGGAGAAATCTCCTCTGTAATGCAGTAAGACATCTCAGAATAAACTATATACATATGTACAAAGGATTTAGAAACAATAACAGTGATAGGTTGTGATAGCAATATTCGTAAAAGCAGGAGGCAGCCAAAACATCTTTAGAACAGAATGAAACTCCTTCCAATCTTGTTTTAAAAAGTGATATATGAAAATGGCCAAGAAACACCTTAAGGAGACCTGCCAAGGAAGAGGACAAATGGGGGTGGGGCAGAGATGGGTTCCTGCCGGTTCGGACCGCCAAAACTGCAGCGACGGACGGCTGGACACGCCCCCGAACTGGCTCTCTTGGTGGCACCATAGGCGCCGCCATCTTATTTTTTGCTTCTGCGCATGCGTAGAAGCTGGGTTTTTAGCACTGCGCAACACTCGTGCGCCCACGCGGCGCATGAGGAAGAGAACTGGCAGCGAGATAAGTCAGAACCCATCCCTGGGGTGGGGGGAAGGAATGTTGTTAAAAGTAATTGTTAGCATCATTATCATTTTAACCATTGTCTACCCACTGCAGGGTGAAGGCCTCTTCTGGATGTTTCCAAACCAATATGGTTCTGAGCTTTCTTCTGCCAATTGGGCCTGCAATATTTGCTGATGTTGTCAATCCATCTTGGTTTCGGTCTCTTTCATGGATGCTTTTTATCAAGTAGGATCCATTCCAGTGGTGGGTTCCTACCAGTGCGGTCCACTCTATAGCACCGGTAGCGGCCCGCTGGTGACGTCACAGTACCGGTGCAGTCGGTTGCCGGTGCCTGGGCGCCGCCATTTTTTTAAAAAAAATTAATTTTTTTTAAAAAATTATTCTGCGCATGCCCAGAAACCTGACAATTAAGTCTTTCCCTGTCCCTTCACTTGAAAATAATAATAAGCTCACATTTGACACTTTTCCTTCGCTTTTGCCTAAAGCTTCCCAAAGTGGGTGTTTTCCGAAAGCTTAACCTTTTATACTGTTAATTTTATACAGTTTTTTTACTGTTATTCTTTAGACGAAAACATTGAGGACTGTTAAAAGATATTGTCTCTGCCAGTGAAAACGGAGCTTGGGTGGCTAGCCTTGTGGAATTGTGCCTTAATTCACATATTCTTGTTTTTTTTTCCAAAGTAAACAGGAGGCTACTTGAAGCAACTCTCTCTCTCTCTCTCTCTCTCTCTCTCTCTCTCTCTCTCTCTCTCTCTCTCTCTCTCTCTCTCTCTCTCTCTCTCTCTCTCTCTCTCTCTCTCTCTCTCTCTCTCTCTCTCTCTCTCTCTCTCTCTCATTCTCTTCCCCTCTTTCTCTCTTATTCCCTCTTATCCTCTCTCCCTCTCATTATTTTATTCTATCTCTCTCTTATTCTCTCTCTTATTCTCTCTCACACACACACACATTCTCTCTCTCTCTTGCTTTTTTTAAAAAAGTTTTTTTTATTTTTAATACAATTAAAAACAAACATACAAAAAAACAAAGAATACAAAACATACAAAACATGGACATGACGCAACAATCATGACGTAATACACATTTTCATCGAGTTATTACTCTTCTTAGATATAATTCCTTATCACTACATAGATATGTCTCTATTTTATGTACAATACTAAATCCATTTTCCTTATTTACTAGTGTAAAAAGTATATACATCTTCAATTTATTGCTAAATCACAATCTCTCTCTCGCTCGCTCTTATTCTCTCTCTTATTCTTGCTCTTCCTCTCTCCTGTCTTTGTGACAAATAGACCAAAATAATGAAGCGATACATGTAAGGAATGTCTAAATGTTTTTGCTTCCACTGTTTTCAGAGGTAAAGCTCTAGCTGCTTTTTTTTATCATTTACTAAGAAAAGCATAGGTATAAAAACCTCATTAGCTCACACAGAACAGTTAATGCAAGTATTAGCCATGGTGCAGGTGACAGAAAAAGCTGTTAAACCCATTTCTCTGTCTGCAGTGCTTAACCCGTTTTTTTTTTTTCCTCAACTGCTTTTCGTTAAAGACGGCTAATCTTTCAAAGCAGATAGGTGCTTTTATTCCACTAGGCTTAAATTCGGGTTTCCAAGGAAGTTTTTCCAAACCACAATCGATTCTTTCTAAATATATATAACTCTATAAATAATACAATTCAGAACTATGTCATTTGAAATTCCAAAGAATTCTGAATGAATAATTAACAAAATTAACAGAGAACGCTGTTTCTCCATAGGACTGAAAGCAACTTGACAGGGAGTTTCAATGAAAAAAATGGTAGAGAAAGCTGAATTCTTGGTTCCCTGTACTGGAAAATGTTTTCCTACAGAGGAGCAATTTAAGAGCTAACATTATATATGTATATATGCATGCATATATTTTTAAAACTACTAATCATTGAAATGTATATGTACATCTAAAATATATGTACATCTAAATTCTAGCAGACACGTTTTTTTTTATTCCATTAAATATCCATTGAAACAAATGAACAAAATTTGTTGATTTGGTCTTCTAATTATCTTAAATAATTAGAGAAAGTGTGCAATTTTGTGTGATTCATGATATCTTGAAGGGATTTTTCCACTTAATTTTAGAACTGAAAAATGGTACTTCCTATTACAGATAGATAATATGCTGGAATGGTTAATGTGATAGACTAATCTCAAGTGTACCTTCAGCCACAGAAAATCTTTGGATGATTTTGGGCCCTCACTTTCCATCTCTCAGAACAGCCTGTCTCACAATGTGGGGAAAAACGGAGGGGAAAGATCAGGAGTGAAATGCTACCGGTTTGGCCCGGTACGGGCGTACCGGTAGCGGCGGCAGCTCATGGTTCGGAGAACCGGTTGCAGCGGCAGCACAAGGCTCCATCCACCAGCCTAGATGTCGCCATTTTCTTTTTTTTAACCCTCTGCACATGCACAAAGCTTTCTGTGCATGCGCAGAGGGTGAAAAAGCACGTATGACAGTGGTACACGCTTCCGAACCAGTAGGGAAGGTAAGTAGATTTCACTGCTGGGAAAGATCTCTGCAGTTTGTCTTGAGTTCCCAAAGGAAAAGGAACATAAGACCCATGAAGGCCAAATATGGCTTTTTCAGGCTCCTGCCTCGACCATATTTTCCAATGAGACAAACCGAGACAGGAAGATCATTTTATTACAATTTATCAGAATATTCAGACAAAATGGATTCATCTCAAAGAGGAAACCCCGAACTTTAGCTTAGATCCTCTTTTATAGTTAACTTAACAAAGAAATCTGAAAGAGGAAAGTTGATTGGACAGGATAATAACATACATGTTTATTAAAATGAGGTCTGAAGGGGCATAAATTGTAAGGAGAAAGGTTGTTTAGAGTTCACAAAAGAGATGAGCCAGACCTCAATTTGTACTAACAAACTTTTCTTATCTGGAGCTAGTCTCTAGCTTGTTTATCAGTTTAGGAATGTTAAAAGCTAATAAATCTGAACATCACTTTAAAAGAGAGAATATCAATCAGATTAAAATACAAAATAACTGTGTTAGTTAACAAATTACGAAACCCATGTCATTTGCCCCTCACCTAACACCTATCTCCTGTCTACAACACAGTCCTTTTAGCAATTCCAAGAAGATTACACATTTGCACTCTGATACAGGTGATTCTGAGAGCACAGGTAAATCCCAGTAGCCTCAAGAGCTCTCACAGAGAGTGCTAACTACCAGGTGAATGCAAATACATATGATCCTTCCAACCCCCCATCCTGTCAGAACTAATCCTTCCATCACCCCCACCATCCTGCCAGAACTAATGAAGCTTATTGGATGAGAAACAAAACAACATCATAACCTTGACGATGATCCTCACTCAGTAAAGGACCTTGGAGTACTCATCTCTAACGATCTAAGTGCCGTAGCCCACTGCAACAACATAGCTAAGAAGGCATTAAGAGTGGTTAACCTAATCTTGCACAGCTTCTTCTCTGGCAACATTGTACTCTTAACCAGAGCATACAAAACATTTGCTAGACCAATTCTTGAATACAGCTCATCAGTCTGGAACCCACACTACATATCAGACATTAACACAATTGAGAATGTCCAGAGATACTTCACAAGAAGAGTATTACATTCCTCTGTTCACAACAGAATATCTTATGAAACCAGACTTGAAATTCTGCGACTTGAAAATTTAGAACTACGCCACCTTCGATCTGACCTAAGTGTAGCTCACAAAATTATCTGCCACAACGTCCTACCTGTTAACGACTACTTCAGCTTCAACCGCAATAATACACGAGCTCACAATAAATACAAACTTAATGTAAACCGCTCCAAACTTGATTGCAAAAAATTCAACTTCAACAACAGAGTGGTCAATGCCTGGAACACTTTACCTGACTCAGTAGTTTCTTCCCCAAACCCCAAAAACTTCAACCTCAGACTATCTACCATCGACCTCACCCCATTCCTAAGAGGTCGGTAAGGGGCGTGCATAAGCGCACAATCGTGCCTACCGTTCCTGTCCAAATGTATCCATATAATCATACCTCTTTTACTCTTATTCATGCTTGTACTATTACATATATATTCAATCATGTTTTACTTTTTATACTTTGCTTATAATCATATATGCTTGACAAATAAACAAATACAAATACAAAATACAAAAAACATCTCCTTTCTCAAGGATAAAACAGTCCTGTTGCCTTTTGAAACAACACCTTTGAGATAACTATCACCTGGCTGACTCAGAATCTCAACAGATGTGACTTACAATCATTCAACTTTACAAAATGTTTCCTAAGTGAAGCATCTCTCATCCTGTGTTTATTTTCTATTGTCATCACATGTTGCTATAATTATAGTGCAGATACTCCGATTTCAGTGGGTTTTTTTTCATTCTTAATGGCATTATAGTTTGTCCACTTCCAGTTATTGCAATAATTGAGCTGCATAAAGCTTTCCAGAACCAAATGCCTACATAGGTCTGAGACTGCACGTAGATGGATCTGAAGGACACCAAACATCACACATAATAAACATGGCTGTCAAAATATTATAATTGTATAAACATAGGGAATGCCCCATTGATTTTCATGTAGCTTATTTCATTAATTATGCTTCAACAAGCGGGACAAGCTTTTATTTTCAAACAGAGAATTTAAGCAGCAAATTGCAGGGATTTTAACCAATTTGATTTCAAAAAGTATACATTTAAAACCCAACTGAAACTTCAGTCAGGTTTAAAGTAAAAATGCTAAATTATATATTAGATGGGGGGGAAACTGGTAGGCATGGCCCAAGTAGAGACAATATCAAATGCTGTGATGGAAACTTGCAAAACATTTGAAGGCAACTGTAAATATAAGGAAGGCATCAGAGGTGGTATTCAGCAGGTTCTGACCAGTTCTGGAGAACTATTAGCGGAAATTTTAAGTAGTTCAGAGAACCGGTAAATACCACCTCTGACTGGCCCCGCCCCCATCTATTCTCTGCCTCCGGAGTCCCAGCTAATCGGGAGGGAATGGAGATTTTACAGTATCCTTCCCCTGCCATGCCCACCAAGCCACGCCCACCAAGCCATGTCACACCCACCAAGCCATGCCCACAGAACCGGTAGTAAAAAAAATTGAATCGCATCACTGGAAGGCATGTAAACATCCAACTATGATTAATATGTTTTAGATTTATGATAACAATACCATCAACTTTTGCAACTCTCAGGGGAAACCCCCAAAATGTTGTATCAATAAAAGAATATATGCACCTCAAGGTTGAATTGAATTGTGTAGTCCTTGGTGCTCTCTGAGCTTGATTGGTGCTTTTATTAGTTGGCTAGGTAAAATCTTTAATGCTAGAAAAGAGTGTTGTTTACTCTTTGTATATATACAATAATTTGCCCTGTCATTACTGGTTAGGATGTTGTTTCCTTCTTGGAAGTTACTTGATTAGGATGTTGTTTACTAATTGATTGTTTGTCTGAGTTAGTAATTTCTTGATTAGGGTATTGTTTTCCTGGTATTGCTCCTAGTGTCAATCCCTGTTTATTTGGATGTTGATTACTGGAAAGGTTCTGATCTTTTTGTTTCCTTTTCAGCATTTTAAATGTTCACTTTTGCATGTTGTGTAAATGTCGTTTATCTCTATGTGTCTGTTGATGGTTGATTTGTCTGAGTGATAAGTTTCTAGAAATTCTCCAGTGTTCTTAGATTTAGTTTTGCTAAGATGGTCACAGTTTCCCAGTTGAAACTATGATAAGTATGTCCAAGTGTTGTGAAATTTTTATTGTATCTTCTGACTGCTAATTGGATGTGCTCTATTAGTCTTCTTGGGCTCTTGGGTCTTTTGGTTTACTTAAGAAGTTTTGGAAGGTTTTGGTTGATTTGTGTACTATAATGATGTCATGTGGTATGCTGGATGTTGTTGAGATTTTGATGTATAGGCATTGCAGTATAGAGTTGATAAAATATTTGCTCCCTTCTGTCAGATATCCTTCTGAGGTTGAAGGTTCATTCTCTGAGCTTGTGGGTTGGTTACAGGCAAGGCAACATCTTCAGCAGAGTTTAGAGGGTGTCAGTATCAGTGTTCTTCTGTTTAGAAGGTCTTCAGGTGTGAGTCATCAGTAAGAATCTTGTGATGGGTCTTGTGATAGGTAGGTTACATCAAATCAGAGTCATTGGGAGATGAACTGCTGATAGGGGAGATTGCATGGGTTAGTTGAGGGTCAGTGCTGTTTCTGGTTGGCTGTGCAGTTGATTTGGATTCTGAAGGTTTCGTAGGCTGGTTGTAGGTCAATATGTCTGTTGATGGAATTGCTAGTGGAGTGCCAGGCGTAGATGAACTCATTGGCATGGTAGATGGTAGCATGATTTTTGTGTTGTTCTGATTGATCTGGTGCTGTTTGGTGTCAGTGTGGGTAGCAATTAACCCACTAGCTTGGAGAATGAACCTTCACAATCATCCTACACCCTAGCTACAGATATTCACCACAGTTGCATATCCAAGATCTAAGCTTCCCCAATCTGAATGACAATGCATAGTGAGGACATTGATGTATGTGTATGTATATACACAGATGGAGAGAGAGAGAGAGAGAGAGAGAGAGAGAGAGAGAGAGAGAGAGAGAGAGAGAGAGAGAGAGAGAGAGAGAGAGAGAGAGAGAGAGAGAGAGAGAGACTGACTTACTTCTTACATGATTTCTTTTCAGCTCTGAGCCTTACACTATCTGTATGCATATGAGTAGAGGAGTTGTATCTTTCTCATAAGTGTAAGGCTTTTCTAATTCATAATTAAGTATGGCCACTTTTACGAGACACATAAAGTTGCCAGCTATTCAATATCCTCTCCAATTGTGAACAACAGCCAATTTTTTTACCAATTTCTATAAGAGACAAACTGAATTACTATTACTATAAGTACTACTACAAGTAAACTCATATACTCATTACCTAATATTCCATCAAATTCAGTGCAAATTTCTTCCAAGTGGACATGCATAAATTTATTTTTTTAAGATTTGAATAGGCCTACATTCATGCATATAAGAATCAAGTAATTTTAAATACATATTTTATGTTTCTGTTGAAAGTGTGATGTAATTCAGTTATAAATTCACAGATTTGGTACTTTTTTTTAATGATCAGTAAAGATACATGCAAGATTTTTCCTGGCCATAATGCATCTCAGTATCATTATAGCTATATTTATTTTTAAAAGGCCTTTATGAGGACTACAGACTAATGATTTCCCTTTGGTGCTCAGGAGATAATTTGAAAAAGCATACTCAAGGTAAAAATAATTTATCTTTGCCAAAATATTGCAGCTGGAGTAACAATTGAAAACATCTGCGTTAACACATTCGATTGAACCCTCACTAGTATGCTAACTGCTGGCAATATTGTGACAACTAAAATTGAAACATGCTACCAGTGAATATTAACTGTGACAAGGAGAGGAGCAGTGAATCAATTAGCAACTGTTATAAGGACGCCAAAAATAATTTGAATGCGTTCTTATTAATGTCTTTAAATTTGAATTGCAGATAATGGAATAAGAGGTTGGACAGTTGGTTCCACAAAATCAAAATGTTGTTTTCCCTGATTGTGCAACAGCTGCAGAGAGCTGCTACGTAAACCTAGGAAATATAGTTGTGCTTTAAGATCTCATGGTGCTACATTTGCATTGACACATGCTGTTAGAATATAGAATAACAGAGTTGGAAGGGACCTTGGAGGTCTTCTAGTCCAACCCCCTGTTTAGGCAGGAAACCCTACACCACTTCAGACAAATGGTTATCCAATCTCCTCTTTAAAACTTCCAGTGTTGGAGCAACTTCTGGAGGCAAGTTGTTCCACTGATTAATTGTTCTAACTGTCAGGAAATTTATTCTTAGTTCTAGGTTGCTTCTCTCCTTGATTAGTTTCCACCCATTGCTTCTTGTCCTACCCTCAGGTGCTTTGGAGAATAGTTTGACTCCCTCTTCTTTGTGGCAGCCTCTGAGATATCGGAACACTGTTATTTATTTATTTTCCACTGTTCAAATAGGGATCACTGCATTGCCCTAGCAAAAATGAATTGAAAACTTCCAATTAGATTTTAGGTTTATTATATAAGATACAAGAAGGAATTATGTGTGTGTGTATGTTAAATCAGTATATGAAATCAAGACAATTCTAAATAACAAGGAGAGTTGTGAACAGAAGTAAATTCAGAATTCTGTTAAAAACAAGGGAATCAAAGTGGAAAAGATTTACTAATCTTCATCATAAGTCTGTGGGAGTAATTTAAAAAAGACAAAATAAGACTGGACAAATTGGTTACGTGGATTTCTTGCTTCCCTGGTCAATATATTGATACTAAGTACAGGAAGCAATTCATTTGGTTTACAATTTGCAGTTTCCAAACTTATATGCTAAGCAGAATGTTTAAGACTTCTCCAAATGTTAAGGGAGCAGATTGGAATTCAGTAAATATATATGAAAATGTGTAATGTGCATTCAAAAATTATACATATTATTTGTGAAAACGATGCTGAGATAAGCATAAGCACATTAAAATGGTAGGTTGCTCATAACTTTTTCCCATTCCATTTTATCAAAAATTGCTAAGAACTTTTAAAGGACTCTGGAGTTGTAATTCAAGGGCCCATGCAGCCTTTCAGCACTAAATTGTGCACTTTTCAATTAGGCTGTGCTATCTTTCTTGGGTATCCTATTGAATTCACTATAATTGCTTTAAATCTTTTTTAAATTATTGCCTTTTCTTTCCAAATTTTATCCTTTGTGATGGTTTGATTATTTTGACTTTTTCCACCCACCTTTCTATCTTAGAATGCAGATATGTTTTGGTAACAATATGCTGATTTTTGTTCTTTGTTTCTGATGGCAAAAAGCTGTGTAGTTAAAGAAAAGAAGACAATAACGTTTCTAGTAGACATTGACAAAAAAGAAATTATGGGTGTGTATTCTATTGTAGTTCAGAAGCAAAACCTACCATTCAAATGTCAATGCAGGAGAGAAAAGAAGAACGATAAATGGATGGAAACTGAATAGCCTCTGTCTTTCAGCAATTTACCTGTTTGCAGCAAAGAGGGAAGAGCCTATAAAGCCAAGCAAGTCACTAGCACTTCCCGATCTACAGCTGATTTGCCACGCGGGAAACTGAAACTGAAACTGCAAAGGCAAATAGCTGGGAGAGACACACAGATTTTTATTTTTTGCTGAACTGGATGGAAGGGGGTAAGTGAATAGCTATAAATGTCTGTAGAATGTTCAAATTATTAGACTTATTTTTTAAAGACTGCTTTATTATTGTTCTAGAACCAGGGGCAATTTTAAGACTTGTGGACTTCAACTCCCAGAATTCCACAGCCAGCTTTGTTAGCTTTGCTGGCTGTGGAATTCTGAGAGTTGAAGTCTTAAAGTTGCCAAGGTTGGAGATCCCTGTAAATCTAGACAACTTAACAAAATATATAAGCTTTTTAAAATAAATGCTTGCTCTGAAGAGGCCCAGTGCTATTGTATCTTCTTTTAAATAATAGAGAATAATGTATACTTCCAGAAATTTTAATTAATTTTAACAGCTCTGTACAAGTATAGTCTGAAATGTAACAGTGTCCTGTTTAGTATTAGAGTTTAGTTACCTTGGAGTAGATCTATTCAAATAATTGGGAGCAGTTAGTGTGACTACATTTAAGAAAACTTTCTGGCATAATGTACATTTCTCCAATTCTTTGCTATTTCTATAGGTCAAGCACACATGTACAGAAATACACAGCAAACAGTGTATATCATCTGTGCTTTTTGCTGTTTGCTGTTTGGCAAATTTCTTGGAGGCAGAGGCCTTTTTCCCTTGTTTTCCTCCCCCAAAACTAAGGTGCATCTTATACTTCAGTGCGTCTTATACTCCGAAAAATACGGTAATTTTTTTCCAGTTGTGAAAAAAACAGTCATAGAATGTATTTATTAAGTTTTTCTGTCATCCATCTCACTGATATAAAAATTTTGAGCAGCTTACACTATAATAAAAAAGTTAAAAAAGGATACCAAACAATTAAAGTTGTTGATTAAATACAATTAATTTCTAGAGGTAAAACTAGACATAACAAAAGATTGATGGATAACAAAAATATTACCAATGTTTCCAATTAGATTTTTTAAAATAACACTTTAGCACTATATTATTGGACAATAACTCTAAAATGCTATTCTGGGCAAACAAAAACAAAAAATAAATAAAAAATACCCTTCAGATCTTCAGGATCTTCTATTAGGTTTCTTTAGACCCATGGTGGGGCAGTGGTTAGAATGCAGTATTGCAGGCTAATTCTGCTGTCTGTTGATTGCCAGCGGTTCCGTAGTTCAGTTACCACTGGTTCAAGGTTGACTCCATCCATCCAAGTTCAGTAAAATGAAGACCCAGATTTTTGGGGGCAATTTGCTTACTTTGTAAACTGCTTAGAGAGGGCTGTAAAACATTGTGAAGTGGTATATAAATCTAAGCGCTATTGCTATTTAGAAGAGATTGATGAGAGTGATTATTAATCTAAATTTACCATAATTCACAATTTAGAGTAGAATAGAATAGAATAGAATAGAATAGAATAGAATAGAATAGAATAGAATAGAATAGAATAGAATAGAATAGAATAACAGAGTTGGAAGGGACCTTAGAGGTCTTCTAGTCCAACCCCCTGCTTAGGCAGAAAACCCTACACCACTTCAGACAAATGGTTATCCAACATCTTCTTCAAAACTTCCAGTGTTGGAGCATTCACAACTTCTGGAGGCAGGCTGTTCCACGCATTAATTGTTCTAACTGTCAGGAAATTTCTCCTTAGTTCTAAGTTGCTTCTCTCCTTGATTATGTCTGATGATATGAAAGTGAATACATTTATAACTTCATAGGAAAATTGTCTGTTACCACAAGTTTTCATTCAAATTTTCTTCATTATTTTTTCTTTCATGTGTATGTCATCAAAGTTCACATCAAGAAAATATGGTATGTGTAACATGGCACCCTTCCATTCATCTCAGCATCACAAAATCTTTCTATACTTTGCAATCATATGTCCTTAGTTTATAGGTATAAAATGTAGATTGACACAATAGTCATAACAGATAGAATGATAGCTTCACAGAAATATATTGCTTATTTTCCTAAGGAGGGGGGAAATAGATTAATTTTACACAAGTGCACATTACGAATGGGATTTTATCATTTTGGAAAGCTAGAAGAAGCAGGGAAAAAGGACAGGAAGAGCATTGTTGTTTCTGTACTTTGATATTAGAGAAGACTCTTGCGAATACTATGGACAGCCAAACAAATTCACCCAAGCCAAAGGATCATAAACCAAATCAACCCATAGTTCTCAATCAAAGTATAAATGACCAGTTTATAAATGATTCTGGTTTGGATATATTATCTGAAGACCCTAGTTTCTGGGAAAGTTGAAGAAAAGAGAAGAGGACAACCAGCATAAAGTGGATTGACTCAGTTACAGTGGCAAAGGGTGCACCATTGTGAGATTTAAAAGAACAGGTTACGGACAAGTTGCCATTCAGAAAATCTATCCAAGGAGTTGCCAGGAATTACAATGACTTGGTGGCACATACGAAATCGATTTAGGAAGTTATGGATTTCCAAAATCAACTCCTAAATATTTCCAAATCTATCTACGTAGTCATGTACTATATATTTCTAAAGATCAAATTTCCATCAAGGTCTGTTACATAGCACATACTGGGATGCAGAGGCCCTTTCATTTCTTCTTCTTCTTCTTCTTCTTCTTCTTCTTCTTCTTCTTCTTCTTCTTCTTCTTCTTCTTCTTCTTCTTCTTCTTCTTCTTCTTCTTCTTCTTCTTCTTCTTCTTCTTCTTCTTCTTCTTCTTCTTCTTCTTCTCTTCCTCCTTCTCCTTCTCCTTCTCCTTCTTCTTCTTCTCCTTCTCCTTCTCCTTCTCCTTCTCTTTCTCCTTCTTCCTAGCGTATTCTCACTTTCATATCATTGAAAGCCACTTTCAATAGTCAACTGCATCTCCGGGGCTTGCATATTTCTTGCCATTTCTGTTTTGGATGCCCGCAAGGTCTCCGGCCATTGACTTCTTGTTGGTAGGCAGTCTTGGCAATGGTGGAAGGTGCTGCTCTCTAAATGTGTCCATACCAGCGGAGCCGGCCTTCTCTCATCTTTTCTGTAATTGGTGCCACACCAAAATGCTGTCGAATGGTGTCATTTGTGATGTGGTCAAGAACGGAGATGCCCGATATCCAACAGAGTATTCATTATTTACTTCTAAAACGTTAAATGTCAGCAAACATGAATGTTCCGTTGGAACGGATGGATTGTCTGTGAAAGCGTAAAAACAATAGTGTAAAAATATTACCATTGCTATTGTTATTACCGCCTATAATTTTCTAATTTTAAAAAATTGATACCGTGTTAGTATTGCTCTATGAACTAAAGTTAAATATGAAATAACTGTTATATTTGCAGATCACTTACTTGTATGGATAAATTTCAGTATTGCTGAGTTTTGCAGCTTTTAAAACTGGTTCTCCTCCCTGCCCCAGAAACAAGCAAATTATGCTTAAAAGATGGGGACTCTAACTAGGATTTTCAAGTGATAAAAAGATTACGGATTTCTTTGGAATTAGTTCTAGTCTATTTTCTCGTAAATTGTCTTCCCTGGTGTTTGCTCGGACATAAATGACATAATGGAAGAAATTTGTCAAAAATTTGCTGAAATTTGCCACCTTGTCAGAACTGCCACCTCATGCCTTCACTCTGCAATTGTTTTGGCACCCGTCTGCCATGAACCCTGGAGGGAGGGGGAGAGGGAGCAGGAGCACTTGAGGGGAAAGTGAAAGTTAAGAAAGTGAAGGCAAGATGATGTTTCAAGGTCGCTCCAGAACGAGAAGGATGCAGCTGCAAGCCAGCTTACAATCAGAGTGGCTGTTTCCAAAACAAGTTCTTTGATTTGAGACATGATTTGATTTGAGACATGATTTATTTGAGACATGATAGCAGTGTTCCAATATCTCAGGGGTTGCCACAAAGAAGAGGGAGTCAAACTATTCTCCAAAGCACCTGAGGGCAGAGCAAGAAGCAATGGGTGGAAACTAAACAAGGAGAGAAGCAACTTAGAACTAAGGAGAAATTTCCTGACAGAACAATTAATCAGTGGAACAGCTTGCCTCCAGAAGTTGTGAATGCTCCAACACTGGAAGTTTTTAAGAAGAGATTGGATAACCATTTGTCTGAAGTGATGTAGGGTTTCCTGCCTAAGCAGGGGGTTGGACTAGAAGACCTCCAAGGTCCCTTCCAACTCTGTTGTTGTTGTTGTTGTTGTTGTTGTTAGTGTTGTTAGTGTTGTTGTTGTTGTTATTATTGTTGTTGTTGTTGTTGTTGTTATTATTGTTATTATTATTGTTGTTATTATTGTTATTGTTATTGTTATTATTATTATTATTATTATTATTATTATTATTATTATTATTATTATTATTATTATTATTATTATTATTATTATTATTATTATTATTATTATTATTATTATTATAGAATTGTATCACAGCGGCCAGTTGTTTCGCCGGATTTGGCATTGATTACTAGTTGAGCCCCACCCAGGGTCCTAGGACGTCGTAATGTATTTTCGAAGTATATGTGCGGAACCGAGCAGTGCGGCTTTCTGCATTTGACTGATGGTGATTTTGTCAATTTTGAGCTGTTTTAAATGTAATTCCAGTGCTTTTGGGATAGCACCCAGTGTTCCAATCACTACTGGAATTACCACTGCTGGTTTGTGCCATAATCGTTGGATTTCGATTTTTAAGTCCTGGTATTTTGCGATTTTTTCGTGTTCCTTTTCATCGACCTTGCTATCCCCTGGTATTGCAATGTCAATGATAGTCACCTTGTTTTTCTCGACCAGCGTGATGTCTGGTGTATTATGCGCCAGTACCTTGTCTGTTTGTATACGAAAATCCCACAAGATCTTGACCATCTGATTTTCAGTGACTTTTTCAGGCTTCTGTTCCCACCAGTTTGTAGCAGTATGGATGTTATAATTTTTGCATAAATTCCAGTGGATCATTTGATTATTATTATTATTATTATTATTATTATTATTATTATTATTATTATTATTATTATTATTATTATTATTATTATTATTATTATTATTATTATTATTATTATTATTATTATTATTATTATTATTATTATTATTATTATTATTATTATTATTATTATTATTATTATTATTTATTCACAAAAAATGTAATACACAGCAAACGAGATTTATATGCTGGATTTCGTATCACTATATCACAAGTCGAACACTTCCCAAGCGTCTAGGACTGTGTGATGTATTTTCGTATGATGCGCGCAGATCCAAGTACGGTGGCCTTTTGCAACTGACAGATCGTGATTTTGTCAATGTTTATTGTTTTCAAATGCCGGTTAAGGTCTTTTGGCACAGCACCCAGTGTGCCGATTACCACTGGGACCACCTGTACTGGTTTATGCCAGAGTCATTGTAATTCGATTTTAAGGTCCTGATATCGGTTAAGTTTTTCTTGTTGTTTTTCATCAATTCGACTATCACCTGGTATGGCGACATCAATGATCCACACTTTTTTATTTTCCACAATTGTGAGGTCTGGCGTATTATGTTCCAAAACCTTGTCAGTCTGAATTCGAAAGTCCCAAAGTATTTTGGCATGTTTGTTTTCAACTACTTTCTCAGGTTTATGATCCCACCAGTTCTTTACCATTGGTAGGTGGTAGTTGTGGCACAGGTTCCAATGAAGCATCTGGGCCACGTAGTTGTGCCTCTGTTTGTAGTCCGTCTGTGCGATTTTCTTGCAGCCGCTGAGGATATGATCAATTGTTTCATCAGCTTCCTTGCAAAGTCTGCATTTTGGGTCATCAGCTGATTTTTCAATCTTGGCTTTGATTGCATTTTATTATTATTATTATTATTATTATTATTATTATTATTATTATTATTATTATTATTATTATTATTATTATTATTATTATTATTATTATTATTATTATTATTATTATTATTATTATTATTATTATTATCTTTGATTGGATGATGGAGGATCAGCAATGGGAAATGCCTAAGCAGGGAAAAGTTTTCACTTGGGGTTTTGACATGCAAATTTCAGTTCTGGCTTTGCAGTATTGTATTTCACTTAGCTTCTAGGAAATGATGCCTTTCTCAACCCGATGGTGTTAAGGATCGTTCTTACTTAAATGCTCAAGCTGAGGCAGGTCTGACACACCTCACCCAAAAATCAACTGCAGAGAATACAAGCTGGATTTTTCTTTTCTTTTAAAGCATCTTGAGAATACCTAGATCCACATTTTGTATTGTGTAATTTCTCTTATCAATGATGTTCTGAGCCAAAATGGTTGACGTTTCACCTATACAAAGCGTAAAAGAATATGATGCGAGCGTCACGTCAAATCTGTGAGCTGATACAGAAAATAAGTGGACGACATGCCATACATGTTGACAAGACTAGCCTTAGATTAGTAGAAATTTTATTTTATTTTTATTTTCAATGAACATGGCTTTTTAGAGTCATTAGTTTTCAGCAAACATGATCAGAAGGAAATTTCACAGTTCAGATTGTCATCTGGCAGGCGAATAACCTCTTTTTTTTTCTAACATTATAATGCAGATAGATTATTAAAAGGGAGGAAGGACTTTCCTTCTCTGGAATCTCTCCTTCCTTCCTTCCTTCCTTCCTTCCTTCCTTCCTTCCTTCCTTCCTTCCTTCCTTCCTTCCTTCCTTCCTTCCTTCCTTCCTTCCTTCCTTCCTGAGAGAGCTTATACAATATATTTTCTGTCATCAATTTGCACTTGACAAACCAAGCATCACCAGACAGAAATATTTAATTCAGCCCAAACAATGGTTAAAGCTTAATCCCATCAAAATGGCAATGTAGCATTTCACATTTATCTTCACAAAAGCCACCACATAATTCTTTTAACAAAAATTCAGAGAACATGAAGCAAAATCCCCCCAGTTCATGACAACTGAGCATAGCAGTTTTTCACATTTGTCTTACGCATGCTTATGATAAACATTTCTCTGGCTGTCAGTCTTTTTAAAAGCCTTTTCTTGATGTTGGGGAAAAAAGAATAATAGTTGTTTACAATATTCCTGATGTTTAATTCATTTTTCCCTCCCTTGTAATTATCTTGCTCTTTGTGTGCAATAGAACAATTTGCAGGGGGAAAAAAACATTTAAAATAGGGGTGTGTTTTTTTAAAAGCTTTACAGGGAATTGTTTTAGGAAGAGAATTATTTTTAGGCCATCTCCTGCTTTTCGGGTATGTAAATGGACAAAAGAAATATATTTGTAAGTAGAATAATCTAGTTTTTGTTGTTTAACATACACATTGGTAAACCTTATGCATTTTCTGCTTGAGGTTATTGCATGATTACATTGTCAGCTGAATTTTACTTCGGCATCGAACGTTGGAACAGAATGCTCCACTGCATTTGAAGGAAGAAGAAACAAAATATGTAATATACAAAGCTGTAATCTGAACTATAAGGACACAAGAGAAACCTTCTCTGCTGTTACAACGCAAGATTTGTGATTTGTCAAATTAACTGAAATCATTTGTAAAACCCTTTATTGGTTCTCAGCAACTTCCATGATTATTCTACCCAAATTATAAAATTGGGCTATTGTTCTTAGAGTGTTTCTTGTGGTCATTATTATCAGGATTTGAAAGAACTGTTTCACAATGCACAGGGGAAGTTAAACAATTTTCAGGATATAGACAAATCAATCAAAAGTGTTCTTTTGAGAACTTTTTATTGAAGTAATACACTAATCATTTCTAATAAAATTGGCCTGTAAATATAGGTAAATCAATTTCCAATGTAATAAGGCAGATTTGCTAACTGTAGTTTTATGGAAGAAAAGATTGCAAACAAAATTATTTTGGTTCTTGTCTTGAGTCAATGCAGAGCAATGTTTAATCCAATGAACATGTCTAATCAATTAATACTTAGATGGCCAATTTGTTTCTTTAATAGTACATTACAAGTATAATTAAATAGTAGTTGTAATGATTATTAAAAGGAATAGTTTGGGTTTATGCGTGTGTGTGTGTGATTTATGTGTGCTTGTGTATGAATATATAATTAAAAGTTAAACAATAGAAATATATAAAATGAAAGTAGAAAAAGAAAAAAGAAAATTGAACAAGTGACTTCTGATATTCTTTATAGACTCATGAACAAATTTTTACCATTTCTTCCCCTTTAGAATTAGATTTTACTTCTTTCCACAATCAACTCTTTTTAATCCACAAATCCAGAAATTATCAGTTCAGTTTGGCCATTTTCAACAAAAAGTCCATAAACACTTTCCAATCTTTTATAAAAGTACTTATTGTGTTTCCCCTAATGAAACCAGTCTTTTTTTAAAAAAAAATTCTGCGTGTTCGGCATCTTCATTGTCGACTCCACTCCTCCATTGGATAGATATTGTAAAGTGTATTTTCAAGTAGACAGGTATTATTTTGTATTTACCACTTAAGCAATGTCCAGGTATGGAATCACACATGTCCTGTCCTGCCCAAGGACTGAGTCGAAGAGGGGGTTCTAGAGGCGAGGACAGAGATAAAAATCAAAACAGACTCAGTCCTCATTGGCTGGCTGGATTGTATCATCCCATACTTGGATGTTGGCTCCACCCACTATGGAGAACAGTGGTAACATCAATTAAAGTTAAAGTGGCCTGTATAATTTATGGAAACAAAGTATGAACATCACTTCTCTGAGTCATATAACATGTTTAATAAATAATGCATTTGCAATCATATATTGCATTTGATCCGATTGTATTTGGCTAGTTACTCAAATTAGGATGAAATGATAATATCCTAAGAGACTTTTACTCTCAATCTCGTCACTCACAGAAATGTTCCCCATTTCAAGTTAAAGGCTGTTTAAGTGGAAGAACAGAAGAGATGCAGATATGTGGAAGATCACAAAACCATTCTTTAATGCTAACAGATTAACAGAATTGGAAGTGACCTTGTAGGTCTTCTAATCCAACCCGCTGGCCAAGCAGGAGACCCTACACCATTTCTGAAAAATTTCAGTCTCTTCTTGAAAGCTTCCAGTGATGAAGCTCCCACAATTTCTGAAGGCAAGCTGTTCCATTGGTTGATTGTTCTTACTGTCAGAACATTTCTCCTTATTTCTAGGTTGAATCTCTCATTGACCAGTTTCCATCCATTATTCCTTGTTTGGCCTTCGGGTGCTTTGGAAAATAGCTTGACCCCCTCCTCTCTGTGGAAGCCCTTTAAATATTGGAACACTGCTATCATATCTCCCCTAGTCCTTCTTTTCACTAGACTACCCATGCCGAGTTCTTTCAACCGTTCATCCTACGTTTCGTAATCATCTTGGTTGCTCTTCTCTGCACTTTTTCTAGAGTATCCACATCTTTTTTATAGTGTGGTGACCAAAACTGGATGCAGTATTCTAGGTGTGGTCTTACTAAAGCTTTATAGAGTGGTTTTAGTACCTCACTTGATCTTGATTGTATCCCTCTATTAATGCGATTTAGGATTGTGTTGCCTTTTTTGGCTGCCACAGCACACTGTTGACTGATACTTGAAGCCTCCAGACAAGTCTGACAATATTCCTACTTGAAATCCTAGACCATTGTTGCTATTCACCACTGCCAACTGTAAATTAGGCATTCTAATGCTGTGGTGATGTTAGAAAGCTTTGTATGTTCCTGAAGTAAGGAATTATTAAAGGAAATGGCCTAGTCTGCTGTAATATACATACATACATACATACATACATACATACATACATACATACATACATACATACATATGTTTCAAGGACATCAATGGGGTTCAGTGTGAGACAAATGCTATTGCATTCCATCATCACTCAGATTCATTGTGACATAACAAACATTATTTTCCAAAGTTCATCTGCCAGTGGATGCTACTTCAGACTTGTGTCATCAGTGATATATAACAGAAAACCTAAATCTAAAGATTTCTCCATAAACACAGGAAAAATATGAACAATATCTTCTCCATGGTCCATATTTTTCCTGTGTTTATGGATAAATCTTTAGAAATAGTGTAACTGTGTTTAAAAGAATGGATCAATAATATGCCTCAGGATTTTCAATGAAGAATGGAAAATTGGGTCAGCTCTTTTTATACAAGTATCATTTTTCATCATATCATTTTTTTCATATAAAAAAGTATGTCAGCATAAGACTCATCAAAACTGTCTCAGAATGAGATGACATCTTATTCCAGTTCTTGTTCACTCTTTCTTGGAAACGGATGCCAAAGCAATGCTAACAAAAGTGCTACTCATAAGCACACAGAAGTGTCTTTTAGTACAATTGTATCTAATGACACATGCTGAAGTAACTGTATTCTTTTTCTCCACTTTGTAATGTACGATCTTAGCTTTGATTATTACAGCAGGACAGTACATATCAAATAATTAAAAAAAAACAATGGACGCTAAATAGAAATTATATGATAAAACTCCATATTGTAAACACTGGCTGTTCAAAACTGTTGGATACTAGAAAATATATACCGTATTTTTTCGGAATATAAGACGCACCGGAGTATAAGACGCACCTTAGTTTTTGGGGAGGAAAATAAGGGAAAACAATCTGCCTACCAGGTATTTATCTGGCTAGCATCCTTAGTCTGGTCAGCTTCAGCACATTATTTTATCCCCTGGTTAGGACTTAAAAAAACCTTCTTTGGAGAGAGTAACAATGAAAGAGCCTGCAAGCCAGTAAGAGCTGGGAAGATCGTTAGCACCTAGTTAGGGCTAGAAAAAAACTTATTCAGAGCAAGTAGAGCAATGAAAAAAAAAACCTGCAAAGACTTAGGGCTGGAAAAACATTCTTCTGAGATAGTAACAATGAAAGAGCCTGCAAGGTAAGAGCTAGGAAGATCTGTTAGCACCTAGTTAGGGCTGGAAAAAAGCTACATTCAAAGTATAAGAAGCACCCAAATTTTCAGCCACTTTTAGGGAGGAAAAAGGTGCGTCTTATACTCCAAAAAATACAGTAGATACATATTTATATATTTAATGTTTGATATTAAGTAGATATTGGCAGATTGATAGATCAATAGATAGACAATATGGTAGGTAGATTGGTAGGTTGGTAGGTTGGTAGGCAGGCAGGCCAATAGACAGACAGATGGATAATATTCCCTAAGAAGATTTCAATAATGAATAAGAAATAATGACCATATGAAGAAAAGCAACCTCATGATTTTTTTTTAAAAAACCTGTAATTTGCTTTTAAGTACTGCTTGTATAATGATTTTATGTTATAGATGTTTTTCAAACAAAGTTAGTATAGTAAATAAGTGTATTGGGGTGTTTTTTTTTGTATCTTTCTTAAAATAAAAAAGAAACGTTCCTGTAATGATTTCATCAGCATCATTTTAGCCATTGTCTATCCACTGCAGATGAAGGCCTCTTCCACATGTTTCCAACCAAGTAATGATTTAAAGTATATAAATATATAACTAAACACTGTTTTTAAGCATTAGCAAGGGTTTTTTGAAGAAAGTAAGATCATTCAGAAAGTCTCTTTAATCTGCTTCTCCGGTTTTTATTTTTTAATACTCACATGATAATACCAGATTAAATATGTATTTCTGAAAGTCTGTTCTTCGCATTCTAATTCAGTCCTTAATCTTGGAATCAAATCAGCTTCTACTTAAATTTGCAAGTAAATTACTCAAGCACCTCTATACAGCTCATCTGTAGACTCAGCCTTCTGCTTTATCCATTAATCCATTTATCCTCCAGTCCAGTACATAATGGGTATCGGCACACTGGGATTAAATCGTCTACCACTCCAGTGAGGAAAGAGAAGCTTGTTTTGGGATAATTAGGATGTGAAAAGTAGCATGAAATGTAAAAGCTGCACCACCTGGTTAGAATCTGCTCTTTACGACACTCAAATGCATGCACGGAACGCTTCGATTTCTGACACCTTTGTCAAGAGAAACGTCTTTTATTCAGGATGCCATGAGTAAAATAAAAATTGTTTCCCTTGATTTTTAGAAATAGAAATCATTAGAAGTTCTATTTTTCACACGGTTTTTTTTTCCTAATAGGAAAAAGATGGCAATTTGGGCATCAAAAGGTCACTTCTGAATTTACTGACTGTTCTGGTGTGTATTTCAGCTTTGGAGTGATTTTTATTGCTGTAGAATTTTATACATACATACATACATACATACATACATGCATACATACATACACACACACACACACACACAAATACATACATACATACATCTAGCTATCTAGCTATCTCTATTTGTCTGTGTGTGTACTTGTGTGTGTGTATGTATACACAGAAACACCCACATATATATACACATGAACACACACATCTATCTATCTATCTATCTATCTATCTATCTATCTATCTATCTATCTATCTATCTATCTATCTATCTATCATCTGTCTGTCTATCTATCTATCTGTCTGTCTGTCTGTCTATCATCTGTCTATCTGTCTATCTATCTATCTATCAATCATCTATCTATCTATCTATCTATCTATCTATCTATCTATCATCTGTCTATCTATCTATCTATCTATCTATCTATCTATCTATCTATCTATCTATCTATCTATCTATCTATCATCTGTCTATCTATCTATCTATCTATCTATCTATCTATCTATCTATCTATCTATCTATCTATCTATCTATCTATCTATCATCTATCTATCTATCTAGTTTTTTTTAAAAAAAAACTATCCTAAATGGAATAGCAGAAACGGACAAATATTTGCTGTGAATAATTTCTCCTACAAGATCAAAATAAGATCAAGGGAGAATAAAACCATTATTACCTATTACCAGCTTTGCTATGCACTTACATCTGATCCTTGTAGGTCAGGTAAAATCTCAGGTTCTATCTTAGTAAGAGTGATGGGTGGTGGTTTATCCAGTTGGTAAGTGATGCTAGAGACCTACCCCTTCACATAAATTGCCCCATATTGGATTTGTAAGAATGGTATCAGATATTAGCCTTGTTCATGAAGCAGTGTTGGATTTGGCAATGATGACAGTGCAAAGCATTCTGGGAAACGTCTTATGAACTAGAAGGAAACACATTAATATGGCTATCAGGAAGATGCCTCAGACAAGATGCAAGAGAACTAGGTTTTTTCACCTTCAATAACTGAGCAGCAGTGAAGATTTTGGTAGCTATCCTTTGTCCTATAAAGTGAAGAGACCCTTCTTATGAACTGAACATTTAGCTAGTCTAGAGAAAGATTCGGGGATGCAGCTGTGAAAGTTGGAGGGAAACTTAACCACTATAAATGGATAGTGTCAACTCGTGAAGCTTTCCTGACCTGCTCCCGAGTTGCCATAGGTAGGGGGATGGGAAATCGTGCCCTGCAGCTGCACTGAGGAATTCACACCTCAGTCAAAACAAAACACATCCTAGCCGGCCGAAGTCAAGGCCATCTCCACGGAGACCCACAACGGCCGGAGAGAGTGACTTCTACGACCCACAAAATTGCTTTGTTGGGCAATGTGACTGATGACACACCTTGGGGGGAGGTGGCAACAGGGTCAGAGGCAAGGCATGAATTGGGTAAAGCCAGTGAGGCCATTGGCTTCACTTAGGTCATGCTGACATGGCGCTCCTAATAAACAACTGGATTTTTCTTGCAAAGTGGCTTGAGGCTCCTGATTTTATTAGGGCATTGGTCAGAACCTTGACAGATAGCTTTTTTCAGACAGTTGTTGGGTTTTCTTCCAAAATAATAGATCTCACTGACAACATTTCATATGAATTGATCCTGCTGTGCCACAACAATAACTTGTATTCATGACATGAAAAAATAAATCATGGGATATTAAACTGAGATAGTTATGACTAGGAATTCAGCATAATCGAGCAAGCCTGGATGTGAAAATTTTTATTCTTTTGTACGATATTCTGTGGATATTAGCAAATAACTCACATGGACTACATACACTTCAATAAGATCTGGTTAATAATATGTGTGCTTGAATCGGGGCCATCAAAGACATAAACCTACACAAGCAATCATACATGCAAATGTTGAAAGAAAGAGCAAATTGCATAAATCCGTAGGCAAAACACACAGAAAGACTTTTCCATTGAAAATGAGAGAGGAAAAACAAAAAATAAAATAAAACACTTGATTGCATATGGACTTCCCACTGCATTGTGAGGTTCATTTTAACAGATACAGTAGCCTGATTGTTTAGCTGGCCTACAGATTCAATTTAAAGAGTATTGGAAATTATTCCACAACAATAATGGTTTCTATGGAAGCAACATTTTGAGAAGTGGTTCTTCATATGAAAACAATGCTATGTTCAGAACGTTTTCGTTCTGAATAATTTTACAGAAATGCTGTAAGAAAAGAGGTGCTGCATAACTATATTATAGTCCTTGACCTGTTGGACAGAAAGGATTAATTCATTCAGAGTCTAAAAATAACCATTCTGAGTTCTGGTTTGATATAGATCTGTCACATATCTCCACTGGGCTATGTGGAGAACAGGGAGGAGGAAGGGAAGGAGGAGGAGGAATTTAGCCACAAATGGCTATGATTTTGATTCACTCTTTTATTAAAAAAAAGGAAAATATAGCACCCGTTAACTGGCTGCATTTCTACAGTCACTGTATAATACTATCAATTTAATTCCACCCAGATTCCATAGGGATTTCTCCTGTTTTGTTGAGGAAATCAAATTCCTCAAGAAAGATTGTGCTGTATGTTGTTAATCTTTCTTTGTTTGCATGTGGCCTGTAATCCAATGGTTTGAAGTAAACTGCCATGAGGTTCAAAAGGATATAGGAAACAGAATCATTGGAAAGAGAAGAGAACTGTAGGAAAAGATTTGGGGGGGGGAAATGTAGAAAGTTGGCTTAGTTTAGTATGTGCTTGTGTTTACAAATATACTATTCTCAGGGGTGAAATCCTCCCGGTTCGCTCTTACCTGTCGGTTGCCGCACAGCTGAACAACCTGGTGGCGTTCGCGGCGCGGGGCTTCCCCCGCCCACTTCCCCCGCCCGCCTGAATGCCGGCATTTGCGTTCTTTTGCCCTCTGCACAAGCAGAACGCTTTGCGCATGCGCAGAGGGCAAAAGAACGCAAACGGTGGTGTCCTGGCAGGCGGGGAAAGTGGGCGGGGGAAGCCCTGCGTCGCAAACGCCACCAGGTTGTTCAGCTGTGCGGCGACCAATAGGAAAGAGCGAACCGGGAGGATTTCACCCCTGACTATTCTCCAAAGCACCTGAAGGCAGGGCAAGAAGCAATAGATGGAAACCAATCAAGGAGAGAACCAACCTAGAACTAAGGAGAAATTTCCTAACAATGAGAACAATCAACCAGTAGAATGGCTTGCCTCCAGAAGTTGTGGGTGCTCCAACACTGTAGGTTTTAAAGAAGTGATTGGACAACCATTTGTCTGAAATGGTATAGGGCCCATGTTGGAGAACCTATGGCACACATGCCAGAGCTGGCATGCAGAGCCCTCTCTGCTGGCACGCGCGCCGTCGCCCCAGGTCAGATCTCCGTGGCGTTTCTTTCGTGAGTTTCTGTTTCTCTGCAAACAATGAAACAGAAGCTCAAGAAAGAAAAAGATCTTACCTCTTGCCACGCTGCCGGTGTTGGGATGCCCCGCCTCCTGCCGGCCAACTGGTCTTCGGATCTCTGCTGCACATGCGTGCATGTCCACGCATGTGCATATTCACAGACATGCACACACCTTTCAGTTTTGGCATGCACACGTGCAGTTTGGGCACTCGATGCCTAAAAGGTTCGCCATCACTGGTATAGGGTTTCCCGCTTGAGGAGGTTTGACTAGAAGACCTCCAAGTTCCCTTCAAACTCTGCTGTTGTTCTGTTATTCTGTTACATTGCGTTTGTAAAGAGACTGTTCATAATATTGTATACAACAGGGGAGGGCCAAAAAAGTCAATCCCCCCTTGTACATGAGTGTGATGTTGATATAATAACAAAGAAATTGCACTTCAATCACGATTTTTGATTTTGGCTTTTGAAAGACCATTCCCTGGACCCTTCCGGATATATTACATTATTGTGGTATCTTTCTGATATTTTTTTTATTAAAAAGTTTTATTAGTACAAAGTACAAACATTTTTCTCTTTTCTCCCCCCCTTCCCGCCCCCACCCTTCTTACCCTCCCCTCCAGTCCCCCTCCCACCCACCCACCCGACTTCCCAGAAAAAGCACAAGGTATAATTTTCAGAAAACATAAAACTAAAATATGCTAAGAAATTATTAATTCAAAATTTTTTCCTAATTCTTTAACTCCTTATTACTCAAAACCTTTAAAACATAATCTAAAAATTAAACATTTATCATTAATAAACTATTTGGGTCTTCTTAATCTGATACTTTTTTGGAATATAATCAGTCCATCTGTTCCATTCCAATATATATCTTTCATTTGAATGACCCTTAAGATATGATGAAATTTTAGCCATTTCAGCCAAATGTGTAACTTTTAATGTCCATTCTTCAATAGTAGGTGTATCTTCCTTCTTCCAATACTGTGCCACCAGTAACCTGGCAGCTGTTATTAGACTCAGAACAAAGTTAGTCTCTATAACAGAACAATCCGTAATTATTCCCAACAAAAAGAACTGTGGTGTGAACTTGATCTTTTCTTTAAAATATTTTGTCTATTCCACCATATTTTTATCCAAAAAGCCTTAATTATTTTACAAGTCCACCATATATGAAAATATGTAGCATCATCGTATTCACATCTCCAACTTTCTGATATTTTTTGATATGTTTATAAGCTGTTCCCTAATGATATAAGGTTACAGTGATTTTTTTTGGGGGGGGGGGCTTGGTACTGGAAAAAGGCTAGGTGACAAAGAAATTGTCACAAGCTGTAGCAGTACTAGTATATAAATATATAGTGATGGTATTTTAAGACAGTATATTGGGCCATCCAGACTATGCAAGTTCTAACTACCGTATATAGATTTCAGTTTCATTTTAGGAAATGAAGTTGTCATATTCCATCTGTGGTCAAAATAATTAAAGCAATATCGCTAGCACAACCTGGATGAATGAGTCCAAACAAAGATTTTAAGATCATATTTTTCATTTCCTGACTAGATCCCTAAGGCTTTCTGTCACTTAAAGAGGATATGGAATGAAATTGGAAGAATTTGAAGGGGTGGATTAGATGGAATACAGAGCCAAACCATTTTTAAAACCCATTTCATCCTCTGCTCCATGGAAGTGGATGCAGTGAAGAGAAATTACTTTCTCTGCTTTTACCGCATCTGCGCAGAAAATATTTTTTTTTCTATGTTGTGTGGTGTCTCCTTCATCAAGATTTTGATAAATTGAAGTCTGAGTAGTCTGAGGCTTCCAATCAGCAATTTTCATTTTTCTTTGCAGACAAAACCTATGGGATTTGCCTCCATTACAGGGCAGGACCGGACCAAAATTTAAGATTGTGAGTTTATTCCTATAAATGAGTGTGACTGATGGTCTGTTGGAAGGGATAGGGGCTGATGGGGTGGGGAGGGGGATCTCTGGGGGGTTGGAGAGCCGGAGGATCACGGTTGAAACTGGGAGAGGTAGATATGGCGGGAACTGAGGGGTAGGCCGCTCACGGGGAACTAGGACTCGCTGCCTCAAAGCGATTACATGTTCCGGCCCCTTGACTTCAGCTCATATACCTGGTGACTTGGGTTGTCAGGACCCTGGGCTCAAGCTGCTGCTGTTGAATGCCAGGTCCATTGTCAACAAGGCTCCTTTCGTTCGGGATCTCATCTTAGAAGAGGGAGTTGACCTTGTTCAACCTGTATGATTGAATGCTTTTAAACTGTTATAATGTTTTTTAAATTTTGCTTTTAATGTCATTTTTATGTTGATGATATTTGTATTTGTTGTGAGCCGCTCAGAGTCCCTGCGGAGTTGAGCGGCATAGAAATAAAATAAAATAAAATAAATAAATAAATAAATAAATAAATAAATAAATAAATAAATAAATAAATAAATAAATAAATAAATAAATAAATAAATAAATAATAAATAAATAAATAAATAAATAAATAAATAAATAAATAAATAAATAAATAAATAAATAAATAAAACGTGTTTCCCAGTTATGACGAAAAGCAGAGCAGTGATGGAACGACTTACTTTCAGAGGTTGTGGGTGCTCCATCACTGGAGGCTTTCAAGAAGAGACTGGACATCCATGTATCTAAAATGATACAGGGTCTCCTGCTTGAGCAGAGGGTTGGACTAGAAGACCTCCAAGGTCCCTTCCAACTCTGTTATTCTATTGTTCTTCCATGAACCCTACTAATTCATCTACTTTCTTGGTGGCTTTTCATTCATCAATTGTGGTCTTGTTGATGGCTGTTGGGGGCTTGGTTAGGAGGTGGAAGAGCAGACTTAGTATGGTAGTGGTTCTTCCATTTATTTTCTATTTCAGTCCATTACTGGAAGGCATTCTGGGAGACAACTAAGTTATCAATTGGAGGGGCCCTATAGGGGTCTTTCTTACCACTTGTGCTGTTTTACATAAAACCTCTAGAGGAAGTTATTAGAGCATTAGAGTAAGAACCCATCAGCATGCCAACACACAGGCTTGCTTAATATTAATAATGGGCTGAGTGAGATAGAACAAGTTGAAATTAAATCAATTGGCTTGAAGAAATAATTACACAAAAAATAAACATCAAACCAGAAATATTTCTACTAGGGATATTAGAACAAACAATAGAAAGGAAATACTGGTATATTATAATTCATATACTGACAGCGGCGAGAATATGCTTAGCACAATACTGGAAGCAGGGCAATGTACCGACTGAAAACATAATTATCAGAAAAAAATTAGAATGTGCAGAATTAGACAAATTAAGAATGGAATTAAATCAGAAAGAAAATTCAGATTTTTTTGAAATTTGGAATTCTTTTTATAATTGGCTGGAAAGGAGAAAAGAAAAAAAATAGAAATGTTTAGACTGATATATAACTTATGAAACTATAGAGGAATAGACAATTTTAGTTATTATAAATGTATGTATCTATTAATATATACCTAGATAAAAACTATAAGAAAAATATGATATATATATATAGTTATATATAGTTGTATCATTATATATAAGTAAAAAGATAACGTCAAGACGCTTATTGTAGAAGTACCCAAGAGGTTTATATGTATATATGTACACGTATGTACATATATTGTTTTGTTTAATGTCTGTTTGTCTTTTTTAATGCTTATATTTACATTAAAAATATTTTTTTTAAAAAAAGAAATTAAATCAAGATGAAGTTTCAGGGATTGAGGAGAAACTTGTTCCAGATGGATTTTGGCAACCCTGCAAGTAGACGAGACCAGGAAGTCAAAACTAATGACTAAAACTAATTCTATTGAAATTGGATATAATAACACAAACTTACAATTTGATTGTATTATATCTCCTCTGTCTCCCCTTCCTTATATTCCTTTTTTTTTAAAAAAATAGTTTTTATTAAATTATTTACATTTAAAAACATACAAAAGAAAAAATACATGACGATAACAAATACATTACAAACATATAGAAACATAAAAAGCGCATACAGCTGTAAAACTTTCAATCTCTATAATTATCTTACGGCAATTATATATTGGCAATTTATTTCTATATAATTTTCAATTCATTGTCTTATATATTTATGCCTCCTTATATTCCAATGAATTAAAGAGGTATCTACCTTAGCCACTTCCAAATGTTATTTCACTGTTCTGGACTTTTAAAATGTTTTATCCAGGGTGTTTTGTTTTTTTTACCTTGGTAATAGTTATTGAACATCTACATCATAACATCCCTGAGTCCTTAGGGAGTAGGGCGGCATAGAAGAACTCCAAAATAAAATAAATAATAAATAAAATAAACAGAGTGATAGAATTGGAAGGAGCTTGGAGATCTTTTAATCCAACCCACTGTCAAGCAGGAAACCCTAAACCAGTGTTTCCCAACCTTGGCAACTTGAAGATGTCTGGACTTAAACTCCCAGAATTCCCCAGCCAGCTGGCTGGGGAATTCTGGGAATTGAAGTCCAGACATCTTCAAGTTGCCAAGGTTGGGAAACACTGCCCTAAACCATTCCAGATGAATATCTGTCCAGTCTCTTCTTAAAAGCCTTCACTGATGGAGCTCCCACAACTTCTGAAGGCAAGCCGTTCCATTGGTAATTGTTCTAACTGTTAGAATATTTCCCTCTCCCTCTCCCCCTCTCCCCCTCTCATCTAACAAATCTTATAACTCTATCTTAATTCCAATTGCATTCATATTACATTATGTATAATTTGTATAATTGCCTGAATTGCTCATAAACTTAGAAGGTATATAATTATAATAGTGACAAAGACAGTCAAAACTTATTTCATTTCTTTATTTTATTTGCTGCAGTGCTGTAGTGGGAAAGATTTTCACTGCTGCCAATTGTATACAGGCAAAATATACTGTTGCTTATAAATCTCTAGATGGTTTAGTAGGAAAAAAAACCCAACACTTTTGAAGATGTGCCCACCCTTAAAAGCTTGTCTGTTCAGCATATGAGAGTATTCATTTATTTATTTTATTTATTTTGTGAGATTTATATACTGCCTCACAGTGCAAGCACTCTCTAAGCGGTTTACACCAGTAAGCAATGTACTGTATATTTATATTGCCCCCAACAATCTGGGTCCTCATTTTACCTACCTTGGAAGGATGGAAGGCTGAGTCAACCTTGAGCCAGTGAGATTTGAACCACTGACCTGCGGTTCACAGTCAGCTAAAGTGACCTGCAGTACTGCCTCTAACCGCTGCGCCACCTCGGCTTTTACATTATCCTGCGTTGCTGAAGTCCAATGGAATGGTCTGCCTTGAGAGATGTTTTGCATCCAATTCTCTCAATGTTTAGAAAAATAACTCTCTCTGTGTGTATCTCTCTCTGAGTCAGTCAGTCTGCCTCTCTCTCTCTCTCTCTCTCTCTCTCTCTCTCTCTCTCTCTCTCTCTCTCTCTCTCTCTCTCTCTTTTCCAATCTTTAACTCTATCTTAATTCCAATCGCATTCATATTATGTATGTATAATGTGTATAACTGCCTTAAAGCCTCATAAAATGAGAAGAAGGTATATAATATTGATAAAGATAGTCAAAAATTGTTTCAGGCATTTATTTTATTTGCAGCAGTGCTGATGTTTCCGATCTCTTGTTGTAACAGTCCTGTTAACAACGAACATTGATTAAAATATTTATTCTTTGGATTCTTCTCGTTAATTAGCTAATGCTGAGATGGGAAATGTTAAAGACATACAAAATACTGTTTATTGAAGGTTGATTAATGATAACGTCTGGCTTGCACGCAAACCCACCCACCCACCTGCTCTCACTGACTGAGCTGAACAGTTTCCAGGTAAACAAGTACAGAGTAATTAAGAGATGAAAAAGCTCATAATTTTCTCTCTTTATAAGACAAATGGAAGTAAATGAATGTCATATATTAGTTAAAGACATACCAGGAACCTGAATAATCTGAACTCAGATTATTCATTATAAATAAAAGTCCTTGAGCTTTCATTTTTTCTGGAATGTTCATAAAAAGTTTACAGCTTATTTTTAAATATGCTAGAGATAGAACAGTGTTTTCTGTGTCAAAGTCTGACTCCAATTTCTAGATTTTCTATTCTT
Source organism: Diadophis punctatus similis (assembly GCA_023053685.1). Classification (NCBI taxonomy): domain Eukaryota; kingdom Metazoa; phylum Chordata; class Lepidosauria; order Squamata; family Dipsadidae; genus Diadophis; species Diadophis punctatus. The sequence continues at coordinate 1,611,224 of JALIGW010000021.1, forward strand.
GCATCAACTTTGTAGCCATCCTCAGCTCAGTTCATAGATCCAGAGAAACGTCCTTCAAGATTCATCATTGTTTCAGATTCCTTATTTATTTATATGCTGGCTATCTTCTTGGGTACACTCTCTCTTAGTGCTATAATTTAGAATAAACCTTTGAATAGGGTTCAATCCCTTTTTTGTCAATGTATTGACATAAGGTTATAAGAAATTGCCCTTGACTGGTGAAATTGCTACCAGAAAATGAAAAATTAGGAAACTGTCATTATTAAATAGATGGCTATGGTTGTATTGCGTATCTGGACATTTCCTTTATATGGTGACAACGTTTGTATTGACCTTTGAATAATTTTGTCATAGATTCAGATTGGTTGATTGTTTCGTTTATTACTCCGATTTGCATAATTATAATGCTACACATGTAAATAAAATAAGCTTCAGATTTAAGGATCATTATCAAATGCGTTCCTGATGCTTAATGCATATTCATTTCCAAAATCCCATTGAACAAGTTCAAAAGAAAATAGTCTTAGCTCTTCTTGGGAATATGCAGATTGGCTCTATTTATTGTGTAATTTAATGATGCAGATAGCACAATGAAAGTAGCTGGGTCAAAGGAATCAAATTAATGGGAAACTCTATACAGGAATAGTGTTATCTGTAGAAAACATACAGCTTAAATGTTTTAATGGCTTGAATCAAGAATAGAACTTTCAAAACTTACTATAGATGAATTGGAAAATAATATGTTCAAAGAGGGTGAAACTGCTACTACCTTTTTTTCCCTACTTAATAACTATTGATTATGAACTACTTCATTAAGATTAGCAACTGATGCTTTGCTTTGTTTTCATTACTGAACTTACAAGAGTCACAGCCAATGCATAGCAAATTTTAAATTCTTAGAACCTAACAATAAAATAAACTATTAATAAAATAAAACAAAATAATGTAAAGATTCTACAAAAGCTAGAGAAATTTGAGTTAAAATTAAAAATAATAAAAAAGAAGATTCAGGGAGAGAAACAAATATCTTGTGTGTGTGTGTGTGTGTGTGTGTGTGTGTGTGTGTGTGTGTGTGTGCGCGCACGCACTACACACTTGTGGGTTTCATTCAAACATGACTGAAAAAAGGTACTATTTTTTACTTTTTAATTATATATGCTCTCTCTGTGTGCATACATATGTACTATACATACATACATACATACATACATACATACATACATACATACATACATGTAAACAATACAAGCTATCTTCAAATGTTCCTTTGATCAAATGTCATTTAAATACCATCTTGGGAAAAAAGTGTTTCTTGTAGTAATTCATGACATTACTAAAGGCACGTGTTAATGTACCGGTAACTATAGTGTTATATTTTGTGGTGTGCGTCAGTTGTGCCGTTTCTTGGACTGACAGGTCCTGCATGCAGTTACTCATACCCTAGTCATCTCCTGGTTGAATTACTGCAATACACTGTATCCTTGAACATTATTCATAATCTACAACTGGTAGGAACAGAGTAGTGCAGAAACATCTGTGGCATATGTGACACAGCTGTTACACCAGCTGCATTAATTTCCTCAATTCAAGGTGCTGGTCAACACCTTTAAGCACTTTATGCAATGGGGCCTGAGTGTCTAAGGGGTTATCTAATCCTATAGGATTAGCCTGACCCATTTGCTCCAGCACAAATGATCTACTTAGGATCCGATCTGGCAAAGAATTTCAGTAGGGGGGGTCCAGGAGAAAAATCTTTTGTTTTGTGATCCCCATTCTCCATAGTGGGTGGAGCTAGCCACCAAGATTTGAGTTTGGTACAGCCTTCTAGCCAATCAGGACTGAGTCTGGAAAAGTATAAATAGTGGCTCTAAGGCCTAGTCCCCCCTCTTTTGACTCAGTCCTAGCCAAGGACTAGTGTCTTTTTCCCCTCAAACTTCTGCTTCCTCATATTCCTACAATCATAACTGTAAGTTTTATTTTTTATTTTTTGTGTTTTTTTCTTTCCCTGATTCAAATGATCTACTTAGGATCCGATCTGGCAAAGAATTTCAGCAGGGGGGGTCCAGGAGAAAAATCTTTTGTTTTGTGGTCCCCGTTCTCTGGAATATTCTTCCATTGGAAGTGAGGTCTGCCCCCACATTCCTGGTCTTGTAGAGCCTGAATATTTGTTATTTAATATACATCAGGAATATCTGAGATACTCAAAAGCAAAGTGAATGATTTTAGGCTACTCAATATACTTGAAGAACACCTTATTATCCTCCTTCAGAATAATCCACTGGATGCACACACAAATATACAGTGAAAACCTAGGATAGATTTGTAATGGAGCAATGAAGCTTTATGTTCCAACTTCTCCGTAGCATTTATGCACCTTGTTGCAGAGCTTCAAGAGAGTTACCATAGCAACAAAGTCATCACAGATGAATGTGGAGAAAGATGCTGCTGTTTATGATCCGGAGACCTGAAAAATGCATGAGAGAGAAGTAAAAAAATAGAAGTGATGGGTGATGGGATTATCCAACTCCTGATCTCTGTATCACCACCCCTCAGTAATTCCCACCAATTTCACTTTGCCACTGAAATGCATGGGTGTGGATGAAGCTTGAAAGGCACTTCAAGCCAAAACAGTAGATCAGAAAGCTTGAGAAGATTTCATGGTTTTTTTTTTAAATTGGCTTTAGGCCGTGATGCTGACAGAAGATGGGTTGCATCCCTTCTAGCCAGTGGTGGGTTCCTACAGTGCGGTCCACCTGTAGCGGCCCGCTGGTGACGTCACAGTACTGGTGCGGTTGTATTTGACACTTTTCCTTTGCTTTTGCCTAAAGCTTCCCAAAGTGGGCATTTTCCGAAAGCTTAACCTTTTATACTGTTAATTTTATACAGTTTTATTCTGTTATTCTTTAGACAAAAACATTGAGGACTGTTAAAAGATACTGTTCTTTTAACAGTCCTCAATATTTTCGTCTAAGGAATCCCTGACTGAAACAAAAAATGCTGTATGAGACTTGCTTGTCTTTTAACTATAGCATTTTCTGCATATAAAGGTTGCTGTGTTGCCATGGTGTAACACGCACTTTGTATGCAAAGCTTTTCATGTAAGGTATAAAATAGCAAAAATAGTAGTAACATCTCTCTGAAATAACTAATATATGACCGGCAAGCCACGCCCACCCGGTCACATGGCCGGCAAGTCACACCCACAAAATAAGCCATGCCCACAGAGTGGTAGTAAAAAAATTAGGAACCCGCCCCTGCTTCTAGCACTTCAAAATGTACTCTTTTGGGTTTGTGTCGAAATACATAAATGGTCCCGACTTTTTCACTTTTTCAGTTGTAAAACACACCTTATATTTTGTCATGTTTGTTGGGCTCTTTTGCAGATTTCATTTCCAGAGGCTATCAGATGTTCAGGTATTGAAACCACGACCAATCTGAAGCTCTTTGGATGACTTATGGACAGGAGACAATAATATCTAAGCCAACCAGTCCTAAATCAGTATTTTCTAGATCACAACTACCATCTTGAATTATGCCTAGAATTCATAAATAGCTAATGGTAGCTTTATGGAAGAACCACACACCACATTTAGGACTGTAATGGGAGAACACATAAGGCCATTCTAGATAAGGACCACCACACCTAAGAAGAAAGGAAGTAATCTGTCCCAATCAGATCCCTGGGATTTTCTCTTAAAAGAATTCACTTTTATGGAGATGCATACATATATTTTGGACAGGTTAAGTTTCCTATTTTTCCCCCTGTTGGAAATAAGACATAACAGACTTCAATTAACCCACTCAAATAAAATAAAATAAAATAAAAACCAGATCAGATAATATACAATGGATATATCACATATTATATTATTTGTAACAATTTTATTAAATTTTACAAATTAGAGGATAGAAAAATAACACAAACTACAGAAAATATTTAAAAAAGAATGAAAATATAAAAATACAAACATATTGCACAGAAATAAAAAAGAAAAGATGTTTAAAAGACTCCCTCCTTTCTCTAGACAAGTAAATATTTTAGTAGCTTAATACTTAACAACAACAACAACAACAACAACAATAATAATAGAAATATAGAAATAGAAATAGAAATAGAAATAGAAATTAAAAATAAAAATAATAAAAATAAAAATAAAAATAAAAATAAAAATAAAAATAAAAATAAAAATAAAAATAAAAATAAAAATAAAAATAAAAATAAAAATAAAAATAAAAATAAAAATAATAGAAATAGAAATAGAAATAGAAATAGAAATAGAAATAGAAATAGAAATAGAAATAAAGACACGACCGAGTTGCTAAATTAATCCACTGGTCATTAGGTAAAAAATACGACTTACCTGTATCCAAAAAGTCATGGGAACATAAAGTGGAAAAAGGTTGTCGAAAATGAGAAGGTGAAGATCTTGTGGCACTTTCAAATACAGACGGATCGTCATTTCGAACACAACACGCCAGATATCACAGTTGTCAAAAACCGCAACGTACAATGTATTGATATTGCGGTAACAGGAGACGTCAGAGTTGAAGAAAAAGAACTGCAAAAAATCACAAAATATTGCGACCTGGCCATCGAAATGACACGATTATGGATGAAACATGTAACAGTAATACCCATTGTCATCGGCACACTTGGTACTATGTCCAAAAATTTATAAAATACAAGAAATTGCAGCTTCCTGCAATAACACCAGCGGAACTGCAAAAAACTGCACTACTCGGAACATTGTACATCTTAAGAAGGTACTTGGTTAATACCTAGGATGCTGGCAGCAACCCGTATCAATCATTAGCACCAGTCAATGGCATTTGTGACACATTTTTGAATGTTCAGTTGACTGAGTTTCATGTTTAATAATAATAATAATTTATTAAAGATGAAACAGTGGATCACCTTATCAGTGGCTGCAGAAAAACCTAACAAATTGATTAACTATAAAGTCATGATCAAGTTGCCAAATCACACATTGGAAGATTTGCCAGAAGTTTGGGTTCAAATGCAGCAAATATTACTGGGAACACCAAATTGACAAAGTTCTTGAAAATGAACAGGTCAAGATCTTGTGGGACTTTTGAATCAAAACAGACAGACAACTGCCCCACTACACATTGACATCACTATTGTCAAAAAGAAAGAAAAAATCTGGTTCATTAATATTGAAAAACCAGGTAACGTATAAATTGAAGAGAAACAACTAAGAAAAAATAATGAAATACTGTATTCTGCAAATCTGGAGTTTTTAAATCTATTTTCAGATCTATAAATATAATTTATCATTTATAATCCATTTTTAATCCAAATCCACATTAAAATCAATCACAGTCTCTTTTTTAACCAATAAAATTTATTCTTCTACATCCTCTATTACAGTATCAGACAATCTTGTAAATAATTTCTAGGTACATTGTTTCCAAACAGACTTAATTTCTTTTATAGACAAATAGTATTGCTTTACTGTATTAATAAGTTACTTCTATAATTATAATTGTTGCTCTGTCTATTTCCATCTAATCAACCTTCAAATTACCTCTTCTGTTTATTTTTCAGTTCACAAAACTTTCCCCAGGGAGCATTTTTTTTTTTACAATTAATTTCAAAACAGTTCTATTCTTTTTTGAAATTTTAAAACATGTCATAATTCTTTCAAGTCCATCTAGCCTCCAAAATTTCAAAAATTAATGCTCTAGTTTCCCTGTTGCTGTTCTCCAAAAATAAAAACTTATCTTGTTAATTCTTAAAGTTTAAACTAAACTCTTAGGTAAAAAGGAAATTTCCCAGTATAATATAGCTTATCTTTCAGAAGGTTCTTAACATTCAAAATTCATTAACAAGCAACTTCCTAAATTAATCAAGAGAGGAAGCAGACAAACCCAGAATCCCTTTGAAGGTGCTGAATCATGATTTAGGCAGGATGTTTTCTCCCCTGGCTTTCAGAGTCTCAAACTCACTGAGGATTCTTATATTACAAATTCTTTGCAGGCATAGAGCTTGTATATTACAGTCTCTTTGAATAGAAGAAACCTTTTGGAAAGTCTAATCAACTCGAAAAAGGATTTTTAAGGAGATAATCCATAATCCTCTGTTCACCATGAATATAATAATAATATAATACAACATAATAATATATAATATAATATAATTTGTCAGGCCTGAAGCCATCTTTTACCGTTTTGTATTCATGCCTGCCACAAGTTCTACTGTGGGAAAATGGGAGGGGGAATTATATGGAGTCGGTGATATGTAGTAGACTAAATAACATTCTTTCTAGAAAGTCCAGGCCGCTGTGCCCTGCAGCTGCGATGAAGTGACTGGGAGGCATCTTCAGTTTTGGACGGTGCCTGAGTGGGTCGTGTGATGGACATGTGGGTGCTGGGCAGGGACTGGAACTTTCGTTTGGGTGGAGAAAACCTGGAAGCTCTCAGATTCGGGTTTTCCCAGATGTGCCAATATGACATCTCTAATAAAATGGAACTTTGAGGAATTTCAAGCCTCGGAGTCTTATTGCGTTGGGGGTGTTACATGGAACCCTGACAATAATATAATATCAGAGTTGGAAGGGGCCTTGGAGGTCTTCTAGTCCAACCCCCTGCTTAGGCAGGAAACCCTACACCACTTCAGACAAATGGCTATCCAACATCTTAAAACTTCCAATGTTGGAGCATTCACAACTTCTGGAGGCAAGTTGTTCATTGATTAATTGTTCTGTCAGGAAATTTCTCCTTAGTTCTAAGTTGCTTCTCTCCTTGTTTAGTTTCCATCCATTGCTTCTTGTTCTACCCTCAGGTGCTTTGGAGAATAGTTTGACTCCCTCTTCTTTGTGGCAACCCCTGAGATATTGGAACACTGCTATCATGTCTCCCCTGGTCCTTCTTTTCATTAAACTAGACATACCCAGTTCCTGCAACCGTTCTTCATATGTTTTAGCCTCCAGTCCCCTAATCATCTTTGTTGCTCTTCTCTGCACTCTTTCTAGAGTCTCAACATCCTTTTTACATCATGGCGACCATCAGATCCACTCTCACAGAGCCATTTTTAGACCATCAGTATATCTCTGAAAGTCCCTCGTATATTATATTGCTTCAGTGAATTAGGTGAGGGGTATGTTTTCACTGTACAATCAGATAATTTCAACCAAACAGTATTGTAAAGCCATTGAAGTCACTGAAAGGGGGAGACTTCTCAGCTGTGGCTCCTGCCCTTTGGGACATCTTACCCCTTGAGGTGAGATTGGCTCCCACTCTCCTGACTTTTCATAAGAACCTTGAGACCTGGCTCTGCCAGATGGCTTGGGGATCCAATGGGGGAGCTTCACACTGCAGTGGCTGACTAATCTCACTTCTCCCATCTGTATCCAGCTCCCTCCTTCACCAGAAGTAATAGCAGCAGCACTTAGACTTATATATCATTTCATGGTGCTTTACAGCAGTCCTAAGCTTTCTTTACAGAGTCAGCATATTGCCCCCCAAAATCTCATTTTACTGACCTCAGAAGGAGGGAAGGTTGAGTCAACTTTGAGCCGACCAGAATTGAACTCCTGGCAGTGAGCAGTGAGTTAGCCTGAGGTACAGCGTTCTAACCACTGTGCCACCATGGCTCTGTCTTATGTTAATGATTTTATAGCAATAGCACTTAGACTTATATACCGCTTCATAGTGCTTTACAGCCCTCTCTAAGCGGTTTACAGAATTCAGCATATTGCCCCCAACAATCTGGGTCCTCATTTTACCGACTTCGGAAGGATGGAAGGCTGAGTCAACCTTGAGCCGGTGAGATTTGAACAGCTGAACTGCTGAACTGCAGTGCTGCATTTTAACCACTGTGCCACCTCGGCTCTTAATGATTTTATTTTATCTGCTTTGTTATCTTATATTTGATTATTTTAATGTTTTTATGTGGTAAGCTGCCCAGAGTCATTTGATATGAGATGAGTGATATGAGATGATATATATTTGTGTGTGTGTGTGTGTGTGTGTGTGTGTGTGTGTGTGTGTGTGTGTGTGTACCCTGTTTCCCCAAAATAAGACATCCCCTGATAATAAGCCCAATTGGCCTTTTGAGTGCATGGCAATAAGGCCAAGAGCTTATTTCAGGGTTCAAAAAATATAAGACAGGGTCTTATTTTCAGGGAAACAAGGTATATATGGGACACAGTGGCTCAGTGGCTAAGACGCTGAGCTTGTTGATCAGAAAGGTCACCAGTTTGGCGGTTCGAATCCCTAGCACTGCGTAATGGAGTGATCTCCCATTACTTGTCCCAGCTACCAACAAATAATAACTGCCAACCTAGGACTTCAAAATTCAAGTAGAAAAATAGGGACCACCTTTGGTGGGAAGGTAACAGCGTTCGGTGTTTAGTCATGCCGGCCACATGACCTCAGTGACGTCTTCGGACAGCGCTGGCTCTTCGGCTTTGAAACGGAGATGAGCACCACCCCCTAGAGTCGGGAACGACTACCACATATGTGTGAGGGGAACCTTTACCTTTACCTTTTATATATGTATTGGCCTATAGGCCACATCAACACATATTACCAATAAAATTCTAAACAAACAATTTAAAATGAGAGTAGGGTAAAATACAATAGGTATAGGATAAAATACAATAATTCAATACATAAATATGTAAACTAGAAGAAAATGACATAAAATTATTTTTCAAATAAATTATGTAATAATAAAAATATATAAATAAATTGTAGTGAATGCTTTTCAGCACCCCCTGAGAACTAGGCATCCACATGTAGCCTCAGAGTCAGAAATGCCAAATTCCTAGTTAATGTTCTTCAATATAAATGTAATCTCCTTTTTATTTATAACTGTACTTAAATATTAAAAGTGAATATGTATGGGTATGGGACTATCCTCTCTTATGCCCTTTCGTACTTCAGGCATTTAATAAATATATGCCAATCAGTAGGCGAATCCTTCACCAGTACTTTAATGAACATATGTGGGCCGAGAGGTGAATCCTCTCAATTCCAAATGCGTTCATTAAAGTATACACCTCAAATCACCGCACATGATTCATAATCCTCTCTGCAATAAGTAACAATCCCCTGGGGGAAAAAATCCTTCTAGAATAGAATGTTAATTTGAAATATTTTAATTCAAACTACAGTATTCCACACCTCAAACATGGGTGCTAGGTTTCTTAATTGTGCAATGTATACAAATATATGTGTGTTTAACAATTATGCGGCAATTCATAATGCCTGTTTCCTAATCTCCTAAGATTGTAGGAGAGCAGGATCAAAGCAATCATAAAGATGGATTGTCTCATACATTTGAAGGAGAGATTAAAAGTCTGACTGCTTGAGCCCCTCCGTTTAAAATTAAATTGTGTTGCTTTTCATTGCTCCATTAAATTCATTCAAGATTCAGGAAACCCAGACTGTTATTACACAAGGGCCTCTCAGATTATATTTCACACCTACATTAAAGTTTGGAGAGGTTATTTTCTCCTCCGGTTTTCCTTTAGCAAACTTCATACCATCGCAGAATGATGTATGATTAAAAACTCACGAAAAGCTTTGGGCAAGAGAGAGGAAGGAGAGAGACAGCAGCTGAAGCAGAACTTGCTGCAAAAGGGCACAATAAAAGTAGCAACACAACGGAATAATTTTTTTTTACTTCCTTAGCATCAGCAGTTCTGCAAATTAGAGATGATTCTTGCATTATCTTAAAACAAGAAACAAGCAGACAGACAAAGCAAAAATGTCCAACTAGGTGGAGCAAAGTTGTCTTCCATTCTTAATGTCTACAGCTAGTCTTCGACTTATAGTCTTTTCTTTGGTGACCATTCGACAGTATAACAGCACTGAAAAATGTGATTTATGACCGTTTTTCACAGTTATGGCCTTTGCCGCATCCTCATGATCCTGTGATCCAAATTCCGATGTTTGGCAACTGGTTCATATTTATGACCATTGCAGTGTCCCAAGGTCATGTGATCACCTTAGATACAGATTAACAGAGTTGGAAGGGACCTTGTAGGTCATCTAGTCCAACCCCCAGCCCAAGCAGGAGACCTTACACCATTTCTGACAGAGGGCAGTCCAGTCTCTTCTTGAAAGCTTCCAATGGTGAAGCTCCCACAACTTCTGAAGGCAATTTCTGTTCCATTGGTTGATTACTCTTACTCAGAAAATTTCTCCTTATTTCCAGGTTGAATCTCTCCTTGTTCAGTTTCAATCCATTATTCCTTGTCTGGCCCTTCAGGTACTTTGGAAAATAGCTTGACCCCATCCTCTCTATGGCAGGCCCTCAAATATTGGAACCCTGCTATCATGTCTCCCCATGTCTCCCTCCTCTTCACTAGACTAGCCATGCCTAGTTCCTGCAACCGTTCATCATATATTTTAGCCTCCAGTCCCCTAATCATCCTGTTTGCTCTTCTCTGCATTATTTCTAAAGTCTCAACATCTTTTTTATAGTGTGGTGACCAAAACTGGATGCAGTCCAAGATCCATCTCACAGTCACTGCTATTAAGCCTGGTTTCACCCAGTCTATATGTGTACTTTTGGTTTTTCTTGTCTAAGTGTAAGACTATTTTTCTCTACATTGAATTTCATTTTATTAGATAGGGCCCAGTGTTCAAGTCTGTCAAGATCCATCTGGATCTTGAGCCTATCATCTAGGGCAAGGGTCGGAAATTGCGGCTCGCGAGCCACATGTTGCTCTTTGGGCCCCCTGCTGTGGTTCCCTGTCCCATCACTGGCTGGCCTCGCCCCCCTCCCTCACCTGGCCTGGCCTGAGAGGGTACGGGAGATGGCGGGAATGGAGAAGCGGTGGGGATATTTCTCTGGCACTGGTTGAGGAACATACAGTAGCTACCCCTGGCGGAGACTTCCCTTCAGGCGATGCTCCTCCCCCTCTCGCGACTCCCTGACTGGCTGTGGCAGGGCCAGTAGGGTGTGCATGCGTGGAGAGACCCTCTTGGAAGCCGCGGAGAAGTGAGAACCTTCCTTCTGGAAGCAAGAAGCCGCAGAGGGTGGGTGGTTTCTCGCTTAAGGAGGGTATTTGGATGCGGCTTCTCTCTTTCCCTAAGGATCCGGCCATTGCCTTGCCATGTCCCCCCCCCGATCTTTGGCCGAGCGGGGAGGATGTGAGCTCCAGCCTGAAGCGGCAGGAAGCGAAGAGCTGTGTGGGGGGGTGACAGGATGGGACACGACAAGGCAATGGCTGGATTCTTAGGGCAGGACAGAAGCCGCATCCAAAGACCCTCCTTAAGCGAGCAGCCGCCCGCCCTCCGCATGCGCTTTTGCGAGGGTCTCCCCGCGCGCGACAAAGCCAGCCAGGGAGTCGCAAGAAGGGGAAGAGGGTTGCCTGAAGAGAAGCCGGGGGTGGCGATCGTACAGAGAGAGAAGGGGAGAGAGAGGGAGAAAGAGAGAGATAAGGGAGGGAAAAGAGAGAGAGATACCGGTACCTTTTTCTCATAGAAAAGAAAACAGCCACAAAACCTGGGTAGCTGGGGGCGGGTCAGTGGGAGTGACATCGAGTTGGCCACGCCCACCCATGTTTTGTGGCTTCGGGTGTTTTGTTTTCTCTGGGAAATGGGTCCAAATGGCTCTTTGAGCTTTTAAGATTGCCGAACCCTGATCTAGGGATAAATGGGGAAATCCCATTGGGAGAAAATCCACTTAGGGTTAGGGTTAGGTCACCATCAATTCGGAGACCAAAACGGACATCACCAATGGATTCGGAGCGCATGGATATCATTAGGACGGCGCTGACTTTTCGAGCCTGACCTCTCTACATTTTGTAGCAAAATACATGGGGAAATCCCATTCGGAGAAAATCCACTTAGGGTTAGGGTTAGGTCACCATGAACTCAGAGACCAAAACGGACATCTCCAATGGATTCGGAGCGCATGGATATCATTAGGAAGGCGCTGACTTTTTGAGCCTGACTTATCTACATTTTGTAGCCAAATACATGGGGAAATCCCATTGGGAGAAAATCCACTTAGGGTTAGGGTTAGGTCACCATGAAGTCAGAGACCAAAACGGACATCTCCAATGGATTCGGAGCGCATGGATATCATTACGAAGGCACTGACTTTTTGAGCCTGACTTATCTTCATTTTGTAGTAAAATACATGGAGAAATCCCATTTGGAGAAAATCCACTTAGGGTTAGGGTTAGGTCACCATGAATTCAGAGACCAAAACGGACATCACCAATGGATTTGGAGCGCATGGATATCATTAGGACGGCGCTGACTTTTGGAGCCTGACTTACCTACATTTTGTAGCAAAATACATGGGGAAATGCCATTTGGAGAAAATCCACTTAGGTTTAGGGTTAGGTCACCATGAATTCAGAGACCAAAACGGACATCACCAATGGATTCGGAGCGCATGGATATCATTAGGACGGTGCTGACTTTTCGAGCCTGACTTACCTACATTTTGTAGCAAAATACATGTGGAAATCCCGTTGGGAGAAAATCCACTTAGGGTTAGGTCACCATGAATTCAGAGACCAAAACGAACATCACCAATGGATTTGGAGCACATGGATATCATTAGGACGGTGCTGACATTTCGAGCCTGACTTATCTACGTTTTATAGTAAAATACATGGGGAAATCCCATTGGGAGAAAATCCACTTAGGGTTAGGGTTAGGTCACCATGAATTCAGAGACCAAAACGGACATCACCAATGGATTCGGAGCGCATGGATATCATTAGGATGGTGCTGACTTTTCGAGCCTGACTTACCTACATTTTGTAGCAAAATACATGGGGAAATCCCGTTGGGAGAAAATCCACTTAGGGTTAGGGTTAGGTCACCATGAAGTCAGAGACCAAAATGGACATCTCCAATGGATTTGGAGCGCATGGATATCATTAGAACGGCGCTGACTTTTTAAGACTGACTTATCTACATTTTGTAGCAAAATACATGGGGAAATCCCGTCGGGAGAAAATCCACTTAGGGTTAGGGTTAGGTCACCATGAAGTGAGAGACCAAAACCGACATCTCCAATGGATTTGGAGCGCATGGATATCATTAGGACGGTGCTGACCTTTCGAGCCTGACTTACCTACATTTTGTAGCAAAATACATGGGGAAATCACATTGGGAGAAAATCCACTTAGGGTTAGGGTTAGGTCACCATGAATTCAGAGACCAAAACGGACATCTCCAATGGATTCGGAGCGCATGGATATCATTAGGAAGGTGCTGACATTTTGAGCCTGACTTATCTACATTTTGTAGTAAAATACATGGGGAAATCACATTGGGAGAAAATCCAATTAGGGTTAGGGTTAGGTCACCAGGAATTCAGAGACCAAAACGGACATCACCAATGGATTCGGAGCGCATGGATATCATTAGGACGGCACTGACTTTTCGAGCCTGACCTCTCTACATTTTGTAGCAAAATACATGGGGAAATCCCATTCGGAGAAAATCCACTTAGGGTTAGGGTTAGGTCACCATGAATTCAGAGACCAAAACGGACATCTCCAATGGATTCAGAGTGCATGGATATCATTAGGACGGTGCTGACTTTTCGAGCCTGACTTACCTACATTTTGTAGCAAAATACATGGGGAAATGCCATTGGGAGAAAATCCACTTAGGGTTAGGGTTAGGTCACCATGAATTCAGAGACCAAAACGGACATCACCAATGGATTTGGAGCGCATGGTTATCATTAGGATGGCGCTGACTTTTCGAGCCTGACTTATCTACGTTTTGTAGTAAAATACATGGGGAAATCCCATTCGGAGAAAATCCACTTAGGGTTAGGGTTAGGTCACCATGAATTCAGAGACCAAAACGGACATCTCCAATGGATTCCGAGTGCATGGATATCATTAGGACGGTGCTGACTTTTCGAGCCTGACTTACCTACATTTTGTAGCAAAATACATGGGGAAATGCCATTGGGAGAAAATCCACTTAGGGTTAGGGTTAGGTCACCATGAATTCAGAGACCAAAACGGACATCACCAATGGATTCGGAGCGCATGGATATCATTAGGACGGTGCTGACTTTTCGAGCCTGACTTACCTACATTTTGTAGCAAAATACATGTGGAAATCCCGTTGGGAGAAAATCCACTTAGGGTTAGGTCACCATGAATTCAGAGACCAAAACGAACATCACCAATGGATTTGGAGCACATGGATATCATTAGGACGGTGCTGACATTTCGAGCCTGACTTATCTACGTTTTATAGTAAAATACATGGGGAAATCCCATTGGGAGAAAATCCACTTAGGGTTAGGGTTAGGTCACCATGAATTCAGAGACCAAAACGGACATCACCAATGGATTCGGAGCGCATGGATATCATTAGGATGGTGCTGACTTTTCGAGCCTGACTTACCTACATTTTGTAGCAAAATACATGGGGAAATCCCGTTGGGAGAAAATCCACTTAGGGTTAGGGTTAGGTCACCATGAAGTCAGAGACCAAAATGGACATCTCCAATGGATTTGGAGCGCATGGATATCATTAGAACGGCGCTGACTTTTTAAGACTGACTTATCTACATTTTGTAGCAAAATACATGGGGAAATCCCGTCGGGAGAAAATCCACTTAGGGTTAGGGTTAGGTCACCATGAAGTGAGAGACCAAAACCGACATCTCCAATGGATTTGGAGCGCATGGATATCATTAGGACGGTGCTGACTTTTCGAGCCTGACTTACCTACATTTTGTAGCAAAATACATGGGGAAATCACATTGGGAGAAAATCCACTTAGGGTTAGGGTTAGGTCACCATGAATTCAGAGACCAAAACGGACATCTCCAATGGATTCGGAGCGCATGGATATCATTAGGAAGGTGCTGACATTTTGAGCCTGACTTATCTACATTTTGTAGTAAAATACATGGGGAAATCACATTGGGAGAAAATCCAATTAGGGTTAGGGTTAGGTCACCAGGAATTCAGAGACCAAAACGGACATCACCAATGGATTCAGAGCGCATGGATATCATTAGGACGGCACTGACTTTTCGAGCCTGACCTCTCTACATTTTGTAGCAAAATACATGGGGAAATCCCATTCGGAGAAAATCCACTTAGGGTTAGGGTTAGGTCACCATGAATTCAGAGACCAAAACGGACATCTCCAATGGATTCAGAGTGCATGGATATCATTAGGACGGTGCTGACTTTTCGAGCCTGACTTACCTACATTTTGTAGCAAAATACATGGGGAAATGCCATTGGGAGAAAATCCACTTAGGGTTAGGGTTAGGTCACCATGAATTCAGAGACCAAAACGGACATCACCAATGGATTTGGAGCGCATGGTTATCATTAGGATGGCGCTGACTTTTCGAGCCTGACTTATCTACGTTTTGTAGTAAAATACATGGGGAAATCCCATTCGGAGAAAATCCACTTAGGGTTAGGGTTAGGTCACCATGAATTCAGAGACCAAAACGGACATCTCCAATGGATTCCGAGTGCATGGATATCATTAGGACGGTGCTGACTTTTCGAGCCTGACTTACCTACATTTTGTAGCAAAATACATGGGGAAATGCCATTGGGAGAAAATCCACTTAGGGTTAGGGTTAGGTCACCATGAATTCAGAGACCAAAACGGACATCACCAATGGATTTGGAGCGCATGGTTATCATTAGGATGGCGCTGACTTTTCGAGCCTGACTTATCTACGTTTTGTAGTAAAATAAATGGGGAAATCACATTGGGAGAAAATCCACTTAGGGTTAGGGTTAGGTCACCATGAATTCAGAGACCAAAACGGACATCTCCAATGGATTCGGAGCGCATGGATATCATTAGGAAGGCGCTGACATTTTGAGCCTGACTTATCTACATTTTGTAGTAAAATACATGGGGAAATCACATTGGGAGAAAATCCAATTAGGGTTAGGGTTAGGTCACCAGGAATTCAGAGACCAAAACGGACATCACCAATGGATTCGGAGCGCATGGATATCATTAGGACGGCACTGACTTTTCGAGCCTGACCTCTCTACATTTTGTAGCAAAATACATGGGGAAATCCCATTCGGAGAAAATCCACTTAGGGTTAGGGTTAGGTCACCATGAATTCAGAGACCAAAACGGACATCTCCAATGGATTCAGAGTGCATGGATATCATTAGGACGGTGCTGACTTTTCGAGCCTGACTTACCTACATTTTGTAGCAAAATACATGGGGAAATGCCATTGGGAGAAAATCCACTTAGGGTTAGGGTTAGGTCACCATGAATTCAGAGACCAAAACGGACATCACCAATGGATTTGGAGCGCATGGTTATCATTAGGATGGCGCTGACTTTTCGAGCCTGACTTATCTACGTTTTGTAGTAAAATAAATGGGGAAATCACATTGGGAGAAAATCCACTTAGGGTTAGGGTTAGGTCACCATGAATTCAGAGACCAAAACGGACATCTCCAATGGATTCGGAGCGCATGGATATCATTAGGAAGGCGCTGACATTTTGAGCCTGACTTATCTACATTTTGTAGTAAAATACATGGGGAAATCACATTGGGAGAAAATCCAATTAGGGTTAGGGTTAGGTCACCAGGAATTCAGAGACCAAAACGGACATCACCAATGGATTCGGAGCGCATGGATATCATTAGGACGGCACTGACTTTTCGAGCCTGACCTCTCTACATTTTGTAGCAAAATACATGGGGAAATCCCATTCGGAGAAAATCCACTTAGGGTTAGGGTTAGGTCACCATGAATTCAGAGACCAAAACGGACATCTCCAATGGATTCAGAGTGCATGGATATCATTAGGACGGTGCTGACTTTTCGAGCCTGACTTACCTACATTTTGTAGCAAAATACATGGGGAAATGCCATTGGGAGAAAATCCACTTAGGGTTAGGGTTAGGTCACCATGAATTCAGAGACCAAAACGGACATCACCAATGGATTTGGAGCGCATGGTTATCATTAGGATGGCGCTGACTTTTCGAGCCTGACTTATCTACGTTTTGTAGTAAAATAAATGGGGAAATCACATTGGGAGAAAATCCACTTAGGGTTAGGGTTAGGTCACCATGAATTCAGAGACCAAAACGAACATCACCAATGGATTCGGAGCGCATGGATATCATTAGGATGGTGCTGACTTTTCGAGCCTGACTTACCTACATTTTGTAGCAAAATACATGGGGAAATCCCGTTGGGAGAAAATCCACTTAGGGTTAGGGTTAGGTCACCATGAAGTCAGAGACCAAAATGGACATCTCCAATGGATTTGGAGCGCATGGATATCATTAGAACGGCGCTGACTTTTTAAGACTGACTTATCTACATTTTGTAGCAAAATACATGGGGAAATCCCGTCGGGAGAAAATCCACTTAGGGTTAGGGTTAGGTCACCATGAAGTGAGAGACCAAAACCGACATCTCCAATGGATTTGGAGCGCATGGATATCATTAGGACGGTGCTGACTTTTCGAGCCTGACTTACCTACATTTTGTAGCAAAATACATGGGGAAATCACATTGGGAGAAAATCCACTTAGGGTTAGGGTTAGGTCACCATGAATTCAGAGACCAAAACGGACATCTCCAATGGATTCGGAGCGCATGGATATCATTAGGAAGGTGCTGACATTTTGAGCCTGACTTATCTACATTTTGTAGTAAAATACATGGGGAAATCACATTGGGAGAAAATCCAATTAGGGTTAGGGTTAGGTCACCAGGAATTCAGAGACCAAAACGGACATCACCAATGGATTCGGAGCGCATGGATATCATTAGGACGGCACTGACTTTTCGAGCCTGACCTCTCTACATTTTGTAGCAAAATACATGGGGAAATGCCATTGGGAGAAAATCCACTTAGGGTTAGGGTTAGGTCACCATGAATTCAGAGACCAAAACGGACATCACCAATGGATTTGGAGCGCATGGTTATCATTAGGATGGCGCTGACTTTTCGAGCCTGACTTATCTACGTTTTGTAGTAAAATACATGGGGAAATCCCATTCGGAGAAAATCCACTTAGGGTTAGGGTTAGGTCACCATGAATTCAGAGACCAAAACGGACATCTCCAATGGATTCCGAGTGCATGGATATCATTAGGACGGTGCTGACTTTTCGAGCCTGACTTACCTACATTTTGTAGCAAAATACATGGGGAAATGCCATTGGGAGAAAATCCACTTAGGGTTAGGGTTAGGTCACCATGAATTCAGAGACCAAAACGGACATCACCAATGGATTCGGAGCGCATGGATATCATTAGGACGGTGCTGACTTTTCGAGCCTGACTTACCTACATTTTGTAGCAAAATACATGTGGAAATCCCGTTGGGAGAAAATCCACTTAGGGTTAGGTCACCATGAATTCAGAGACCAAAACGAACATCACCAATGGATTTGGAGCACATGGATATCATTAGGACGGTGCTGACATTTCGAGCCTGACTTATCTACGTTTTATAGTAAAATACATGGGGAAATCCCATTGGGAGAAAATCCACTTAGGGTTAGGGTTAGGTCACCATGAATTCAGAGACCAAAACGGACATCACCAATGGATTCGGAGCGCATGGATATCATTAGGATGGTGCTGACTTTTCGAGCCTGACTTACCTACATTTTGTAGCAAAATACATGGGGAAATCCCGTTGGGAGAAAATCCACTTAGGGTTAGGGTTAGGTCACCATGAAGTCAGAGACCAAAATGGACATCTCCAATGGATTTGGAGCGCATGGATATCATTAGAACGGCGCTGACTTTTTAAGACTGACTTATCTACATTTTGTAGCAAAATACATGGGGAAATCCCGTCGGGAGAAAATCCACTTAGGGTTAGGGTTAGGTCACCATGAAGTGAGAGACCAAAACCGACATCTCCAATGGATTTGGAGCGCATGGATATCATTAGGACGGTGCTGACTTTTCGAGCCTGACTTACCTACATTTTGTAGCAAAATACATGGGGAAATCACATTGGGAGAAAATCCACTTAGGGTTAGGGTTAGGTCACCATGAATTCAGAGACCAAAACGGACATCTCCAATGGATTCGGAGCGCATGGATATCATTAGGAAGGTGCTGACATTTTGAGCCTGACTTATCTACATTTTGTAGTAAAATACATGGGGAAATCACATTGGGAGAAAATCCAATTAGGGTTAGGGTTAGGTCACCAGGAATTCAGAGACCAAAACGGACATCACCAATGGATTCGGAGCGCATGGATATCATTAGGACGGCACTGACTTTTCGAGCCTGACCTCTCTACATTTTGTAGCAAAATACATGGGGAAATCCCATTCGGAGAAAATCCACTTAGGGTTAGGGTTAGGTCACCATGAATTCAGAGACCAAAACGGACATCTCCAATGGATTCAGAGTGCATGGATATCATTAGGACGGTGCTGACTTTTCGAGCCTGACTTACCTACATTTTGTAGCAAAATACATGGGGAAATGCCATTGGGAGAAAATCCACTTAGGGTTAGGGTTAGGTCACCATGAATTCAGAGACCAAAACGGACATCACCAATGGATTTGGAGCGCATGGTTATCATTAGGATGGCGCTGACTTTTCGAGCCTGACTTATCTACGTTTTGTAGTAAAATACATGGGGAAATCCCATTCGGAGAAAATCCACTTAGGGTTAGGGTTAGGTCACCATGAATTCAGAGACCAAAACGGACATCTCCAATGGATTCCGAGTGCATGGATATCATTAGGACGGTGCTGACTTTTCGAGCCTGACTTACCTACATTTTGTAGCAAAATACATGGGGAAATGCCATTGGGAGAAAATCCACTTAGGGTTAGGGTTAGGTCACCATGAATTCAGAGACCAAAACGGACATCACCAATGGATTCGGAGCGCATGGATATCATTAGGACGGTGCTGACTTTTCGAGCCTGACTTACCTACATTTTGTAGCAAAATACATGTGGAAATCCCGTTGGGAGAAAATCCACTTAGGGTTAGGTCACCATGAATTCAGAGACCAAAACGAACATCACCAATGGATTTGGAGCACATGGATATCATTAGGACGGTGCTGACATTTCGAGCCTGACTTATCTACGTTTTATAGTAAAATACATGGGGAAATCCCATTGGGAGAAAATCCACTTAGGGTTAGGGTTAGGTCACCATGAATTCAGAGACCAAAACGGACATCACCAATGGATTCGGAGCGCATGGATATCATTAGGATGGTGCTGACTTTTCGAGCCTGACTTACCTACATTTTGTAGCAAAATAC
Organism: Diadophis punctatus similis; assembly: GCA_023053685.1. Lineage (NCBI taxonomy): Eukaryota > Metazoa > Chordata > Lepidosauria > Squamata > Dipsadidae > Diadophis > Diadophis punctatus. Next base: position 1,631,471 of record JALIGW010000021.1, read on the forward strand.
ATGGGGAAATCCCGTTGGGAGAAAATCCACTTAGGGTTAGGGTTAGGTCACCATGAAGTCAGAGACCAAAATGGACATCTCCAATGGATTTGGAGCGCATGGATATCATTAGAACGGCGCTGACTTTTTAAGACTGACTTATCTACATTTTGTAGCAAAATACATGGGGAAATCCCGTCGGGAGAAAATCCACTTAGGGTTAGGGTTAGGTCACCATGAAGTGAGAGACCAAAACCGACATCTCCAATGGATTTGGAGCGCATGGATATCATTAGGACGGTGCTGACTTTTCGAGCCTGACTTACCTACATTTTGTAGCAAAATACATGGGGAAATCACATTGGGAGAAAATCCACTTAGGGTTAGGGTTAGGTCACCATGAATTCAGAGACCAAAACGGACATCTCCAATGGATTCGGAGCGCATGGATATCATTAGGAAGGTGCTGACATTTTGAGCCTGACTTATCTACATTTTGTAGTAAAATACATGGGGAAATCACATTGGGAGAAAATCCAATTAGGGTTAGGGTTAGGTCACCAGGAATTCAGAGACCAAAACGGACATCACCAATGGATTCGGAGCGCATGGATATCATTAGGACGGCACTGACTTTTCGAGCCTGACCTCTCTACATTTTGTAGCAAAATACATGGGGAAATCCCATTCGGAGAAAATCCACTTAGGGTTAGGGTTAGGTCACCATGAATTCAGAGACCAAAACGGACATCTCCAATGGATTCAGAGTGCATGGATATCATTAGGACGGTGCTGACTTTTCGAGCCTGACTTACCTACATTTTGTAGCAAAATACATGGGGAAATGCCATTGGGAGAAAATCCACTTAGGGTTAGGGTTAGGTCACCATGAATTCAGAGACCAAAACGGACATCACCAATGGATTTGGAGCGCATGGTTATCATTAGGATGGCGCTGACTTTTCGAGCCTGACTTATCTACGTTTTGTAGTAAAATACATGGGGAAATCCCATTCGGAGAAAATCCACTTAGGGTTAGGGTTAGGTCACCATGAATTCAGAGACCAAAACGGACATCTCCAATGGATTCCGAGTGCATGGATATCATTAGGACGGTGCTGACTTTTCGAGCCTGACTTACCTACATTTTGTAGCAAAATACATGGGGAAATGCCATTGGGAGAAAATCCACTTAGGGTTAGGGTTAGGTCACCATGAATTCAGAGACCAAAACGGACATCACCAATGGATTTGGAGCGCATGGTTATCATTAGGATGGCGCTGACTTTTCGAGCCTGACTTATCTACGTTTTGTAGTAAAATAAATGGGGAAATCACATTGGGAGAAAATCCACTTAGGGTTAGGGTTAGGTCACCATGAATTCAGAGACCAAAACGGACATCACCAATGGATTCGGAGCGCATGGATATCATTAGGACGGTGCTGACTTTTCGAGCCTGACTTACCTACATTTTGTAGCAAAATACATGTGGAAATCCCGTTGGGAGAAAATCCACTTAGGGTTAGGTCACCATGAATTCAGAGACCAAAACGAACATCACCAATGGATTTGGAGCACATGGATATCATTAGGACGGTGCTGACATTTCGAGCCTGACTTATCTACGTTTTATAGTAAAATACATGGGGAAATCCCATTGGGAGAAAATCCACTTAGGGTTAGGGTTAGGTCACCATGAATTCAGAGACCAAAACGGACATCACCAATGGATTCGGAGCGCATGGATATCATTAGGATGGTGCTGACTTTTCGAGCCTGACTTACCTACATTTTGTAGCAAAATACATGGGGAAATCCCGTTGGGAGAAAATCCACTTAGGGTTAGGGTTAGGTCACCATGAAGTCAGAGACCAAAATGGACATCTCCAATGGATTTGGAGCGCATGGATATCATTAGAACGGCGCTGACTTTTTAAGACTGACTTATCTACATTTTGTAGCAAAATACATGGGGAAATCCCGTCGGGAGAAAATCCACTTAGGGTTAGGGTTAGGTCACCATGAAGTGAGAGACCAAAACCGACATCTCCAATGGATTTGGAGCGCATGGATATCATTAGGACGGTGCTGACTTTTCGAGCCTGACTTACCTACATTTTGTAGCAAAATACATGGGGAAATCACATTGGGAGAAAATCCACTTAGGGTTAGGGTTAGGTCACCATGAATTCAGAGACCAAAACGGACATCTCCAATGGATTCGGAGCGCATGGATATCATTAGGAAGGTGCTGACATTTTGAGCCTGACTTATCTACATTTTGTAGTAAAATACATGGGGAAATCACATTGGGAGAAAATCCAATTAGGGTTAGGGTTAGGTCACCAGGAATTCAGAGACCAAAACGGACATCACCAATGGATTCGGAGCGCATGGATATCATTAGGACGGCACTGACTTTTCGAGCCTGACCTCTCTACATTTTGTAGCAAAATACATGGGGAAATCCCATTCGGAGAAAATCCACTTAGGGTTAGGGTTAGGTCACCATGAATTCAGAGACCAAAACGGACATCTCCAATGGATTCAGAGTGCATGGATATCATTAGGACGGTGCTGACTTTTCGAGCCTGACTTACCTACATTTTGTAGCAAAATACATGGGGAAATGCCATTGGGAGAAAATCCACTTAGGGTTAGGGTTAGGTCACCATGAATTCAGAGACCAAAACGGACATCACCAATGGATTTGGAGCGCATGGTTATCATTAGGATGGCGCTGACTTTTCGAGCCTGACTTATCTACGTTTTGTAGTAAAATACATGGGGAAATCCCATTCGGAGAAAATCCACTTAGGGTTAGGGTTAGGTCACCATGAATTCAGAGACCAAAACGGACATCTCCAATGGATTCCGAGTGCATGGATATCATTAGGACGGTGCTGACTTTTCGAGCCTGACTTACCTACATTTTGTAGCAAAATACATGGGGAAATGCCATTGGGAGAAAATCCACTTAGGGTTAGGGTTAGGTCACCATGAATTCAGAGACCAAAACGGACATCACCAATGGATTTGGAGCGCATGGTTATCATTAGGATGGCGCTGACTTTTCGAGCCTGACTTATCTACGTTTTGTAGTAAAATAAATGGGGAAATCACATTGGGAGAAAATCCACTTAGGGTTAGGGTTAGGTCACCATGAATTCAGAGACCAAAACGGACATCTCCAATGGATTCGGAGCGCATGGATATCATTAGGAAGGCGCTGACATTTTGAGCCTGACTTATCTACATTTTGTAGTAAAATACATGGGGAAATCACATTGGGAGAAAATCCAATTAGGGTTAGGGTTAGGTCACCAGGAATTCAGAGACCAAAACGGACATCACCAATGGATTCGGAGCGCATGGATATCATTAGGACGGCACTGACTTTTCGAGCCTGACCTCTCTACATTTTGTAGCAAAATACATGGGGAAATCCCATTCGGAGAAAATCCACTTAGGGTTAGGGTTAGGTCACCATGAATTCAGAGACCAAAACGGACATCTCCAATGGATTCAGAGTGCATGGATATCATTAGGACGGTGCTGACTTTTCGAGCCTGACTTACCTACATTTTGTAGCAAAATACATGGGGAAATGCCATTGGGAGAAAATCCACTTAGGGTTAGGGTTAGGTCACCATGAATTCAGAGACCAAAACGGACATCACCAATGGATTTGGAGCGCATGGTTATCATTAGGATGGCGCTGACTTTTCGAGCCTGACTTATCTACGTTTTGTAGTAAAATAAATGGGGAAATCACATTGGGAGAAAATCCACTTAGGGTTAGGGTTAGGTCACCATGAATTCAGAGACCAAAACGGACATCTCCAATGGATTCGGAGCGCATGGATATCATTAGGAAGGCGCTGACATTTTGAGCCTGACTTATCTACATTTTGTAGTAAAATACATGGGGAAATCACATTGGGAGAAAATCCAATTAGGGTTAGGGTTAGGTCACCAGGAATTCAGAGACCAAAACGGACATCACCAATGGATTCGGAGCGCATGGATATCATTAGGACGGCACTGACTTTTCGAGCCTGACCTCTCTACATTTTGTAGCAAAATACATGGGGAAATCCCATTCGGAGAAAATCCACTTAGGGTTAGGGTTAGGTCACCATGAATTCAGAGACCAAAACGGACATCTCCAATGGATTCAGAGTGCATGGATATCATTAGGACGGTGCTGACTTTTCGAGCCTGACTTACCTACATTTTGTAGCAAAATACATGGGGAAATGCCATTGGGAGAAAATCCACTTAGGGTTAGGGTTAGGTCACCATGAATTCAGAGACCAAAACGGACATCACCAATGGATTTGGAGCGCATGGTTATCATTAGGATGGCGCTGACTTTTCGAGCCTGACTTATCTACGTTTTGTAGTAAAATAAATGGGGAAATCACATTGGGAGAAAATCCACTTAGGGTTAGGGTTAGGTCACCATGAATTCAGAGACCAAAACGGACATCACCAATGGATTCGGAGCGCATGGATATCATTAGGACGGTGCTGACTTTTCGAGCCTGACTTACCTACATTTTGTAGCAAAATACATGTGGAAATCCCGTTGGGAGAAAATCCACTTAGGGTTAGGTCACCATGAATTCAGAGACCAAAACGAACATCACCAATGGATTTGGAGCACATGGATATCATTAGGACGGTGCTGACATTTCGAGCCTGACTTATCTACGTTTTATAGTAAAATACATGGGGAAATCCCATTGGGAGAAAATCCACTTAGGGTTAGGGTTAGGTCACCATGAATTCAGAGACCAAAACGGACATCACCAATGGATTCGGAGCGCATGGATATCATTAGGATGGTGCTGACTTTTCGAGCCTGACTTACCTACATTTTGTAGCAAAATACATGGGGAAATCCCGTTGGGAGAAAATCCACTTAGGGTTAGGGTTAGGTCACCATGAAGTCAGAGACCAAAATGGACATCTCCAATGGATTTGGAGCGCATGGATATCATTAGAACGGCGCTGACTTTTTAAGACTGACTTATCTACATTTTGTAGCAAAATACATGGGGAAATCCCGTCGGGAGAAAATCCACTTAGGGTTAGGGTTAGGTCACCATGAAGTGAGAGACCAAAACCGACATCTCCAATGGATTTGGAGCGCATGGATATCATTAGGACGGTGCTGACTTTTCGAGCCTGACTTACCTACATTTTGTAGCAAAATACATGGGGAAATCACATTGGGAGAAAATCCACTTAGGGTTAGGGTTAGGTCACCATGAATTCAGAGACCAAAACGGACATCTCCAATGGATTCGGAGCGCATGGATATCATTAGGAAGGTGCTGACATTTTGAGCCTGACTTATCTACATTTTGTAGTAAAATACATGGGGAAATCACATTGGGAGAAAATCCAATTAGGGTTAGGGTTAGGTCACCAGGAATTCAGAGACCAAAACGGACATCACCAATGGATTCGGAGCGCATGGATATCATTAGGACGGCACTGACTTTTCGAGCCTGACCTCTCTACATTTTGTAGCAAAATACATGGGGAAATGCCATTGGGAGAAAATCCACTTAGGGTTAGGGTTAGGTCACCATGAATTCAGAGACCAAAACGGACATCACCAATGGATTTGGAGCGCATGGTTATCATTAGGATGGCGCTGACTTTTCGAGCCTGACTTATCTACGTTTTGTAGTAAAATACATGGGGAAATCCCATTCGGAGAAAATCCACTTAGGGTTAGGGTTAGGTCACCATGAATTCAGAGACCAAAACGGACATCTCCAATGGATTCCGAGTGCATGGATATCATTAGGACGGTGCTGACTTTTCGAGCCTGACTTACCTACATTTTGTAGCAAAATACATGGGGAAATGCCATTGGGAGAAAATCCACTTAGGGTTAGGGTTAGGTCACCATGAATTCAGAGACCAAAACGGACATCACCAATGGATTCGGAGCGCATGGATATCATTAGGACGGTGCTGACTTTTCGAGCCTGACTTACCTACATTTTGTAGCAAAATACATGTGGAAATCCCGTTGGGAGAAAATCCACTTAGGGTTAGGTCACCATGAATTCAGAGACCAAAACGAACATCACCAATGGATTTGGAGCACATGGATATCATTAGGACGGTGCTGACTTTTCGAGCCTGACTTATCTACGTTTTATAGTAAAATACATGGGGAAATCCCATTGGGAGAAAATCCACTTAGGGTTAGGGTTAGGTCACCATGAATTCAGAGACCAAAACGGACATCACCAATGGATTCGGAGCGCATGGATATCATTAGGATGGTGCTGACTTTTCGAGCCTGACTTACCTACATTTTGTAGCAAAATACATGGGGAAATCCCGTTGGGAGAAAATCCACTTAGGGTTAGGGTTAGGTCACCATGAAGTCAGAGACCAAAATGGACATCTCCAATGGATTTGGAGCGCATGGATATCATTAGAACGGCGCTGACTTTTTAAGACTGACTTATCTACATTTTGTAGCAAAATACATGGGGAAATCCCGTCGGGAGAAAATCCACTTAGGGTTAGGGTTAGGTCACCATGAAGTGAGAGACCAAAACCGACATCTCCAATGGATTTGGAGCGCATGGATATCATTAGGACGGTGCTGACTTTTCGAGCCTGACTTACCTACATTTTGTAGCAAAATACATGGGGAAATCACATTGGGAGAAAATCCACTTAGGGTTAGGGTTAGGTCACCATGAATTCAGAGACCAAAACGGACATCTCCAATGGATTCGGAGCGCATGGATATCATTAGGAAGGTGCTGACATTTTGAGCCTGACTTATCTACATTTTGTAGTAAAATACATGGGGAAATCACATTGGGAGAAAATCCAATTAGGGTTAGGGTTAGGTCACCAGGAATTCAGAGACCAAAACGGACATCACCAATGGATTCGGAGCGCATGGATATCATTAGGACGGCACTGACTTTTCGAGCCTGACCTCTCTACATTTTGTAGCAAAATACATGGGGAAATCCCATTCGGAGAAAATCCACTTAGGGTTAGGGTTAGGTCACCATGAATTCAGAGACCAAAACGGACATCTCCAATGGATTCAGAGTGCATGGATATCATTAGGACGGTGCTGACTTTTCGAGCCTGACTTACCTACATTTTGTAGCAAAATACATGGGGAAATGCCATTGGGAGAAAATCCACTTAGGGTTAGGGTTAGGTCACCATGAATTCAGAGACCAAAACGGACATCACCAATGGATTTGGAGCGCATGGTTATCATTAGGATGGCGCTGACTTTTCGAGCCTGACTTATCTACGTTTTGTAGTAAAATACATGGGGAAATCCCATTCGGAGAAAATCCACTTAGGGTTAGGGTTAGGTCACCATGAATTCAGAGACCAAAACGGACATCTCCAATGGATTCCGAGTGCATGGATATCATTAGGACGGTGCTGACTTTTCGAGCCTGACTTACCTACATTTTGTAGCAAAATACATGGGGAAATGCCATTGGGAGAAAATCCACTTAGGGTTAGGGTTAGGTCACCATGAATTCAGAGACCAAAACGGACATCACCAATGGATTTGGAGCGCATGGTTATCATTAGGATGGCGCTGACTTTTCGAGCCTGACTTATCTACGTTTTGTAGTAAAATAAATGGGGAAATCACATTGGGAGAAAATCCACTTAGGGTTAGGGTTAGGTCACCATGAATTCAGAGACCAAAACGGACATCTCCAATGGATTCGGAGCGCATGGATATCATTAGGAAGGCGCTGACATTTTGAGCCTGACTTATCTACATTTTGTAGTAAAATACATGGGGAAATCACATTGGGAGAAAATCCAATTAGGGTTAGGGTTAGGTCACCAGGAATTCAGAGACCAAAACGGACATCACCAATGGATTCGGAGCGCATGGATATCATTAGGACGGCACTGACTTTTCGAGCCTGACCTCTCTACATTTTGTAGCAAAATACATGGGGAAATCCCATTCGGAGAAAATCCACTTAGGGTTAGGGTTAGGTCACCATGAATTCAGAGACCAAAACGGACATCTCCAATGGATTCAGAGTGCATGGATATCATTAGGACGGTGCTGACTTTTCGAGCCTGACTTACCTACATTTTGTAGCAAAATACATGGGGAAATGCCATTGGGAGAAAATCCACTTAGGGTTAGGGTTAGGTCACCATGAATTCAGAGACCAAAACGGACATCACCAATGGATTTGGAGCGCATGGTTATCATTAGGATGGCGCTGACTTTTCGAGCCTGACTTATCTACGTTTTGTAGTAAAATAAATGGGGAAATCACATTGGGAGAAAATCCACTTAGGGTTAGGGTTAGGTCACCATGAATTCAGAGACCAAAACGGACATCTCCAATGGATTCGGAGCGCATGGATATCATTAGGAAGGCGCTGACATTTTGAGCCTGACTTATCTACATTTTGTAGTAAAATACATGGGGAAATCACATTGGGAGAAAATCCAATTAGGGTTAGGGTTAGGTCACCAGGAATTCAGAGACCAAAACGGACATCACCAATGGATTCGGAGCGCATGGATATCATTAGGACGGCACTGACTTTTCGAGCCTGACCTCTCTACATTTTGTAGCAAAATACATGGGGAAATCCCATTCGGAGAAAATCCACTTAGGGTTAGGGTTAGGTCACCATGAATTCAGAGACCAAAACGGACATCTCCAATGGATTCAGAGTGCATGGATATCATTAGGACGGTGCTGACTTTTCGAGCCTGACTTACCTACATTTTGTAGCAAAATACATGGGGAAATGCCATTGGGAGAAAATCCACTTAGGGTTAGGGTTAGGTCACCATGAATTCAGAGACCAAAACGGACATCACCAATGGATTTGGAGCGCATGGTTATCATTAGGATGGCGCTGACTTTTCGAGCCTGACTTATCTACGTTTTGTAGTAAAATACATGGGGAAATCCCATTCGGAGAAAATCCACTTAGGGTTAGGGTTAGGTCACCATGAATTCAGAGACCAAAACGGACATCTCCAATGGATTCGGAGTGCATGGATATCATTAGGACGGTGCTGACTTTTCGAGCCTGACTTACCTACATTTTGTAGCAAAATACATGGGGAAATGCCATTGGGAGAAAATCCACTTAGGGTTAGGGTTAGGTCACCATGAATTCAGAGACCAAAACGGACATCACCAATGGATTTGGAGCGCATGGTTATCATTAGGATGGCGCTGACTTTTCGAGCCTGACTTATCTACGTTTTGTAGTAAAATACATGGGGAAATGCCATTGGGAGAAAATCCACTTAGGGTTAGGGTTAGGTCACCATGAATTCAGAGACCAAAACAGAAACTCACAAAATAAGCAGTATCCATTTCTGGCTTGTATTCTCGTTTCAGTAAAAAATAAAACATATTTTCCCATATAGACATTTATTGCATTTATTTCAAGAAAGACCTCAAGAATAGAAGCTAGGTAATAGTAATTAGATGAAGTATAAGACAAAAAACAGAGTAAGGCATAAAATATTTCTCTATTTGCACCGGCCAGTCTTACAATGTTTCAACAAAATATCTGCTTGTGTTCCTATACTGGTTCAAGGTATATAAAACAATGGTACTGTTGTTACTTATTTCAACATTTTATTAATAAAAAATTTTCCTCTCCCCAAACCAGCAATAAACAAGAACAGTTATCAGATGCTATAAAGATTTCCCAGGGCACAATGAGAGACAGAGAACACTAATCAAAATAAGCTTGTCCCCAGTTTTTTTTTTTTTTTTGATATGTGAAATTTGTTTTAAACAACAAACACATGCTTTTCTGCATTGGTTTAATTGTAATTGAACTTCTGCAATGGCTCTCGGCTCATCAGTCACTTATATATTATTTTGGAATGGGCTTCTCAGCATTGACTTTCCATACAAAACCTGGATAAATCAAGTGGTGTTTTTTTATTATGCTTACTATGTGTGTATTTGTTTGTTTTTTTTATGGCAGATAAGAATAAAAACACATAAACATGGAATATTTGCCTATTTCACCTCACAGAAATAAAAATGCATGTTTGTGGTTATAGTCATACCTCAGTCTCTTAATTGATGTAGGGTGAATATTTAGGCATCTAAATGTTTTCACTTGCTCAATGGGTCTGTCATTAATGAGTAACCTGATGGATTATCAGAATATTCTTCTAGAAAAGACCAGAACTTTTGTTATTTGGTGTTTTTATTTGAAGGTATGTTCTATCTATCTACCTTGAAAGCACATTGAAAGCTTTACATAGTCCATTTTTGGAAACTGAAGGAATTGTTGCATCATTTTCCTGCGTCGGATGAGGAGAGCACATCTTTTTCCTTCTGTCCTGGCCACTTTTTACAGAGGCACGAATGAGAGCATTTTAACAGACTGCATCCATGTCTGGTTTGGTGGCAGCAGTGCCTCAGATAGAAAGTCCATACAGAGAATAGTGAGGACAGCCGAGAAGATTATAGGAAGCTTGCTTCCCTTTATTCAGGATACTGCTTATAAGCACTATGTGCTTAGAACTCAAAGCATCATTAGAGACCCCACACACCCACTTTATGGTCTGTTTTTGTTGCTCCCCTCTGGGAGCAGATTTCGAAGTATTTCTAGCAGGACTACCAGATTCTGTAACAGCTTTGTTCCCTATGCCAGCCATCTGGTAAACTCGCAAGATTTGTTTTTCTGGACATGTACATGTATACATCCGAACTCGATGGTGTAGTTTCTCTGTGTCATGTAATATATGTGGGTATATGCACAATTTTGTATTTATTTGTTTATTTATCTTGTCATGTTTATGTAGTGTAAAATTGGAGGTGGTGACCCTTTAAGAGCTGTATGCAACAAAATTTCATTTTTAATGTATGCCAATGAGTGTACATTCAAAGTGACAATAGTTATTCTATTCTATTCTATTCTATTCTATTCTATTCTATTCTATTCTATTCTATTCTATTCTATTCTTTCTATGCAAATGAATGATCACATTGAGAATCAACCATCCAATCCTATTTTCAGTTGCTCGTTTAATGTGACCCATTCAAGGTGGATTCTAGAGTGGGCCATTAGTTAACTGGATCGCAGAAGCATTATGTGAAGTAATACTATTCTATATCTGATTACATCCACAGTCTGACATTATTAAATAAGGCAGAAACCATATACTGTAACATGAATAAAATAAGTTTTGTTTTAATAGTTATGATGTCTGGCCATAACTAGCAAATATTGCAGATACTTTAAAATGAATTTGGGGATATCAGAATTAATAAATCCAGAAGGACATATGTGAAAAATAAGCTAGACTATCATTTCACAATAGAAGCCCATAAAAAAGTTTGTCAGGAAAAAGTAAGTTATAAAATAAAAAGGAAGGTAGGAATATTTTAAACTTCAGAAATGTATCAATAGGAACATACAAAAGCAATGGTTAACTTTCTAGACTGTTTACTTTTAAAGTAGTATACATTTGAACCAGTCTCTTTGATATTTAGTTTATAGTCCTCAGTCAACTTCAGAAGCATTAAAACATGATCCTCTATAGCTCACAGTTCTTAGTATTTTAGTTCACAAGTTTTGATTCTTGGCTGCTGCTTCCTCAGGGGACCATCCTAAAAAAGAAAAACATAAAAAAGAGATTTCTAAAATCCTTTCCTTGCAGCTAGCAAACGAATACATATTTGGTCTTTCTTTCTTTCTTTCTTTCTTTCTTTCTTTCTTTCTTTCTTTCTTTCTTTCTTTCTTTCTTTCTTTCTTTCTTTCTTTCTTTCTTTCTTTTCTTTTCCCCCCAAACTCTACAAATAGATTTTGTTTATTCATTTATTTTATGGAATGTATTTGGTAACTGAAGGAAAAATATTGACAGGAGGTTTAGTAGAAAATGCTCAACATCAAAATGATTGACTTGGGACTATCGGTATAGTATTCAAAGATCTAAAAATATCAAAACTCAGAAGCAACAACTGCATCAAACTCCATTCCAAATAACTTCCCAACCACAAAATGTAGATAGCATCAATCTTTTTTTTCCCCTTCCATAAAAGTTTTGAACATATACAAGCAAACCTGGTTAGTAATGTTATGAATTGTCCTATTCAACCCCTCCCCATTTTTAAATCAGGATATTTCATAATGTAAGATTATCTGTTACTAAAGGCCTATCTACATCTCTCTCTCTCCTCCTTCTCTCCCTCCCCCACCCCTCTCTTTCTTGCTCTCTTAAGAGGTAAGCCTAAAAGTATAAAAATTCAAATCCTGACAGTCAGTTATAATTTATGTAAGTAAATTTGCAAAGATGATTGTTAAAGCAAGTTAGTAAATCCCCTTAATGTGAATAAATAAAAAGCATAAATGAAAATAAATTTATCATAATTCATTTCTCTTGTTCCAAATATACAAGCATTACGGACCATCTGCCTAGAACTTATTTCATTTTCCCTGGAATTGAAATTATGTTTACCAGTTGAGGAATCTTTCTATAAATCATTATTTCAAGATACAATCTAAACATCCAAAGAAAACTTATTATAATTCAATTTTATACAATTACTGCAATTTACACAATTGCAGCGATTGTACAAAATTGAATCATAATACGTTTTATTCAGATTTTGAATGTATACCATTGCAGTATACAATTTTATATAATTACTACAAATAATGCAAGATACCTTGAAAACCTGGATTGCATCTACACACACACACACACACAAACACACACACACACACACTATATCATATATAGTCTTGGAAGGCTCTATATGATTTTGTTTTCCATTCTGCGGATACAGGAGACCTAGAAGAGTTGAAAGATGCTATATCCACATGCTAGACACAACTGTACTATGACCTCTTCAGCAAGTTACATTTTAAAGACCATTATCTTGGATCTCCTGTATGACTGAATTCAATACAGCAAGTCTCATTATGAAACTGTTAAATATTCTGCAGCCTATTTCAAAGCTATACTAGTAACAAATGGTTCTCTGGAGTATCCTCAAAAGAGTTTAAACCTAATTAATGGCCATGGAGCTAGCAGCTGCTATAAATTAAAACTTCAGTCAGATAATTAGTGGACAATGGAAACAAGAGATTTTTTTTTTTTGAAAGTTTACATGTGTGAAGAATTACATTCTTTTCTGTATAGCCAGCTCATGTCTCTTCAACCGCAAGGCCTTATGATATGAAGATGGAATGATTCAATTTCATGAGATTCAGGAAGACTCTATTTCTCTATGAAACCCTTGGGGTTTCATTCAGAAAAGAAATATACCTGTGCTTGTGTTAAATTTGCAAGAAATCATCCAATTTGTCTTAATAAATCACTCTTTACCACTTCATTCTGGCTGGTGCTGCAGAAATATGTATGTATGTATGTATCAGAGGTAGGTTCCTACCGGAGCTCCCCGGTATGCAGCTCCGGTAGGGAGCGGCGGATTTTGCAACCGCTCCGGAGCCCTCTCTGCCGGTCCACCCGGCACGTCGCCATTTTTTCCCCATGATTTTTGGTGATTTTTGGGCGATTTTGCTTCTGCGCATGCGCTGAAGCAAAATCACGCCGAAATCTCACACGCGCACGCGCCCCCTTGTGAGATTTTGGCATGATTTTGCTTCCGCGCATACGCAGAAGAAAAATTGCACGAGGGGGGGCGCACGCATAGCGAGCGCCCCCCCCCCGAAGCGTGGAGATGCGCGCACATGGCTCTGGCAGCAAGGTAAGTGAGCAACCCGCCCCTGGTATGTATGTATGTATGTATGTATGTATGTATGTATGTATGTATGTATGTATGTTACAAGTTTTAAACAATGTGTAAAGAAAAATATAATCATATTAGTTAAATATTCTCATATTTCTAATCAGACACTAGTATACGTATTGTTTAGTGTCAGGTGCCCACCATGGCAACTCCAAATCCCAAGATGTACAACTGCTTCAGAAAACTGTTTGCTTTATTCCAAATATGGGCTCAGCTTTAAATGCTTTGCTTATCCCTTTTAATGTTACCTCCTTAAAACTACACACAAACTATGAAAATATATTTGGTCATTTCTTTTTCTCAACTCACAAACTATGCAGAACAACTATTAATCACAACGTGAAATAAAGCCTTCCATCTCAGTATTCTATTCAAATTTCAAACAGCAAGTCCATTCATGCCATTGTTTTCTGATAAAAGTGGAGCATGAAAATACCAATAAAAAATATTCTTCCCTACCTTTGTTGTACAATTGTTAGAGAATTAAACATTGGAGGAGAGAAGTGGGAGAATCATGACAATGAACCTGTGGTTACACACACATCCTTTTGTTGGAACCTCCTGATGTTTTATCATGATTGCCAGATAAAAATACAAGTTATTTTCTAGCTTAAAGAATTACTGATACTGAAGATGATGAAAAAATAAGGAAAGAAAATTTAGGAAAATTCTGCTCAGTTTTTTTATTTCTTTCTTAATAATGGATGTACCACAACAGCTATTAATCCTACAATTCTCAGGAGATATGATGGAATTAAATATTCGCCACGATGTAAAAAGGATGTTGAGACTCTAGAAAGAGTGCAGAGAAGAGCAACAAAAATGATTAGGGGACTGGAGGCTAAAACATATGAAGAACGGTTGCAGGAACTGGGTATGTCTAGTTTAATGAAAAGAAGGACTAGGGGAGACATGATAGCAGTGTCCCAAAATCTCAGGGGTTGCCACAAAGAAGAGGGAGTCAAACTATTCTCTGTCAACTAAACAATGTCGGCTGGCAGGCCCGCGGGGGAAGGCCTTCTCTGTGGCTGCCCTGGCTCTCTGGAACCAGCTACCTCCGGAGATCCGGACTGCCCCCACCCTGTTGGTCTTCTGAAAAGCTCTTAAGACCTGGCTCTTCCAGTAGGCCTGAGGCCGTTGATCTCACAACTATAATCGGCGAGATCCGGCCATGAAATGATATGCATGAGTTTTTTAAATTGTTTTACTTGTTTTAATGTTTTTATATTTTGTATTTGCAATGTTGTTAAGCCGGCCAGAGTCCTTTGGGAGTTGGGCGACATACAAATAAATAAATAAATAAATAAATAAATAAATAAATAAATAAATAAATAAATAAACAAACAAACAAACAAACAAACAAACAAACAAACAAACAAACAAACAAACAAAGCACCTGAGGGTAGAACAAGAAGCAATGGGTGGAAACTAATCAAGGAGAGAAGCAACTTAGAACTAAGGAGAAATTTCCTGACGGTTAGAACAATTAACCCGTGGAACAGCTTGCCTCCAGAAGTTGTGAATGCTCCAACACTGGAAGTTTTTAAGAAGATGTTGGATAACCATTTGTCTGAAGTGGTGTAGGGTTTCCTGCCTAAGCAGGGGGTTGGACTAGAAGACCTCCAAGGCCCCTTCCAACTCTGTTGTTGTTGTTGTTGTTGTTGTTGTTGTTGTTGTTGTTGTTGTTGTTGTTGTTGTTGTTGTTGTTGTTGTTCTTCTTCTTCTTCTTCTTCTTCTTCTTCTTCTTCTTCTTCTTCTTCTTATTATTATTATTATTATTATTATTATTATTATTATTATTATTATTATTATTATATTTTATATATTTGGATAATTTCTTTCATTGAGTTGGTATAATACTGTAACATAGGGGTGTCAAACTTAAGGCCCATGGGCTGGATCTGGCTCGTGAGGTGCTTAGATCTGGCCCATGGGGCTGCCCTGGAGACAGAAGACCAGCCTGTGGTGCCTCTGCCAGTGAAAATGGAGCTCACAAGGACCACATGAGGCCCTTCAGAGCTCCATTTTCACTGGCCAAGGGTTGCAGGAGGTCATCACAGCCGAAAGTGGAGCTCAGGAGCCCGTTTTCACTGGCAGAGTGCTCGGGCCATCACAGATGCCCCTGACACGAGTGGCATCAAGCTGGCCATGCCCACCCTGGCCACGCCCACCCTGCCCCCATGAGGTCAAATACAACCCTGATGCAGCCCTCAATAAAATTGAGTTTGATACCCCCGCTGTAACAAATTAATTGGAGAAGTCAACAATGCTAGGAATGGTTAGAGGAACAAGAAGAAGGGGAAAGCAAAGAACACACTGGCTTAATAACATCAAATCTGATACAAAGAGGAACGTCCAACAACTGAAAGAAGCTATGCTTAATACGGTAGCATGGAGAGCACTTGCCTATAAAGTCACTAACAGTTGGACACAACTAAATGGTTAAAACAACAACAATACTATAACAAGACGGATTTATTTTTATTTTATTTTTTGGTTTTTGGTCCCTTACTCATTTGCTTTATCAATATATAAATCACCATGAAGTAAGCATGAGAAAGCAAAATGTACACTCTTGATACCGTAGAGCTCTATATCTTACTGGATCAACTGTTTTCAAACTTCCCCATATTTTAAAGCACTACAAACATATAGCAATAGGAGAAAGAGAGAAAGGAACGAAGGATGGGGATTCATCTCAATGCCTAATTAAGATGAAATCTGTGACGATTCAAAAGATTAAAGTCTAGCGAACTTGCAAATGAAGGATAGCAGTATGATAGTGAATGGAGAGGAGTTAAATATATAGAGCTAGAAGGAGAAACCGCAATCTAGTTAAATGCTCAAGAGAGGTATAGCAAATGATTGGCAGCTACCACTGGAGGAGAAGGAGAAGGTCATATTTATTTCAAAAAGGACAAGAAATAGCAGTAGGAGTTAGCTGGGAAATGAGGCATATAGTTCTCAATTATATATGTTATTATATCATGAAAATAGGAAGAGGAAGATGTGTTGGATATGTTCACCACCTTGGGTTGTCTGTAAAAATAATAAAGCCAAGGAACAAATAAATTTAAAAAAAAATCAAGGTATTGTTATTTGAAGAATACCTTGCTTCAATAGAAGAATTAAACCAATTCATGCAAATATGGTGCATTCAGCATTACACCAGGATTTAGCAGAAGTAGATATGTTGTATTATACAATTTGCAACTGGTTTGCAGAAGTGGTTGAATGAGCAAGAAGATGGTGGGAAGCACATTTCACATTGTGCATGAATTGAAGGAAAAGAATAGTATGATAAGGTTGTATAATACATTGGTTAACCGATATCATTCCAGAATACAATCTCAAGGAAGCCGATAATGAGCAGAATTTTCCAGCCTAATTAACTGAGAATAAAAAAGACTGTTTGAGAGATATACTGCAAACCCTTATTCACAGTGAGTTATCATCAACATACTAATGGTACCCAGCTCTAAGTATCTCTACTCTGAAAGGAATTGAAGGTGGTGATGGTAGACATTATAACTAAACAATTAGGAGGTCATCGGGAATTGTATGAAGCAGGCTAAGATGCGGGCCAAGTAAAATAAAGTACCTGTTAATTCAGAGGCCTCCCAATCACTGTTGACTGTTGTACTATGTCTAAAAGAGCAGGTGCACAATTTGGGCTACTTCCTGGAAAGAAGGGTTTTTGTCCTGTTCTGTTTACAACCTCTCCTGGAGCACAGGACATTGAGTATTGTGACTCCTGCCCTTGTCACTTTTCAATTGGACTACTTATTTTATTTATTTATTTATTGTTTGTTTGTTTGTTCTTCTATGCCGCCCTACTCCCGGGGGACTCAGGGCGGCGTACAACAATTTTATAAGAACATCAATAAAACAATGATTTAAAAACAACAAATTAAAAAATGTACAAAAGTTAAAAAATATTCACAATCAGTCATACCAAGGGTATCCCAGCGGTTCCTCACTTTTCTGGCTTGGGAGATCGGATGGGACGGAGGGGATTGTTCTGTGTGAGTGGCAGGCACATGCGTGAACAGTGTCAATCTACGACTTCAGCTAAAGCCATTCTTTGTCACGCTTACTTCTTTTTTGTTTCTTGGTTGCCATTCACGGGGCGGGGAGGGATGGGAGAAGTTAGGAATGTGGTGCCTCAGATGCTAGTCAAAACATCTAACAGACTGTGTGTGAACCAAGGCCATGTCAACAGATATCTGTTGGAGTTGAGCAGAAACTGTGGCTGATCTGATTGACCCATGTGACCTAAAAGATAAAGGAGAGGGGAGAATCCTATTCTTTTAATTATCCCTAAGCAGGGAAACTATTTAGAGCAGGGGTGGCCAAACTATGGTTCTTTGAGGACCTGTGGACTTCAACTCCCAGAATTCCTGAGCCAACCATGCATGCATGGCTAGCTCAGGAATTCTGGGAGTTGAAGTCCACAGGTCCTCAAAGAACCATAGTTTGGCCACCCCTGATTAGAGCTAGCTTCACCTTTCTAAATGCTGACACGATGTACTCAATAAAGGACTTTCTGAACCTTTATTGTGACTCCTGCCCTTATCACTTCTCAATTGGACTACTTATTTATTCCAGAGGTTCCTAACTTTTCTGGCTTGGCAGACCAGCAGGGAGGGGAGGAAGAGGGGATTGTTCTGTGTGAGTGGCAGGCACATGCGTGAGCAGGTCGATTTGTGGAAGTGCTCACTGCTCACACAAGTGGAGCTGCACACATGTGTGCACTCTTACCTGCTACTTTTGCAGCCCAGTTCCAAATGGGCCATGACCCAGGATCCCTGATTTATCCCATTCTAAACAACATCTGCTCTGCTTGTTTCTCTACTAGCTTCTTTCAATTTTGGGGGGGTAATTAGTTGATGACATACTGAGAAGTTTGTAGCCGCCATGACATTGCAAGATAGATGAAATAAAATCCCTACAGTAATGTCTTTTGTGACTCCTGGCTATCAGGGTCTTCACCAAAAGTATCACTTGTGTGTTCCCAAAAGACACACTTCCAAGAAAATCTCTAACAAAATAACAGTGCACTAGTATTATGGCACTATCTGTATCTGTTAGACCAAAACTATTTCTATCATTTATTTTTGCTGATACTTTTTTTTCTGTTTAGCTGCATTTAAGAGGTTAACTGCCGCAAATATTTTCTACAATTTACTTATGAAGCTATATGACCAACTTTGCCACATATATAACATTTCTTCCCATTTGCATTCCCATTTTGGCATTTTTCAGCTACTGGCTAGCTCTAATTTACAGTGAAAATATAGTGAAAAAACCAGTGAAAATTAGGATTCACAGATAAGAAGAAAACCCGAGCCTGACTTAATGTCTATGGAGATTCTCAATCATCCAGTTTATGGTTGTCCCAAAGTTGCTTCTCGAAAAAGCAACTGGACTTACTTAGTTTTTTTCTTTCCTTTAAAAATGTTTCGCTTCCCATCTACTGAAGAAGCTTCTTGGATGAGAAGTGAAACGTTTTCAAAGAAAAAGCTACAACGGCTTTGAAAAAAGTGACTTACAACCATTTTTCACAGTTACGAATGTTTCAACATCCCCATGGTCATGTGATTTACATTCTGATGCTTGACAACCGGCTCACATTTATGACGGTTGCAGTACCCCGGGGTCATGTGATCAGCCTCTGCAACCTTTTGAAAAGCAAAGTCAATGGGGAAGCCAGGTTCATTTAACAACCAGGTTACTCACTTAACAACTGCAATGATTCCCTTAACAACTGTGGCAGGAAAAGTCTTAAAATGGGGCAAAACTAACTTAACGAATGTCTCACTTAGCAACATAAATGTTGGGCTCAATTGTGTTCCTAAGTTGAGAACTCCCTGTATAGCCAAAGTGTTCTTTTTCATTTTCAGGTACACCCTGATCCTTTCTCACTTCTTTATTAAACTTATCAAACTCTTGTCCTGCCCCAAAACAGGTATCTATCCCAGCTAGGAGACAATGCAACATGACTCCAATTTAATCAGTCTGAATTTTTATATTCCTTCTCATAAAAACTGCTATTAAGTAGGATTACTCTGTATCTGCATCTTCCAATTTCTTTCTGATGTGCAGAACTAAAATGCATTTCTCTGTATTTTTAAAAAAAATTCAACCCTTTTTAATCTAAGAAGGTCATGCATAAAATTAAAAATCAATCCTATACTCCAAGAAGAAAATGCAAGCAGAAGCTAATGGAACTATGAATGATATGAAAGGATCAGGAGCACTCAGAATGCTCCGTGGATAATTTTTTCCTCATGTGTGTGTAGGGAGGTACTTAATGTGAACAGCAGAGACCCACTTACTGTGTCTTGTTTTATAAAATTAAAAGGACATTTTGACCTTTCAGCTATCCTTTTTTCTCAAGAGATTGATGAAACGGTTGTATCATAATTTACCAAGTCTGTTGTTTGTCTTCCTTAAATGCTTATTTATTTTCATTATCTTTTTTTCTCTTAATGAGGCAGCAGATGTTAGCTGAGATGTTTTTGACATAATGAATTTTCTAATGTCCAGGATCCATGTATTCAAAACCATACATTAATATCATCATATTACTTAAAAGGTGCTTTCTACTTTAGCTCCTATTTCATAGTTTTCAGTCAAAGAAGAATCCGTTATCATTGTGTTGAAATGTCTGGGGAGTCATATCACTCTCCAATGATCTACTGCAAGCATCAGAGTTAACTAATACTCTTATCTTACTTTTAAAATATGGAAGCCAGAAACTTTCAGCAACTTTATCCAGGCCAACAACAGCAAAATTGATGGTTTTCATTCATATTCCTATTGGATGGAGAGATGCTTCCTGTGCGCCTCCTCCTCCTCCTCCTCCTCCTCCTCCTCCTCCTCCTCCTCCTCCTCCTCCTCCTCCCCCTCCTCCTCCTCCTCCTCCTCCTCTTTCTCCTTCTCCTTCTCCTCCTCCCTTTCCTTCCTTCTTCCTTCTTCTCCCCTTCCCCCTCCCCTCCTTCTCCCCTCCTTCTCCTCTCATTTCTCCACAAATATAATAAACAGCATATAAAATTTCATTTTGATATAATGTTTTATTATATTTGAGAATAGTGCAAATCAAGTCACTGTTGGAAAATCCTTGACCTTATAATCAAATGCAGGGTTCACATTCAAAAATTCCCAATGGTATTCCCAGCAACTTCAAAATATGGTAGAAAAAAAATTACTGCCTGAAATCTTCAGAGCAAATGCTTGTCAGCGTGTGTAACATCACGCTAGTTGAATTAAGAATCTGTTTTGCTCTTTTTATATTCCTAATGTAAGTCATAGAATGTAGCCACTGTAGTCTTAGATTTTAGAACTGTGAATTGCAGAGTTCGTTGCAATGTATCTTAGTCCCAAAATCATTCAGGAGCCGAGGTGGCGCAGTGGTTAAAGTGTAGCACTGCAGTTCAGCAGTTCAGCTGTTCAAATCTCACCGGCTCAAGGTTGACTCAGCCTTCCATCCTTCTGAGGTCGGTAAAATGAGGACCCAGATTGTTGGGGGCAATATGCTGAACTCTGTAAACCGCTTAGAGAGGGCTGTAAAGCACTATGGAGCGGTATATAAGTCTAAGTGCTATTGCTATTGCTATTGCTATTCAATAGCTTTAGAAAAGAAGGCGCTGTTCTGGTTTACCTAAATATAGTAGTGGGAGGGAGGGGGGGAGGGAGGGGGGGGAGGGAGGGAGGGAGGGAGGGAGAGAGAGAGAGAGAGAGAGAGCATTTTGAAGAAGAATCCAAAATATCTGTATAAATGCTAATTTAAACCTGCTACAAATATATCATACTGTACACATAGGTTATAAAAGAAAAGCGCTGTACAAATGTTACCTCCAACAATAGCTAAAGTTATTTAGTCCAATAACTTTAGCTATTGGACATCTTAAATGATTTAATTAATTAATGACCTCTGAAAGTGAAAGTATAAAAAGAAAAATATAATTATTGAGATTCTATTACAACAGATAACTGAATTTGATAACTGCAGTGAATTTATTGTACAAACAAGATGGAAAGATATCTCCACAGTGGAAGAATGATTAATAAAGATGATAGAACTGAAGGGTCCTTGGTGCTCTTTAAACTTGGTTGTTTTCTTGCAGATGTTTCATTAGCCAAACTAAGTAACATTTATAGCAATAGCAATAGCACTTTACTTATATACCGCTTCATAGTGCTTTACAGCCCTCTCTAAGCGGTTTACAGAGTTCAGCATATTGCCCCCAACAATCTGGGTCCTCATTTTACCGACCTCAGAAGGATGGAAGGCTGAGTCAACCTTGAGCCTGGTGAGATTTGAACAGCTGAACTGCTGAACTAGCAGTCAGCCTGAAGTCGCAGCATTTAACCACTGCACCGCTTCAGTTGGTTGGAATGCAGATTTGCTTGATATCTTTTCTGCAAGAAAATAGCAAGCAACCATTTTAATGACATATATTATCCCTATCCTCTCCCAAGTCATTTTCATGACGTTTATTAATGATTCAAAATAAAAATTTCAATAATCCATGGAAAGACATGGAGGTGGTTGGCCAAGCCATCATCTAAATACTTGATGTTTAATAACAATCACATTGCTGGAAAAATGTTTGGCACTCACATATTTGTTGCTTTTGTTCAATCATTTAGTTGTTTCTGATTCTTTTGGCCGTAATATACATAATTTCAGTGGGATTGTCTGTCAGTAACTGCTTCTTTAAATTCTTGAAGCCCAGATTTGTGACATTAGTGATAGGATCTAACTATCTCACCTTCTATCAGCTTCTTTTTTAACTGTCACAATTTTTTTTCCAAAGGAAAGGATCTTCTCCAGTGATTTTTACCTTCACATTAAGTGTCCAAAACATTTAAGCTTTAGTTTCATTACTGGTTCATCCAGTGAGCAGTCCAGTTTTGCTTCATTTAGTACTAAATGATTTGCTCTATTTATGGCACAATTCCTACAGCATCACAAAAAGACATCCATTGTTTTTCGTTCACTTTCTTGGATGGTTTAGCTTTTCCAGCTATACAATACAGTTGGGAAAACCATGATAATAAAATTTCCTTTGCTGGAGATACGATGTTTCTGCACTTTAATATTTGATTCCCATCCACCATACTAATTCTTCTAAGTAGGAGACATCTCTTTATTTGATCGCTACAGTTTGTCAAATGTATTATCTCTCTATGTTTTGAAATGCAGGAAGATAAAAAGTGTAACTCCTCCAACTTGATCCTTCCCTGTTATTATTAGGTTGAACTTAATTGCTTATTCTCTCTCTCTCTCTCTCTCTCTCTCTCTCTCTCTCTCTCTCTCTCTCTCTCTCTCTCTCTCCCTCCCTCCCTCCCTCCCTCCCTCCCTCCCTCTCCCTCTCTCTCTTTGTGCTTGTATGCATGTATGTAGATGAGAGAGAGAGAGACAGAGACAGAGACAGGGAGGGAGGGAGAGAGAGAGAGAGGGAGAGAGAGAGACACGGACACAGACAGAGAGATGATAGATTTAACAAGAAAGTCCTATCCAATAATAACACACACACACAAGTGCGTGCACGCATGCACGCATGCATGCATACACACACACACACACGGGCGCGCACACACACACACACACACACACATGGCAAAATCAGCATTTGCTCTCTTAAAGTCTCCTTTTTCCAAAGTGGCACCCTCAGCACATCTGAAGTGGCTGATATTTCACCCAGCAATTTTAGTTCCAAATTTCTATTTCTTCTACTCCAGCATTTTCATGATGTATTCTGCCTTTAAATTAAATAAGTAAAGTTGATGGGATTTAACTCCGGTACACTCAGTTCCCTATTTTGAATCATTTCATTACTCCATATTTGGACTAGATATTGCTTTCTCGTCATCATAAAAATTCAGTAGGCAGATGAGGTGACTTTGTCTTTGCTGTGTAATCATATGGAATATTGCTGTTGGTTTGATTGTTTAATTTAGTTTAAGCTGTAATTGTGCAATGAGCCATAGTCAGCACCAGCCCTTTTTGCTGACTGAGTAGAACTTCTCCATTTTTTGCTTGCAGAGAGTATAGTTAATTTGACTTTAATGTTGGCAATGTCCAGAGTCATTGTCTGAATTGTTGAAGAAGGTTTGGACTGATGGCTGGACTGCTACGTTTAGCCAGTTTTCAAACAGTATTTGAATTTTGTGTCATGTTTTATCTGTGTGACTTGGAACATAAATGTATTTCTATTCTGCTAGTATTATGGGAAAGCACTGTTCTAAAACCTATGTTTAAAAGTATCCTAAAGAGAAAGGAGGACCATTTTTGTAGAGTTAAAACTGAAGATGTTTCATTTTGTTTCACGGATCTTCATGTCCGTGTTCAACTTGCTGTTCATCTGCATGCTAGACTGGACTACTTTTAAACTAGTTCAGCAGTTCAGCTGTTCAAATCTCACCGGCTCAAGGTTGACTCAGCCTTCCATCCTTCTGAGGTCGGTAAAATGAGGACCCAGATTGTTGGGGGCAATATGCTGAACTCTGTAAACCGCTTAGAGAGGGCTGTAAAGCACTATGAAGCAGTATATAAGTCTAAGTGCTATAGTGCTATTAAATATAGGTTTAGTACTATTCCCAAACAGTTCTAAAATTGGGTCTAGAAATACTAAAATAATTAGCTTTGGCATGTACTGTACATCATGCAAAACCCTGGAGCAAAAGCATAGGAAGATTGACCACCTATCAAAATGTATATTCTTTATAGAGTCAGCCATATCTCCATCTCATTCATGAAAATAATTAGTAGATGATTTACTGCCAGCTGTTAACATTTGGAAGAAGTGAATGGAAAAAAGCTGGAAAATTCATTATACCTTGTCTTGAACATGTCCTATACACCATAAATAAGGACAAAACTTTATGTTTATATTATCTCTTTTATTCATTAAACATGAAACTCAGTCAACTGAACATTTAAAAAAGTGTCACAAATACCATTGACTGGTACTAATGGTTGACACAGGTTGCTGCCAGCATCCTAGGTATCAACCAAGTATCTTCTTAAGATATATGATGTTCCGAGTAGTGCAGTTTTTTGCAGTTCCACTGGTGTTATTGCAGGAAGCTGCAATTTCTTGATGTGTTTTGTGAAATTCTTGGACATAGTACCAAGTGCCCCGATGACAATGGGTATCATAGCCGTGTAGTTTCAATATTTGCGATATTGAAGGTCGTGATATTTCGTAATTTTTGTTAGCTTTGCTGGCTGTGGAATTCTGGGAGTTGAAGTCCACAAGTCTTAAAGTTGCCAAGGTTGGAGACCTCTAGACAACTTAACAAAATAAAGAAGCTTTTTAAAATAAATGCTTGCTCTGAAGAGGTCCAGTGCTATTTTATCTTCTTTTAAATAATAGAGAATAATGTATACTTCCATAAATTTTAATTACTTTTAACAGCTCTGTACAAGTATAGTCTGAAGTGTAACAGTGTCCTGTTTAGTATTAGAGTTAAATCCTGACTTACCTTGGAGTAGATCTATTTAAATAATTGGGAGCAGTTAGTGTGACTACATTTAAGAAAACTTTCTGGCATGATTACATTTCTCCAATTCCTTGCCATTTCTATGGGTCAGGCACACATGCACAGAAATACACAGCAAACAGTGTATATCATCTGTGCTGTTTGCTGTTTGCTGTTTGGCAAATTGCTTGGAGGCAGAGGCCTTTTTTCCTTGTTTTCTTCCCCCAAAACTAAGGCGCGTCTTATACTCCGGTGCGTCTTATACTCCAAAAAATACGGTAAATGGACATCTCCGCCACATAAATTTTGGATCAATAGGAAACTCCTTAAGTCTGAACCCATTTGAGTATTACAGAAGTGCCTATGCTGATGTTTCTGCTATTCCATCCCATGTTGTCCAAAGTTGAAGCAAGTGCAAGTGTTTTAATATCTCTTAAGGAAACATTTTCTTAATTTTGGAAAATAGTATGTAAATAGTATGTAAGGTCCAAGGTAGCTCATGTGGCTAGGATGCTAAGTCTGAAGACCATTGAGAAATCAACAACTCAGCAATTAGAAAGTCAACAGCATGTGCTGGAATGAGCCCCTGTCAATTTGCCCAGCTCCTACATCCTCCTCCCACTGCCAACCTAGCAGTTTGAAAGCATGCAAATGCAAATAGATAAATAGGTACCACATCAATGGGAAAAAAACAAGGACATGAAAGAAGCTCCCTTCGGCGTCTGCTGGGCAACATTGATGTCACCTTTTAACCGGGAAGTGCCTTTGTAGATGTTTCTGACATGAATGTAGTAGCAGTAGTATGTAAATATTAAATAAAGGGTTAAAAGTAACTCCCTGAAAACTTAACAGAACTGTATCAAGTTTCCTGTGCAGATTTAATATTGCAGAGCAAAAATCTTTCCAAAATTGATTAGATCTAGCATGGGAATGAGAAGGAAAACAATGCCAAAATGCATTTCTATTGGAGAATAGACATTTTTATAATCAAGAGTAGAGCTGTTATTAAGAACTGGAAATAATTCAATTGTCAATTTCTTGATTATCCCACCATCAAGAAAGCATTTTTTTAGAGTTTCTTTATCAAATTTAGTTGAAAAGGGGCAAAATGTTAGCAGAAACACAATAATAAGACTGTTCGTTCTTTTGGAATTAAATATATCTTCTCAGTATTCTTCAGTAATGCTATTTTCACAGTAGTTCACTGTGGGGAAGTGGCATAAAATTTTATAGATTTTTAGAAGAGAAATCAGAAATTTCAAGAAAAAAATAATAAAATACTTTTGTATCATGATTGTAAAGAAACCTTGTGTATAATTAAGCTCTGATAGATTGTCCCATGTCTGAAAGAAATTAGCTGGTTTTGTCTTTAATTTATTACAGATTTGTTTAATATTTTACACAGAATTATTATCTGTGATTTAACTAGTATTGGATGGATGGATGGATGGATGGAGTTGCCCTGAAACAGATACCCTGACAGATATAGACATTCAATACTTCTACATAGAATCATAGAATAACACAGTTGAGAGGGAAGTCTTCTAGTCCAACCCCGTACTCAAGCAGGAGACCCTAAACCATCCAGACAAATGGCTGTCCAATCTCTTTTTGAACACTTCTCAGTGGTAGAGAACCCACAACTTCTGGAAGCAAGCCAGAGGTGGGTTTCAGCAGGTTCTGACCAGTTCTGGAGAACCAGTAGCAGAAATTTTGAGTAGTTTGGAGAACCGGTAAATGCCACCTCTGACTGGCCCTGCCCCCATCTATTCTCTGCCTCCCGAGTCCCAGCTGATCAGGAGGAAATGGGGATTTTGCAGTAACCTTCCCTGGAGTGGGGTGGGAATGGAGATTTTACAGTATCCTTCCCCTGCCATGCCCACCAAGCCACGCCCACAGAACCGGTAGTAAAAATATTTGAATCCCACCACTGACAAGCCATTCCATTGATTAAGTCCATAAGGTCAATGCCCATTTTTCTGGTTCTTACTGAAACTTTGCCAGTGTTTTCTGGCATTCCACCCAAGTCAGATCAAACCTAGAATCCCAGAAAAGCTGGTACAACACTAATAATTTATTTTTGACTATCTGTATTTTTAAAGTACACACCTTGTACATTTGTTTAAGCCAATTTCTAGTTCAGGAACATCTGCAGGTTTTTGCTAAAATTTATGAAAACAATATTATTGTGTCCCACTGCCAGTTCTCTTCCTTTGGGGCATGTGTGCAACACCTATAACATGAGGGAGGGGAGCTTGCATCTTCGTATGTGGCAAGATGATTATTCTTGAAATGACCTCGTTATATCATGTGGATTAATCTATTCTCTTAAAATCGAACTTTAAACTCAAAGCCACACAAATTCAATCCTCTTGCCAGTGAATCTCAGATTACAATCTCAAATTAAATCATGCCTTCTTTCCGACTCCAGTTCCTATAAAATCAGAAATGAGTCACACTGATATAAAATTACAAACTCAATTTTCTCCTAGCATCCTAGCTACTTCGATCTATCCTTGTTCTTTTGAGAGTAAAGAAATAAAGAGATCATACTTAGTTGATGTTCATCTGGAGGCAAACAGGACATTGTACAGGATATTCACCTTGATAAACAGCATACCCTCCATTACTAAATATAAGAGTATTCTCCCATTTTCAATATCCTGAACTCAAAAATAAACTACATTTCCAGGATTACATTTAAGAAACACACCTTCAAAACCGGCATATCTTTGTAACAAGCGCCTACACAATCAGAGAAACAGAAATAATGAGAAATGCATTTACCACCTCTTGCAAACAATACGTTTAATTAAATGATAATCTTGTTAGAAACACTTCAGATTTTGCTTCAATAGCTGAGTTGGGGGAAAAAATGTAGTTAAGGACATTTTGAATAATGTGACCTAAATTGTGATTTGGGTCACGGTTTTAATAATAGATTTCCCTTTTTGGATGAAACTGCTCTCCAGGAACACCCACCAATCTGAAAACTTTGAAATATTACTCTGGATGAAATACATGAACGTCCAAATGTTCTCATGCTCCCTTGCTTAGCTTATAATTGTTAAAATACATCTTAATTTCGACTGAATCTTCAATTTTTCATCATTTGCTCTGTGTCTGCTATGACCTACCTTGGCCTAATTTCTCCATTCTGAACAGCTTTCTATATTTCTTTCAGCTATATATTTAAGAGGTAGCTAAACAGAAAGTTCTAGCTAATTGGAGTCATGTTTGCATGTTCTGGATGATACAAGCAGGAAGGAGTACATCCATAATATTGGGCCCAATGTTTTGTTTAACCATATATTTCTGAACTATGCATCTATTCTTTCTGCCCCATTTTTATTCTAAATGAATTTTCCACACTCTGGTACCATTCACAATGGATAATATCACTGACAGATGATAAGGGCTGGATTTGACTCATTTGAAGGGCACCAAGGTAATTAAAGCCTACATTAGTCATTCTATTATTTGAATGTCATGGAAGTAAAACCGTCATTATATGAGATCCCATTATAAGTATATTGATGCTTTCTTGCAATTCAAATAATTTTTCATTGTTGAAATGTATGACTTGAAATTTCTTGGAAAAGCTTGTATCTTGTGCTCACTTTCTGTCAAGAATGACATTTTTCATTGTAACATAATATTATTTAACAGCATCAGTCTAATAGAATTGGAAGGGATCTTAGAGGTATAGTCCAATGCCATGGTCAAACAGGAGACCATGTATCCATTCCAGACAAATGCCTGTCCAATTTCTTCTTAATTTAGAATAGAATAGCATAACAGTTGGAAGGGACCTTGGAGGTCTTCTAATCCAACCCCCTGCTCAGGCAGGAAACCCTATACCATTTCAGACAAATGGTTGTCCAATCTCTTCTTAAAAATTTCCAGTGTTGGAGAATTCACAACTTCTAGAGGCAAGTCATTCCACTGGTTAATTGTTCTAACTGTCAGGACATTTCTTCTTAGTTCTATGTTGCTTCTCTCCTTGAGTAGTTTCCATCCATTGCTTCTTGTCCTGCCCTAGGGTGCTTTGGAAAATAGTTTGACTCCCTCTTCTTTGTGGCAGCCCCTGAGATATTGGAACACTGCTATCATGTCACCCCTAGTCCTTCTTTTCATTAAACTAGACATACCAGCAATCGTTCTTTATATGTTTTAGCCTCCAGTCCCCTAATCATCTTTGTTGTTCTTTTCTGCACTCTTTTCTATATATTTCTATATTTATTTATGCAATTTAAAGGATACTCAACTTCCAATGATTCTGGGCAGCTTATAATTAAAAAGTAAGGAATAATCCAATAAGCAAACAAATAAAGTCCAAAAAGAGATCACAGACTGCCCAAAGGCAAACATTAACCTACAGTATCATCTATCAGATGCTCAACCATCTCAGGGGGATATCATTGCAGAAGGCAGGAATTACAACAGAAAAGATACATTTTTTGGAATCACTTAGAATCAATAGATAAAGAGATTTATTCCTAGAAACGCATAAGGTAAAGGTAAAGGTTCCCCTTGTACATATGTGCTAGTCGTTCCCAACTCTAGGGGGTGGTGCCCATCTCAGTTTCAAAGCCGAATAGCCAGTGCTGTCCGAAAACATCTCTGTGGTCGTGTGGATGGCATGACTAAATGCCGAAGACACACGGAACGCTGTTACCTTCCCACCAAAGTGGTCCCTATTTTTCTACTTGCATTTTTAACATGCTTTCGAACTGCTAGGTTGGCAGAAGCTGGGACAAGTAAAGGGAGCTCACTCTGTTACGCAGCACTAGGGATTTGAACTGCCAAACTGCTGACCTTTCTGATTGACAAGCTCAGCGTCTTAGCCACTGAGCCACCACATCCCCATTAGAAATGCATAAAAAGGTACAAAAATTAAAGATATTTGGGAACAGGGAGGAAAATGTAATAGAAACCTTTATTTGTTATACATTTATTTTTATTTTATTTTATTTTGTTTTATTATATTTCTATGCCTCCCATATCCCGAAGGACTCTGGGTGGCGCACAGCATATAGAAACATAGAGAAAACATCATATAAAAAAGATTAAAATTTAAGAAAACATAGATTAAAACATTTTAAAAAAATTTCAATCATACCACAGTCATGGGCCAACCAACTGTTGACAACAGAGGTCAATGGTCCCAGGCCTGTCGGAACAGCCAGGTCTTGGTAGCTTTCCGAAAGGCCAGCAAGGTGGGGATAGTACGGATCTTGGGCGGTAGTTGATTCCAGAGAGCCAGGGCCGCTACAGAGAAGGCCCTCCCCCGCGGACCCACCAGCCTACATTGTTTAGCTGACGGGACCTGGAGGAGTCCAACTCTATGGGCTCTTACCAGTCATTGGGAGGTATGTTGTAGCAGGCGGTCTCGCAAATAACCTGGTCCTGAGCCATGTGGGGCTTTAAAGGTCATAACCAACACCTTGAATACATAAGATTCATATCACAGTTATCCCAATTCTGCATATGACATCATTAAAACAAACAAACAACCTTGTGGAAATGAAGTCAAGTAAGTAGACTTCCCCAAAGCAGATGACTGAAAGCAGCAATAAACTCTTAAGTCATAAAGGACATGACTTTCTGAAAAACATGGAAATTTCTAGATATGGTTCTGCCACCCAACCCTGCTGAGAGTTTCTATCCAATGTGGATTTCACTGCATGAGAGCGTACCGGCAAAGAGCTCATGGCGTAGCTTGGGTGAGAACACCCTGTGGATTCCAGCCCCCCCGCACAGTCTTGAGAAGCCAATTAGAACTAGGAGTGGGGGGTCATTCGGAGAGATCGCTGTCCGGTATGTGAAGCTATGCTCCACATGCGTTGCCAAGCTAGACTGCTTGAAAATTAGATTGAGACAGACCTGGTGTTTGAAGTCTCAGGAAGTTTGTTCCCTCTCTTTGGTAGAAACATTGCAATGAACTTTGTGTAGATCCAGGATTTAGGATGGGAGCTGAGCCTGCCACATTGTCGTGCTAAAGGACCGAGTTAAACTGGGCCTCTGCAGGGCGGATCCTGGCTTTTTAAGATAGACTCGGTCCTTACTCTGAGTGGACGAGGACTACCCATCCTGAATGCTGGCTCCACCCAATATGGAGAAAGAATGAAGCTCATAGTTAGTTCTCTTGCTGAATCAATGAGCCTTAAAAATGCTCAACTTTGGACCAAGGAGAAAAATGTAGGAACTGTATAATAAAACTTTATATTGCAAGCAATTTTGAAGACATATAACTTGACGCTGCCTACAGCTCACACAAGAGAGCTACTCTGAATTGTTCAATACTAAATCATAATAATTTTGTTCCTTGGTGACTTGCTTTAGAGATTAAAGTGTACTTTAAAATCATTCTTTTATAAATTTATCTCTAAAAATGCAATCTATGCACAATCATTTAGCAACATACCCGAACATCTACATTTTATGGTTAAAAAGGAAGTACTATGTTATGAAACTGCTTTTGATTATCATTATTGTGTCATTAGCAGCACTTTGTAAATCAATGTGTAATTATTCCCAGTCTCAGAGTATTTATCAAATTCATTCTTAGATGAATCTGCATTTGAGTTGATGGAAATGGACTTGGTCAAATTACAATGTTTATGCAAGAAATGCAGCTTTGAAATTGGCACTCAGTCCGATGGGACTTTGCAAAATTACAGTGGGGACACAAACCTTAGGTCATTCATTTATTTGGCTATAGAAGACAAGCTCAGGATCCAAAAAGATCTTGACAGACTTGAACAATGGGCCCTATTCAACAACATGAAATTTAATGTGGAGAAAAGGAACGTTGGTTCTTACCTGACACGTTCGTTCTAGTTGCTTGGCTGGAGCATCCACATGTGGGTATTCCGTTGGTAGGAGACTGAGTTGTAACAATTCCCTGGTCACATCCCTCTGACTCCTTCAGTTTTTGCGACAAAGATAACAGGCAAGGAAAGTACCTATAACCAAGGCCACCACCCTGGACACCAGACCGCCAAAACCCAACTAACTCAGGAAGGAGTGGATGCTCCAGCCAAGCAACTAGAATGAACATGTCAGGTAAGAACAAACGTTCCTTCTCAGTTGCTATTGGCTGGAGCATCCACATGTGGAACATGCCCAAGTTAAGTCCCCCGTGGGTGGGGAACCTCCCGGTCCACAGTGGACGGGGTGGAAACTACCTGTTGTAGGACCCTCTTGCCAAAGGATGCCTCAGCCGAAGCATAAACATCTATCTTATAATGACACACAAAAGGAGAGAGGGATGACCAGGTAGCTGCTCTACAGATGTCAAGAATAGAGGCCTGAGTGGACAAGGCAGCCGAAGTAGCCGCACTCTTGGTAGAGTGTACAGTAATACACCCCGGTAGGGGAGTGGCACTCAACTGGTAGGCCGTAGCAATACAAGTCTTCAGCCAATGCCCAATAGAAGACGGGGTAACCTTCCTACCCATGGAGGAAGGTTGATAACTAACAAACAAGGCTTCCGTCCTCCAAAAGGATTCCGTGCATTTGATGTACCTGCGGAGGGCCCTCTGAATGTCCAAGGTGTGCCACTGACGTTCCCGGGGATGAGACGCCTCAGGACAGACATTTGGCAGAATAACCTCCTGGGCCCTGGGGAACCAGGAGTTCACCTTGGGCAGAAAGGAAGGGTCCAACCGCAGAACAACTCTGTCAGCGTGAAAAATACAAAGATCCGCACGTACTGACAGAGCAGCCAATTCGGAAATTCTCCTGGCAGATGTGATTGCCAATAGAAAAACAACCTTTAGGGTAAAGAGACGCAAATTGGTAGACCTAAGGGGCTCGAAGGGGGAGACCAGTAAGTACCTGAAGCACTAAAGACAAATTCCAAGAAGGATAGCAGTGAATCACAGGAGGTCTAAGATTGGCTGCCCCTTTCAGGAATCTCCTAATCCTAGGATGATGACCAAGGAGCTGACCCCCCTCCCCTGTCAAGACCATCGACAAGGCTGCTACCTGTCTACAGAGGGTGTTGGGAGACACCCCTTAGCCAGACCTGCCTGCAAAAATTCCAGGACCCTCGAGATTGAGGCCCCAACAGGGTCCAGGCCTTGTCTGTGCACCAAGTGCAAAACACCGCCCAAGTGGAATCATAGATGTGGGTCGTTGAAGGGTGCCTAGATGCTTGAATGGTCTTGATCATGTCAGCAGGCAGGTGTTCCCTCATCAGGCTCTCCTGCTCAAGTGCCAGATGGCCAATTGCAGCCATTGCGGGTCTGCACCATGGCCCCCTGGCTCAGCATGATCCTGTCGTCCGGAATCCTCCACGGCCTGGCCACCAAGAGACTGACCAAGTCCACAGGCATCTTGGCCAGTGCGGGGTGATGAGGAGAACTTCCGCACGTTCCTCCAGCACCTTTTGGATCACCCTGTGAAGAAGAGGAAGCGGGGAAGGCATAGACAAGCCCCCGAGGCCAGGGACTGCAAAGGCCATCAACCTATTCTGCACCGGAGCCTTGAGAAGAACCTCTGAAGCTGGGCATTGGATGGTCAAGCGGACAGGTCCACAACTGGCCTGTCAAACCTCCGGCACATCTCCTCGAACAACTCCAGATGCAGATGCCATTCGGATTGATAGATGGTGGTTCTGCTCAACCAGTCCGCCTGGAGGTTCAACTTCCCAGAAATGTGCTTCACCTTGATGGACAAAACATTGGTCTCTGCCCAACTGCCCAGTGCCTCCACCTCGCTCATCAAAATGCGTGAATGAGTACCCCCTGCTGGTTCACTTATGCCTTCGCTGCCATGTTGTCTGTCAGGATTAGCACGTAGTGGTCCCGAACCTCTTCCTGAAAATGCCTCACCGCCAGATGAATGGCTCGCAGTTCCAGACAGTTGATGCTGTTGCGGGCTTCCTCTGGTGACCACCTGCCCTGGATCATCCACTCCTGCAGGTGAGCTCCCCAGCCGAACAAGCTGGTGTCCGTGGTGATCGTCATCCTGGGGGGCTCCTTGAAAATGCACCCTGCGGCGAGGGCGTCGGAGGTCCACCAGGAAAGGGACCTGAGAACCCGTGGAGGCAAGCGTACCAACCACCTGGAATGTGCTCTGCCCGCCCTCTGTTCATCCTTATTGGCTTCAAATTTAGATACCACATGCTAAATAAATAAATACATAAAAGTATTTAGTTTGTGTAATTAAATTAAAAATATGAAGCCCCTGACACCATCAAAGCTGACACCAGCCAGAGCACAGAACAACTCAAAGAAGTAGCATAAGAAATATATGAGACACCTGGCCCATAGAATCACCAAGAGTCGGACACGACTTAATGGATAACACCCATCATCATTATCATCATGAAGCACTTTAGGTATAAAGTCAATGGAATGCACTCAGTCATTCTCTCTCGGGCTTATGAAGAAAGCAATGGCAAGCTACTTTCAAAACCTTGCCAAGAAAATTGCAGGGATTATTCCAGGCACTTTTCCAGCGTCAACACTGACTTGAGATATTAAAAAAAAAAATCCTGTTAGAATTACAGCCTAACTACTTCTACAGCTTTGTACTTCCAAAGTAAATATTTCTTCTAGTGTATTTGAACAGAGGTTTTTTTGTTGTTGTTTATTGTAGGGATCCTGGGCTTGCCAAGGAAGAGACTAATGGCTAATGGTCATGAGTGATGGAAGGTTGAAGTGAAATGTGGCAAATATTAGACAGCATTCTGCTTCAGTGCAAATGAAGCCATCTTTCTTGACCATACAGTATTTTTCATGAAAAGCAGATAGCTCCAATCAATCAATCAATTAATCAATTTAGAAATAATGTTTTAAACTGTTCATCTTAATACTGGTTCTATTTTAAGTCTACTCACCTGCTTGTATTTTCTTTATTGTTATTTTCTCCTTTTTCTCCTTTTTTTAATTAGTCTTCCCTTGCTTGTCTTTTTAATTGTACGTAGTGTTATTACTTGTGAACTTGATTGATTGATTGATTGATCATTTCCCTGAAATAAGAAGTTCAAGATACATCTCCCTTCCATTAAGCTTTACACAAAAGTAATACTTATTCACTAAATGTAATTTAATTTGAGACTATTGGACCATTTCGATCAATTTAGAAATTCTGAAAACCACGTTTCTTTTTGCCTTAAATGATTTCATGAAATTTTCTTTATTCATGTTGCTTCTATTACGACTACCTTCCCCAAATCAAGGAAATCCCCTAAGCACTAGTTAGTGGATTTTATCATGCCAAATGCTTGAATAGTTGGGAGAATAACTAGCATGTAAAGTACACCGTTGAAATTAAAATAAATGAACTGTCACCTGGCAGAACACAACAATATGCAAATTAAAAATAATTATAAATTATGCAAGTAATATCTTGGAAGCATGTAGAAAAAGCCCCTAGGATAAAGACACACACAAAGAAATAATTATAGCTTAATAATAATGATGATGATGGAAAACACTGATATAACTTTTTTTTAAAATCAGGCAGACAATAAATAGTATTCCAACTTAATTGACACCTTAATTATGGAAGATTATGTGAGATGTGGATGCCTGTTTTTATATATCCAATAGATTGGATGGATGGATGGATGGATGGATGGATGATGGATGATAGATAGATAGATAGATAGATAGATAGATAGATAGATAGATAGATAGATAGATAGATAGATAGATAGATAGATAGATAGATAGATAGATGATAGATAGATAGATAGATAGATACAAATATATGTTTTCTGAGGTTTTTGCGGGTGTTTGTATGTAGGTCTTTGGGTATTCGGGTTTTCTCCCGCGTGAAATTGGAAGTGTCTTGGCAACGTTTCGATGAAGTCTCATTCATCATCTTCAGGCTGGTGTCTTCTGCTTCCTGCTTCTAGGAGCAATGTGAGATTGCTGCTGTTTCTTCCTTTTAACTGCCACTGGGGGTTTGAACTGATAGGGTGGGAGCTTGGCTGTGTTCTGATTGGGTGGAGGTGTGTTCTGATTTGTTGGGGGCTTGGCTGTGCTCTCATTGGATGGGGGGTTGGCTGTGCTATGATTGGCTGGGGTGTCAGTTTGCTTCATGTATGGAATGGAGGGGTTTAGAGTGGCTAAAGATGCAGCTATGGTCTGGCTTCTGGTTTGTGGCCGTGCCTCATTGGTGTGGGTTTGGGTTTGTTTTTTGCATGGGTGTGTGGTGGTGACATCCTGTGTGGTTTTCGTGAGTGTGGGTCTAGTGTCATTCTTAGTGTTAGGGACTCGTTTGTCAACAAGTGCGGGTTTCCAAATGGCTGGTAGGCGGGAGTTGTCATCTCGTTTATTCATGCTGTGTGGGTGTTTTTCTATCTCGATGGCTTCTCTGATTATTCTGTTGTTAAAGTGTTCAGTTTTGGCGATAGTTCTAGACTTTTTAAAGTCGATTTCATGTCCTTGGCTTTGAAATGTTGGACCAGGGAAGAAGTTGGTTCTTCTTTTTTGACTGTGTTCTTGTGTTCTTCAATGTGTGCACTTATTCTTCTGTTGGTTTGTCCAATGTATGTGGTGGGGCAGGCGGTGCATGGAATTTCATATACTACTTGATTTTCTAACTCAATTTTGTCTTTGGGGTTTCTTAGGATGGTGGATATTTTTCGGTTTGTGCAGAATGCTGTCTTGATGTTGTGTTTGTGGAGGATCTTGCTGATTCTGTCTGTGGTGCCTTTTATGTATGGGAGGAGGGCTTTGCCGTTTTCTTGTTCTCTGTCTTGGATTTTAGTGGGGGTTTCTTTTTGGATTAGGTTGGTGATCTTATTTCTTTGGAATCCATTGGATGCTAGTACGTCAGTGAGAGTGTTTAGTTCAGTTTTTAGGTGTTGTTCGTCAGCTAGGCGTTTTGTTCTGGAGATGAGTGTCTTGGCTACGGAGTTGATCTGTGCTGGGTGGTGGTGTGAGAATGCGTGCAGATAGCGGTTAGTGTGGGTTTTCTTCTGGTAGATGGTGTGTCCTAGGGAGCCATTGGATTTCTTGTAGACTAAGACATCCAGGAAGGGAAGTTGGTTGTTAGCTTCTGTTTCCATGGTGAACTGTATTTTGGGGTGTAGGCTGTTGAGGTGTATGAGGAAGTTGTCCAGTTTTTCTTTCCTGTGTGGCCAGATTATGAAGGTGTCTTCTACATATCTGAGCCAGAGTTTGGGTTTGTGATCAGATTTTTCTAGAGCTTGGGTTTCAAAGTGTTCCATATAGAGGTTAGCAATGACAGGTGAGAGGGGTGATCCCATGGGTGCTCCTTCCATTTGTTTGTATTTTTGTCCGTTATAGATGAAGTATGTGTTGGATAGGCAGTGGTTGGTCAGATCTAGGATGTGCTTGGGGGGGTTGTATTTGTTTTGGATAGCTGTCAAGGCTTCTTTGATTGGCACTTGGGTGAAGAGGGATATGACATCGAAGCTCACGAGTAGGTCGCTGGGCTGTAAGTTTTGTTTCTTTATGATCTCTATGAACTGGAATGAGTTTTTTACATATGAGGTGATGGATTCTGCATAAGGTTGTAGTTGTTTTGTGAGAAATTTGGCTAGGTTTTGTAGTGATGAGCCTATGGAGCTGACTATGGGTCTAAGTGGGGTTCCTTCTTTGTGTATCTTGGGGAGACCATAGAGCTTGGGGCATCTGGATGATTTCTCTCTGGGAATGATTCTTTGCTGGATCTCTTCGCTGATGGGAGAGGCTTTTATTTTGGATCTAGTGGTTTTTTCCAGGTAGGTGGTGGGGTCTGTGTTTAGGGGTTTGTATGTGGAGTCTTGGAGCCCTTATTGACAAACGAGTCCCTAACACAAAGAATGACACCAGACCCACACTCACGAAAACCACACAGGATGTCACCACCACACTTCCACGCAATAAGCAAACCCAAACCCACACCAATGAGGCACGACCACAAACCAGAAGCCATACTACAGCTGCATCATTAGCCACTTTAAACCCCTCCAATCCATACCTGAAGCAAACTGACACCCTCCATGAAGATGTGGAACGACCAAGAACCAGAAGCCAAACAGCAACAATGCAGCTCACCAGCTCAAATGCCCCTGCAAGTCAGACTAACCTAAGAACACCCCCAGCCAATCAGAGCACAGCTAACCCCCCAGCCAATCAGAGCACAGCCAAGCCCCCAACCAATCAGAACACACCTCCAACCAATCAGAACACAGCCAAGCTCCCATCCTATCAGTTCAAACCTCCACTGGCAGTTAAAAGGAAGAAACAGCAGCAATCTCACATTGCTCCTAGAAGCAGGAAGCAGAAGACACCAGCCTGAAGATGATGAATGAGACTTCATCGAAACGTTGCCAAGACACTTCCAATTTCACATGGGAGAAAACCCGAATACCCAAAGACCTACATACAAATATATATACATACAAATATGTGTGTATATGTGTATGTATATGAATTTATTCTTTTATTAATGGTATTCATTTTTAAACCTTGTAAATTAAAGGGAAGGGAAGGGAAGGGAAAATATATGTGGAATCATCTGCATAGATAAAGAACATTTATCTGCATAGATAAGAACATTTAGAAATCCAGAAATCAGGGGGCCAAAGTAATAGCAGAAAGTACTTACTGCATTGTGATAGATTCAAAATTCATTGGGTGACAAAAGGTTTTTAATGGTTGATTTGATTTCATCTAATCTAAGTATAAAAGATTATCAGCTACTGACAAGTCAAATATATGTGCCCTCTTTAATTCTTCAATGCAGAATATATTGTCCCAGTACTTTACTTAATTCAGGTAAAACCCAATTTATTTAATTAGAAACTTTTGAATATATAGGGTTTCCACTCTGAAATCTAAAATCCTTTTCTATGAAGCAGATACAAAAACTCATTTTTAGACTGTTTTCTTCCTAGAATTCTATTGTATGTGTATTTCTTTTCATTTTTGAATGTAGCTGCTAGATAGGAATGTGTTGTAGGGAATTAATCTGAGTGAGAAATGTCAGTGGACACTTTTCATTCACCCAACCTATACGATTTACTTGATCCTTGCCTGTTTCTATATCAGCCTCTTTTACTCTGTACTACCATAATAGAGCAGATTGTTAACACATTTTCTGTTTTCCTTTTTGGGTCACTGTGACTTCGCTAATTCAAGTGCAAATTGAATTTTGTCGCATAAGGTTTAGGCTGAGGTCCAGTTGGAACCAAAGTTCCTTTATTCTTTTAGAGAAACATTTAGTTTTGTTCTAAAACTGATGTTATTCATGTTTTAAGGATTTCTGTGCTTTGATTTCTGTGCTTTGGGAGAGCTTTTGCTCTTCGATGCCACTGAGAAATAAGTAACAAATAACAGACATAAAAAATGAATGTTGATCAATAAAATAACGTGGCTATATGAAATTCTCAGCACTATTATCCTATTTTTACTCCAGCTGAAGAAGGGGAGAGGGAATCACTTTTGAGGAAAAAAAGGGAGAGGGGAAAAAAGAACATTTTTAGTGAATCTATATAGAATGGCATAAACTGTTTTGGAGACCTTGGTCTTCTTATAGAGACCTCCTGTATACATACAGTACGCTTGTCTTTGGCAGCGCCCTTTCACACAGACAAATAAATAATTTCACAAACTGAAACTCTGATACCAACATTGGACCAATTGGCCTCTCAATGCACTTACAGAAAGAAATGGCAACTTCTATCCAGATTAAAGTGAGAAAGATTGAAGACCATTTTCAGATGATCAGTCACTGGCTGGTTCTTCCAATGGTGCAGCCCTTTTCGTTGTAATTAAATATGTACATTTTGCAGCTGGTCACCTTTAAATTTAATCATAGTCCCATATTTCCACTTGTTTATTTTGAAAGTTAATAACAAGGTAACTTGATACTGTAAGCAACAAGCTTTATTCCTTGCGACAAGGCCCCGGTGACGGAATATTCTTATGTAAACGTTGACATTAAAAAAGGATCAGAGATGTTATTTCCAACTCATACTATAATGAGAAAAATATGCATTTAAAAATATTAATGTGAAAATGTTATTTACAGCCCAGAAAGAAGAATAATTCTGAGCATGGGCCTGCTTGTCCCTTTTTTATTATGGCTCTGCCAGGTTTCTGTAGTATCAATAGATAGGGCTATAAATAGTCTGAAGATTGGTGTTGTTGTTATAAGAATGTAGAAGTCTTGAGCATGTAAGCAGAGCTAATATACACAAATGGAAAGGAACTTGTTGGAAATAGTATTCAATGCCTGAAAGCACAACTTGGTGAATTGAGTTGAGAAATAACAGTCATTTTGAATCTGCAGGACCAAACATATAAGACCTAATAGGTATTAATGTGGATCAGGAATAGAATAGAATAGAATAGAATAGAATAGAATAGAATAGAATAGAATAGAATAGAATAGAATAACAGAACAGAACAGAACAGAACAGAACAGAATAGAATAGAATAGAATAGAATAGAATAGAATAGAATAGAATAGAAGTGTGACTGGACACACAAGGAATTTGTCTTGGTGCATATGCTCTCAGTGTACATAAAAGAAAAGATACGTTCATCAAGAATCATAAGGTACAACACTTAATGATAGTCCGGGTACAAATAAGCAATCAAATCATATTAGTAACTAGTCAATATAAATTGTAAGGATACAAGCAGCAAAGTTACAGTTATACAGTTATTGGTGGGAGGAGATGGGTGATGGGAATGATGAGAAGATTAATAGTAGTGCAGACTTAGTAAATAGTTTGACAGTGTTGAGGGAATTATTTGTTTAGCAGAGTGATGGCATTCGGGAAAAAACTGTTCTTGTGTCTAGTTGTTCTGATGTGCAGTGCTCTATAGCATCGTTTTGAGGGTAGAAGTTGAAGCAGTTTGTGTCCAGGATGTGAGGGGTCTGTAAATATTTTCACAGCCCTCTTTTTGACTCGTGCAGTATACAGGTCTTCAATGGAAGGCAGGTTGGTAGCAATTGTTTTTTCTGCAGTTCTGATTATCCTCTGAAGTCTGTGTCTGTCTTGTTGGGTTGCAGAACCAAACCAGACAGTTACAGAGGTGCAGATGACAAACTCAATAATTCCTCTGTAGGAATTATCAGCAGCTCCTTGGGGAGTTTGAGCTTCCTGAGTTGGTGCAGAAAGAACATTCTTTGTTGTGCTTTTTTGATGACGTTTTTGATGTTAGGGGTCCATTTTAGGTCTTGCGATATGGTAGAACCTAGAAATTTGAAGGTCTCTACTGTTGATACTGTGTTGTCTAGTATTGTAAGAGGTGGAAGTATCTTGAAAACTTGAAAACATCTTGAAAACTCAACAGACAATTGTGACCGAAGTCACTTTGGGGAGACAGCTTTGGTCTAGAATGGATGTCTATAAATAACTAGAAGAAAAGACATGCTTTTCCTTTCCTTTCCTTTCCTTTCCTTTCCTTTCCTTTCCTTTCCTTTCCTTTCCTTTCCTTTCTTTCCTTTTCCTCCTTTCCTTTCCCTTCTTCCATCAATTTTAAATAAAAAAACAAGAGGTCAACCTACAACAAAGCCTACCAAGAAACTGGTTTTGCTTCTCATACAATTATCACACTCAGATTTTCCTAGTATCACTGGAAAATAAACATGTTGACAGATGATTTGCAGAGGAACTAATAACCAAAACCTCTTGGTTTCCTTGCAGGGTTTGGGTAAATTGTTTCACAGATCAATGAATAAAAAGTGTATATGGTATGTCCCCTGGCAAACCAATAATATTTATAGGTATATGGTTCACCTGTGGCTGCCTGACTTCCTCCTTGTTTATTGCATAGCTTCTAAATAAGCAGATCTATTTTTAATCTCATACTCCTATATTGGAGGTTTATGTTTTAAGACACTGTTTCTTCCTTTATGTATGGTTGATGTTTGCTTTTTGTGTGTAGGGAGGGGAGATGGATAAGCAGAGGACTTTTGAAATCAGACTTCAATTTATATTGTAATTCAGACACCTATCAAAATATTTAGTCCTAGAAACACAACCTTTTACACCTCTTAGACAATCAAATCAAACCACTCCCTAGTACTCAATAGCAATAGCAATAGCACTTAGACTTATATACCGCTTCATAGTGCTTTACAGCCCTCTCTAAGCAGTTTACAGAGTTCAGCATATTGCCGTCAACAATCTGGGTTCTCATTTTACCGACCTCGGAAGGATGGAAGGCTGAGTCAACCTTGAGCCTGGTGAGATTTGAACAGCTGAACTGCTGAACTAGCAGTCAGCTAGAGTAGCCTGCAGTAGCTGCATTTAACCATTGTGCCACCTCGGCTCCTTTGTAGGAATCAATGTAGGAATTGATGTTCCAATGTATAAATTGTATACATTGATAGGAATCAATTCCAATGTAGGAATTGATTCATACAATGTTCCTCAATGTAGGAATCAAACCTGAAGATATTCTAATTGATGGCTATCAAACTGCTACCTGATGCCACCAGTTAAGGGCAGACTCTCACATCCCTGCATAATGTTCCTTTATTGATAATTCTGTCTTTCTGAAACTTTTTCTGAAAATGATGGGCAGTACATTGCCATATAGTGGTAAGGCTATTTACCTGTCTGCTCTGACTCAGAATCCTGTGGGTTATTTTTGACATTTTTTAAAGTGACCAGAGTCAAAGGTAGACTTACTCTTAAGATTTTGGGAAATATGGAGATATATGAGGAAAGGGCTTGTGGGAAGCCCCCCCCCCCCGCACTCGAAGAATGAAATATTTTGGGGGATATTAAAAGAGGCAGAATATTATATTTCCCCAAAGAAAAAAATGGAGAAACATGCTCCAGCCCCAATTTCCTGCATAGTAAAACAGCTTCCAGCAGAAATCTTTAGAGAGATGGAGATTTTGGGCCCCTTAAGAAATCCCAGCCAATCTATTCATAAACAAAACATCTTTTTTCCTCCCAGTTATTTTTAAACAAACAGACAAACAAACAACAGTTGATTTGGACAATTTTTGAAAAAAAAATTCTCCAGATTAAAGTTAGGTTCATGTAAAACACACACAATCAGAAGTTGCATTCTCTCAAATGTAAGCATTGTTCTGTCAAAATGTAAGCACATCTTCCAACATTGATTTATTGATGAACATTAGATTTATTTACCTCCCTTCTCACCTTGAGGTGACTTTGGGTGGCTCCCCTCTTGTCTTGCCTAGTCCACCATTATTATTTTTTTGCTTTTATATTCACATAAGTGGATTAATATGATTGAGAGAAACAGATTGGGGGGGGAAATGATTTGTTGTATGGGGAAAACTCTGGTTACGCAACCGGACTTGAAATCCTGGGCTTAGAAAGCTTAGAACTACGTCGCTTCAGCTTCAACCACAACAATACATGAGCACATAACAGATACAAACTCAAAGTGAACCACTCCAAACTTGACTGTAGAAAATATGACTTTAGCAACAGAGTGGTAAATGCCTGGAACTCACTACCTGACTCTATGGTTTCGTCACCAAACCCCCAAAACTTTACCCTTAGACTGTCCACTGTTGACCTCACCCGATTCCTAAGAGGTCAGTAAGGGGCGTGCATAAGTGCACCAGCGTGTCTACCGTCTCTGTCCTAATGTTCCCGCTTATCAGTAC
Source organism: Diadophis punctatus similis (assembly GCA_023053685.1). Lineage (NCBI taxonomy): Eukaryota > Metazoa > Chordata > Lepidosauria > Squamata > Dipsadidae > Diadophis > Diadophis punctatus. Next base: position 1,675,323 of record JALIGW010000021.1, read on the forward strand.
CCATCTTATGTATATAAACAATGTTTTATCTATGTATATTACCAACACGTACTTGACAAATAAATAAATAAATAAAATAAAATATGTCACCTACATGAAGCGACAGAGCACTGATGTCTTAGTTAATTAACGAAAGCGTTTTCCATTTGCTGAAAGTCCTCCAAAGAATTGTGTGCTTCATCTGTGAATTATGTGCACACACACGTGGGCGTGCTCACCCACACACATCCACATCCACAAATCATTTCTATGTGTCATATATATTTTTCAGTCAAAAATTCAAACTAAAAAGTGAAGTATTTATCAAACTACTCTTCCTGGAGCCAAATTGCTGCTTGGTAAGGAGCAATAGAATACCAACTGTGTTTCTTTTTTTTTTAAATTTAAACTTTTTTAAAAAAAATTAAATAAATTAGTTACTAAATTCATATGGCAAGGGAAAAAAGCCAGGATTAAATTAAAACTCTTGCAGGATACCAAAGATAGAGGAGGATTGGCATTACCAGAATGAGAAATTTACTACAACACAGCAACTTTAATTTGGATAAAAGATTGGATTGAATTAAAAAATAAAAGAATTTTAGTCATAGAAGGCCATAATCTGCAAATGGGATGGCCCGCATTTTTATGGGATGAGAAATATAAAACACATAGATATTTTCAGAAACTTATAATATGAAACGCTCTTTTGCAGACCTGGAAAAAAATAAAAAAGAATCATTATATAAAAAATCCCAATAGAAGCAGTGACATGCCCAACTTAATGGCCATTGACAAAATAATTAGATACAAGGATTTATTAAATGAGCAGTTAAATTTGAACAACAATTGGAACATGATATAGGCAGAGATGGAGATTGGTGGACATATACCCAAATTCAATCCAAATTTAAAGAAGATAAAAAATTATACGAAATACAGAAAGACCAGCAAGAATTGGATAAAATTATACAAGGGACCGAACAAAAATTAATTAGTAAAGTATATAAATTTCTACTGAGATATAAAATGGAAGAGGAGATAGTTAAAGAAACAATGATTAAATGGGCAAAATTTTTTAGATACAACATAGAATTAGAGAAATGGGAAAAAATGTGGATAACAAATGTAAAATAAACAATGTCTGCAGCATTTAAGGAAAATTAGCTGAAGATATTCTACAGGTGGCACCTCCCACCAGCAAGACTGGCAAAGATATATCCAAAGACCTCACCAACCTGCTGGAAATGCAAAATATCATATGGCACATATTATCATTTATGGTGGACTTGCCCGGAAGCAAAAAAAAATGGATTAAAATTAGGAAATGGTTAGTAGAAATAACAGAATAACACATAGATCTGAGGCCGGAGATATTTTTATTAAGACTACTGAACAGATAATATACTGTAATTGGTGCCACACCAAAATGCTGTGGAATGGTGTCATTTGTGATGTGGTCAAGAAGGGAGATGCCCGATATCCAACAGAACATTCGCCTTTCCATGGCATGGAGATAGCTTTCAGTCCCTGTTGTTGCTGTCCAGCATTTAATGCAACAGGGTGGATGGTTGTCTTGTAAATCTTAGATTTAAAATGGGTTGGCATTCGTCTGTCACATAACACACTACACCACTTTGATTTCTTTAATTGCTGTATTTTAAAGGGAATATTGAGCTGTAAGATCTACAGAGTAGTTCCTGGCTCACAATATGAACTGAAATACACAATAATATGTCCCATATTATTGTGTCTTGTATGTATGCAGAAGATATATGTATCTTCTGCATACATACCAAATAATCCAACAATATTCCCCACTTTAACCACACTTGTTTAACACCTGCATAGGAGTTGCAGTGACCTGTTTCATTGGATGGCAACAAAAAGATATTCTTACTGCCTGCTGCCATCTAGTATTTAATAGCTTGATAGATCAATTCTTGATGCGTTGGAATGCCTAGGGAGTATAAACACATTCTGTATGGTGATTGGTGACAGCTTTTCCTGTAAAATTGTTCAGAAATTAACTTCAGCTATAGAAATCAACAACCACTGTCCTTACAATAATGTACATTAGAACTATATAGACAGCAGAATAAGATAAACTTTTCTGGATAGCCATTAAAGGTACGTTCTCATGACAGCATGATTCATGTTGATATGCCTTGCCAGTTCAGATACAGGAGAAAAACATCACAAAGTGGCTATTTGGATGAGTCAGTATTAAGCTTCCAATATGACAACTGACCAGAAGCCAAAATCTAGTCAAATGTATACATTGGTGTTGACTGCCCATTAGTAGGCATTCTTATCTTTGGATGTTTGGCAAATGAATGGAGACAATAAAGGTCTTTAGAGATTTCTAAAGTTGCTGTCTAGTCTCTTTCCTCTTCAATAAGAAAAAGACTGTCTCAAGCTTCTGCTACTATCTATTAAGCCTTCCATTGATTGTCCATCCCAAGTATCATTACCTTCTTAGTAAGATATGCAAGAGAAGAGGCAGTCTTGGTAAGATATGCAGGGGGGAAGAGATCCAGAGTCTGTGGGAACGCTATCCCCAAAATAATCTTGTACATGCAGATCTATTTGGGAGTAGCCTGTTAGTGGAATTTCAAGGGAATGCAGCTTACATCACCTTACATGTCTTCATGGTCATTTCTGCTTGCCTTGGACCTTGACTACTGCTAGAACTTGGACTTGAATTCAAATTGAAAGTTATTACTATGAGCTTGACTAATGAATATGCCCATGATTCACTACCTAACATTAGGCAGAAGAAGTCAGCAACGAGATTATTAAAAGCTGTGCTACGCTTCACATTTAAGTCATCACTTGGCCTGAGGAGTCAAGAAGAGAAGAATGGAGAAATGAAAGCATTCTTCCAACCAACCTTCATTTCCTTCCCTCTCTGTTTTTTTATGAAAGGAAAAAATGGGGTGCATGTAGGATAGTAAAATCTGTTTTTAGTTACCATGTAAAGATAAAGGTAAAATTTTCTCTTGTTCAGTCATATCCAACTCTAGGGGATGGTGTTCAACTCCGCTTCTTAGCTGAGGGAGCCAGAGTTGTCTGAAGACACTTCAGTGGTCAGGTGGCCAGCATACCTGTACACTGAAGGGAATGCTATTACCTTCCCACCAAAGTGATATCTATTTATCTACTCGCATTTGCATGCTTTGAAACTGTTAGGTAGGCAGGAGCTGGGACAATGGGGGTATTGTGTGGTTCTCAGGTCTTGAACCTGGGCTATCAGCTGACAAGCATATTTATTTATTTATTTATTTATTTATTTATTTATTTATTTATTTATTTATTTATTTATCTATCTATCTATCTATCTATCTATCTATCTATCTATCTATCTATCTATCTATCTATCTATCTATCTATCTATCTATCTATTTATTTATTGTGAGATTTATATACCGCCTCACAGTGCAAGCACTCTCTAAGCGGTTTTCACCAGTAAGCAATATATATATTTATATATTACCCCCCAACAATCTGGGTCCTCATTTTACCTACCTCGGAAGGATGGAAGGCTGAGTCAACCTTGAGCCGGTGAGATTTGAACCGCTGACCTGCGGATCACAGTCAGCTAAAGTGGCTTGCAGTACTGCCTGAAACCGCTGCGCCACGTCGGCTCATTATCCATAGTTAACATCCATTTAACCACTGAGCCATCATGCCTCCAGTTACCATATAAAATAACAAACAACTGATAGCCTATATGGGTCTCAGCATGCTTATTCTTTATTTAGAATGTAACCTAAACTTTTTTCTCTCTCTCCAGAGAATGCAAGAGGTCCTATCTGAGCTGGTCAGAATTTATATTATGGCTGTCGTAAGCTGCCACAATATAAATGTGAAGCCTGTAAAAATGTCATGTGGATTTGGCTGAAAATGTAGTTTCTCATGCATTGATGGAACAAAAAGCAACCACTTCCATCTGTCTTTATGGTGAACGGGAAGAATGTTTTAATAGTTCCACTAGGTGTGTGACATTTAGTCAATTTAAGATGAGTCACTGATGTACAGGACTTAAATATTTTACTAACCAGTTCTATAGACCAGATTTATAGACGAGAAATCACATTTTTCATAATCTTTTCAAAACTCTCTCTCTGTGTGTGTGTGTGTGTACACACACACACACACACTCACACACACTCAAACACACACACAAGTCAAAGGGAAAGCTTCAGTCTGTTCAGTTTTTTCCATTGCAGTGAAAATATTTCAGAAGTCATATGTTTTCCATTCCCAAGGCTATTTCTTAACAAATGCCCCTGTTCTTGGATCATAGCTAAATTTCTTAACAATTTTTTCTCCAAGCAAAATGCTTGGTTTCTCCTGCTCCTCTTGTTAACATCCATCTACCTTATTTTGTTCACATTAAGGCAAATATTCTTTCCTTCCATCTGATAACTCCGATTTCTCCCTTTCTTAAACCACCTGGTATGGGTGTTCTGCAGAGAGAAGAATGAGAGTAAATGCCATTATGTGTTTCACAATGTCAGCATGCAACAATATCGGGAATTATACATTTTGGGTCGGTTTCAATTGACCGTCTTTTCCATGGACTTCCCCTAAAGTCAGACCAACTATACCAGCGGTTCTATAAAATAAAATTTCAATCATACTTTATTTTTTTTTTTGTCAAGTACGTGTTAGTAACATACATAGATATAACATTGTTTATATACATAAGATGTATATAAGAGGGAACATTAGGACAGGGATGGTAGGCACGCTGGTGCACTTATGCACACCCCTTACTGACCTCTTAGGAATCAGGTGAGGTCAACAGTGGACAGTCTTAGGGTAAAGTTTTGGGGGTTTGGTGACAAAACCACAGAGTCAGGTAGTGAGTTCCAGGCATTTACCACTCTGTTGCTAAAGTCATATTTTCTACAGTCAAGTTTGGAGCGGTTCACTTTGAGTTTGTATCTGTTGTGTGCTCGTGTATTATTGTGGTTGAAGCTGAAGTAGTCATTGACAGGAAGGACATTGTAGCAGATAATTTTATGAGCTATGCTTAGGTCATGCTGAAGGCGACGTAGTTCTAAGCTTTCTAAGCCCAGGATTTCGAGTCTGGTTGCATAAGGTATTCTGTTTCTAGTAGAGGAGTGGAAGACTCTTCTCATAAAGTATCTCTGGACAAATTTCTAATGAATTTATGTCTGATATGCGATGTGGGTTCCAGACAGATGAGCTGTATTATTATTGCTGATCACTGGCCCAGACGTCATTATAAATTTTCTATGGAAAAAGAGCAAGTACTTTTTTTGAAAGAGGCTTTAAAAACAATCTTTCATAAGAGTGACCAGGAAATGAAGAGAATGAATCTGATTTCCATTTTTTTAAAATGTATGAGGTCTTCCACAATATAGCACAAAAGATCTGAATAGACTTTAGAATATAGATACAATCTTTGTAGAGAACATGTTAGGCTCCGTTGATTGCTGGCAAATGTGGAAGTACAACACAGTAGACTTGTATCCCATTTTGGCAGAAGGGTGTAGGCATAACATTGAAAATAAATAAAATGTATGCTTCTAAGGCTGTAAGGAGTCTTATACGTGATGCTTGCTATTACAATTCCAACATTATTCAGTAATCTACTTCATGTTTTCTTTCCAGAGGAACAAAAGATTCTGCTTATATTAGCAGAATCAAATAATGTCAAATATTGGCTTCCAATGCATTTTCATCCAGCTGATCTAAGTATCATTTTGTGTGTGTGTGGAAGAAAAAACATTCAGCTGGCTAAAGAAACTCATCCTGTCTTAAATAAATGAAGAAACATCACAAACCAGCTTACTCTGCTCTGAATGTCGGTTAAGAATAAGATATTGAATGGTCACATTCACTATACAAGAACCTTTTAATGTAATATATCCTATTTTATTGCATCAACAGATTGACATCTCCCTGAAAAAAAAGGAACGATTTTAGTATCAAGAGATGCTAAGTTTTGATCTGTATAGAACTTTGTATCTCATTTGAAGTAAAATGATATTTAATGCTCTCATGAAATGTGAGACAATTGCAAAACTGAGTCTGAATACTGAGTGAAAACATATTTTTCTCTTCTTCCAGGAAACTAATCCTGCAACAGTAATTACCTTAATCTTTAGATATTTCTTTCATTTTGAGCCCAATAGATGACCTTTGAGAAAAGTTATTTTACTGCAAAGGAAACAAACCCTGAATGTGGAAAAAAAAATAAGTTGGAAGAAAGTATTTTTTAAAGCATGTCATTTAACTATCACAGATTACTAATGATAAATATACAGTTTAATTAAACCTTTGGCTATTAAAAGATAAATCTGGTTAAAATAGGAAGTTAAAAATTGTTGGATGGTGATTTTATGCTGATATCACAAAGAGATTTGTAAATCATTTTTGAAATGTAAAATCCTGGGAGACAACAGTTTAGCTTTGAAACAAAGCTATTAGTATATCAGTATGTAATATATTAATATATTAATAAATAATTAATATATTAATAATATATTAATATATTAATAATATATTAATAAATAATTAATATATTAATAAATAATTAATAAATTAATAAATTAATATATTAGTATGTAATATATTGATTAGTGTTTCTGAAACACACATGATAGGGAAAACTGTGTACAAAAAGTGTATGTTGCCAAAGTTGCATATAAGAAGCTGCCCAATAAGCATAGCCATTCAAGTGGCATATAAATTTAGGTTTGAAGGGGGGGGGGCGATTAGCACAACACCTTAAGATAATAAATGTAAATTTGGAGGAAGGAATTATTATTATTTTTTTGCTTTTATATCTGGAAGAAAGGAATTCTATGGAAATCAGTGCAACACTTACAAAGACGCATCAATATAATCTATTCTTTCAAGGAGAACATTTTTTTTCTTTAAATCTTATTTATAAACAAAAGAAAGGGTGTCATATTTAATGACTGGGAATATCTTTCTGATTAATTGATGTTTTAAAGATATACATGCTCAGCTTTGTAATGCAAGTAAAGGGAACACAGCACATGGTCTTTGGTTCACCTCATCAATTAAGCCACCATTGCTGATGTCATTGTTTCTAGTAATAATACAACTGAATCCTTCCTTCTGTTTCCAATATTCAAAATGCTATATATATAATGCATTATTTCTTGTAGCCATCCTGCCTCTGGTCTCTTGCAGTCTAGTTCCTTTTACACAATGCTCAGGAAGTTGTGTCAGTTGACATACTGCTCTGTTATTCTGTTTGGCTTCCCTTAACACCTAACAAACCCTAATAAATTACACATTTTATATCTAACTCAAGCATACATAAATATTATGCGTTTGCTTCTGAAACACTCTATTAAGGGATTAACTCATCAATTTGAGCAATCCCAGTAATTATTTCTAATTTATCTTTTTTTAAAAAAATATTGTGAAATTTATGTACAGATTTTGCAATAAAAATGTAATGTTCCCCACTGATCTTCCAATCAAATAGATGAATTTAGAATCGGCATTCTCTTTTTAAATAGAACCAACATTATGGATGATGATGATGATGAAGGTGGTGGTGGTGGTGGTGGTGGTGGTGGTGGTGGTGGTGGTGGTGGTGATGGTGATGGTGATGGTGATGGTGATGATATTATGGTTGGTCACAGAGTCAACCAGATACTAGGACTGGATTTGGCATCTTTATCCACCCATCAAGTCCTTCCCAAGGATCTAGGATAGGCAAGTATTGTTTGATAGCATTAAAGGTATCATCAAAGGATATAAGCTGTTTCAAGTAAATTTGCCTTTGCAATTGGTTGATCAATGCTGGTGGTATTCAAAAGACGCTCCAGATGCTTGGAAACGCCACCACTGTCTTTGCTTTCTTGCCACAGTAGTTCTATTTTATATATTGAGCTATATGTACTACAAATTTGATGACTTCCCCTTCTATCCCCTCATCCAGGCTATTTATGAAGATATTGAAGTGCCCTGTCCCCAAGACCGAAACTTGAGATATCCCATTGCATGCTTCTCTCTGCATAAATGTAATTCCATTGAGAACCACACCTTGAATGTGGCTGGTCTATCTGCAAATCTATCTGGTGGTGATACTGTCTATCCCACATTATTCTATCTTACTAAGAAGTAAGTGGTGGTCTATTTTATCAAATGTCTTACTGAAATCTAAGTACACTATATCAACAGTATTTCCATGATCCACTAATTTAGTAGTTTTATCGAAGAAGTCAATAAAGTTTGTTTAGCACAACCTTCTTTTAACAACTCATGCTGACTTCTAGTAATGAGCTTATTCATTTCTAGATGTTCATAAATCCCCTACTTGATTATCTCTTCCAGGATTTTCCCAGGTATTGATGTTGGGCTGATTGGTTTATAGCCGTGATGGCGAACCTATGGCACGTGTGCCACAGGTGGCATGTGGAGCCATATCTGAGGGCACGCAAGGTGTTGCCCTATGTCAGCTCCAGCGCATATGTGCATGATGGCCAGCTGACTTTTGGCATTCCAGAGGGTGGGGGGAGGCTGTTTTCAGGCTTTAGGAAAGCCTCCGAAGCCTGGGGAGGGCAAAAAACAGACCCAACAGGTCTACTGGAAGTTCACCAATGAACTTCCGGTTGGGCCGTTGGGCCATTTTTCACCCTTCCCAGGCTTCAGGAAAGTCTCCTAAAGCCTGGGGAAGGCGAAAAATGGTCCAACACCATTTTTCGCCTTCCTCAGGCTTCAGGAGGGTTTCCTGAAGCCCGGGGAGGGCAAAAATGGCCCAATGGCCCAACCGGAAGTCAAACTTCAAGTAGGCCCATTGGGCTGTTTTTTGCCTTTTCCAGGCTTCAGGAGGCTTTCCTGAAGCTTGGGGAGGGCAAAAAACGGCCCAATGGGCCTACTGGAAGTCCGAAGGCTTCAATGAGGTCTGCGCACATGCGCGGGAGAAGGCATTGCATTATGGGTGTGGGCACGCACGCGCGCACCCTTGTTAAGATATTCATGAACTGGGAGAGCCATGTTTACAAGATTAGCCAATGAATAGGCATAGCAACTAAGTCAGCCAATGGGAGTTAAACACATCTGAGTCTGTGTAGAGAATCGAAACTGAAAACTTAAGCTTAAGGCTGGGCGTGGCTCAGCCCACTCTGTACTCTCTTGCCCACTCTGTGCTTGTCTGCTCTGCTGAAATGAAACTAACTCTCCTGCTTGTGTTTTACTTTTAACTGTTGCTACATTGAAGAAGAACTCTGCTAATGGTATTGTATATATGTGTGTATATATACACATAAACATAGTAATATTATATATATATATATATATATATATATATATAT
>JALIGW010000021.1:1687133-1729633 GCA_023053685.1 Diadophis punctatus similis
CGTGAAATTGGAAGTATCTTTGCAACGTTTCGACGAAGTCCCATTCGTCATCATCAGGCTGGAGTCTTCAGCTTGCTGCTTCTAGGAGCAATGTGAGATTGCAGCTGTTTCTTCCTTTTAACTGCCACTGGGGGTTTGAACTGATAGGGTGGGAGCTTGGCTGTGTTCTGATTGGGTGGAGGTGTGTTCTGATTTGTTGGGGGCTTGGCTGTGCTCTGATTGGATGGGGGGTTGGCTGTGCTATGATTGGATGGGGTGTCAGTTTGCTTCATGTATGGAATGGAGGGGTTTAGAGTGGCTAAAGATGCAGCTATGGTCTGGCTTCTGGTTTGTGGCCGTGCCTCATTGGTGTGGGTTTGGGTTTGCTTTTTGCATGGGTGTGTGGTGGTGACATCCTGTGTGGTTTTCGTGAGTGTGGGTCTAGTGTCATTCTTAGTGTTAGGGACTCGTTTGTCAACAAGTGCGGGTTTCCAAATGGCTGGTAGGCGGGAGGTGTCATCTCGTTTATTCATGCTTTGTGGGCGTTTCTCTATCTCAATGGCTTCTCTGATTATTCTGTTGTTAAAATGTTCAGTTTTGGCGATAGTTCTGGTCTTTTTAAAGTTAATTTCATGTCCTGTGGCTTTAAGATGTTGGACCAAGGAAGAAGTTGGTTCCTCTTTTTTGACTGAGTTCTTGTGTTCTTCAATGCGTGCACTTATTCTTCTGTTGGTTTGTCCAATGTATGTGGTGGGGCAGGCGGTGCATGGGATTTCATATACTCCTTGATTTTCTAACTCAATTTTGTCTTTGGGGTTTCTTAGGATGGTGGATATTTTTCGGTTTGTGCAGAATGCTGTCTTGATGTTGTGTTTGTGGAGGATCTTGCTGATTCTGTCTGTGGTTCCTTTTATGTATGGTAGGAGGGCTTTGCCGTTTTCTTGTTCTCTGTCTTGGATTTTAGTGGGGGTTTCTTTTTGGATTAGGTTGGTGATCTTATTTCTTTGGAATCCATTGGATACTAGTACGTTAGTGAGAGTATTTAGTTCGGTTTTTAGGTGTTGTTCGTCAGCTAGGCGTTTTGTTCTGGAGATGAGTGTCTTGGCTACGGAGTTGATCTGTGCTGGGTGGTGGTGTGAGAGTGCGTGCAGATAGCGGTTAGTGTGGGTTTTCTTCTGGTAGATGGTGTGTCCTAGGGAGCCATTGGATTTCTTGTAGACTAAGACATCCAGGAAGGGAAGTTGGTTGTTAGCTTCTGTTTCCATGGTGAACTGTATTTTGGGGTGTAGGCTGTTGAGGTGTATGAGGAAGTTGTCCAGTTTTTCTTTCCCGTGTGGCCAGATTATGAAGGTGTCATCAACATATCTGAGCCAGAGTTTGGGTTTGTGATCAGATTTTTCTAGAGCTTGGGTTTCAAAGTGTTCCATATAGAGGTTAGCAATGACAGGTGAGAGGGGTGATCCCATGGGTGCTCCTTCCATTTGTTTGTATTTTTGTCCGTTATAGATGAAGTATGTGTTGGATAGGCAGTGGTTGGTCAGATCTAGGATGTGCTTGGGGGTGTTGTATTTGTTTTGGATAGCTGTCAAGGCTTCTTTGATTGGCACTTGGGTGAAGAGGGATATGACATCGAAGCTCACGAGTAGGTCGCTGGGCTGTAAGTTTTGTTTCTTTATGATCTCTATGAACTGGAATGAGTTTTTTACATATGAGGTGATGGATTCTGCATAAGGTTGTAGTTGTTTTGCGAGAAATTTGGCTAGGTTTTGTAGAGGTGAGCCTATGGAGCTGACTATGGGTCTAAGTGGGGCTCCTTCTTTGTGTATCTTAGGGAGACCATAGAGCTTGGGGCATCTGGATGATTTCTCTCTGGGAATGATTCTTTGCTGGATCTCTTCGCTGATGGGAGAGGCTTTTATTTTGGATCTAGTGGTTTTTTCCAGGTAGGTGGTGGGGTCTGTGTTTAGGGGTTTGTATGTGGAGTCTTGGAGTAGGTTGGTTAATTTGGTTTGGTAGTCAGATGTGTTCATAACCACCGTGGCGTTGCCCTTGTCTGCTGGTAGGATTATTATGCTGGTGTCTTCTTTCAGGTTACGTAGTGCAGTCTGTTCCTCTTTGGGTAAGTTGCTTTTGGGTGGCTTGCTGGTGCAGAGGATGTTGGTGATATCGAGTCTGATTCTGTTAGCATCGTCGGGGTTGATTTTGGTCAGGCTGGTTTCAACTCCGCATATAATGGTTTCAGTGGGGATGTGTTTGGGAGCGACTGCAAAGTTGAATCCTTTGGAAAGGACATTGGTTTCGGCTTTGCTGAGGATCCTATCTGAGATGTTATGCACTGTTTGTTTCCTGTGTGGCTGTGAGGGGGGAGGGGTTTGTTTCTGCTGTTCTTGTAGTCTTCGGAGTTTGTTGGTGTGTGTGTCTGTCTTGAGGGTAGTCTGTGTTTCGGCTCTCCAGACGGCGAGTTGTTTGGATTTGTCCCAAAGTGTGGGGTGGATCTTGTTGCTGAGTTCGAGGTGTAGTGTGAGGAGATCTTTGTTGATTCGGTCTAGGAGGAATCTTTTTGTGTGAAGTTCATTTCTGATTAGGGCCAGTCCTGTTCTTTTCAGGATGCGTTTGGTGGCTGCAGAGTTGGAGTGGTATTTCAATTGGAAGCATTTGGGGATAACATTTTGATCACGGCAGTTGCGTAGGAACGCAAGGTCACATAAAATGGAAGCTCTTTGGACTTCAAGTTTTTCATAAGTCCTGGTCAGATGGTGGATATCCTCCCCGTAGAGGTACGATATTTGTTTTCTGAGGTTTTTTTTTTTCTGAACATTTTAACAACAGAATAATCAGAGAAGCCATTGAGATAGAGAAACGCCCACAAAGCATGAATAAACGAGATGACACCTCCCGCCTACCAGCCATTTGGAAACCCGCACTTGTTGACAAACGAGTCCCTAACACTAAGAATGACACTAGACCCACACTCATGAAAACCACACAGGATGTCACCACCACACACCCATGCAAAAAGCAAACCCAAACCCACACCAATGAGGCACGGCCACAAACCAGAAGCCAGACCATAGCCTGCATCTTTAGCCACTCTAAACCCCTCCATTCCATACATGAAGCAAACTGACACCCCAGCCAATCATAGCACAGCCAACCCCCCATCCAATCAGAGCACAGCCAAGCCCCCAACAAATCAGAACACACCTCCACCCAATCAGAACACAGCCAAGCTCCCACCCTATCAGTTCAAACCCCCAGTGGCAGTTAAAAGGAAGAAACAGCTGCAATCTCACATTGCTCCTAGAAGCAGCAAGCTGAAGACTCCAGCCTGATGATGACGAATGGGACTTCGTCGAAACGTTGCAAAGATACTTCCAATTTCACGCGGGAGAAAACCCGAATAACCAAAGACCTACATACAAACACCCGCGAAAACCTCAGAAAACATATATATATATATATATATATATATATATATATATATATATATATATATATATATATATATATATATATATATATATATATATATATATATATATATATATATATATATATATATATATATATACACATATACACACACACACACACACACACATACACATACATATACATATATACATATATACATATATACACATACACACATACGTACATACATACATACAATATATATATACATATATACATATATACACATACATACATTATATATATATATATATATATATATATATATATATATATATATATATATATATATATATACATACATACATACATACATACATACATACATACATACATACATACATACATACAATATATATATACATATATACATATATACACATACATACATTATATATATATATATATATATATATATATATATATATATATATATATATATATATATATATATATATATATATACATACATACATACATACATACATACATACATACATACATACACATACATACATACATACATACATACATACATACATATATATATATATATATATATATATATATATATATATATATATGTAGGATTTTTTGCTGATAAATGAAAATAAAGGGAGACTATTATAGATCTATTTCGAGCTTATTTTGCTCTCGTCAGATAGCCATACCCCTTACTGGTATTTGAACCCCGGCCGGCTGCCTTGCAGGGCAGCAACTTAACCACTAGGCCATAGGCTCTGTTCCCAATCAGCTCTTTCACCAGGAAAGGGTTATATATGTTTTTCTGTCGTGTTATCCTGGTGTACCCAAATATGGGAGAGAAAGCATCACAGCTTCCATTTTTTGCCTTTCAGCCCCTCACTGGGACCATCCAGGCTGTTTTTTACATAGCCGACACACTAATCTATATGTGTAGGATTTTTTGCTGATAAATGAAAATAAAGGGAGACTATTATAGATCTATTTCGAGCTTATTTTGCTCTCGTTTTTTATTATATTATATATATATATATATATATATATATATATAATATTTCTCTGTTGTTCCAGAGGTGGGTTCCTGCCGGAGCTGTCCAGTGCGCAGCTCTGGTAGGGAGCGGCGGATTGAGCAACCGCTCCTGAGCCCTCTCTGCCGGTCCATCGCGCACGTCGCCATTTTTTCCTGTGAATTTTTGGCTGATTTTTGCTTCTGCACATGCATGGAAGCAAAATTGTGGCAAAATCTCATGAGGGGACGTGCGCGTGAGAGAGATTTTGGCGCAATTTTGCTTCCGTGCATGCGCAGAAGCAAACTCGCACAAGGGGGGCGCGTGCATGTAGTGAGCGCACACGCACCCGAACCATGGAGATGCGCGTTGCAGCGCACTGGCACTGGTAAGGCAGCAACCCGCCATTGTGTTGTTCATAATTTACATTCGTATAAATATACATTGTGTGAATGTGTATGTATATACATACAAACAAAGAACAGGATGTAAGACTATGTTTATGAATTTATACACTGCCATTCATTCCAAACACTAAGAGATTTATATACTGGGTTATATTTTCACCTCAAGTGTTTTAAAGATAATTGTCTTCTTAACAGTAATCACGATTTTCAGTTAGCACACAGTATTTATTTATTTATTTATTTATTTATTTATTTATTTATTTATTTATTTATTTATTTATTTATTTATTTATTTATTCATTCATTCATTCATTCATTCATTCATTCATTCATTCATTCATTCATTCATTTATTTATTTATTTATTTATTTATTTATTTATTTATTTATTTATTTATTTATTTATTTATTTATTTATCTATCTATTTATTTAATTTATTTTTCATATTTCTAAACCTTGGAGATGGCACCTTAAAATCATTCATTTTTAGTAAAATGTATAGCTTTTGGTTAAAAAAACCTCAGGAAGACAGATCACACAAATATCAAGTAAATAAAATTTCTAGACAGCTCTGTTATTTTTTATGATAGGGACAGTAACAGTCCTATAAATTCCACCTAACAATAGGTTAAAAATAGAATACTTCTGTGATAGAAAATGACAAGTTTTCAGATATCTTCATCACAATAAATATGGCTAATGGCAAGCATCTATGTAAAGGAAAACTACTGACAGATGTTGCTATGTTCATAAATCAGAACTTTCATCTTATATACATGAATATATTTCTTTTTAAAACATGGCCTGAAACTATTTGATTTAATTAAATTATCTCAAAATTAATTGAATTTCATCTCAAATGAATCTCTCTCTTCCTCTCTCTCTCCCCCCTCTCTCTCTCATACACACAAACACACAAACACACACACACACATACAAAAGGGCACACAACCACACAGCCACACACACACAAAGATACATAAAAAACTACAGATTTCAATGACACAAATCTTTTATTGTTAACAATAAAAGAAATAGATTCTTCAGAAAATTTCTACATTTTAGCATTCCCAATTTTGAATCTGGTTACAGACATAGATTCCCCAAATTATTTTTAAAACACAAACAGTTTTTATTTTAAGAAACCATGGTTTACTAATAAACCATGGTTTACTGTCAAAACATTATTTGTCTGCTTCAGAATAACTCTTTTTGTTCTACACTGATTATTTCAAATGTGTGTAATAAATTCATTAGATACTACATTTTTAAAATAATTTTAGTCTTCTCTGTTCTTTTTTCTTCTTTTGATGTTTTATTCTAATTAGTTAAGAAAGGTCATTTGCCTAATCCACCTTTTAATTTGAATTATTTTGTCTGAATTCCAATATACTTTTTCATCAAAGAAGATCGGGCTTTTGTTCAACCCTAATTAATTGACATTATAATTTTAGTTAAAGAAAATGGAAATTTGTTCTCTTACATTTCTGTTCTTTGTTCTATGTCTAAAAATGAGGAAATTGCTTACATTATTTAATACTAATTTGCTCTTTTTCCTGTCTCTTCCGCTAGTACAATTAAATTGTAGATTTTCAAAACTGCAGCTGAGTCTCAATACCATGAGTGATTATCACCTCATGTAGAAGGTGATACCCTTGGTATTTTGCGATTTCAAATGAAGCTGATAAGTACTAATTCTAACAAAGAAATGTTGGAAAACATTGCATGAAAGCTTAAGAACTCATTGTATGTCTATCTAGCACTGATATAAAGTGAATGACTTGTTGGGAATATTCACATTCAGGATTTCTGAGATAAGTAGCTTTCTCTGGTAAAAGGCACTATGACACAGTGATATATGCTTGCCTTTGTTATGGATTGGATTTGAGTTTTTCCCATTCATTTATGTACGTTTATCCCTTTCAGTCTGTTAGATGTGGGCTGTTGTGGCCTGCCAGCAGCCCGTGCAGCTTGTAGCGGATGCCGCCCAAGAAGAGGCTGATGTGGTGATGCGCCAGTGGCCTGTGTAACTGGCACCCGAGTCGGACAGTGAGGACGCTAGAAAGGACTTGGTGCCAGAGGCAGAGATTCAGCCAGGGCCTTCAGAACCTCCAGAAACTCCCAACAATGACAAGGAAGAAGAGGAAGAGCCTATTCTCAATGCACGGGCAGAACTGCCAAAAGGCAGGAATGATTCCTGAGGAGGAGGTCTCCTCAGGAGTAGGCTTGGGGCTAATTGGCCACTCCCTTAGCCTATTTAAGGGATGATGATGCAGGCAGCACTTTGCAGGAAACAACGTTCATTTCTATGCCTTCGTGTCTGGACTTCAGAAATGTCTGCTCGGCTCTGGTTCTCTCTCTTGGCATTTTTCCTGCAAAGTGCTTCTAGGCATTTTGCCAACCATTGTAAGCTTCCTGATATCTCCAAGACTGTTTGCTCAGACTTGATTTATTGTTTCATGGACTTGTGCTGGCTGTTAATGAAGTTGAATTAACAGCCGGTGTTCAACAAAGACTGCTTTAAGTTGTATTTTTGTTTGATGACTAATAAGAAAGATCATTACTAGTCTTTAATTTAGTAAACAAAGGTTTGGACAGAATTTGTGTGGGCTGCGTTCTTTGTGGGCCATAGCTGGGGCAGAACATGGGTGCGAAAAAAGGAGACAGACAAGGGAACAGTTCAGCACCTTTTATTCCCTAGCTGGTAGCAATACGAACTGCCAGCAGGCTACAGGGATTCCTCCTTTATAGGTATCTCAGTGGCCTAGCCGGCCACTGACAGCAGTTTATTTTTCCCACCGCTAGATTATGCAATCAGCGGCGGCCATGCAAATCTGTGCTCCATACGTCCGTATGTAACACGTGTTGATTCCTGGTGTTGATTCCTGGTGACTGCCCCCAACTAACCCCTACAGTTTTCTTGAACCGTTTCAGAAGTTGTTTGCCATTGCCTCATTCCTAGGTTAAAGGGAAGTGACTGGCTCAAGGTCATCCAGCCGGCTTTGTGCCTAAGGTGCATCTGGAATTTATGATTTTTTCCCCATTTCTAGCCTGTTGCTTTTAACTTAAAGTGGCTCTCTTGATTCATTACTGAGGCTAATTTAATTTTAATCATCATACGATGAAGAACCAGCTACATCCCTTTGTACTTGAGTGGTCCTTTTCTTTATGGTTGCTAGAATGAATGAAACACTTAACACAGTAGCAGAAGAAATGCCTTTCATGTTAACACCAGTAGCAATTGTCTGCTGGCTACAAACCTAATCTGGATTTCCAGCATGTTCACAATACTGTGGATGTTATAGAAAAGAGCAGTGCTAATAGAAAAGAATACGTGTAGCTCAGGATTGAACTGTGGAGCCCTTGGTGCTCTCTGAACTTGGTTGCTTGCTTTCATTGCACATATGATGTTACCTAGATGGATAAAGAAGCATCTGTAAGCAAACGATCAAGTTCAGAGAGCACTGAGGACTTCAAAATCTAGTAGCACTTCAATGGCAATAGAAAGTAATGATTGCGTTGATGTAATTAGTAAATATAACCACATCAACCTTTTTTGTAGAGTCTAATTAACTAGCAAGAGCTCCCCTCCTCTCTAATGTACACTAGTGATTATGTTTTTATTAAAGTTTGTTGCAAAATCAAAACCAAAAGCTCACACAGATGACTGATTCAGCTGGATTCAATAACTTCTTTATAAACAAGACTATAGATGAAGTAAATTTTACAATACCAATATAGATTCTTCTTCAAGCAGTTACAGGTAGCAGAGAACAGTTAGTTTCATTTCAGCAGCAGACAAGCACAGAGTTCAGAGTGGAAGAGTACAGAGTGGAGACTGGAGACACACCCAGCCTTAAGCTTAAGTTCCAGTTTCGATTCTCTGCGCAGACTCAGAAGTGGTTCGCTCCCATTGGCTGATTCAGTTGCTATCCCTATTCATTGGCTAACTTTGTTAACATGGCTCTCCCAGTCATGAATATTCTAACAGTTTTGTACAAGGACTGGGGAGATAACAGAATAACAGAGCTAGAAAGTACCTCAAAGATCTTTTAGTCCAACCCCCTGCTCTATAACCCCTATATCAGTGATGACAAACTTTTTTTGCTCAGGTGCCAAAATGGTGCACGTGCGTGCATGATAGCACACGCATGCGTGCCCACAACCATAATGCAATGCCCTCCCCACGCATGCGTGCACAACCCCTCCTCAGTGCTGCCCCCCTGCGCATGCACGCGGGGCTCACTGAAGCCTTTGGAGCCTGTGGATGGCAAAAAACAGATTCCAGCTGATTTTTGGCCTTCCAGAGGGCGGGGGGAGGTCGTTTTTGCCTTCCCTAGGCTCCAGGAAAGCCTCCGGAGCCTGTGGCTGGTGAAAAATGGACCCAACAGCCCAACCGGAAGTTCAGAAACAAAGGAGTACAAAGACAAGTGTGTCTTGCCTACAGTCAAGCATGGTGGTGGGAATGTCATAGTCTGGGGATGCATGAGTGCTGCCGGCACTGGGGACCTACAGTTCATTGAGGGAACCATGAATGCCAACATATACTGTGACATACTGAAGCAGAGCATGATCCTCTCCTTTTGGAGATTGGGCCGCAGGGCTGTATTCCAACATGATAATGACCCCAAACACACCTCCGAAATGACCACTGCCTTGCTAAGAAGCTGAAGGTAAAGGTGATGGTCTGGCCAAGCATGTGTCCAGACCTAACCTATTGAGCATCTGTGGGGCATCCTGAAACAGAAGGTGGAGGTGCACAAGGTCTCTAACCTCCACCTAAATCATTTTTAATATGTACAGTTTATAGACAATTATGAATGAAA
The DNA here is from genome assembly GCA_023053685.1 of Diadophis punctatus similis. Lineage (NCBI taxonomy): Eukaryota > Metazoa > Chordata > Lepidosauria > Squamata > Dipsadidae > Diadophis > Diadophis punctatus. The sequence continues at coordinate 1,696,809 of JALIGW010000021.1, forward strand.
TTCCTTCAAGAGTAATGTACTTAACAGCAAATCTACCAGGTTGCATTGTTGCATTAATACAGAGATAATGTGAAATCTAATAAAATAACTTGTTTGAATGAATTTGATATTTGCAATTTAGAAATCTGAGGATCTGAGGCAGAATTCTGGGTCAATATCTTAATTTATCCTTCAAGCACCCTATCCAAAACTACAAGGGTAATTTTCCTGATTTTTTGTTCTTTTAAATATGTAGGAGGTTTATCTTTTAAAGACAGTTTCTACTCAGGCAGGAATGCAAATTGTGCACTGATCAACATTTAAATCGTAGCACTATCTAGGACCGTTTCCTTTCCTTTCCTTTCCTTTCCTTTCCTTTCCTTTCCTTTCCTTTCCTTTCCTTTCCTTTCCTTTCCTTTCCTCTCCTCTCCTCTCCTTTCCTCTCCTCTCCTCTCCTTTCCTTTCCTTTCCTTTCCTGCAGGATATTTAAAGCTAAAAAATAAATATATATTATTTCTATTATACTTGTTTTATGCATTACTGTATAAAAATCACAAAGCCAATTATTTGCAATCCCACTACAAATCTCCCCAGACAATCACTTGTCACATAAGACCCCAGACTTAACAATTGTCAATAAGAAGGACTATTTTGAATATTTTATAGGTATTGAAGGAACCTCATTATACATACAGTAGTTTGCTTTTCATGATTTATTTATTTATTTATTTTATTTTGTCAAGTGTGTATATGAATACAAAGTATAAACATTAATGTGCATATATAACAGTACAAGCATGGTTTTGAGTACATGATATTTTACGAAATACATGGGGACTTTAGGACAGGGACGGTAGGCACGCTAGTGCGCTTATGCACGCCCCGTTCAGGTCTCTTAGGAATGGGATGAGGTCAACGGTAGACAGTTCAAGGTTAAAGTTTTAGAGGTTTTGGGAAGAAATTACAGAGTCAGGTAATGTATTCCAGGCATTGACCACTCTGTTGCTGAAGTCGAATTTTTTGCAATCAAGTCTGGAGCGGTTTACATTAAGTTTCTACCTATTGCGAGATCATGTATTGTTGCGGTTGAAGCTGAAGTAGTCGTTGACAGGTAGGACATTGTAGCATATAATTTTGTGTGCTACACTTAGGTCAGATCAAAGGCAGCATAGTTCTAAATTTTCTAGTTTGGTAGCATAAGGTATTCTGTTTCAAACAGAGGAGTATAGTGCTCATCTCATGAAATATCTCTGGACATTCTCAATTGTATTAATGTCCGATATGTAGTGTGGGTTCCAGACGGATGAGCTGTATTCGAGAATTGGTCTGCCAAATGTTTTATATGCTCTAGTTAGAAGTACAATGTTACCAGAAAAGAAGCTACGCCGGATTAGTTTACCCACTTTTAATGCTTTCTTAGCAATGTTGTTGGGCTCTGGCACTTAGATCATTAGAGATGAGTACTCCAAGATCCTTGACAGAATGAGGGTCATCTACAAGGTCGTGTCCTCCAAGCTTGTATTTTGTGTTCTGATTCTTTTTGCCAATGTGTAAGGCTGAGCATTTGTTGATTGCAATTTGAAGTTGCCACTTGTTGTTGGTGGTGTTGAATAGTTTTACATCATCTGCGAAGAGGACGCAGTAGCTTTTTATATCATCACAAAGGTCATTTATGTAAAGAATAAAGAGAGTTGGTCCTAAAATGCTGCCTTGGGGAACTCTGCTGTTAATAGATACAGGGTTTGATAAAGCATTACCTATTTCGACCACTTGTTGTCTGTTTGACAGGAACACAGTAATCCATTTGTGCAGGGATTCTAAAACTAAAATATTAATGCCATAATATTTTAGTTTTAGAAGTAGTTTGTCATGTACCACTGAGTCGAAGGCTTTGCAAAAGTCTATGTAAATTGCGTCTATTGCTTTACCCTGATCGAGTTATGTAGTCTATATGTTTTTACAGTGTAGGAGTTGTAGATTGCAGGATAAATTTGAAACCAAATTGTTTGTGAGAGAGTAGGTTGTTTGTCTCTAAGTGGGGGGTAATGGATTGGTTAATGATTGATTCCCTGACTTTGCAGGGGATGCAACATAATCTGTAATTATGTAATTATGCAGGGGATGCAACATAATCTGTAATTTTCAACTAGGCTGGGTCTCCCTTTTTGAAGATAGGGATGACCATGGCTAGTGACCATAGATTGGGTAGAGAGCTGGTCCTGAAAGATTTATCAAAAATTATGCTCAGTGGTTCTGCTAGGGCAGTGGAAAGTTTTTTTTTAAAGAAGTAGGCACAGAGTCCATCTGGTCCAGTGGATAGAGATGGTTTTAGACTGATGTCAAAAGGTACAAATGTAACCCTACATTAGAGTTGTCAATTCTATAAAAAAAAGAAAAGAAATCTAGTAAGATTAATAACATTACCAAACTGGGATCAACATATCCTCTAGTTGCATGAGATTTTTGCTTAATGGGAATTTCAAAGAAATTCTGAAGACATTTGCAAATTGAGATTAGTACATTTATCACGCATCTCAGTTTTCCTCCAGTCAGCATCTTGCTACCAAGGATGAACTGAGAATTCACAAGAAAATTAATTAATAGTTCTATATAGTTTATTTATAAATATATCTTACTGAATTGAAGGGTTTATCCCTTTCTCTCTGTTCTTTTCAATATTTGTTCATCTTAGATCCTGCTAAACTAAGCTTAATATTTATAATTGTTAAATCACCAGTGGGACAAAGATATGTCAAAATTATGCAAATAGAGATTAATGAATCCCTAAAAGTGTTCCCCTACCAGCCAATTAACTTACTTTTACTTGTATTTATTCAAACTTAGTTTTAAAAGGTCATATTTCTAAAACATATATTACCGTATTTTTCGGAGTATAAGACGCACTGAAGTATAAGACGCATCTTAGTTTGGGGGGAGGAAAACAAGGAAAAAAGGCCTCTGCCTCCAAGCAATTTGCCAAACAGCAAACAGCACAGATGATATACACTGTTTGCTGTGTATTTCTGTGCATGTGTGCCTGATCCATAGAAATAGCAAAGAACTGGAGAAATGTACATTATGCCAGAAAGTTTTCTTAAATGTAGTCACACTAACTCCTCCCAATTATTTAAATAGATCTACTCCAAGGTAAGTCAGGATTTAACTCTAATACTAAACAGGACACTGTTACATTTCAGACTATACTTGTACAGAGCTGTTAAAATTAATTAAAATTTCTGGAAGTATACATTATTCTCTATTATTTAAAAGAAGATACAATAGCACTGGACCTCTTCAGAGCAAGCATTTATTTTAAAAAGCTTCTTTATTTTGTTAAGTTGTCTAGAGGTCTCCAGCCTTGGCAACTTTAACACTTGTGGACTTCAACTCCCAGAATTCCACAGCCAGCAAAGCTAACAAAGCTGGCTGTGGAATTCTGGGAGTTGAAGTCCACAAGTCTTAAAATTGCCAAGGTTGGAGACACCTGGCTAGAACAATAATAAAGCAGTCTTTAAAAAATAAGTCTAATAATTTGAACATTCTACAGACATTTATATTCACTTACCCCCTTGCATCCAGCAGAAAATAAAAATCTGTGTGTCTCTCCCAGCCATTTACCTCTTTGCAATTAGTTTCACTTTCATTTTCCCACGTGGCAAACCTAATCAGCTGTAGGTCGGGAAGCTGCTACTGACTTGCTTGGCTTTACAGGCTCTTCCCTCTTTCCTGCAAGCAGGTAAATTGCTGGAAGACAGAGGCCAAAGGGTGGGGGTGGCTGGGTGGGTGGGGCTGCATTCGGTGTATAAGATGCACCCAAGTTTTCACCCTATTTTTTGGGGTAAAAAGATGCATCTTATACTCCGAAAAATAGGGTAATTATAGATCTATACATCTAATTACAGAGAAATACATCTAATTACAGTGCATAATCCTGAAACCCAAGCAACATAAAAACAAAGCCTGTTGGACTTCCATCCAGTTATCCCAAGGAAGTTGAGAAATTGATCTGGAATGAGACATTGCTATTTTTTGTTTTATTGTTATCACCGTGTTCTGTTATAGATGCACTCTCGGTTGGAATCAATAAAAAAATTGGTTTCTTTTTTTTGCAGAGTCAGTGCTTTTACATTCTCTGGTTGGAAATAGAAACAATAAGTCTGAGAGTTATGAAACAAAAACAAAGTGCAAATTGGAAACCACTTAGAATGTAATTGGCATTATAGAAGAACTGCTGCTATTCTGTAATGCTGCTTTGCTTCACTTCTTCATGTTTAATATTATACAGTAATGGAATGTACAGATACTGAACAATATTTTTTTTATTCAACCTTCTGCTTTGACAGGAAATTTTTTTAAAAAAATAGGTGCTTCCTTCTAAAACATTTTTAAAAAGGGGGAAAAATGTGAGGCTGTACAGGTGTGGGTAGTGATTCCACTTTTTTAATGTACAAATGAAGGCCAGTCAGGGAAGTGCCAGAGAAAACTGAATCCATCTGTATGCAGATTGGAATTCATCTTTTACTCCCATGTCACTCCCTAAAGGAATTTTAAACCATAATTATACTTAAAATAATATTAAGTATTTTTATACTTAAAAATAATAATTATATTTAATAGTTATATAATTGTTCCAGCTTCCAATAGCACATCACATTGTCAAACTATGTATTTCTCCATCTCTATCAGTCAGCGATACATGCACATATATGATACAGTGATGTTAAATTATTAGTATGGTTCATTGCACAGTCAGCCAGATGTTCAGAGTGGGTTTGGCATTTTTGTCTACCTATTGAGTCCTTTTCAAGGACCTGGGATAGGTAGGTCTGGAAGTTTGATAGTGTTACAGATATCGTCGCAGGATGGAAGCTGTTCCGAGTAGAGCTGCCTTTTGCAATTGACTGATGGTGAATTTGTCAATGCCAATGGTATTTACGTGGTACTCCAGTTGTTTTGGGATTGCATCCAAGGCCCCTATTACTATTGGTACTACTTTTGCCACAGTTGTTCTATTTATCTAATCATATAGCTATAGCTATAAATATGGAGATGGAGAGAGGGAGAGACATAGATAGAGAATAAAGATAGAGATAGACAGATATAAATGTAGATAGATAGATAGATAGATAGATAGATAGATAGATAGATAGATAGATAGATAGATAGATAGATAGATAGATAGATGATAGATAGATAGATAGATAGATAGATGATAGATAGATAGATAGATAGATAGATAGATAGATAGATAGATAGATAGATAGATGATAGATAGATAGATGATTGATAGATGGATAGATAATAGATAGATGATAGATGATAGATAGATAGATAGATAGATAGATAGATAGATAGATAGATAGATAGATAGATAGATAGATAGATAGATGATAGATAGATAGATAGATAGATAGATAGATAGATAGATAGATAGATAGATAGATAGATAGATAGATAGATATGGAGATATGGAGATATGGAGATATGGAGATAGAGAGAACTAGAGGCCCAAGGCCCCTATTATGGTACTATTGGTACTACTTTTGCCACAGTCATTCTATTTATCTAACTATAGAGCTATAGCTATAAATATAGAGATGGAGATGGAGATGGAGAGAGAGAGAGAGAGAGAGAGAGAGAGAGAGAGAGAGAGAGAGAGAGAGAGAGAGAGAGAGAGAGAGAGAGAGAGAGAGAGAGAGAGAGAGAGAGAGAGAGAGAGAGAGAGAGATACAGATACAGATACAGATACAGATACAGATACAGATACAGATACATACAGCAGATATAGATATGGAGATGGAGATAGAGGTAGATGTAAATATGGATATGAATATGGATATGGATACGGATACGGACATGGACACAGACAGACACAGACACAGACATGGATATAAATAATATAGAAATAGTTCAGGGATGGGGAACCATGGCTCTTTTATGACTTGTGGACTTCGTCTCCTAGATTTCCTGACCCAGCAGGCTCAGAACCATGTTGGCTCAGGAATTATGGAAGTTGAAGTCCACACATCATAAATGGAAGGGACATCATTCCCCACCCCTGTTATAGATATATGTACAAGCCCTGTTGGATGATAACAGTACCAGGAAATCTTAATAAAATTAGTAAAATAAAATATAAATAAAATAGACTTTTTGTCTTGAAGTTGAGAGTTGGGTGGCATACAAATTATATTGTTGTTTGTATTACTGTGTGCTTTCCTGGCAGAACTGATTAATTTGGCCAATCATGTAGCTCACGCACCAATGGGTCTTTTGTAGCACTTTATTTTGAATAAATTGGCATAAATAAGGTTGTATCACCAGGAGTTGAGATATACTTTCCAGGTCACAAGAAAAACAAATCCCAAGACTGCTTTTTCTTTTACAAGTCTCTTATAACAATGAATTTGCATTTGATTCTGTGAATTAGTCTCAAGGGCCATATATTACTTTATTAATTGATTAACTTCAGTACATAACTACTACTTAATTACTTCAAGCAATGCTGTATTGAATGCAACTTCTAATTTATGTGACATTGTAATAGCCAAAAGTTTGCAATTAGTAATATCAGTTGTCTGGATGACTTTGTTGGTGGTCTCTATAATTCTATGAAAAAAAATGTTCCTTATTAGTTTGACCAGATAAGGTCCAGCATCAATTACTGCACACATTTCTAATTTTATAGCATAACAACCATGATATGTATATCCACATCTTCTTCCTCCTTCTCAGTTGCATTATCTCTATTTCAATCCTATATTTGTTTAACCACTCAATACATGGGTTTTTATAGATCATAAAAACCCATGCCATTCAATAAAATTGGTTCATCTGAAAAAGTCCTACCAAATTTCTTCTGATTCCTAGTTACTGTAGATTAACATGGCTGCCCTCTTACAAGGTCTACAGAGACAATAAAGTAATTGGTAACACTAGTTTTAGTCCTAGTTTACTAAGTTAGTTCTGGGTGATCAGATTCAATGAAGCCATTTAGAATTTATATATTAAAGGAACTAACCATGTGGGCCAGGCAAAACCCTGGAAGGTTTGCTTTCTTGTCCTTTGGTTATTGGATCAAGGAAATAACATCTGCTTCAACATTGAACAGGTGGACCTTACAAGTAGCATATGAATGCCTATCATTTGGGCCTATCCTGGCATGAAAATTGCCTGCAACAATTATATATGCATTAATCTGTTGTTAATTACTATTAGGATACTTTGTCTAAAATGGATTGTCATGTTCAAGGTATGTTGTTAATTAAGAATATCTTACTGCTCACCCTTAATGAATACTTCTAGCACTCCATAATGTTCTGCCTTCTTATGCTAGTGATTGCTTACAAAGAATATGAGCTCACACTATCAATCTAGCTCAGGGGTGTCAAACTCAAGGCCTGGGGGCTGGATCCGGCCTGCAGGGTGCTTAGATCTGGTCCACGGCAAAGGACTGGCCTGCAGTGCCTCTGCCAGCAAAATCAGAGCTTGAGAGGGCCGTGGGCAGCCCTCCCGAGCTCCTTTTCCCTGGCAGAGGGTTGCGGGAGGCCATTGCAGCTGAAAACGGAGCTGGGGAGCCCATTTTCACCACCATAGGTACCCCCAACACAAGTGACGTCGAACTGACCACACCCACCCTGGCCACACCCACCTGGCCACACCCACCCTGGACCCCAAAGGGCAAAAACAACCCTGATGCGACCCTCAATGAAATCAAGTTTGACACCCCTGATCTAGCTCAATAGATGGTCAAATTTCCTGAACCATTATTATATTACTTTAAAAATGAAGCATGCCCTCTACATGCTTTTAAGAATATCATTCCAATTGCATTACAAATGCTGATATGCATCTTAAGGCGGGTATGGTGAAATGGGAGGCTAGAGGATATTCAAGAATTGGTTAAGATTTCCCTTTGGTCTACTTTATTTATTTATTCATTTATTTGTGAGATTTATATACCGCCTCACAGTGCAAGCACTCTCTAAGCGGTTTACACCAGTAAGCAATGTACATTTATATTGTCCCCAACAATCTGGGTCCTCATTTTACCTACCTCGGAAGGATGGAAGGCTGAGTCAACCTTGAGCCGGTGAGATTTGAACCGCTGACCTGCGGATCAGTGTCAGCTAAAGTGGCCTGCAGTACTGCCTCTAACCGCTGCGCTACCTCGGCTTTTTTGTCTAACCTTGTAGATTATATGTCTATGGATATTCTCAGTCATCCAGGTCATAGTTGTCTCAAAAATCAACTGGATTGTTTTTTCCTAGAAGAAGAAGAAGAAGAAGAAGAAGAAGAAGAAGAAGAAGAAGAAGAAGAAGAAGAAGAAGAAGAAGAAGAAGAAGAAGAAGAAGAAGAAGAAGAAGAAGAAGAAGAAGAAGAAGAAGAAGAAGAAGAAGAAGAAGAAGAAGAAGAAGAAGAAGAAGAAGAAGAAGAAGAAGAAGAAGAAGACATTTTGCTTTTCAACTAAGAAGGTTGTGACGGAATGGTGAGGGAATGGAAGAATAGGTCCACCCCCCACGATTCAGTTATAACTGATGATGCTTCTTGGATGAGGAGCTAAACATCTTCTACTTCTTCCTCAAGGGGAAAAAAAAACCAAAACAGTTACCTTTTGAAAAAGCAACTTTGAGACATGTAGATTATAATCTAGCTGGAAGTTACTATCTTTGGGATAAGATACTAGACCTGCTCCCTTAAATGTGGAATAATGGATATACAGCACCAGGCTGCTTTTAAAGGATGCCAAATACCCTTTTTTTGCTAACATTCATATAGTGTCATCTATAGCAGTGGTCCCCAACCTTTTTGGGAAGGGGAGAGGGGATAGTTCTGTGTGAGTGGCAGCCATGTACAGCTCAATTTGGGCTAGCAGTGGGCATGTGTGCCAGTTGTTTGCACAAATGGAGTTTCACATGCATGCTTGACCACTGCTTACACAAGTAGATCTGGTTCTTGACCACGACTTCCACAGTCTAATTCTGAATGGGCTGTGCCCCAGCACTGGACCGTTGCTCGGGTATTGGCGACCCTGGATCTATAGCTTATTTTATTTCTCAAAACACAGACACATTATTTTAGCATTTACTAATGGTTTTCCTACAGCTGTTTTGGAGAGAACCCTGACTAAGAATGTTTATTCCACTGTGAGTTTAACTTGAAGGCAGGTAAGGAGAGATGTCACAGAGTTACACACAATATGAAATATATGGATAAAGGGAAGTTTTTCTCCCTCCAACGTTCAAAGCTGAACTTACCCATTAAAATTATGTGCTGATCTGGTGTTGGCTCCTTTTAAAAGAAAACAAATTCAAGTGCAATTTGTCTGTGAAGAGCTACTACTTGACAGGCAGTATAACGTAAAGTTAATTAAAAAATGTTCAGTGTAAAACATATATTACACTCTGAGCTCCTAAATTCATGCGCCTTGGTACCAACTCTGGAATAGCCTGTCCTCAGAGATGCCCTCAGAGAAAATCCCTAATATCTTAGCCTTCCACAAAGGGGTCAAAACTTGACTCTGCAGCCTTGTGTGGGGAACACAGAGGTCCAAACAACCATGGGGTTAGCTGACCCCATGAGAACCCCTCACACCTGTAGTAACAACTGCTAACCCATCTTGGAATTTTTCACCTTTTGAAATTATTTGCATCATTTTAAATTTTAATCTTAAATTATTCTGATGTTATTCTGATTTTATTTATCACATTGTACATTGCCCAGAGTCCCATTTCTACTATTGTATTGATGTATGTAGCCAAAATAATTGCAGTTGCAAAAATTGCAGAGATGTTATGTTTGATTTCCATTATTGAACAGAATGGCCCCAAATGTCCATGAAGACTACACCAGACCCCTATCTATCCTAGTACTATATCTAATCAACACCTGGTTTAATATATGGCAGATTCCTATTTTCAGAAGAGAAAATTTATCATGCTTTAAAAAGGTTCTGGTCTATACCCTGATCATGATAATAAAAAGAGGATTTAGGCTGGAGGAAATAAAAGAATCAGGCAACAACTCTAACAGATTCTATTCTTTGTTGTAGATATGAAGTTTGGGAATAAAGTCATTACTGAGGAAAGATTTAGGGATCGAAGAAAATCAAGCATAAGAAAAATGCACTGGGTCATGGGCAATATTAAAGCTCTATGTCTGGTCATGATAAAGAGCCGATGATTAGAGAGCCGAGGTGGCGCAGTGGTTAGAGTGCAGTACTGCAGGTTAACTTCTGCTGCCTGCCGGCTGCCTGCAATTTGGCAGTTCAAATCTCACCAGGCTCCAGGAGTGGGTTCCTCCCAGTTCGGACCGGTTCGCCTGAACTGGTAGCAACCCGCTGGTGACATCACAATGATGTCACTGACCCAGTTCGGTAGGTGCTGGTCCGTGGGCACCGCCACCTTTTTTATTTTTTATTTAATTTTTTTAATTAATTTTTTTTTAATTTTTTTCTGAGCATGCACAGAAGCCGAGTTTCCAGCACTGTGCATGCAGTCGCCATCTTGTTTTCGGCTTTTTTTAAAAAAAAAAAATTTGGCACTGCGCACCCACACACTACGCACACGAGGCGCGCACACACAGCATGGGAGGAAGCAAACCGGCAGCGAGGTAAGTAGGAACCCACCCCTGCCAGCCTCAAGGTTGACTCAGCCTTCCATCCTTCCGAAGTGGGTAAAATGACTCTGTAAACCACTTAGAGAGGGCTGTAAAAGCACTGTGAAGCGGTATATAAGTCCAAGTGCTATTGCTAGTGCTATTACTATGGAAAACTTTTCAGAATACTATTTGAATACTTGAACTTAGTTTTTTTTTCTACATTACTTCTGCAAAACATGTTCCCAAAGTAATGTATGTAGTTAATAGCATTTTCATACTTCTGCAATTGTTGTGACTTTTGGCATGACTGGAGCAACTTACACAACACCATGGCTATTTGCATTATCTATCTTTGTCTCTAGGTTCAAGGTTTAGATCTCTTTCCATGAGCCAATAAACATATTTCTGGGACAGCCACTTTAAATAAAAAAATCTATTAGCAAGTATGGCTTTGTCCTTGACACTCATAAAGCCTTAATTCAGTGAATGCTAATTCAAGTTTGGTATTCAACTTGTCTATTAAATTTCCTTTCTTGGTTGCTTCATGCCCTTTTAATTGCATATGTGAATAAGTAATGAAGAGTTTCATTTTGGCACTTACATGATTTATGCTGCACACATTACTGTTGCTAAATGAAAACAGATCAAAATGAAAACAGTGCATTACTCTGCTAACCCTGCAGTAGTTATTAGTTGATCTGTTTAATGCCATAACGTAAAACAAACACTAGTAGGCAAAGCATAATTGATGGGAATGTCAATGCTCCAGATAGACATGGAAGAGAAACATTTCAGAAGGTGATTCAAATAATTATTTGGCACATGAACCCAGAAGAAGACTGATACCGCCAACGAAAGGAAATATAGCAGTAGACTTGGCTTTAAAAAATAGGCTTATAAATGACATATATGAATGTGAGTGAAGGATGGCGGTATGCAAAGTTATTATAAAAGAGAAAATGGCATTATATTCAGATGTGTCAACATAGTCTTCAGGAATCAAATGTGACATTTATTAATTTAATTATCATCATCATCACAATTACCATCTATTCTCAATGCATGAGAAGCAAAAAAAGTACATGGCTTATGATAAGGAGGAGGAGGAGGAAGAGGAAGAGGAGGAGGAGGTATTTACAGCAATTGCATATACACTGGTCATTTGTTTCTGAATAATTGTGGGAGGGATTTCAAATATAGCTAGAGAATTTAAAATATTAATTCAAAAGAATTTATTTGAAGCATAACCAATGTACAAATGTATCACTGATCCATTATACTATAATGGGATACTTTCAATCCTAAAATATTATATTTAAATCAATGGGCATGTTTCCAAAACAGGCTATTTAGAATTGGAGCACCAGTTAGAGACCATCAGAAAGTAAAAAGTATATAAAGATCTCAGGATGTTTATTAACATTTGGTAATATTTATTACCAAAGTTCTATCATCCATCCATCCATCCATCCATCCATCCATCCATCCATCCATCCATCCATCCATCCATCCATCCATCCATCCATCCATCCATCTATCTATCTATCTATCTATCTATCTATCTATCTATCTATCTTTTATCTTTTATCTATCATCTTTTAAGAGCCAAGGTGGCGCAGTGGTTAAAGAGCAGCACTGCAGTTCAGCTGTTCAAATCTCACCGGCTTAAGGTTGACTCAGCCTTCCATCCTTCCGAGGTCGGTAAAATGAGGACCCAGATTGTTGGGGGCAATATGCTGAACTCGGTAAAACCGCTTAGAGAGGGCTGTAAAGCACTATGAAGTGGTATATAAGTCTAAGTGCTATTGCTATCTATCATCTATCTATCTATCTATCTATCTATCTATCTATCTATCTATCTATCTATCTATCTATCTATCTATCTATCTATCTATCCATCCATCCATCCATCTATCTATCTATCATCTATCATCTATCTATCTATCATCTTAAATTAAAAATTGTAGTAAAAGTTAGAAACATCATTGCCAAAAAAAATTCAAATAAAGTATTTTATTATAAGGAACTATTCTTAATATCCAAATTTGATCAGTAATCTGGAGATGGGACAAGATTAATGGAAAGATAGCCAAAAGCAATTTTAAAAAGTATACCCCAGAAAAACTGAGACACATCCAAAAACAGTTGATTGAATTTCCAGAATAAATACTTATTATTTATAGGTGTTGAAAACAATGATTTTTTTTATTCATAAGGGAGCTGAAGAATGAATCTTGTCATGTGTGAAAAATCTAACCCCGTGAACTATTGACACTAACACCATCTTTTAAAGGTCTCATCTGAAGGACTCATGAATTTGGTTCAAAAGTTACCCTAAACAAATTTTAGTGGTAATCCAGTGATATACTGAATACCCTCCAGAAAGAAAGTGGGGGGGGCATGGCTTCCCTTCACATTATTATTAATGCTTTGGTGATGAAAAATCCATGTATTTATTTCTAGTTTTGCCTTAAAAAAATAAGTTCCAACTTTAGTGGAAAATATAGTCTCTGACATTTTGGGGGAAATTAGGTGGGATATCAGTGTAACATTAAATACGCATATGTATTTCAGTTAAAGTGAAACATAACACTCAAACTCTCAAACTCTGGCAGTTATTGACTGTGTTATTGTGATGTCAGAGATGTCTGAATATCACATTCCTTGACTATTGTTCATTGTGCTGTTTTAATTTAATATTATGTATGGCCGTGGAAACCTTGGGCCACTTTTATGACAATTTGAAGTCAAAATTAAGACCTCTACATAATATTCGACTAACTATAGAATGATGTAAGTGACTAAGGTCCCCATTCAATATTGGTGAATGGAACTCATGACCAACAAAAATTAGGACATAGACCATAGAATAATAGAGTTAGAAGGGACCTTGGAGGTCTTCTAGTTCAACCTTCTACTTGAGCAGAGACCCTATACCATTATAGATAAATTATTGTCCAGTCTCTTTTTGAAAATTTCCAGTGATGGAGCACCCACAACTTTTGAAGGCAAGTTGTTCCATTGGTTGATTGCTGTCACCATTAGGAAATTTCTCTTTAGTTCTAGGTTGCTTCTCTCCTTGATTAGTTTCTATCCATTGTTTCTCATCTTGCTTTTTGGTGCTTTGGAAAATATTTTGACCCCCTCAAAGCAAAATTGTTTGAAGAACCTTCAAACAATTTAGGAAACTTAACTGTCTTTTTTTTCTCAGTCAGTCTGGAAATACGAACAGCTGCAATATGTAAACAATGTGTGATATAGAAGAAGTTGGAAAGACATGCAGTATAGCTGATAGAGTTCATGAATGTGCTGGTATAATAAGCTATTGAGAAATATGTTTGCTTAAACAGGCATCAAGTAAATTATGTATCATGACTGGCAGGCAGAAAATCTTTATGAAAATGAAAATGAAAAAGAAAACAAAAAAACCCTGAAAACTATCAAAGTATTCAACTAAATCAAAGCAAGCAGCTGTTTGCATAAGATACAAAGTTAAAACACCAGTATTTTGCAGATGAATAAACATAGTAGGAGGGGCAGAAAATCTTCAAGTGTTACAATCAGTAACAAAAACAGTGAAATGGATAATGTAATTCAATAATTACATGTATAAAGAGGAAAAGCATGAGTTAGTTTTTGCATAAAATATGCTATTATTAGTTTCAGATATAATACTCTTTATGGTAGTGAGTAAGAGCAGAAACAACTTAGAATACTATATGCACACCAATGGCAAAACTATATTATTATTTAACATATGGTGATTGTACAATGATGTGTAGCCAGGAGACTACAATGTTAGTACATACTATAGTAGTTATTTGGCTGCTGAAGAATGCTAGTTCATTTAGTTTGTGCTCATGCACTTATCCAGGGGCGAACTAGCTCTACACCAGAAGGATGAATAGTGTCCTGCAGCAGCATCACCAATGTCACCTTGCAGTTGAGTGATGTATCTGGGCAGGTCCAGTACTGGCAGGGATCCAATCATCCTCATGAAACACCACCATCTTTCCCACCAAAGTGGTACCCTATTTACTTACTTGCATGTAGCATTTTTTTGAACTGCTAGGAGAGCAGAAGCTGAGGCAAATGATGGGAGCTCACTCCATCACACGGTGCTAGGACTTGAACCACCAGAACAGAGACATTTCCAGCATCATTAAGACACTGACCTACCTTGCCTCAACAAAACCATAATATGTAGGCAGAACAGGTCTTTTTGCAGAATGCAACATTCTTCCTGCTAATCTGCTCAAGTGAAAAAAAGTACAATTGAAGGACATGATTTACAGGCAGGCTGGCATGACTTTTTATGGGACAAGCATAAAAAGACACATTCATACTTCTATCGACACCAAATAAGAGAAGCGCTAATATGGACATGGGAAAAACTTAAAAAGAAACATTACACAAAATTGCCAAATTGGGTTTCGCCAATGGAGGCAATGATATATCCAAATACATTAGATCAAAAAAAGATGATAAGATATAAAGAATTATTAGATAGCCAGGGGAAACTTAAATCAAATCAAGAACTAAAAGAACAGGGTATAATAATAGATTGGTGGCCATATTTACAGACACAATCAAGATATAGAAAAGATATGGAAGAATATGGAATTCAAAGGATACCACAACAATTATTTATTTTATTTATTTATTTATTTGTGTGATTTATATACCGCCTCATAGTGCAAGCACTCTCTAAGCGGTTTACACCAGTAAGCAATGTATATTTATAGTTCCCTCAACAATCTGGGTCCTCATTTTACCTACCTCGGAAGGATGGAAGGCTGAGTCAACCTTGAGCCGGTGAGATTTGAACTGCTGACCTGCGGATCACAGTCAGCTAAAGTGGCCTGCAGTACCTGCCTCTAACCGCTGCGCCACCTCGGCTCTTTAGATACAATACTGATGGGGAATGAAGAAAAATTGATAACAAAAACATATAGACACTTATTGGAAGTAGAAATGGAAGAGGAAATTGTGAAAGGTTCGATGACTGCATGGGTACAAAATATAGGCCGTAATATAAATTTAGAGGAATGGGAAAGAATATGGAACAAAAACTGTAAATTGAATGCAAGTAGCTAATACAAGTAATTTGTAGTTAATTTTAATCAAAAAAGCAGCCAGGCTTTTGATTGAATTTAATCAAAAAACAGTTAAGTCACTTTATTTTGAGATGTTTGTTTATCTGACTGTTGATTTATTTCAATGTATGGTGCCTGTAGGAATGTTATATTTTGGAAAAATTGTCACATTTAAGTAGCTTTTGCATGAAAAACAAATACAGCTAATTTCTTTGGAAATTAAGAACCCTAGTTAGTAAATATTGTAGTATACAGGATTGTTGGGTGTTTAAATCTTTTTTGTAACTATTGGGGGCAGGGGTAGTGTCATCTTAAATTCAGGTTTGTAATCCTTTTAAGTGATTTGATATATTGGTTCATTTTTATGATCATATCAAAAAGCGAATTAAAATTCAAGAAATGCTATCTATTTATCTTGAAAAAAATAATTTTAAAAATAGAGAGGAGAGGTTTTCTCCCATTTTAAACTTTGAGTTAAGGGCTGATTTATGGACTTACATTAGTTGATTCCTCACCATTGCTTACTCAACAATGACAAGTCAATCTGTAAATACAAGTATTGTTCGTTATAGAGCTGGTATCAAAATGATTTATCTTCCTTTGAATTTTATTTGGTTTCAAAATTTACTTAAGGCAATATTTCATTGATGAGTAAGTATTATGGAGTTGTTGTGATGTTAGGTGCTGCAGCTATTAAGTAATTAAGATAAATGTATAATGAGCTGAATATTTATGCCCCAAATATGTATGATTGCCAATACTGATTATATGTGACGGTAGAAAAATGTAACACAGATCACAGCCGACTGCTATAATGCAGGCTTAGAAGACAATTTTAAAACAAGATGAGATGTAAAACACTGGGCCAAATGAAAAGAACATGGTCACCACTGATTCAGTGCCCAATCTTTTTATTTATTAATTAAATTTTTATGCCATCCATCTTCCTTATAAGTTAACTCTGGACAGCTTGGGTTAAAAAGATCAGGTAATGGGAAAGACAGGTCTGATACCCTGGAAAAGAACTATCATGATCAATGTTCCTAATTCTCCCACCCATAGTAATTCTTTGGACAACAATATATATATTTGGCAGCAGTGATTTCATGTTATGAAGCTTCTTAGGGCAAATTGGTTAGAAAATAACGGTTTAGAATAAAGTAGAAATCATGATTGAGAACAGGGGTGGGCTTCAAAATTTTTAGCAACCAGTTCTCTGCCTGGTTTCTGGGTGGGCGTGGCCATAGTGGGCATGGCCTGGTCTGCCTCCTGCACCACTGTGTGTGTGTGTGTGGGGGGGTGTTTTCACCCTCCCTGGGCTCTGGAGGCTCTCTGGAGGCCGGAAACGGGCTCTTCTGGGAGGCCCATTTTTCACCCTCCCCGGGCTCTGGAGGCTTTCCTCGAGCCTCCTGGAGGGCAAAAACAGTCTCCCCCGGGCTCCAGAGGCCTTTCGGAAGCTGGAAATGGGCCCATTTCCGGTGTTCTGGAGCCTCCGGGAGGTCATTTTTCACCCTCCCCGAGCCTCCGTGCGAGCCCTGCACTTACTTGGCACCCAAAAGGAGGCCGCATGGAGACTCTTGGGAGGGGAGGGGTGGGCGGGGCGGGGCCAGTCAGGAGTGGGATTTGGGGGTTTGCCGAACTGCGCAGAATCTTCGCTAGAGGATCGCCCAAACCAGGGCAAACCCGGAGCAGCCCACCCCTGAATGAGAGAAAGCTAATCTTCCCTTACCCACCTTGGCCGAAATCCCCCTGGTCCTATATGTAGAAGACACTCTATTCAAAATATGTTCACTGTTTTAAATGGTCAAATTTGTCACTGCATTTCATTCCAGACAGTAAGATTAATCAGTCAAAAATGTATATTTCAAGAATTATGTCAGTTCACTCATTTTTCCCATATTACTGTACTAATTTCAGTGACAAAAGGAATGGAGGATGTAATACATAAGCATAAGAGAGATGAGAATAAAATGTGGTAAAAGAGACTATGAATATTGTGTCTCCAGATTCTTAGGAGAGAGAGAGAGAGAGAGAGGGAGGGAGGGAGGGAGGGAGGGAGGGAGGGAGGCTAACACAATGTAGCAACTTCTTAGAAGCTGAAAGACCCTCAAGTCAACCTTTCTGTATATGAATACAAAATACAACAGACTCATTTCTATGTCATATTTGTTTTTTGTTTAACAAAAGCTTGAAGGACAAAGAAAATTTAGAACACATCCATTTCCTGTCACTATGTATTGCTGCTTTGACCTGGTAGATATCAAATCTGCAGCTAGAATAAATTCCAGAAAATTCCGGAGAATTTCATTAGCTGCCACCACTAATCATAAATGCATTACAGCAAACAAATATGTCATATGACAGGACTGAGAGATAACTACCCACCTTGCTCAATACCACCCACAATAACAATAGCACTTAGACTTATATACTGCTTCACTGTGCTTTTACACCCCTCTCTAAGCAGTTTACAGAGTCAGCATATTGCCCCCAACAATCTGGGTCCTCATTTTACCCACCTCGGAAGGATGGAAGGCTGAGTCATCCTTCAGCCAGTGAGATTCGAACTGCCAAATTGCGGGCAGCAGTCAGTCAGCAGACGTCGCCTTCAGTACTGCATTCTAACCACTGTGCCACCACGGCTCACAATGCAGTTAAAATATATAAAACCTTGGCAACAAGAATTGCAATAGCAACAACATCCTCCAGATATTGCAAGTAGTTCAATTTCATTTACATATTGAGGATAAGATGGCCCCTCTCAAGATTAATAGAAGAATGATTAAAAATGGAAGAAGCTTTAGCTACCGTAAATGGTTTCAGTGACTTCTATGGGAGCAGACTAGGACTAATGGGTTTCGTCATTGTGGATTGCTTCCAGGGTCACAAGTGAAGACAAGTGCAGCATACATGGAATAAAAGCTCCTTCCATTCATTAAAATTGGTGATATGAATCACCAATAGCTGTGATTTATAACATAATAGAGTAATAGAGATAACCATTACATCCTTAACTCTCTTTTTATCCCTTCTATTTAAAAGCTTTACCTATTCCATATAAATAGTCAAAATAAATGTTCTGTAATTGTTGCACAACCAAATGTGAGACAAGACAAGGAATTAATTGGTGCTTTATTTCCTATTCTTCCATGAGGAGGCATATTCCCCCATATTTAATTTGTTTTAAATAAAAGTTTTGTTTTTCTTCTTTGTAACTGCTCATCTTTTTTCAAACAAGGACCAAATGGGGCTGCAGGCTGTATACAAAATCATCTGTACAGGTTGTGTATCTTTATCCCAAAATGTTTCACAGTGACCAAAAGAAAATAGGCTGACTCCTTCAATGAAGTCATGATGATACTGCCTTCCTTTTTATTGTTAGTTGCCAAAGAAGAGAAACATGGTCCCAGAAGAATAGTCTGTCCTTCCTTCCTTCCTTCCTTCCTTCCTTCCTTCCTTCCTTCCTTCCTTCCTTCCTTCCTTCCTTCCTTCCTTCCTTCCTTCCTTCCTTCCTTCCTTCCTTCCTTCCTTCAGAGGTGGGTTCCTCCCGGTTCGGACCAGTTTGCCCGAACCGGTAGCAAACCGCTGGTGATGTCATGATGACATCACAGAACCGGTTCAGTCGGTGGCTGTCCGTGGGTGCTGACATCTCTTTTTTTGAATATTTTGTGTTTTTTTTGAAATTTTTTGGATGTTTTTTTGATGTTTTTTTTTGATATTTTTTGATATTTTTTGAATTTTTTTGAATTTTTTTTTAATTTTTCCCAGGGTTTTTTCCTTCTGCGCATGTGCAGAAGCTGAGTTTCCGGTATTGCGCATGCATCACCATCTTGTTTTTAGACTTTTTGGGGGTTTTTTTGGCACTGCGCATGCGCAAATCACATGCCCCCCCACACGGCGCGGGAACATGGCACGGGAGGAACTGGCAGCGAGGTAAGTTAGAACCCACCCCTGCCTTCCATACATCCATACATCCATGTATCATCTATAAATCTATCCATTTCCTCTGTGGAAGGGGTCCTATGTTCAAATGTGGGGTGTGTGTGTCAGTTTTTCATAAGATGAAATAGCAAACCAGATTAAATAGCAGCCCCGGGGAAGGAAGGAAGGAAGGAAGGAAGGAAGGAAGGAAGGAAGGAAGGAAGGAAGGAAGGAAGGAGAATTTCAATCACATTGTGATTTGCAAGGAGACATAAAGAACATGGATGATTTCTTTAAAAAGGTTTGTAAAGGAGACATATTGGTCTTTCTCATCTTTTTTCTTTTCTTCGAATTAGGGATGGTTTGTTAGGTGAGTGCATTAAGCCTATTTAATTCTAATTCATGTATATTTTATCTTAAGGAGTAGTGATCCAATTAAATCTCACTACAACAATTTGGGTCTGTTGAAAATTACAAACCAGTGAATGCAGCTTACTACCAAGGTTCAGATGTATATAAGGAGCAATCTAAATGCTAGTACCTTCCTAAAACTTTGATTTCCCTTGTAGGTATTAGCTTTTCCATTCATTACATATTTCAGCTAGGAAGGTTTACAGTGACCTTAGCCTTGAGGGCAAAAAGGATAATGCACCAAATGTAATTCTATGCCCAAAAGAGTTGTATTTTTATAATTACCCGCAATATGTTTTATTCTTATATATACTTTCTGCAAAAACTCTGGAAAGAGAAACGTATCCTTAGTAGCTATATTTACATTTTTGTTCCCAAAGGACTGCAAATACTATAATACTATGATAAGGGTTTCTTTCCCCACACACAAAATATATGCAGCTTGATTTTAGAAATAAATGAGCAAGACAAATGTAACATTAAGGCAACACAAATAACTCTGGATAGATACATGACCAGACCATCATGCATTAACCATGACATGCAAATAAAATTCTCATCTCTGGATAAATAGAAAGCAATCTGAATTTCAAAATTAAAAATAAAATCTCTCAGCCTCAGTGCAGCATTTTCGCTATAATGATGTCAATGACTATGTACCATTTCTAGTGGAGAAATCCCAGATTTAAAAAGAAACAGAAATATAAATGTGAAATTAATACAAAATGCTGAACAAAAAAGAAACATAAATGTGAAATTAATACAAAATGCTGAACAAAAATATATAGTGTGAATGTTATTATGAGGTGCCCAGATCTCTAAACAGAAGAAAGTATATTTTACACACACACACACACACACACACACACACACACACACACACACACACACACAAACACACACACACACACACACACCGTGTTTCCCCGAAAATAAAACCCTGGCTTATATTTTTTTGAACCGTGAAATAAGCGCTTGGCCTTATTGCCATGCACTCAAAAGCCTTGTTTCTCCCAAAATAAGACATCCCCTGATAATAAACCATATATATATATATATAATCAGGGTAGGGTGGGATATCTGATTAAGGTGGAACCCAATGAAAAGTTTGCATTCATATAAGGCAGGGGTTTCAAACTTGTGGCCCGCGGGCCGGATGTGTCATGCGCTGGCCCCACCCATGCCTGGTTTAGTGAAGGGGGAAAAGTTGTGATAGGTCACGTGCTGACACCATGATGACGCGGGATTGAAACCCCTGATATAAGGTATGACAGAGCATGTTTGAGCTCATCCCCAAAAAACAGAAGATACCAAAATAATACTTAACATTTCTATAAGAAGTAAATGTTCACAAGATGGACCAACAATTCAGGTAGAGCTTTGACCTTGCCATAACAAAGATCAACTTTGGGTTAAAGATATCATGATCTAAATCTCTTTCACATTTAATCCCAGATGGAAAGACGTTAGACAAAATCCTTCTCATCTAGATGAACCTCAAAGTGGTTTCTGAGTCTTAATATTCAGCCATTCTATACTGTCACATATATTATTTCTCTTCATAGTCCTGCCAGTGTGACCAACTGAGATTGGAATTCCATGCTTATTTGTTTAACTTTAGGTAAACAGTTTACAAAAAATGAATAAAACTGTGTCCTGGAGATTTCAGTTACTCTACAGCTAAGCCAGAACTATATTATATCAGTTCTTGAATGCCACTGACATTATGACATAGAGATGTGATGTTATTTTTAGATGCACTAGACCAGGGGTCTCCAACGTTGACAACTTTAAGACTTGTGGACTTCAATTCCCAGAATTCCTCAGCCAGCTTTGCTAGACTACTAGACTACACAAATAAAATGCCATCCCGCATCTTTGATGAGAGGAACTCTAGCTTGTTCGTAATGTAAGGTGGATGGTATATGACAGTGATGGCGAACCTTTTTTTCCTCAGGTGCCGAAAGCGCGTGCGCGCATGCTATCGCACACGTGCGAGTGCCCACACCCATAATTAATGTCTGGGGAGGGCGAAAACGGCTTCCCCCGCCCGCTGGAGACGCTCTGGAGGATGGAAATGGCCCATTTCCTGACTTCCGGTGGAACCAGTAGGCCCGGTTTTCACCCTCCCCAGGCTCCAGAGGCTTCCCTAGAGCATGGGGAGAGTGAAAATGCCCTTCCCTGCCCCCCCGAGGCCTTCCGGGAGCCAAAAATGCCCTCCTAGAGCCTCCGCATGAGCCAAAAATCAGCTGGCCGGCACGCACATGCACGCTAAAGCTAACCTGGGGCAATGGCTCACGTGCCGGCAGATATGGCTCCACGTGCCACCTGTGGCACGAGTGCCCTAGGTTCGCCATCACTGGTATATGACATCCTTGTTTTTGTGTTTGTGTATGTCTGTATGCTGAAGCAGTTCTGTACTCTTCAGTTTGGGCTTCCAAATGTCCTATTTGACGTTATCAATAGGCTGTGAAAAGGGGAGAGTACATACTCTCTTCCCGACTCTTTATCAGAGACACGATTTTCAGAAATCAGCACATTAAAAAGCTTTTAATAATATGAAGAACATACGATAATGTGCTAATTGCTACATATTAAGCTGCTTCGAAGACTTGCACCTCCCCCGCATAGTCTTGCTACACACTTCATCAAGGTACTTTATCTCTGCTGCTACCCTCAAAAGCCTGTCCAGATGGGGGAGAAAAATGCTTGAACGGAAGTAAATGAAAGCTGAGCATCAAAAACAAAAGCTGATTAATTTCTTGAAGTACAAAAGTGAATGTCAATGTTTTTTTTTTCCCCTTTCATGAAAGTGAACCCTAAACACTGATATGTAAACCGCTAAGCTCCTTGGCAGAAAATAGCATATTGTCAGCAAAAACTGCAAAGAACATAGATGCATTTAGGGAATATCAGAAATGTTGCTTATGCAGCATCATCAGTTCAGCTGCCTCAAGGCTAGTTTAATTAGGCCACAACTCACATGCCAGCAAGTAGTTTTGTAATTACCTTCAAATGACCAATTCTTATAAAACCCTACAGGGGATACAGTACTCCCCTCTACAATAATGAACCATACAAAGATGAAAGTGGCTGGAACGTGTTATCCATGCTATTTGAAAGAATGAAAAAAATCCTGGAAGCATAAATCAGTCGCTAAAAACATTTGTATTTAGATACAATGACAATGAATATTTACAGTGATTGAATCACACCAGAGGTGGGTTCCTGCTGGAGCTGTCCGGTACGCAGCTCCGGCAGGCAGCGGCGGATTTCGCAACCGCTCCGGAGCCCTCTCTGCCGGTCAACCCGGCACGTCGCCATTTTTTTCCCATGATTTTCAGGCGATTTTGCTTCTGCGTATGTGCAGAAGCAAAATTGCGCCAAAATCTCTCGCGTGCGTGCGCCCCCTCGTGAGATTTCGGTGCGATTTTGCTTCCGTGCATGCGCAGAAGCAAAATCGTGCGAGGGGATGCGCGTGTGTAGCGAGGGGGTGCGTGTGCATAGCGAGCGCGCGTGCCCCCGAAGCGTGGAGATGCGCGCACATGGCTCCGGCAGCAAGGTAAGTGAGCAATCCGCCACTGAATCACACGTGTACAAATGTGCTCAATTAGGCACCATGCTACATTATATTGTAACTAGATAAAATATAAAAATCTTTCAACTTTACACAGCACGGCACTTGAAAAAACCAAGGAACACTTTGCTAAACTTGATCTAATTAGAATCAAGATCATGTGAAGTATTAGTAGTGCTTTATAAAACCCCAGTAAGACCACACCTGGAATACTGCAACCGATTTTGGTCACCATGCTACAAAAAAAGATGGTGGAAAAAGTTCAGAGAAGAGCAACTAAGATGATCAAAGGCCTGGAGACTAAAACATATGAAGAACGGCTGCAGGTTTTGGGTTTGGCTAGTCTAAAGAAAAGAAGAACTAGGGGTGAAATGATAGCAGTATTCCAGTACTTGAGGGGCTGCCACAAAGAAGAGGGAAGTCAAATTATTCTCCAAAGCATCTGAAGGCAGGACAAGAAACAATGGTTGGAAACTAATCAAAAAGAGAAGCAACCTAGAACTAAGGAGAAACTTCCTAACAGTGAGGACAATTAACCAGTGGAACAATTTGCCTCCAGAAATCATGTGAGCTCCATCACTGGATGTTTTTAAGAAGATCACGGACGATCTGTGCATGCGCAGAAGCGCCACACACGAGCGAAGCAAGTGTGCGTACATGCGCGTTTACAGTTCTGAACCAGTAGTGAAGGCAAATGAAACCCACTACGGGAGGGAGAGAGGGAGGGAGGGAGGGAGAGAGGGAGGGAGGGAGGAAGGAAGGAAGGAAGGAAGGAAGGAAGGAAGGATCTTTAGCAAGATGTACAATTGTGTATGCAATCAAATAAGGAAGTTCATCAGGAAATTCTAAGGCTCATAGGAGAGATTAGGAAGTGGGAGAAAGTGAAACCATCCTAAAAAAAAAAGAAAACCGGAAAACTTGTGCTGACATGAAGATGCATGTGGAGTCACCAGGAGCTGAGTTGAACAATAGCACTTATAGCACTTTTCTTATATACCGCTTCATAGTGCTTTACAGCCCTCTCTAAGCGGTTTACAGAGTTCAGCATATTGCCCCCAACAATCTGGGTCCTCATTTTACCGACCTCGGAAGGATGGAAGGCTGAGTCAACCTTGAGCCTAGTGAGATTTGAACAGCTGAACTGTTGAACTAGCAGTCAGCCTGCAATGGCTGCATTTAACCACTGCACCACTTCAGCTCTGCCATTATATCATGGGCTTATGTATATGTAGGAATTGAGAACGCACACATTCCCCTTTATATTTTGGCAAATGGGGGTGGAGGGGAGAAGGAATATGAATTTTTACATGTTGACATTTCATTTTGGTGACAGGATTGAGACAGGGAGGCTCCACGGTAGAAGAAAAGGAATAGGACATAATTAGCCCTTGGGTCAATTGGGGACTTTTGGTTTAAATTTCATCAGCTTGGGATTTCTCCCACTAAGAAAGTAATTAGGAAGTCTTATCATAAAATTAAAGTGAGACTGCAAATTTAAATTCTTAAATGGCACTATTCAAAGGCAGTAACAAAATAGCAATCTTGCTTCGACACATGGTAAACCGCACATGGTAAACCTTAGTTTGCTATATGTTTTATCAACAAGAATGAAATGCCAAACAGAGGAAATTACCGCCAACACTACCAACAAAAAAAGAGGGGAAAATGTGTTCCAAAAAGGAAAAAAAATGGCCTATATATCAAATAAATCTAACATTAAACATAAAGAATCCACCTCATCTGAATGCTAAAAAAAAAAGAAAAAAAAACTCTGAAAAATTTACATCCCTTACGTAACAGGTCTACAAATAGTTGTAAGCTTTCCCATCCTTATTGAACAAAAATACTATATTAAATAAGCAAATATTCCAAATGAGGGAATCTCTATCTGAAAAATCAAATCGACCCAACATCTAATCATAATATACGGTATATTTTGAAAAATAGAAAAACAACAACAACAAATTAACTCAAACATTACACTAATCTTCAATTCCTTCTAACCATCTGTTATTTTATTTAACATGTAGGAAATCCACAAACAGCTTCTCTTCTAAAACTGTCTAGTCATTGTCTCTAATCAAGGCAGTTATCTCTCAGTTTTGCCATTTCATGCTACTTCTTAAGTTCAGTGGTGTGTAACAGGATCTAATTTGTGTTCACACTACCTTTCCACAAGTGCAGCTATGTTATTGGAAGGAAGACCTTGTTCCGTTCTAACTAAGGGAGAAATTTTGGTTGGTGGTTGACCCAGTTTGAAAGAAATTTCTTTATATTCCCAGAGTTTAGACACTGAAGAATAAACATTCTTTATGGTTGTTCCCAAAGATGCTTTTTTCAGGAGGCAACTGGACTTTCTTGTTTTTTCTTTCTTTGAAGATGTTTCACTTCTCATCCAAGAAGCTTCTTCAGCTCTGACAGGATAGTGTAAGGTGACCAGATTTTAATATTTGTAAAGCGGGACACCATTGATGGGGGGGGGGTTCTAGGGGAGCAAGATGGGAGGGGTCCGTCTCTCTTATCCTGCAGCTTTGTGCACCCCCCCAAACACCCCCCCTTCATTGCAGCCAGGGGTGGGTTCCTACCGGCGCAGGCTTACCTGTTCGTCGCTGCAGAGCCGAAGAAGCTGGTGGCATTCGCGGCGTGGGGCTTCCCCGGGCCGCTTTCCCCAGCCGCCGGGACGCCGCCATTTGCGTTCTTTTGCCCTCTGCGCATGCGCAAAGCGTTCTGCTTGCACAGAGGGCAAAAGAACGCAAATGGTGGTATCCTGGCGGCCCGGGAAAGCGGGCGGGGGAAGCCCCGCACCGCGAATGCCACCAGCTTCTTCGGCTCTGCGGCGACGAACAGGCAAGACCACCGCTGCCCCTCTCACTGCCCTCCCTCCCTGCCTGGCAGGAGGAGGCAGGCGAGGCAGGAGGCAGAGGAGTGTGCAGGGCAAATTCAAATTAAAAAAGCGGGACTTTTTTGAAACGCCGCGGGACGCGGGACAAATTATTCAAAAGCGGGACTGTCCCGCCAAAAGCGGGACGTCTGGTCACCTTAGGATAGTGGGAAATGGAAGGATTTATACTCCTTGCAGTCCTTGAAATCCTTCCATTCCCCACTATCCTGTCAGAGCTGAAAAAGCTTCTTGGATGAGAAGCAAAACGTCTTCAAAGAAAGAAAAAACAAGAACGTCCAGTTGCCTCATGAAAAAAGCACCTTTGGGACTACCATGACCTGGATAACTGAGAATCTCTACAGATTCTTTATGGTAGATGTCTAATGGGTGATAAGTGCAACAGCTCTATCACTTGATGAGTTCTCCTCCTACCATGCCTGTTGATGGACAAAAAAAAATACATTTTCCTTATCTGAGCTTGGAAGCTGTGCAGGAGAGATATGAGATAATGTTTATTCTTATATATTGATTCTTTTTTTTAAGTGCTTCAGAGCTTTGGTTCAAGTGTTTCTTCTTAAACAATGCATTATTGACATGGAACATACTCATGACATAGAAGAAACTTTATTCTGCTAATGTATGATGTCCTTCCTTCAGACATACTAGAGATGTTGAAATATCGCCACAACTATTGTGTCCTCATGGGGATAGCAAGGTAGAAACTACTGATTAGGTGTTTCTTGCTGCTCAATATTACAGCCATGTATGAAGAAATCTGCTGGCAGATTTCTCAAGCAATTCTAAGCATTACTACACATATTTATCATTGTCTGACACTATAGTGTAATCTCCAGCAAGGCTGGAGGCAGATGTTAAGAGGGGGCTGAGTCTTTGCACATAGAAAGCAGCAGAGGCCTAGAATCGTTGAAGCCTTATCTGACTGTTTCCAAGGGAACACAGTCACGAATGAAGGCAAATATGCCATATTTTTCAGAGTATAAGACACACTTCCCCCCCCCTAAAAGAGGGTGGAAATGTTGGTGCATCTTATACACTGAATACAGCCATTTTTGGCCTCCTGAAGCCCCACCCTGTGTGAAAACGGGTGCGGAGAGGATTTGGGGGGGTCTGCAGAGTGCTCCTGGGGGCTGGGGGAAGGCAAAAATGCCCCCATTTTGCAAAAAATGGGCAAAGAATGGCCCGTTTATCACAGAACAGGGTGCACAGAGGGTTTGGGAGGTCTGCAGAGTGCTCCTGGGGGCTGGGAGAGGGCAAAACCCTTTTTTTCTTATTTATCTCTTCGAAATCTTGGTGCATCTTATATAACGGCACATCTTATAGTCCGAAAAATATGGTAGGTGTCCCAGGATTGGGGCTGAAAGGTGAAAAACAGAAGAGTATGCTCTGTCCCATAATTGGGTAGACCAGGTTGCCCTGATAGACTGGTCCCACCGGAGAAAAAACACCCAGGATAATGATGCAAAATCAAAAATGGGTCAGTCACCAGGACCAGAGATCGGGGCGTTGTTCCTTACCTGAACGCCCCTTCTCGTAGGGCGGAGCGAGCCTCCAAGAATGGGATGATCCAATCCATCAGCCAATCAGGACTGAGTCTGACTCTATATAAAAGCTGTCACCCCAAAGGGCACCCCCTCTTGAGACGAAGGACGGAGTCAGACCCATAGTGTAACAACCTAACCAAACTTTATTAAACAGCAGGAATGTATAACTAGAACTCTATGCAAGAAACGAACAGGGAGGGACGTGGAGGCTCGCTCCGCCCTACGAGAAGGGGCGTTCAGGTAAGGAACAACGCCCCGTTCTCCATAGTGGGCGGAGCGAGCCTCCAAGAATGGGACATGCCAAAGCAGTTCAGTCCCTAGGGAGGGCAAATAGTTATTCATGCTGTTCCTCAGTCGATAAGGCAGACTGAAGCACATGCCTCCCAAAATCCGCCTCAGCCGAGGCGAATTGGTCCACTTTGTAATGTCTTATAAAGGCCACCGGAGAAGACCAGGTGGCCGCCCTGCACACTTCCTCCAGAGAAGTTCTGGCCGACCACGCTGTCGTGGTGGCCGCGCTGCGTGTCGAGTGTGCGGTTAACCCTTCCGGACGTGGAAGGCCTTGCGCACAGTAAATGTCTGCAATGACCGACCTGATCCAGCTGCCAATAAGCGCTGGTGAAGCCTTGTTGCCCATAGATTTCTGATGGAAACAAACAAACAACGCTTCCGAGCGCCGAAAGGGGGCGGTGCGGACGTTGTAAATTTTAACCGCCCTCCATACGTCAATGGTATGCCACTGGCGCTCCAAGTCCGTGGAAGGTTGGGCATAAAAGGAGGGCAAGATCAGGTCTTGTGTCCTATGGAAGAGTGTATTCACCTTCGGAAGGAAAGTCGGATCCAGACGGAGAACAACCCTATCGGGGTGGAATATACATAAGTCCTCCCGGATCGATAGGGCCGCCAGTTCCGAAATCCGACGTGCCGAAGTTATGGCCACCAGGAAGGCAACCTTGAGGGTGAGGTGCCGTAGTGACACGGTACGTAGCGGCTCGTAGGGCTCCGTCGTCAGTGCCAGAAGAACCCGCGGGAGATCCCACGTCGGGAATCTATGGACGACAGGAGGCGAGATGTTGGAGGCCGCTCGTAGAAATCGCCGTATCAGCGGGTGGGCCGACAGTGTGTCCGCGGTGGTGCAGGAGAGCACGGTGGAGAGTGCCGCCATTTGTCGACGCAGAGTGTTGGGGGCCAAGCCCTTGTCCAGTCCCGCTTGTAAAAAGCGTAAAACACCCACGATGGTAAGGTCCACCGGGCAAAGGGAGGCGGTTGAACACCACGAACAAAACGACTTCCATGTGGAAGCATAGATGCGGTCAGTCGATGCCCGTCTGGATGACATGAGAGTGTCCACAATAGCATCGGGCACCCCGCGATGAGTCAGGCAGCACCGGTCAAGTGCCAAGCGGTCAGCTTGAACCAGTGCGGGTCCGGATGGTGCAAGGACCCCTGGGAGAGCGAAGACGCGGTCGGTGGTATCCTCCATGGTGGGCTGGCCGATAGCGACCGGAGGTCCACGAACCACGCTCTCCTGGGCCAGTGCGGGGCAAGGAGAAGCACCTCCGCTTCCTCGGCGATGATTCGGCGGATGACCTGTGGGAGCACCACCAGAGGAGGGAATGCATAAAGTAGGCCCCTCGGCCAGGGGCAACGAAGGGCGTCGATGTCCTCGGCCCCTTGAGATCGGTAGCGGGAGACAAATCTCGGGAGCTTGGCATTGTGGGGAGTGGCAAATAGGTCGATGACCAGAAGTCCAAATCGCTGTACCAGCTGCTGGAAGATGTCCTGGTGCAGGCTCCACTCCGCCGAGTCCACTGCATTGTGACTTAGCCAGTCCGCCGTTGTATTGTCTACTCCCGAGATGTGCTCCGCTCTGAGCGAGAGCAGGTGGCGCTCCGCCCAGAGTCCCAAGGCTTTGGCCTCCGACATCAGGCCCCTGGAGACAGTCCCACCTTGGCGGTTGACGTGCGCCTTGGTGGTTACATTGTCCGTCATTAACAGGACATGCCGGTTGCGAAGGATGTGCTGGAATTCCTGAAGGGCTCGGAATGAAAATTTTTGCCGATGAGTTGCTCTTCCCCGCCGTTTGGAAGGGTAGTAAGAGCCATTATAGTTCCCTGGAGTGCAGTTGCGCCCAGGGAGTGATATGGATGGCCGAAATCATTTTTCCCAGGAGAGATGAGAGTTGCTTCAAAGGTGCCCTCCGCAGGCAGAGCACCTGTTGGACAAGAGTGGTGAGGTTGTCCTGCCTCTCCTGGGAAAGGAACACCCTACACTCCAGGGAGTCCACAATAGCCCCTAAGTGGGTAATTCTGGTGGTGGGCCGGAGCTGGCTCTTTTCGATGTTTAAGGAGAAGCCATGCTCTTCCAAGCACTCCATGGTCAACTGAAGGTCCACCTCCGCCCGCGCAAAGGAGGACGAGAGGACTAAAATGTCGTCCAGATAGCAGTGCATGCTAACGGGAACGTCCCTCAAGCTCACCGCAAGGGCTGCCAGGATCTTCGTAAAGACCCGCGGGGCGGAGGAGAGGCCAAATGGGAGTGCTGAATACTGATAGTGATCGACATAAAACAGAAGCGAAGGTACTTTTGGTGGGAAGGCCGAATTGGTACGTGAAGATAAGCTTCGGTCAAATCAATAGAGGCCATAAAATCGCCCTTTCTCACACACGCTAGGATGGACTGCAGCATGTGCATCTTGAACCTCTTATATGCGATGAATTTGTTGAGCCGCTTGAGGTCCAGGACCGCTCTCCACCCCCCCGAGGATTTTTCGACAAGGAACAAGTTGGAATAGAAGCCTTGCCCCCGTTGGTCCTCCGGAACCCGTTGGATGGCCTAAATCTCCAACAGGTGCTGGATAGCATCCCGCATTAGCGACCGCTTCTCGGGATTGGAGGACTGGGGGCACCTCATGAAATATCCCGGTGGGGTGGAGAGGAGGTCAAGTGCGAGTCCCGATGTAATGGTCTCTCACACCCAACTATCCGTGGTGGTATCTTCCCATCGCCCAGTAAAGAAGCATAGGCGACCCCCAATGGGAAGGACCGAGGGATCTACTTGTAGCGGCGGTAGGAGCGCCCGCCTGCTCCCCGAAAAGGGCGCTTGGGCGGTGGATCTGCCTTCGGTTTATCCTGCCCCTGATTCTGCCTGCCCCCTGCCTGATATCTACCCCTGTACCTAGGAGCCCGGTACGGGCGGCGGGGCGGAGGAGGTGGGGGAGGGGTGGCGGGTTTGTTCTGGCCCCTGCGGGTACAGTTAGGGAGAACCTTCCGCTTGTCCTTTGACTCTAAGAGGTATGGATCTAATGCCTCGCCGAATAGGGACTGACCCTGGACTGGGGAGGTGGCAAGACACCACTTGTGACGAGCATCGGACTGCCATCCTTGGAGCCAGTGCATGCGGCGCGCAACTACGGACGCCCCCATTGATCTCGCTGCGAAGCGTGCGCTTTGCAGGGTGGCGTCCGAGGTAAATTGGGCCACCGCCAGTAGCTTGTTGATGTCCTGGCGGGTGCGCACATCCGAGGACTGCTCTTGAAGCGTCTTGAGCCAGCGGATAGAAGTCCGGCAGAAGAACGAGGCCGTTGCCGATGCTCGAACGGCCCACGCAGCTGATTGATGGGAACGCAAGATGGCCTGCTCGGTGCGGCGGTCCTCGGGGCGCAACAATTCTTCACTGTCTCCTGGCTGGGGGATGGCGGAGTAGAGCGCCTTGATAGGCGGGTCTACCGGGGGCACAGGCAGGTATTGTGCCAGTCCTTGCGCCACATTGAAGTATCGTTTGTCTAAGGACGACGGCGCTGCACCCATAATGGGGGCCTGCCACTGTTTAGTGACCGAGTCAATAAAGAGTTTAGGCGCTGGAATGACCTCCTCTTGTGAAGTTGTTTCTTCGAAGAGAGGGTCGCCCAGTTCCTCGCCGGTTGTCTTAGTCTCCACTGGAGGCATCTTGGCTGCTGCCCGTGCCTTGTGGAGCAGAGATTTAAACAGGGCCGGGTTGAAAAGGCCCGTGGTCGTCGGGGGTGCAGGGGCGGCATCTTCATCTGCAGAGAGGTCGAGGTCTGGCCCCTGGTCCTCGTTCCCCTGGAGAGATTCTGGAGATGGTTGCGGGGCAGAGGCCTCGGCCGCCAGGGGTTGGTCCCACTCGGCGGATGGGGGCGAGCGGTGCGGCTGGGTGGCGGCCGCTGAGCTCGATGCGGAGGGCGTGGGTGTAGTAGTCTGCTTGATGCCTGCTGCGATCCCATCTCTGATTGCCATCTGGATGAGAGCCTGTACCTCCGGGCTCTGGAAGATGGCCGCTGCTGAGCCCGGTGGGGCGGTCGGGGTGTCCTCCCGGGATGGGTGGAGCTCCTCCCAAATATCTGCATCCCCCAAGCAGAGGTTGGGGTTGTCTAAAGAAAAAGCCCCCGAGGATTGCCTGGATCTGGAAGCCAAAGGGCCCCCGGAGTCCCGTGGGTGGGAGGTACTAGCGGAGGCCGATGTGGGCGGTCTGGCCTTGTCCTTGTGCCCACCCTCCCGTTGGGGGGGGCGCTTGGGATCAGCCCCACCCTGGCGAAGGGGGGAGCGGTCCCTATGCGATGCTGGCGGGGTGGAGGATGCCCGGGCCTCAG
The DNA here is from genome assembly GCA_023053685.1 of Diadophis punctatus similis. NCBI lineage: Eukaryota > Metazoa > Chordata > Lepidosauria > Squamata > Dipsadidae > Diadophis > Diadophis punctatus. The sequence continues at coordinate 1,729,444 of JALIGW010000021.1, forward strand.
CGTCTTGTGGCCTGTGGTCCTTGTTGGCCTTGGCCTTGGTCTTGGCCCCTTTCTCGGCCATTGACACCGCAGCCGGCTCCGCAGGCGAAATTGAGGCAATAGGGGCCGCGTGCGGCTTCAGCAAGTTGCGGAACCCCCGACAAGCAGCTGGCTCCGTTGACGCAAGGGGGAATTCCCCGGTGACGACTGT
>JALIGW010000021.1:1734633-1735985 GCA_023053685.1 Diadophis punctatus similis
GTTTCCAGATGTGTTCCACAGAATATTTTCTACCTTTTAATATCTCCTAGGATATCTCATTTCCTAGGAGAGGGGTGGGTGCTAACTTCCTACACTGTTTTATTACTTTCAATTGAGTCCCAGGGAGTAGGGCGGCATAATAAGAACACTAAAATAAAATAAATGAATAAATAAATAAATTCTCCAGTTGTGATTTCTCTTTTCTTCTTCTCTTTGATGAATTTTACACACATTTTACTTCTCTTTCTGGGTTTTCTTGTGACATTTGTTCTCATAAAAGCAATGATGAAGAAGTATCAGATTTCATACGCCTGTCATTTCTGTGATTCGGCTTTTATGTTGGCAGTGTTACAACATTTGGAGAAGAACAAAGGAGGGACTGAATAACATTGGTTGTTCAAATCGATCAGCAAGATAGCTATTCATGGACCTTGCACAAGCTTTGTAGGTCAGCTGCTTTCTTAGGCAACAAGTTCCTTGGTTGATAGTAGTCTTATTAATTAATATTTTGTGATTCTGTTATTATGCCAGTGTAAAAATAAATGTATGTCTATTGGAGGAAAAAAGATTACTGCTAACTTTGTACCACTGCTTAATTTAATATTTGGTTGAAGTTTGAAAACTGATTTCCCTCCATGCTGCTGTTATTATAACAATTGTTCTTAAAGGTGAGCACTCAACAGTAGCTTGCTTTCAGAAATTGTGGGTGCACTGAAGGCTCTCAAAAAAGAGACTGGACAATCATTTGTCTGAAATGATATAGGGTCTTCTGTTCAAGTAGGGGGTTGGACTAGAAGAACCTCAGAGGTCCCTTCCAACTCTATTATTCTATTCTTATTTATTCTATTTTTAATTATTATTATACCATCACAATGTTTTGATCTGTGCATATGGTAAATTTTCTGCAACATATAGGGCTAAGTACTCAAAATATTAAAATACAGTCACTAGAAAACTCATTCTGTATAGATTCTACCTTATCTTTAGACATGAGACATTCCAGGAGCAAAAAAGTTTTTCTTCCATCAACATTATTCATGGGCTGTAAAAGAGATATAAAAGAGATATTCAGATCTCTTTCAAATACAGAGAGAGAGAGAGGGAGGGAGGGAGGGAGGGAGGGAGGGAGGGAGAGAGAGAGAGAGAGAGAGAGAGAGAGAGAGAGGGAGAGAGAGAGAGAGAGAGAGAGAGAGAGAGAGAGAGAGAGAGAGAGAGAGAGAGAGAGAGGAGAATTAGGAACCAGTTGCTGACACACTTAGTGTGCTTACATTGAATATCTGCTGAACTGCAAATGCAGCATTGCCACCTCAGCTATATCTTCCAGAACACATACAAAAATTAATTTCAAACTT
>JALIGW010000021.1:1736085-1786085 GCA_023053685.1 Diadophis punctatus similis
TGATTTAATTCACCCAGCATTCATGAATGAGAAACCTCTCAATGGCTGCAGCAGCCAAAAGAAAAATCACCATGGCCTTCTACAGAGGTATCCTTTTTTCAACTTTGCAATGCCATTCACTTGTTCACTCATTCATTCTCCAGCAGTTTCGTCAAGCAGCAGAGAGGAGTGTGAAATTCACAAGCAATGATGGAATGCTTTCACCAGAAGAAAGCAGTTGTGTCTAGAGGTAGAGGATTGCACAATTGGTGCTGGTGAATAGCCCCAGAGAGACTGCGGAAGGGGCTACAATGCTGGCGTGTCCTTAGCTTTCAATTCAGATACCCAGTATCACAATCACTAGAAGCTTCTGAACAAAGAACAGCTATAGTTCAGAGGTTGCTGCTATGAATAGCTGCCCCTGAATAGCTGTAGGAATTCACTATAAGGAAAGAATGGTTCCTGGTCTCACTACTTAAATAACAAATGGATAATCATGATTAAATGTTCCTTTATGGAAAATATAGAAAAGTAACTGGCTTGGAAAAATCAATCAATTAATCTCTCTCTCTCTCTCTCTCTCTCTCTCTCTCTCTCTCTCTCTCTCTCTCTCCTCTCTCTCTCTCTCTCTCTCTCTCTCTCTCTCTCTCTCATCTCTCTCTCTCCTCTCTCTCTCTCTCTCATCTCTCTATCTCATCTCTCTATCTATCTATCTATCTATCTATCTATCTATCTATCTATCATCTATCTATCTATCCATCCATCATATCTCTCTCTCTCTCTCTCTCTCCTCTCTCTCTCTCTCTCTCTCTCTCTCTCTCTCTCTCTCTCTCTCTCTCTCTCATCTCTCTCTCTCTCTCTCCTCCTCTCTCTCTCTCTCTCTATCTATCTATCTATCTATCTATCTATCTATCTATCTATCTATTCTATCTATCTATCTATCTATCTATCTATCTCTGCCTGCCTGCCTCCCTGCCTGTCTGCCTGCCTGCCTGTCTGCCTGTCTGCTTATCTACATCTGTCTGTCTATCTATCTATCTGTGTGTAGGTATAGGTATAGCAGTGGAGGGTTCCAGTTATTTTCGCTACCGGGTGCACATCGCGAGCATGCGCAGAAGTGAACTCGCGTTCCATCGGGCATTTCACTTCCGCGCATGCTTAGGATGACATTACAAGCCGAAACACAGCTGAGGAGCTTCTCAGCTGTGCTTCGGAGGAAGAATAAAGGTCAGTATTTAAAGGCAAGGGTGGGCAGGGCTTTTTTCCGACAGCTCAGGACGCGGAGAAGCTGTAAAAAGCGCCTAAAAATGATGTCATCGCCGGGCTCCTACCGGTGCGGTATCCCACACAGCACCGGCAGGAACCCACCACTGAGGTATAGGTATAAATATAGATGATATAGATATAGATAGATGTAGATGAAGATATATAGATATGGCAGTTTTCAATATGTAGAAAAAATACTCATGGAGGAACATTCACATGGTTCCTAGTTCCAGTTGGAATCATTGCTACCCAGGAATAATTTTACTAGAATAAATCTTAAGGTAACTGGGAAGAATAATTATTTTGAATATTTTATAATTGCCCAGATTGTAGCCTGCCCTATAAGCAGCCACTGAAAAGAGCAGGAGAAGGAAGCTATAATAGATTCTTACTAACTTAGTTTCTTAAATTAGAGAACAGATGAAATGCAAATGAATTATAATGATGGTTCAGCCAAGGAGGGTTTATCAAGTTCAGCTAAGCGTCAGTCTCTGTTTGTTTCTTATGTAAAGATATATATAGATGGAACTTTTATAACTGGAAGATGATGTGAATCTTCTTGTGGTTTTATTTTATTTTTGCAATTGTAAATTTGTAGGTCAGTTCCAGGCAGTTTCTGCAATAATCTAGAGTCTTTGTGTGTGTGTGTGTGTGTGTGTGTGTGTGTGTGTGTGTGTGTGTGTGTGTGTGTTTGTGTGTTTGTGTGTATGAGTGTGTGTCTGTTTAAAAAGCATCTGTCTTCTTTGGAATGTGTTTTCAACATATTTTTTTATGTGCAGTATGTCAACTAAGTGTAGCTTTCTACAGATAGAAATATGCATTTTTGTTCAAGTTTTTTTTGAGTCAATTTGAATAGCAAATATGAGAGATATGCAAAACTTTATTTTGGAATGTGCATCAAGTGAATGTTTCTTAAAAATAGAATAAAAAGCTGCTAATGGCATATTGGCATTACACATTGTAATGCACTGAAAATTGTTCTTAATATTGTCTCTTTGTATTCGGTAAACAAACCAAGAAAATTCAAATTCTTCAGGGGATTGATATCTTCAGCTACATGTCTGTGGAGATGCTCAGCCATCCAGATTATAGTTGTCTCAAAGGTGCTTTTTCAAAAGGCAACTGGATTGTTCCCCCATCACCCCCGTGGAAGTCATCCAAGAAGCTTCATTGGTTCTGGTAGGATGGTGGGGCAATGGAGAGGATTAGTTCTGATGGGAGGGAGGTTAAAAGCTTCATATTTTTTTGCACTCATCTGGTCATTTTCACTTGAGGCCCACTTGGGAATTTATCTGGGTTTTCAGGGTCACCTGTATTGGAGTGCAAATGGATGTGGAACCTTCTCTGAATTGCTGAAAGGATTTTGTTTTAGACAGAAGATAGGTGGTGTCTTATCCCTATCCCTCTGTTGAAAGAAGGCTGCTCAATTTTAACAAAAATGGCCTCTTTTACCCAGGCCTGAGGAGAGCAGCCGGTACATTGTTCCAGGGCCCATGGAGCTCAAAGGGAGTCCATGAAGGGGATTTTTTTTTAAATTTTTACAAAAACCAAGTTTTTAAAAAGGAAAACAGTTCTCTTCATTTATCAATATATTTTATTTTTCATTTCATTTCATGAATGGTTATGAAATGTCATCTCAAAAATCTGGAGCTCAAAAACGCAAGGAAAACAGAAGTGTGATGAGATTAATAAAAAGGGGCGACAGACGCCTTTTCAATTTGGCGTTAAATGCAGTGGCGGCACTCCCGCGCACATAGCCCTGCCGGGGTGGGTGGAATTGCCTCTCCCGAGTGTGCGCGCATGCGCCCTCCCTTCCCTTTTCAGCTGAGGCCTCTCTGAGTGGCGTGTGTGAGGCAAGCGTGAAAGGCCACTCAGCCTCCCCCAGAGTTTCCCATGCAGGAGACAGAGGAGAGCCTGGCAGCGGCCAAGTCCTCCCCTTCCGACACCTTTCTGCCGACGCAGAGGGGTCCGGAGATGGCGGAGGAGGGAGCAGCAGCAGTGACTAGGAGGCTGAACGGCCACCGGCAGAGTCACCTGAGGGATGGGAGGCCCAGCTGGAGCCCCAACCGGACAGAAAAGTTGATGCCAATGAGGCTGAGGAGAAGGAGGAGGAGGAAGAGGAAAAAAGCAGTGGGGGCCCATAGTAGTCTTGTTCCAGCACTTAATAATCCTGTCGGCGACCCTGCTTTTACCCCTCTTTCAAACCAATAGTCCTCTCTATCCAGAATGTGGACTTTGGACTTCAGTTAGGTCTTCTGCACTTTTTAAAATGTTAGACAGATATGTTAAGCAACCAACTTTGGATTTATCATGACTATAAACAAAACTAAACTCTGGAGATCTTTGTTAACAATCAAATAATCTCAGCTCACCTGAATTCATTCAACTGACAAAAACCCAGAAAGGTTTCTCTAATTAGAGTCTGAAGCCTAATGTAAAATATGATAAAGTCCAGGTACTGTTATGCTTAGGCTCATAGTAAAATAATAAATTGAGAAATATGGAATCATGCCATATTTTTGTGTGCCCACAAATTAATTGTTTTCTAAATCAACATTTGTAACACATAGGAGTATGTATGTGCACTTAAATATCAATATTTTCACAGTTGTACATTATTCATCAAAATAATTCATTTTGATTAAAATGAATTTAATTATTTAAATTTAATTATTTAAATTTATCTTTATTTTATTAAAATGTTGCAAGTGAATAATAGATCACACTGAAGAGAAATACAGACATTTAATCTATCAAGCTTAGACAATATACATTGTTTCTGAATTTGAATTGCTATTGGTTTTCTTCTTTATGAGATGACAGTATGATAGTTACGTTTTCCTGATATTATTCAAAAGGCAACTAGATTCTTATATTCTAAGTACCTGTTCCAGACCCCTGTAACTTTTGCTTTGTTTATATAGAATATCAGAGTTGGAAGGAAGTTTAGAAGTCTTCTCATCCAACTCCTTGCTCAAGCAGTAGACCTTTTACCATTTTAGACAGGTGGCTGTCTAGTCTCTTAAAAGCCTCCAATGATGGAGCACCCACAACTTCTGAAGGCACGCCCTTCCTCTGGTTAATTGTTCTCACTGTCAAGAAATTTCTCCTTAGTTCTAAGTTGGATCTCTCTTTGATTAGGTTCCCTCTGTTGTTTCTTGTCTTGCCTTCAGGTGCTTTGGAGAATAGGTTGACCCCCCTTGTAGCAGCCCCATAATTCTTTGTGGCAGCCCTTCAAATATCAGAACACTGCTATCATGGCAACCCCGGTCCTTTTTTGCACTAGACTAGCCGTATCCAATTCCTACAACCATTCATCATATGTTTTAGTCTCCAAGCCAGGTTTCAGCTAAGCTGTGGCTGAGAATAATGTTTGAGAGCTTGAGGTCTGCAACTTACCCTATAATATGACCAAAAGCATTACTTATCCAATTGGAGACATCATGACATTGCCAATCTTGGAAGCTGTTGGAGAACACATACCATATTTTTTGGAGTATAAGACTCACCAGAGTATAAGACGCACCTTAGTTTTGGGGGAGGAAAATAGGAAAAAAAAATCTACCTACCAGGTATTCATCTGGCTAGCATCCTTAGTCTGGTCAGCTTCAACACATTATTTTATCCCCTGGTTAGGGCTGAAAAAAGTATTCTTCGAAGGGAGTAGGAATGAAAAAAAAGCCTGCAAAGACTTGGGGCTTATAAAAAACTACTTCGGAGGGAGTAGGGATTTAAAAAATGCTGCAAGCCGGGAAGATCATTAGCACCTGGTTAGGGCTGAAAAGACCTTTTTCAGAGGGAGTAGGAATGAAAACAAGCCTGCAAAGACTTAGGGCTGGAAAAAAAACTTCTTCCAATGGAGTAGGAAGCCAGGAAGATTGTTAGCACCTCGTTAGGGCTGGAAAAAAAGCTTCGGAAAAAGCTACATTCAGAGTATAAGACACACCCAAATTTTCAGCCTCTTTTTAGGGAGGAAAAGTGTGTGTCTTATACTCCTAAAAATATGGTACATTAAATAAGGAAATGTAGATCTAGGTTGTAAACATATTACATCCTCTGTACTACAGGAGGTAGAGATGGACTGGGGGAGGGAGGCAACCAGGAAGGAAAAATTAATTGTCATTCCTGTTGCAGCAGTAGCAATTACTCTGGTGTCACATTGTTCCAGAAACAAGGTGTGGGTCTTTGAAGGAACAAAGGTTGAATTCCTATCTTCATTTTTGGACTTATTTGACCCTCCCATCACTTCTCCACTTCTCCATCCCCCAGTGTAGTGTCTTATCTAATCAATAATTAAAAACATGACCACTGCTATGTGACAATTAGGCTTTTCTCAAAAGAGAATTGTCCAAATATTCATGAAGGATGTACCTTTGTCTTATTCCTTCATTTCGTCTTCTGGTTTTAAAATCAACATTTCCCCCCTTGTTTTCTTTTCTTTTCCCATTCAGCCAATGAAGCCTCATCAAATAGAGACCAAGTTGATCTGTATAAATTTACATGAATATGTAAAGGAAGAAAAAAAGTGTCTAGCTAGTCTGTAAGCAGATTGTGGGCTTCTTCTTGTAAATGTGTATGTAAAGTTGCACAAAGGACTAGAGTTTAAAATTGGAGCATCAGCAACATTGGAAGGTAATGGAATACAACTCTATTACATATTCGTGGGCTCTTCATTTTCTTTTGTATCTGTCTATACAGTCCAAGGCCTTCTAAATGAGTTTGAACTCTATCTCCAATATTCTCACTGCAGATGGCCTCCCTCACTGAGAAGAAGCAGATTGGGGAAGGCTGGTTTAGCATTCTGCTTCCCACAAGGCCAAACAAATACAGCCAGGTATCCTCAAGGTAATTTCAGTATGAAAACTGGCTGAGACGAGATGGTTTCCCCACTGAGATTAGGTTCTAAATGTGGAATGTTTCTCTGACATTCCAAAGCTTAGTACTTGCTTTGGCAATTTTCACCATCCCTAATGATGGATAGTAGAAATTTATTCTTTTTTTTATTCAAAAAGTTTTATTAGTATAAAGTACATACATTTTATTATTTTTCTCCCCCCTACACCCCTAACCCTAACCCACCCCCCTTCCCCCCCTCTCCCACCCCCCGGACTTCCCAGAGAGAATACAGGGCATAATATCAATAAAATAAATTTAGATTAAATTAAAAATTTTTGACTTCCACCCTATTTTTTAAAACGTCAACTCCAAATTGTACATTAATAAAAATTTCCTCCTCCTCCTTTCAATCATCTACCCTTCACAGCATTTCTTCACTATTAAATAAAACTTAAATAATTATTACATAAATAATGTCTAAATGTTAAATACAAAAACCTTAAACTTCATCATAAAGTCAACCACTATATAGATAGCATAATATTACTATATAACAGGTTATTAACTTCAGAAAAGTTCTAAATCTACTTATTAAATTTTCAGGTGTTGAAGACTTTGGGGATGTTAACTCAGTAGTAAGTTGCATTTTAGAAATATAACCAGATGAATAGTCCGTTCTTTTATTCAAAACAGTCTTTCCAAATTTTGAAGCCATTTTAGTATTTCCAGTGGAGAACAAAGAAAAAGCCAAGCCTCTAGTTAAAATTCTTTTAAATTCCAAAGCCAGATAGACTTTTATTTTTTAAAGATTGTCAGTTATTATTTAATCCAGAATCGGGAGACAGAGAGAGTAAAGCCAACTTTCAAAGTCAAAAATTTCCATAAGAAAAAAATCCGCTAGGGAAACGAAAGTTACTTTCACTTCTCCTCCCACTTTCTCCGATCGCCATATTGTAGCCTATTAACTGTTACTTAGTTTCTTCCAAAGTGAAAGTCAGCAGTGGAGTTGAAAGAAAAAAAAATTCAGTACTTGCCCTTTTAAAATTCTGTCTCTCTCTGTCTGCTTCTTTGATCCATTAAGTAGTTGTAATCCCATTCACAAAGCAGCGGTGGTCACGGCATCTTGCTCCGCAAAAGCGGAGGTTTCCAAGTCCCCAGAGCAAGAGACAGGCTGGCTGGGGAGCCCTCACCTTTCGCGCCCCTGGCTGGCACCTGGGGCACTAGGGGGGGCTCTACCCCACCTGTCCAGCTCTCATCTCTCCCCTTTGCCCGGGGCAGAGACTTTCAAGCCGCCAGACAGCTGTTCTGGTGGCTTTAACGGGGAAATGGAACGGCGCTCAACGAGGAGCGTCCGCAATGCCGCGAACCGGAACCAGAAGCCAGTAGAATTTTATTCTTGTAAACATTGAAGGTATGTATGAATGTATGTATGTATGTATGTATGTATGTATGTATGTATGTATGTATGTATGCCATCTAACGAGAAGGAAGGACTTACTGGAGAAGAGCCTAATGCTGGGAACGAGTGAGGGCAAAAGAAGAAGGGGACGACAGAGAATGAGGTGGCTGGATGGAGTCACTGAAGCAGTCGGTGTGAGCTTAAATGGACTCTGGAGGATGGTAGAGAACAGGAAGGCCTGGAGGAACATTGTCCATGGGGTTGCGATGGGTCGGACATGACTTTGCAACTAACAACAACAACAAAAGTATGTAATAATTTTCTTAGCCCTCTTTGAGATGTCTTTGAAAATAACAGGTCTTCCATGAAATAAGTACAACAAAATCTCAAATTCCTCTTCCTTTTCACTCATTCAACGATGGGAATAAGACGATTGTGCCTCCTAGCCATTTTTGATAATTACATTCCCTGCAGACCATCACCTGGTTACAAGTATGAAGGGAAGGGATATTTGAATATTCCCTATGACAGAAATCACAGTTTCTATTTGTGTGGAGCACAGTCACCTCATACATTTGAATAAATTACACCCATCTGCCAAGGGACTTGCCACTAGATACATCCCTGTGCACGTAGGTATGGCCCCATGCCTGCTTATGCATTCACGGCATGTTTTGGGATCAAAGTGCAGATTACATTCCTATTTCCTAATGCAGGGAAATACATATGGTGTTTCTAAAAGAGAAAAGTTATGATGAAAAGATGCAGCTGCAAATGGAGATGATCACATTAGAGGTGGGAAAACATGCGTTATATCATTCTTTTCTGGTCTTTTTCTAGACATATTATTAAGCTGGTCATTCAAAGGAGTTGGTTGTTGTTGTTGTTTTGTTTTTAAACAATATTTCTATTGCTGGTTCAATGTCTTATAAGGAAAAAAAATGATTTTATCCTGGTCATCTTAGCCTTAGAGTTATGACTAATGCCAATAGAGAATATTGGTGGCTCAGGGTTAAACTGTGGGGTCCCTGGTGCTATCTGAGCTTGGTAAAATAAAATAAAAAATAAAATGAGCTTGATAAAATGAGTTTGCCCTCATTTTACCAGTCATAAAAAAATGAGAGGCTTGCTTTCACTTTTTATGAATATAAAATGAGAGCAAACTCCACTCCATTCCGAAGCAAGCAGGCAGCGTGGAGGCTGACATTTGGCCGTCCTGCAGTAGGGACGTTAGTCCTAGGGAAACACATAACATAACAGATGGGAATTGGGAAGAGAGTGAGGCTGACACTGCGCAACTCTCAACTTAAATCCAAATTACTGTACACACTACTCTCAACACCACCGTTCTTAAAAAATCCTGTGACGATGATCAGCACCTGTGCCCCCACAATGACCAACCTGGATAATAGAGGGATAAGATCATGTGAAATGGTGGTGTTAGTTACGAACTCATGTCCGACCCATTGCAACCCCATGGGCAACGTTCCTCCAGGCGTGTGGGGGTCTCTAAGCTGCCTGGTTCAACTTGGATGAAATGATTCAGGGTAGGTGTGGGGGGGGGGAGAGAAGAGGAAGAAAGAGAAGAAGAAGAAAAGGAAGAAGGAGAGATTTATGTGTGAATGTTGTTGGAATTCAGATGTGGAACCGATGTACTAGGGATTCCGGAGATAACGATTACTGTAATAGTGGCAATGTGACGCTTTCAGCATGGAAGCATGTTCATACACACGCTTATACATGATGATGCTACCTAGTTTGGTAATGAAATGTCTGCAAGAAAACAGCCATGTTCAGAGAGCACCAAGGATCCCACAGCTAAGGCTAATCTTTGGGGCAAGTAGTGGTTGGTTCTTTTCTCATTTTCTCATTTCTTTATTGAAATGATCTTGTTTACGTCAAGTGGTACTTTATTGCCCACGTGTATTGGCAATCTCAACCCTGTGATAATCCAGCGTGAATGCTTGATAGAGTAATAGTAGTTATAAAAATGAAGAATACTAATCCTTTGGAGGTTTTGTTTTAAATCTTTAAACTGAAAGCATGCTGAATTAACAGCACCAAAAAGTCATCAACTTGGTGAAATCCAATTGCTAGTATACAGATGTTGAGATTAGGGGGGGGGAAGAGGGATGGCATCTGAAAAATCTCTCTTTGTGTATGTGTGTGTGTGTGTGTGTGTTTGTGTGTGTGCATGTATTTGTCTGTGTTTCAGACCCACTAGGTAGATCAGACTAACAAAACAACTCTACAGGAAGTCTAAAACTAGTTTCATTGAGATTGGCGATAATAATAGAATCCGAATGTGCTGTGTCTCTCCTCCTTCTTATGTGCCAATGAATAAGGGAGGTATTTGCCAGAAAGACTTCTGAATATTATCTTGTTTCCCAGGCCATAAGAAAAACCACTTTGCCCATGTAATGATTTTTGCATAGAGAGTGTACTGCAGGGATGTCAAACTGAATTTCTTTGAGGGCCGGATCACTATTTGACAGAGATGATAATTAATCTCACAAAGGAGAAGTTTGATCTTTTCCCGGACATCAGACATTAGAAAAGAAACCACAGTTTGAAAGTCTAAGTAAAAACATTTATTTTGGTACAAAAACAATAAATCCTCATTATCTACATGCCTGATATAAAAGTAGGTCTTCCTTCAATGGAAGCCAGGAACAGAAGGAAAGAATGGAATGCACACATGCGTACAAGAACATATCAATCACGTGCTCAGGAATAAGCCATTATAATGAATAGGGATGCATCTCCCTGCATATACATGTAACAGGCAATAAAATCACTGCGTGACACTATTGTAGTTCTCCTGCATGGGTCGGGGGGCGGAGATGGGACGGACGCCTCCCGCAGCACTTTGCTGGCCACAACAGGCCATGGCATGGCCTCCTGCAGCACTCTTCTGGTTGAAAACAGGCTGCGTGGAGGCCCTGCGTGGCCCATTTTCGATCTCCCCAGCCTCCAGCAGCACTCTGCCAGCCAAAAATGGGTCACATGGAGATCCCATGAGGCCCCCACAAGGCCTGTTTTTGACCTCCCTGGCCACCAGCAGCACTCTGCCTGTCAAAAACATGGCCTGTTTTGGCAGGCAGAGGCACTGCCGGCCGATCCTTTGATATTTCCAGTGGGCCAGATTTAAGCGCCCTGCAGGCCGGATCCGGCCCACAGGCTTTGAGTTTGACACCCCTGGTGTACTGGATCACTCCATGCCACTGTAGTATCCTCAGAAAAAACTATCCAGGGTAAGAGCTTTGTCTTAAAATAATCATGAAGTGTTAAAGTCATCCTACAACCAACAGATTTTTATCCCATGTTATTGTTGCCGGCCCAGACTTCTACATATGGACAGCGAAACTGTGTTAACACTCTCTAATAGTGCTTTACCCATAATGGATGAAAGGGAGGTCACTGAACCCTTTAAGAAAAATCTGCTGTACTGCACTTTACCCCAATTTTCCATCTTCTCTGAGATAAATGGAGACAGGGCAGCAGGTAAACACACAGAAAAAGATGTCTTAGCCATATCTAAAAAAAATGGTCTGAACTTAATCTCTTATGCAAACAAGGTGTAAATTCATGTAGCTGCTAGGGGCATCTGATATGAGTTTTCCATATATAATGGGCCTCTATATCTGTCTTTCCTATTAAATTAGCACTCAACAAAGGAGAAAGAGTGACTATCACCAGGAAATATTGCACAATTTGTCAAATCTATTCGGGTTTTCATTTCTAAATGTCACCATAGGAGATGGGAAAAAACCCCAAGGCTCTCAAATAAATGGAGTAATGCATATGAAAGTCCTGTGAGAAAGTTCCCCCCCTCCAAGTTATTCAAGAAGGGAGGGCAATTAACTGACAGGCACAAATATGTTTAAAGGTCATAAAAAATGAAACTCCGATAAACATCATCCATTAACTGTAAACTTCAGAAAGTCAGAGAACTAAAACAAGCTAGTGAACTGGTTACAAGATGATGCTGTAAGTTAGATAATGATGGGATTTCAGCAAACAACAGGACAATAACAATAGATCATTACAAAAACACCGTCTGAACTTGCTGGGGAAAGGGTACAAGCAAGATTTTAAACGGGGAACAGAATAAATGACATAAAAAGCCCAGTGAGACTTAAATCACCAAATAGCTTCAATTCATCATAAAGAATGGGGCTAAATTCCAAAGCATTTAATAATAAAGAAGAAATATGACAAGCTACTTGCACTGACTAAAAGCTAATGTGAGCCAAGATGAAATGTATCATTAGTGCGATAAGAATGGGAAGCAGCATTATTCTTGCACAGAGCAATTATAAGAGGAAAATGACGTCAATGCTTTATACACAGATCCCAAACCTCTCCGGAGATATTTTCTCAAATTATATAACCGTGACTGTGTAGAAGTTTCTGTACTAAATGTCAGTATATCACAGTAAACTTTGTGAAGATGATGTTTCAAACACAACTGTTTCCCATTGTAATAGAACATAGCTGAATTAAATTCAATCTAAGAACTCTGTAATACTGAACTTCAGTTCCCGTAAGCGTGGTTCCCAAAGTCTTAAATGTTAATTTCCTGCCTTGAAGCTGCATGAAAACAAACCTACTTTCCTGGATGAAGGGCCCATATTGCACTGCAGAATTAATCACTTATAAGCGTGCACTTCTCATACTCAAGAAGCGTAAAATAACAGTTGACATTAATAATTTCTGTCTTCTGTAATGCTTCTCTACCATGTACATGAATGCATAGTCCATCTAGGTTAAGGTGACCAGACGTCCCACTTTTGGCGGGACAGTCACGCTTTTGAACAATTTGTCCCGCGTCCCGCGGCGTCTTTAAAAAGTCCTGATTTTCTTCTTCCTCCTCCTCCAAACAGCACTTTCTGTTTTCATGTGCCGAGCGTCAAAGCCACGCCGCCGCCACCCCCTTAGTTAACCACCCGGCGCTGTCCCCGGTCGCCTTTAGCTGGAAGGACCGCGAGTCCGCCCGTCCATCAGTGGCTTCTTACAGCTGCAAGCTGAGACTGGAGGATCGAGCACGGGATGTCGGGGAGAGAAGAACACGTTTACCTGGCCTCACCCCCCCCACGGAGCAGTGAAGCCCACGCCGCAGAAAAGCTAAGCTTCCAGCCTTGCTCTCCCCCTGCCAGTCACCTCCTCGCTCTAGCCCTCTTTTGTCTCGCTTCCTCTTTTGCTGCTGCTTTTGGCACCACTGCCTCGCAGTTTCTTGCCTTCTGCAGCTCGGAAGAACGAGTCCGCCTCCTGCTCGGTGGATGGCGAAGAGGCGGTTGTTATGAGGAGTCTGTACGTGGGCTTGGAAGGCAGGTGCGGGGAGTAAGGGGAGGCAACTCCATCGCTGTACAGCCCCTCCGCTTCTTCCTGTCGCTTGGCTGTGCAGCGCTGTTTCCCGCTCTGCTGCTCTTCACCCGGTTCGGCTCGGGCTGCTCGAGTGAATCCCGGACAAAGAACGGCGAACGGATGGCTGCAGTAGGGCTGGCTGGCTGGCTGGCTCTCCTTGGAGCGCCCAGGCCGGGCAGGAGGACGGAGGAACCTCCTTAGAGCGAGTGCCCCGGGATGCGGTAGGAGAGGGCGGCTTCAGAGTTGTGCAAATAAAGAGTTAACTTTAGATTTCCTTATGAGGAAGGCAGGGCAAAAAGCGAAGAGAACAAGCAAAGTGGTTGCGAGGAGAAAGCCTACACACACACACACACACACACACACACACACACACACACACACACACACACACACACACAACCACACTAAAGAAGTGAGGAACAGCGGAGTGAAACATCTGGGTGAGAAAAAAAAAGAACCCTACTTTTAAAGCGGTTCTCCTTAAAGGAAGAATTTTGAAAAAAAAAGTTTGGAGAAAAGTGAAGCGGAGCGGAAAAATGGCTATCGCTTCACACAAATAACAGCGGCGAACAATTAGAGACCAGAAAATTAAAAACCTGAAAAGACTTTTAAAATGATGTTTTTAGAAAAAATCTTCCTTGCTGTTTTTCTGCACAAGACACAAATAAACACATAACCCTAGTTATCTAAGGGAGGAGGAGGAAGGTACATGTTTGAGAATCTAGATAGATATTTCATTATTGAAAGATATGAAGGACATAAGGATATCAGAACAAAGAAAGCATAATGTCATTGAACATCACCCAAAAAATATTATTTCCAGAAAAAATATTTGAGGATATCCAGATCTTTGAAAGATACAGGCAGATGATCACTTTATTGTCAAGAAAATGCAAAACTTTATAGGCACAAGAAGAAACACAAGAACATAAATTTAATCATGGATTAGGTTTGGCTCAAGGGCATCCTTGGATAGTTGCGAACCAAATTTGGAATTAGCTCAACAGTTCAATGTCATTTAACTTATGCAGAAACATTCATTGAAGATCAGGGTCACACATGGATACAAAATATGGGTTATTCTACTTTGGGGAATATTGTTGTAGTTTGTGAATGTAATGAATTCATTCAGACATACTATACATCAAAATGAAGGCAGGGACTTATGTTAACAAAGGCAATAATAGACGGAAAATAATAACAAGACTTGTTTTTTGCTGCAGCATGCATTTACGTTGTGTCTTTAGAATTTGCAGTACAGACACATTCCTATTGGCATATACAGAGCCCATTTTATTATTGAAAATATAGAAACTTAGTAAACCTAACAAAATAGTGGGGAGAATGCATCTAAAATTGCCAACCAAATCCTCCCCTTCTTATTCAGCCTCCTTTTCCTTGGAAGGCCAAAGTAGCACTTGGTAGTGTTATCCTTTAGAAGCATCATCAACCTATGTTAGTTAATCCTGGTCTTTATTTCCACAGCTAATAATTTAGCATACCAATTTGAGGGTGGAACCTCTTTCTGAGTTTGAAGATCTTTTGGAAGATTTTCCTTGTTTCCATGTTTTATTACATAAAAATTAATACTATAACAAGCATTCATTTTAAAATAGATATAGCACTTATGGAGATAATATTCCACAGGACTGAGATTTATTTTTCAGCTCAGTTCCTTCAACTCAATATTAGTTTATAGAAATGGATAATTAGATCTGAGGATCAGCAAGAAACGTTGCCTGGGAGACGAGATGCTCCTGGAAGCCCGGATGGTCCCTTTAAAACAGAGGTCTTCAAACTTGGCAACTTTAAGACTTGTGGACTTCAACTCCCAGAATTCTCCAGCCAGCATAGCATAGCTGGCTGGAGAATTCTGAGAGTTGATGTCCACAGGTCTTAAAAGTTGCCAAGGTTGGACACTCCTGACTCTAGTTATCAAAAGTCTTGTCAGGCTCAAAACCAAGAATGTCACAGGGTGATTCTTTCTTGTGTCCAATCACACTGACTTTGCCAATAAAGAATTCTATTCTATTCTATTCTATTCTATTCTATTCTATTCTATTCTATTCTATTCTATTCTATTCTATTCTATTCTATTCTATTCTATTCTATTCTATTTATTTATTTCATAAATACATAAATTTTCTTGAATTTTAAATTTTAAACGACAGGAAGTCTACTAAAAAAATTCACTCAAATGAGAAATATGCCAAAGAATAAAATAATACTATACATATTTTTAATGTATTATATTTGTAAATTGTACTTATGTTGAAATTAAAAATATATATATTACAATACTATTTTTGCATTCTATGAAAATTTTTGTTGCTCCGTATAGACCAAATTTTAAATCAGGAACACCCCCCCTCAGGAACCCCCCCCTCAGGAACCCACCCCTCAGGAACCCACCCCCCACCCCCCCACCCCCCACCCCCGGTCAATGGTGTCCCTCTTTACCAATGTTAAAATCTGGTCACCTTAATCTAGGTGAGCCAACAGAAGATAATCTAATTAACTTTTGAAGTGCCACTTTGGGAGCATTTAAACTTTAAATGAGAACATAGAAGGAGAGCCAATCAAAGGATGGAATTGCACAGGCGTTCCTTCATTGTCAAATTCTTCTCAAGACATCTTATTTTTTCCACCTCCCAAATGGGACTTTCTGATAATAGATAAGATGAATAAATGGAGGACATAATAAGCATTCATTCAGGTTTGTTCTGCACACAATTTACAGTATTTTAAAGAGAGCTTCTAATAAATACAAGACAAACCGTTATTAAAGTTATTAAGAGCCGAGATGGCGCAGCAGTTAGAGTGCAGTACTGCAGGCCACTTTAGCTGACTGTGATCCGCAGTTCAGCTGTTCAAATCTCCCCGGCTCAAGGTTGACTCAGCCTTCCATCCTTCCGAGGTAGGTAAAATGAGGACCCAGATTGTTGGGGGCAATGTAAATATACATTGCTTACTGGTGTAAACCGCTTAGAGAGTGCTTGCACTGTGAGGCGGTATATAAATGCAATAAATAAATAAATAAATAAATAAATAAATAAATAAATAAATAAATAAATAAATAAATAAATAAATAAATAAATAAATAAATAAATAAATAAATAAATAAATAAATAAATAAATAAATAAATAAATAAATAAATAAATAAATAAATAAATAAATAAATTGGGTGGTGCTCTTCTCTTTGATTCCCTACTTTGTATCTGTCATCATACCTTGTCCCTATTTATCCCTTTGAGCTTTTATTGATAAAGTTTTCAGTAATTTGCAATAGATGAGCAGCACCTATAGCAATAATAAATTATATTTCTGCACAAAATTATGCTGATGAAATGAAGAGTAGAATTTGGTATAGGAGATCAACAACTGCCTTTGATCAGTTTTTCTTTTAATACTGCAGATATTTTGGCACCAGCCTGATGAATCTGAAGTTATGGTATAAAATAAAATTGATACATGGATTGAACTTAGAAAAAAGAAAAGAGATAGCTAAAAAAGTATTGTAATATGTAAATATGTAAATACAGATGTATTTGTAATTATGATAAATGAAATAAGATTAAGTGTAATGTATTAATACCCTGACAAAAGTCGAACTCTGTAACAATGTAGAATTGCTTAAAGAATTTTTGTAATCATTATTTTAAAGAAAAGATTTGAAAATTAATAAAATTTATTTTTTAAAAAATAAAATAAAATTGATACTTCAGCTGAAAAAGCTACAAGAAACTATGTTTATTTGTTCATGGGTTTTGCATCTTCATAAGATGAGGTAAGATGGGGTAAGATGAGGTAACTTGAGGTAACATGAGGTAACATGAGGTGAGATAAGGTGGCTCAGTGGCTAAGATGCTGAGCTTGTCGATCAGAAAGGTCGGCAGTTTGGTGGTTCGAAACCCTAGCGCCACATTACTGAGTGAGCTCCTGTTACTTGTCCAAGCTTCTGCCAACCTAGCAGTTCGAAAGCTCATAAAAATGCAAGTAGAAAAATAGGAACCACCTTTGGTGGGAAGGTAACAGTGTTCCGTGCACCTTCGGCATTTAGTCATGCCGGCCACATGACCACGGAGATGTCTTTGGACAGCGCTGGCTCTTCCACTTTGAAACGGAGATGAGCACCACCTCTTGGAGTCGGGAATGACTAGCACATATGTGCGAGGGGAACCTTTACCTTTACCTTTTAAGATGAGGTACTTCGCCTTTGCTGATCGACAGAGTCCTGCAGGCTTTGGACAGCTCCCTTCTAGGAGAAATAAATTTCTCCCTTTCTAGTAGAACATGTGAAGATAGAATCAGTAAAGATTTTTTTTCCCTTCTTAGAAAACTGAAGCTAATCTCTTGATCATCATGTTGCAGATTCAATGGCATATGTATTTGAAATAGAAAGATTTACAGATTGCATTAAAACGTTTTATTAAAAGACTGCAAATTGCACAGAAGTTTTTCAGATTTTCATGATAGAAGTCAGCAAAACCTGGAGCTGACATTTTTAATGAATCTGTTTATTTTCATAGGGAATAACTAGAGAGGGAGGGAGGGAGGGAGGGAGGGAGGGAGGAAGGAAGGAAGGAAGGAAGGAAGGAAGGAAGGAAGGAAGGAAGGAAGGAAGGAAGGAATTGTGATGAAACTGGAGCCATAGACATTAGACACAAGAACTGATTGCTTCAAAAGTCTTCACTCTGTAAATTACTGAGCCCTTCCTTTTCATTACAAAAGGCTTGAACTGAAATAAGATTCATCAAGTTATTGAAACATAGTAGGTTAATTTTGTATTATGGATTATGCTAAGCTTTGGTTTAAACAGTTCAGTACAGTCCGAAATGTTGGACATTTGCTCAGTTGCAATGTAATTTGCAGAAAGAGACATAATAAAAGTATTTCACACCTTCTTCCCTTTTAAAGCCATATTGATGTACTTGATTGTTTCTCTGGAACATCTAGTTTTCTTCTGAATAATGTTATAAGTGGTAAGGAAAAGATCACTCCAAATTAAGCTTCAAACTTAAAATAAGTTTTAAAAAATGCGAAGAAAGAAGACTTCCATTTCACTTCATCCTTCTACTGATCAGTATGGTTTCCCTGATTATTATTTTTTAAACGTTGCCTGCAGGTGAAAAAAAAGAAGCAGGAATCCTTCCTTCCTTAATTTCCATAGTGTATTTTAGTGTATGGCCTATGGCAAAGGGATGAAAATAAAGGATGATCATGTTGGAAAGGTAGTTAAGACTTGGTGGGAGATATAGGGCTTACTTTTCAATATGCAGTATACTAGCTGAGCAGTGATTGGCTGAGATTTCTCTGTATTGTTGCTTTCTATTATTCTGGATTGCTGAGACTGGCTCTCAGCAGAGGTGGTATTCAGCCGGTTCTATCCTGTTTGGATGAACCGGTAGTGGCAACTGTGGGTGGGCGGACGTAATGTCATCCCATTTATCCACATTTTTGAGACTCTGCCCACGCACTCACATTTGTGAACCAGTAGCTAAGGTAAGTGAATACCACCCCTGGCTCTCAGCTGGTGACTTGCAGTATAGAAGTGCTTGTGATGTCTCTATAAGTACAAAAGGAGGAATTGCTCATTTGGGTCCTATTTTATTTTAGTAGTGAAATTAAAGGACTTGGATGCCTGGAAGTGCTCCTAACTAAATTAGAATATCACCTCTCCTATGCATGAGAGAAAATGTTTAAAAAAAAACAATGCTTGTGACTATGACAGGAAAAAAATAAAGCTGTTAAGCACAAAGAAATCCTGAACAAATATTCTTACTGACTATGTTGTTTATCACTGGCAGTTTTTCATTGTTTTGCAAATATATGCAAATGTTCTTTTTCTTTTAAAGCAAATCACAATTGTATATTGTTGACTATAACCTCCTAGGAAGTTATCTGGCATATACAATTGTCTGCCAGTGAAAGGTATTTCTAAGTATTTTTTTTTAGAAATCGGCTGTTTATTTTTCCATTGCCCAGCCCATGATTTGCAGCACTTTATGTCCTCCATCTCAGACAGCATTGACAAACCCTGCAATTTCCCCTAATTTCCTTTAATTCACATTGCGGGCTCATTCAGCTTGGCACTTACATTATTAATTTAAAAGGGTGACAGCATAAAGTTGCAGAGAGGAATCTTTTTCTCTTTTATGCTTATTGAATAGGACAGCTTGTTAGCATTTCTAAGTTGAATGTCCAAAATTTAGGCACTATCAACACTGGTATGTTGTCAATAGCCACATGTTTGAAATGAGGAAAGAGGGAGAGGGAGGGGCAGGGGGAGGGGGAGGGAGGGAGGGAGGGAGGGAGGGAGGGAAGAGAGAGAGAGAGAGAGAGAGAGAGAGAGAGAGAGAGAGAGAGAGAGAGAGAGAGAGAGAGAGAGAGAGAGAGAGAGAGAGAGAGAGAGAATAGACTGAGGATAGATAGACAAATGTTCTGCTCACCTCCTGTAAGCATTGCTACTGACAGGCGAGAGAGAGATGAATTAAGCATGTCTACTTTAATGAAAAGAAGTACTAGGGGTGATGTTCCAATAATTATGGGGCTGCTACAAGAGGGGGTCAACGTATTATCCAAAGAAACTGAAGGCCCAACAATAAGCAATGGATGGAACTAATCAAGAAGAGAGCCAACCTAGATATAAGAAGAACTTTCCTGACATTGAGAAAAATTAATCGGCAGAATGGCTTGACTTCAGAAGTTGTGGGTACTCCATTGTTGGAGGTTTTTAAGAAAAGATTGGACAGCCAATTGCCTGAAGTGGTATAGGATCTCCTACCTGAGCATAGATTAAAAACCTCCAAAACCCCTCCCAACTTTCCTCTCCTCTCTCCTCCCTCCTCTCCTCTCCTCTCCAAAAGAATTCGGACTATATCTATGAAAAAGCCATTAATGAGCAAACTATCTTCCAGTATTTTTTGCTTAGAATGATAAACCTCACCTAGATATACAGTAAGTCTGTAGAGATTCTCAGTCATCCAGGTCATGGTTGTCCCAAAGGTGCTTTTTCAGGAGGCAACTGGACTTCCTTGCTTTTTCTTTTGAAGACATTTCGCTTCTCATCCAAGAAGCTTCTTCAGGTCTGACTGGATGGTGGGGCATGGAAGAATTTATATTCCTTGCAGACAGCTGGTCATTTACATCCTTTATGAGGATTGTTGAAGCATTTGGAGGTTTATCTGTGTCCTCAGGGTCACCCGAGTAGTGCTAATGGTTCCTGTAGTCTGCAATTTTTCTGGAAACCCATTATACTCCCACACCACTCAAAGGATGTTCATCCCAAATTGTATAGCTAAAAGTCTGTAGAGACGCTCAGTCATCCAGATCATGGTTGTCCCAAACGTGCTTTTTCAGGGGGCAACTGGACTTTCTTGCTTTTCTTCTCATCCGAGAAATTTCTTCAGCTCCAGAGATGAAGATGCAAATGACCAGCTGTCTGCAGCTCCAGGGCTGACACTGCAAGGAATATAAATCCTTCCATTCCCCATCATCCAGTCAGAGCTGAAGAAGCATCTTGGACGGGGTGAGTTCTAACTTACCTCACCACCAGTTCGCTTCCTCCTGCACCGCATGACCGCACCTCGTGGCCGCCTGCATGCTTCGCATGGGCACGCATGCGCAGTGCTGAAAACTCAGCTTCTGCGCATGTGCAGAAGCAAAAAACAGCTTCTGCGCATGGGCAGAACCCAAAAACAAGATGCCGGTTCAGGGGCATGGCCAGCTGGCGATCGCTCCCGGTTCGGCGAGCAGGAGAAAATTCTCGCTACCAGTTCTATAGAATTGGTCCGAACAAGAGGCTCTTTAAAATGTTCTCTGGAAACAATCCTTGAACAAGCAAATGTAAAGATGGAGATAAAAGAAATGAGACCTTAAAAGTGATTTATTGAGGCCATACTGTACAGTACAACAGCAACCAAACTTGAAGTATGCAAGTTTGCGTTTGTGGGTGTGAGTGTATGTGTGTGTTTGCAGTATGCATTTTTAAATAGTTATTATAACATGTGAATACTAAGAGTATAAAAATCACAAGCTGAACTTTATATGTGCATAAATATGCAAGTAAAATACTCAAATTAAGTAAAGTACTATGTTCACCAAATCTGCTTTGAAATGGGTAAAGGGAAGAAGCAATCATCTACATAATAAAAAAAATTAAAGATGACTTTGTACTGCAAATAGCTGAGAAAAAATATTTTTGCAGCTGCTTTGTAAAATATTCATTAATCTCTTATTCACATGCTTGGGAACAAAGGAAAATTCATTGCAGGGTGTTTTTTTTTAAAAAAATAAGATTTGCTTTAAAAACGTTTAATTCCCTTGTTCTCTAAGAAATTCTACAACATTTATCGAGTTTATTAATTTATACTCGTACGTGCTGTCTTGACATTTTTGACACAGATTTTAATTTGAAGACTGCTAATAAAACGAAAAGAAGCAATGCACATTTTTTCAAGATAAACCATAAAGCATATCAAAATAAAACTTTCTGCAATGTTATTTCCTTTTTTCCTCCCCATCGTTATGCTTCTTTGTCTTTTAATGATTTTAGAAAGAGGAAATTTTTATTTTTTATCCACACTAAATCGATACATTTTGATTAAGGAGAAGAAAACGGTACCTTCTTTTATTCTTTTATTTGCATTCTTTAAAGAAAAGTTCTCTGCTTTTTGATTTCTTTTCTTATCACAAGGCATGCTAACATTTGTTATGAAAGGTTCTCCTCTCCTGGTTATGTTTGAAAAGAATGCAATGCGTTGGAATCCCAAATGAAAGGGGATCGCATTTATTGCAAAAGCTAGCATGCACCGGTAGGTCAACTGTGTGCAAATTCCATAAATCACACCAATGTAATTCACACCTCCAATCACTTTCCCTGAATTACGGTGCCTTCGATACCATCTAGGCCTGCACACATTAGATGCCAGCAATCAAGATGCCTCTTCTCTAGCAGTTGCAACGTGCTCTTTTGACCTCACATAGCTTCCACCCAGTACTCAGTCAACAACTCTTCTCTCATTATCTCCTTATTTCGACAAGAGGTCTCATTCTATGACCACATATTTCTCCCTTGTGAAACCTTTAATCTTGGAGGCACACCAGGACTTAAGCAGGTGCTCCATCTTTTATTGTTTTTTTTGCTGAGCTGATAAATTTGTTGCACAAGATTAATTTAAGAAAGGATTCCCCCCCCACCCCCCCCCCCAGGGATAGGTGCAGTGATTTCTTTTTAAGTTACAGAATTAAAAAAGTATTATGTTCTCGTATCCGCTCAAAAACGAACTCATTTTGAGACATAATAGTGTTTATTTATCTCATGCTTATTTGCTGATTAGTTTCATTTCAAGTAAATCACTGAAACGCTGTCCTTCAGCTAATTTGGGTTTCAGGGCTTTATTATGCTTCAGATTATTTCAAAGGAAAAAGAAATCAGTAATTGAACGTTAAAAACTAAGCAAAGCTAAAAATAAGAGCCAATTCCATTTTTGAATGAAACAACTTTTTTTTCCTCTTGCCTTTGTGCCATAAGATAAGTCTGGTAATGAACCTTGATTGCTGCAAGTATATTATTATTGTCTGCCTGAGTTCATTACCTCAGATATTCTAGGCCCGTAATGGCGAACCTATGGCACGGGTGCCACAAGTGGCACGCGGAGCCATATCGGTGGGCACGCGAGCTCAGGTCCGGCATGCATGTGTGCACCAGCCGGCTGATTTTCGGGCCTTCTGGGCCCACTGGGAGTCGGGAAACAGGCTGTTTCCAGCCTCCAGAGGGGGTGGGGAAGGCCGTTTTCGCCCTCCCCAGGCTCCTAGAAAGGCTCTGGTGCCTGGGGAGAGCGAAAAATGGGCGTGCCATTGCATGCTGGGAGCAGGGGGGTCATGCGTGCATGTGCGGGGGTGCATGGAATTATGAGTGTGGGCACGCACACACGTGATCCCCCGCATTCCCCCCCTTTTGGCACACGAACCAAAAAAGGTTCGCCATCACTGTTCTAGGCAACCATAGGAGAGGACACATTGGATTTATCTAACTTGAAACTCCACAAAAGCTTTAAGTAGCTATTGGATGCAGCCAGTTCCAGAGGGTGAACCAGTCAAATAATTCATGGCTTGTGCAATGGAAAAGGAGCTTTGCCAACTAATTACTGTCATGAAATCTCCAAATGACCATGATAATGAGATAACAGAAATCATGTCTAGAGTCTAGACCACCACATTGCTGCTCATGTGAAAATACCAGAGGGTCTATGACAGCGATGAAATCTACTTAGCTTCCCTACCGGTTCGGAAACGTGCGATTTGCACACACAAGCTTGCTTTGCTCGCGTGCACGCCTCCATTGTGTGCACTTTTTAACCCTCTGTGCACGCACAGAAGGCCTTGTGCATGCGCAGAGGGTTAAAAAAAGAAAATGGCAACGTCCGACGGGTGGGTGGAACCTCGCACTGCCGCCGCTACCGGTTCTCTGAACCACTGGCGGTCACCACTAGCAGTACGCCCAAACTGGGCCAAACCAGTAGCATTTCACCCCTGGTCTATGACAATTCACCATGGCCAACTCATCATGGCCAACTTGCCACAGCCAACTTACCATGGCTAATTCGCCACAGCCAACTTACCATGGCCAACTTGCCATGGCCAACTTACCATGTCTAATACGCCACAGCCAACTTGCCATGGCCAACTTGCCACAGCCAACTTGCCACGGCCAACTTGCCACAGCCAACTTACCATGGACAACTTGCCAACTTGCCACAGCCAACTTGCCATGGTCAACTTGCCATGGCCAACTTGCCATGGGACAACTCACTGAGGAATAAGAGTTACACTAATATCAAAGAAATGGTGGAACAGAATCATTAAAGAAAGGATGGAAAAGGAGGGACAGAATGAAATGTGAATGGCAAAACTTAAAATAAGTTTTATTTATTTTAAATAATTAAATAGAATTGTTAAATTGTCCTGCAGCTAGTCATCCTGCAGCGAGTTGGCCGTGGTGAGTTGTCCTGCAGCAAGTTGGCAAATTGTCCAATTCCCAGTTCCAGAACAGACCCGCAAAAATGTTTCATGTTTCATGATGTAACCATGATGTCCAGAGGTTGTTCCACTAACATGCTATATTTTGGTACAATGCTGAAACCGACCTTCCTGGAAATCTATTTCAACACATGTAAAATCATAATTCTGGCATAAAAAGTGCCATACCAGATAGCAACAAGCACGTATCTTACTAAAAAAAAAGTAACAAATTAAACATGTTCAGTTTTTGATAGTGAGCTTAAAAACTATGATGAAAACCAAGCAAGGGAGCATGATTTATTGTATGGGTTTTTAAATTGTGGTTTTTAATGTTTTTAAATGTTTCAATATCTATTGTTTTTATCCTTTTTATATTTGTTGTTGCATGTGAATTTTTATTGTTGTGAGCCGCCCAGAGTCTCTGTGGAATGGGAGGCATACAAATGCAACAAACAAACAAACAAACAAACAAACAAACAAACAAACAAACAAACAAACAAACAAACAAACAAACAAACAAACAAACAAACAAACAAATACTATTTTCTTGAATCCAAAAGTTTGGCTGATATATGTCCCCATTTTAAAATTATAGGTACCTGTTCAGAAAATTTGTGAATACTATTTGAGATCATTAGTTTTGATAAATAATGCCCATAGCTTTGAGGCAGAGTTGAAGCTTTGTATTTAGAAGATCTCAGGTTTATTTTCCAGAAAAGACACAGCTTAATATATCCTTGGTTGAAATAATCATGTAACATTCTGTAATCAACCTTCAATCTTTCTGTTGAATTCCAAAATCCCACTAGAATGACACCATTGACGGATAATGTAGCATTATTTTACAATGCTTTCCAGTGGAAAACAAAACGTTGGATACAAAACTTTGCAAAGATTAGTAAGACTAAAAAACAGGGATGTAAGATACCCAATAACATTAAGCCAGTGTATACTGGTATACTCTTTGGATTGGAGAGAGATTGAGTCTAGGATCAATAATTTTCTCTCAACCTTTCTCCATAGAGTTGCTCTTGAAGGCATAAAATGAGAAGAGAATCCCAGGTAAGCCACCTTGAAGTTTTAAAGAAAACAAAGTACATAGTGTAACAAACAAATATATAAATCCCTAAATTTAATGATGATGTGGCTACATGAACTTTTTACGGATGCTCCATGCACCAGGCTTTGAATTTGGCATTGTACCTTCAGTTACTTCAATACAATTTTCTCATGTTTAAATGTTCAAACAAAATGCCTACTTTGATTGGCAGGAACATTTCTGCAAAGGAAAATCTTTACGATTTATTTCCAATTTACTGTAGCTGCGTGCCTAAAACATTTACTTAAACTTTTATTTCTTCAAAGGAATGAGACCTGAGCCAACTATGGTCTCAAAAACAAAGGAAGAAAAATACTGGCTGCACAAAAGGCAAACTTCTCCCTTTGATCTTTCATACATCATTCTTAAAGGCACTTATTAAAAACTACCACTGTAAAAACAAGCAGATGGAGGGAAAGAAACACATGTCGAGCTGAAGCCTTATTAAAAGACCTGAACTGTCTCCTGTAATAGATAGGGATTGCAAAGGAACTAATATTAACTTATAATTTTCTTGGGTTCAGAAACTTTTTGTAAATACCACCCTTCATATTCCCCTGAAAGTGTCACGTAGTGAATATTGTCAGTTGTATGTCTATGCAGGGTGATGCACCCCTATCCTAATATTATGGTACATTCCAATACAAGCAGGACACGTGATGTGATCTTCTGCGCATGTGTGCATTCCTGATTCTCCATTATTCTCTTCTGCCTTTGACTCTGACCGGAACGGTCACATTTAATTAGCAAGAATGTAACTATTCAGATTTTATTGTTTTTGTACCGAAATAAATATTTTCTATTAGACTTTTAATCTCGGTTTCATTTCTAACTGTCTAGATTCCAAGAAAAGATCCACATCGCCTCTGTGAGATTTATTCTCACCTTAACAGAAAGCAGGGGTGAAATTCAGCAGGTTCTGGAGAACCGGTAGCGGAAATTTTGAGTAGTTCAGAGAACCAGCAAATACCACCTCTGGCTGGCTCCAGAGTGGGGTGGGAATGGGGATTTTGCAATATCCTTCTCCCAGGAGTGGGGAAGGAATGGGGATTCTGCAGTATCCTTCCCCTGCCACGCGCACCAAGCCACACCCACAGAACAGGCAGGGGAAAAAATTTGAATTCCACCCCTGCGTGAAAGGACAGTTTGAATACCACCTGAAAATTAACAGAAAGAAGAAAGGAATCTGAGTTAACAAGTAGAACAGGAGCGGGTTCCTATTTTTTTTTACTACCACTCTGTGGGCGTGGCTTATTTTGTGGGTGTGGCTTGCCATCCATGTGACCGGGTGGGCATGGCTTGCTGGCCATGTGACCGGGTGGGCGTGGCTTCTCAGACTGCTGAAGGGAGGGAAACTGAGATAGGTCCTGCCGCCCATTCCCCCTCCCCTCAGCAGCTTGAGAAGCCTCAAATGTGTGAAAATGCCTAGGATCATCACCGCGCGGTCATGGCTTCTCGGACTGCTGAAGGGAGGGGAATGGAGATAGCTCCTGCCGCCCGTTCTTTCAGCGTCTCACTCGCTCCCTCAGCCATCCTCCCCTGCTTGGACTCACTGTGGGGTAGGAAGGCAGCGTATGTGTAGTGCTGGAAGCTCGGCTTCTGGGCATGCGCAGAAGAAATTTTTTTTAAAATGGCGGCGCCCAGGCAACCGACCGCACCGGTACTGTGACGTCACCAGCAGACCGCTACCGGTGCTATAGAGTGGACCGCACCGGTAGGAACCCACCACTGAAGTAGAAAGTGTACAAAGTTGAAGACTATTTGACTTTGAAATACTTTTTAAAGTAGGAATGAGCATTTAGTTATAAAGAAAAAGGAGATTCAAAGAAAAGGGAAATGAAAGAGACAGGATAGGCTTAAGCAGGTGAAGTATTAACAGTTCTTTCAAAACCTGATTTTTTTACAAATTAGTTGTATTACAAAAGAGGAGTATGGGAAAAAAAAACAAGACACAGAGTACTTTAAACGTGGAGTTGGGACAGCTCAGAAAACATACAGCCAATCTTTTCTTCCTCCTATTATTTACTGACTTGCTTTCCTATTCTTTACAATAATAATATGTATAGAAAAAAAATTGATGTTCATTTTTGGCTGAAATGAAAAATGGCACACTGGTGTCTAACGCCTATATGTAGTTTCTTCCATCCAAGTAGCATAAAATTTGCTGGCCTTCTGTTATTCATCCAAGGCAACAGACCTGCCAGATTTCCAAAGAAAAGTGGGAAACCAGTGATGCAGAGCAATAAAAAGCCACAATTTAAAACCCAAACACACCCACCTCTCCTTCCCACAGCAAAGATGATGAAATACAGCTTGATAATAGAGATCTGAGGTAGGCATGAACACAAATACAATACTTGGGAGCTTTGGAAGCTTTCAATTTATTGCAGAATGTAGTCAAAAAAAGTACTTCTACCAAATGCATTAAACCAGTTGAACATTTTTTTAAAAAAATCAGAGCTAAATGGTGGAAGTGTAATCAAAATAATCAATATGGGGACAGTCCCTGTTATATGATATACAAAAATAAAATAAAATAGTTGACTGGACCAGATGGAGATTGATAAGTAGGATCAGAAAACAAGAAAACTAATCATAATACTGTATACCATGCTCTACTGTATACTCAAAAAGTGATATTGATTGACTGTACTATCCATGAACCAAACAGGCAGAAGATTCCTACAGGTGAAAGAAATTGCTGAGGAATGGCTTGAATGATTATACAGTATTAAGAAAAACAAAGAATCCTTACTGCAAGAAGTCAATTAAGGAAAGCTTTTGAAAACAACAAAGGTGAAGGCCAAGTATAGAAAAAAAAAACCAATCTAAAATCAATTTGTTAATTGGAAGAGCAAGACAATGGATGTTCCATCCTTGAAAAATATAGAAGGAAATATTTATTTATTTATTTATTTATTTATTTATTTATTTATTTATTTATTTATTTATTTGTTTGTTTGTTTGTTTGTTTGTTTGTTTGTTTGTTTATTTATTTATTTATTTATTTATTTATTTATTTATTTATTTATTTATTTATTTATTTATTTATTTATGATTCTTATATGCCGCCCTACTCCCTGGGGACTCAGGGTGGCATACAACATTTGAAGAACCACTAAACAATATAATTTAAAACAATTTTAAATACATTTTAAAAAAGCATACAAAATCTTACATACATGGGGGAGACCAAGATGAAGTTGTCTCAGAACCCCGCCTGCAGGAAGAGCCATGTCTTCACGGCTTTTCGGAAGGCCAGCAAGGTGGGGACAATTCGTATCTCTGGGGGGAGTTAGTTCCAGAGAGCAGGGCCCCCCACAGAGAAGGCCCTTCTCCTAGGTTCCACCAGCCGACATTGTTTGGTTGACGGGACCTGGAGGAGACCCACTAAATACCAATAAAAACGCCACATGGAGCTGGTTAAAGAAAGAAACTGAAGGCTTTGTTTTAGTGGCTCAACAAGCTTTTCTGACTAATTTCAATTTTTCCAGCTGTGATGCTGGAGAAGGCTTCTGCGTATCCCTTGGACAGCAAAGGGGACTAAGAAGCAAATGCTGGAGTGCATAATACCAGACATGTCACTGGAAGGCAAAAAATCACAAAAAATGTGTCTCAATTATTTTGGCCATGTCATGTGGGGGAATTCACTGGAGAAAGAAAGCCATTATATTTGGAAGAGTTAGTGGTACAAGGAAACCAAGCCATCAAAGAACATGGTGGCTGGATACTATCAAAGCTGACACCAGCCAGAGCATAAAAATCTCAGAGAAACAGTGCAAGATCGGAAAATGTGGAGAGACTCACCGAGTGTTGGATTCAACTGAACAGATAACATCATCATCATTGTATATTCAGTAGACTTCTATCCACAATTATCAGTTTTCTTATTCCACCCCCGTCCACCTTTCAATTATTACTGCCGGCAATAGAAATAATTCCCAACCCATTGTTTTCAACAAAAGATTGATGAGTGAATAATATGGAAGCAGGAAATGTTCTTTAACTTGCAAATAAAAGCTTCAAGTGAATAAACTAAGCCATATCCCTTTGGCCCTGTTATTACAATGGTATGCCTTCCTCAGGAATTTAGCTCAGAAAATGCAGGGCCTTGCTCTTGCTCTTTCATGCAATCCCATTCCTCTTGTAGTTCCATCAAATATCACCTCATTATTTCAGCAGCTGAACTTTCCAACATAACAGCATCCTTCCAACTGTGCAGTGACAAACTTGTCAGATCATTCACCTGATTTGTGCGCAGGTTACTTCATTATCTCCACTGAATCCATAATGCAAATGCTAATATCAGAAGAAAAGCTCAAAAATAGCTTTTCTGTAAGTTGGTTGACATCTATCTACTAAAAAAAAAACCCTAGCCCGCTAATTAGCCCAAGACGACAGCAAAGCTAATCTGATAGCATTAAAAAAATGCATGAGGACACTTGTGATAATAATAATAATAATAAAAACAATTTCTTTGTGATATTTATTCTAGATTTTCTGCAGCTGCTGAAGAAAAGAAGCATGTCAAGCAATTGCAAAATAATTGGAAAGTCAACGAGAAATTATGTGAATCTGGTATGAAACTTGTACAAATATGGAGGGCTAATATCATGCATGAGAGCCAATATATGATATGGTTGACAGAAAACATGGAAAGAAAAGGGAGACTGTTTTTCATTATTTTGTCCAAAAGATGGGGTGTTGGTCTTACCTGATACGCCTCTTCTTATGGGGTGGAGACAGCATCCAGGATGGGTTGACCTCATCAGCTTGATGATTGGACTGAGTCTGTCAGAATCTTACATATATAGTTAAGCACCCATTGAGTGGATCATTAAGTGCCATCACTGATATCAGCTAGAACTTTTACATTAAAGTTACAGAAACACCCAATGAGAAGGGTCAGTACATGACACTGACTTTAAATAGAGAAGTCCAAGAGCTGCCCCTCAAGCCCTGTTAGAGAGATCCCAGAGAAGGTTGTCAAAAATAAGAAAGAGAAGATCCTGTGGGACCTTCAATGTCCCAACTGATGATCCTAACCAAAGCAAGCACACTCGAGACCTGTCAAAACTTCATTGAGTACATAGTTTAGGCACTATTGAAGGCAAAACTAGCTCTACCTAATTCCTGCACAAACCCACATAGTATAGCATGAAATTCCCTCTCTTCCTTATTAGTGCAGGTCACATTGTCCAATTGAGTGTTATTGTATTGTTATGAGAAAGAGTCTCCGGGTTTGGCTAACACATGCAAATGTGTCCTTGAATCTCACAAGGCTCTCCTCTTTGAAATTTGGAGCCTGAATTCCTTTTTACCCCTCCCTCCCTGTTGTTTGTTAGCAAGTCAAGAAGCAATAATGGTTGCAACAGCATAAATGTACTATGAGCTTGACAGGGACTACAAATCCAGATAGACAAACAGGTTCTAGCCAATCAACCAGTCAGGTAGTAGACAAGAACGAGAAGACAGCGGTGGTGATAGATGTAAGGGTGCCAAATCACAGCAACATCAGGAAGAAGGAGGATGGGAAGCTGGAGAAGTACCAGGATCTGAAGGAGGAACTGGAGAGAATGTGGAAAGTAAAAGCCAAAATGGTCCCTGTAATGATAGGAGAAGTTGTGTAAACTTGGAAATTGGCTCCAATAGACCCCAGGAACAACATTAAAGTTCTCTGTCCATAAGAGCAGGGGTCTCCAACCTTGGCAACTTAAAGACTTGTGGACTTCAACTCTCAGAGTCGAAGTCCACAAGTCCACAAGTCTTCAAGTTGCCAAGGTTGGAGACCCCTGCATAAGAGTGCATTGCTAGTAATAGCTAAGATCCTGCACAAAACCCTCAAACTCCCAAGCCTTTGAGATTGAGGAAGGCACAAACCACCTATAAGGGTGAGAAGGGATTTTTTTTTAAATTTCTTTCAAGTTGACCTTGACTCTTGATATTTTTTATCAACATGAACAGGCAATTTTCTTGCAGAAATGCCTTGCTATTGCCTTCTTCCAGAATGTACTTTGCCTTCTAAATTTAATCTAAATCCCTGGGATATTTTTTACTATCTCCCTTAGATATAGCAACCAAATTCAACCTTACTTAACTTTTCGACATCCGGCAAGGTTGACTAGATGCAGCTCCTGCTCTGATTAAAATCTCCTTCAAATCAAAGTTGACTCCTGGTAACTATACATTTATATAGTTTCTTTGCAGCAATTTAGGAGTGCTTTGACAGTGTTTTATTCCAAGATTAAAAACAAAGAACTAGCCTTTTCTTTCTAGGCTGCAGCCCTGGAATTCCTCATTCTCTTCCATCTAAATATTAATCAAGTCTTAGCTATTTTTTTGTTATTAGCTGAAGTTCTATCATCTAGCTGAGCACCAAAGAACAGTAATGTCACAGCATTTCTATTTATGTCCTAAGTGTTTCCCCACAAGTTAGGCACACTGTATATCTGGAAACAGTCAGAACTCCTCTCACTTTTAACTGTGTGCTTTTCCCTTTAACATTATTTTGAAGAAGGGGCTCTTTATGAAGATTCCATGTTAGTCCTTCAATTGCCTTTATGGATGTCAGTACCCTACCATTGGTAAGCAAAAGGAATTACAGCCTAGGAGAGAAAACAGAGGTAAATCTAATCTCAACAGCCAAGTTACAATGCAACAGTTGAGACTGTAAACAGCAGAGGTCTTCAAACTTGGCAACTTTAAGACTTGTGGACTTATTTATTTATTTTTATTTATTTTGTCAAGTACGTATTTGTCAATATGCATAAGTACAACATTATTTGAGTACATAAGATGGGTACAAATACAAGGGAACATTTGGACAGGGATGGTAGGCACGCTGGTGTACTTATGCATGCCCCTTACTGACTTCTTAGGAATGGGGTGAGGTCAACAGTAGACAGTCTAAGGGTAAAGTTTTGGGGGTTTGGGGAGGAAACCAAAGAGTTAGGTAGTGAGTTCCAGGCATTAACCACTCTGTTACTGAAGTCATATTTTCTGCAGTAGAGTTTGGAGTGGTTTACTTTGAGTTATCTGTTGTGTGCTCATATATTGTTGTGGTTGAAGCTGAAGTAGTCGTTGACAGGAAGGATGTTGTAGCAGATAATTTTATGAGCAACGCTTAGGTCAGGCTGAAGGTGACGTAGTTCTAAGTTTTCTAAGCCTAGGATTTCAAGTCTGGTGGCGTAAGGCATTCTGTTGCAAGCAGAGGAGTGGAAGACTCTTCTCATAAAGTATCTCTGGACACGCTCTATTGTATTTATGTCCGATATGCAGTGTGGGTTCCAGACAGATGAGCTGTATTCAAGGATTGGTCTGGCGAATGTTTTGTATGCTCTGGTTAGTAGTGTAATATTACTGGAGAAGAAGCTAAGTAAGCTTAGGTTTACAACTCTTAATAGCAATAGCACTTAGACTTATATACCGCTTCATAGTGCTTTACAGCCCTCTCTAAGCGGTTTATAGAGTTCAGCATATTGCCTCCAACAATCTGGGTCCTCATTTTACCCACCTCAGAAGGATGGAAGGCTGAGTCAACCTTGAGCCGGTGAGATTTGAACAGCTGAACTGCTGAACTGCAGTGCTGCATTTTAACCACTGCGCCACCTCAGCTCTTAATGCCTTTTTGGCAATGTTGTTGCAGTGGGCTTTGGCACTTAGATCATTAGATATGAATACTCCTAGGTCTTTGACAGAGTGAGGGTCATCTGCAAGGTCATGCCCATTTAGCTTGTATTTGGTGTTCTAATTCTTTTTGCCAATGTGTAGGACAGAGCATTTGTTGGTTGAGATTTGGAGTTGCCAGATGTTTGACCATTCTGACACAAAGTTGAGGTCTTTTTGAAGGGTAGCAGTGTTGTCGGTAGTGTTAAAAAGTTTTACATCATCGGCGAAGAGAACGCAGTTGTTTATGATGTGATCGCAAAGGTCATTTATATAAAGTATAAAGAGTGTTGGTCCTAGTACTCTGCCTTGGGGAACACCGCTGTTAACAGGTACAGGATTTGATAGGGCACTCCCTATTTTGACCACTTGTCTGTTTGACAGGAACGCAGCTATCCAGTTATGTAGGGGTCCAGAGATGCCATAGGATTTTAGTTTCAGAAGTAGTTTGTCGTGTACCACTGAGTCGAAGGCTTTACAGAAATCTATGTAAATTACGTTGATTGTTTTGCCCTGATCAAGTTTTGAAGTCCATATGTTTTTGCAGTGTAGTAATTGTAGATTGCAGGATATTTTTTTCTGAAACCGAATTGCTTGTTTGAGAGTAGGTTGTTTGTTTCTAAGTGGAGGGTAATGGATTGGTTTATAATTGATTCCATGACTTTGCAGGTGATGCAGCATAAAGAGATTAGTCTGTAATTTTCAACTAGGCTGGGATCTCCCTTTTTGAAGATGGGGATGACCATGGCTAGTGACCATATGTTTGGTAGGGAGATGGTCCTGAAGGATATTTCAAAGATTATGCTTAGTGGTTCAGCCATAGCAGTGGAGAGCTTTTTTAGGAAGTATGCACATAGACCATCAGGTCCAATTGATAGAGATGGTTTTAGGCTGCGTATTGCTTTTTCAATGTTATGTTCTGTGAAATCTATTTGTGTTAAATCGTTGTAATTATTTGTGGTACTACTAGGGAATTTTGGGCATGAACCATTGCTGTTTACAAAGACTGAGCCAAATAATTTGTTGAAGAGGTTGGATTTAACTGTTTCATCATTGCATTCTTTGCCATTGGGTCCTTTTAGTGATGGGAGGGATCTCGAGTCCTTAAGTTTGTTGTTTACAAAACTATAGAAGGTGCGGTTGGATTTTGTGCGCAGGAGGTTTTTCTCTTGTTTGCTGTGGTAGTTGGAGCATTCAGTCTTTATTTCGTGGCATATATTTTTGTGGCGGTTTTTGAAATTTGCTACCATCAATTACATATCTGTTTCAAGTTGAAAACAAGAGCCACTTTTTAATTACACTAAAAAAAATGCTAAACTCCCCAGTTCATAAAAGGGGATCATTAGAGGCATGATAAAGATTTTTTTTTAATATTTCTGAACAACATAATGATGTATCTTCCTCCATAACAAAATTATTTCCTTTGGAAAGGAACACATTGTAATGTATAAATCTGAGATTTAAAAAGATTTTTAACAGAGTATAGTGATCCCTTAATAGACATCTGTTAATATGTTAAAAATGATAATTCAATTGATTTTTAATAAAAAATATTGTATGCTATTTTGTGGTATAAAAAGAAAATTGTAAATGTTATCAGACAAAATCATTGTTTTTCCTTGAACAAAGATTCCAGTTATTGAATTCTAGAGTGAGAAGGAACTGGTGAGGGTATTGTCCTACCATCTATTGCAATGGTATCAAACTTAAGGCCCGGGAACCAGATCCGGCCCATGGGGTGCTTAGATCTGTCTCACAGGGCTGCCCTGGAAACAGCAAAGGACTGGCCCATGGTGCCTCTGCCAGCAAAAATGGACCTCGGGAGCCCGTTTTCACTGGCAGAGCACTCGGGCCGCCATAGGCACCCCTGACATGAGTGATGTCAAGCTGGCCATGCCCACCCTGGCCACACCTACCCTGGCCCCCGAGATCAAACACAACCCTGATGTGGCCCTCAATGAAATCAAGTTCAACACCCCTGCCCTAGATGAAGCCTAAACTCTTTAGTTATAGTTAGGCAGCTCACCGTTGCTGAATGGGGACATAGACACCTCTTTTGGAGACTTCCAATAGATGGCAACTACTGGCATTTGTGATAACATTGGAAGCCCAGAATAGCACTTAGACTTATATACTGCTTCATAGTGCTTTACAGCCCTCTCTAAGCGGTTTACAGAGTTCAGCATATTGCCCCCAACAATCTGGGTCCTCATTTTACCGACCTCAGAAGGATGGAAGGCTGAGTCAACCTTGAGCCGGTGAGATTTGAACAGCTGAACTGCTGAATTAGCAGTAGCCTGCAGTGCTGCATTTAACCACTGTGCCACCTCGGCTCTGTACTCCAATCTCAAGAGACAACCAAGAGCATGTGCTTGATCAGGGAACCTTCTTCATTATCATTTTCCCTTGCAGTAAAGCAAGGACAAGTAAGGACTGTCTCTCAGAATTATGCCATACAACATAGCTGTATGGAAAGCTATCATCGAAGATCAGGAATTTTGAAACTAAATTATAGCATCTTATTATTTCAAGATGTTTGGGCCTTAAATGATCCCAAATTGAATAACTACTTCAGGAACTAGATAAAGGCAATACCAAGGCTATGGAAGAGGGTCATGGATACCATTATTAACATGAAATTACAAATTGATTACAGCTTACTCCCATTGCTTAACCATTTAATGTTGACACTGCTGATAATATTTAAGTAAGTTGAAGTACTTACTTTTATTGTGTGCATCCATTCCCTTGGGATTATGCCAGGGGTGAAATCCTCCCGGTTCGCCCGGGCCAGTCCTTCGGCGTATAGCCGATGGAACTGGCGGCGGTCGCGGCGCGGAGCTTCTCCTGCCCGCTTTCCCGGCCCGGCTGAACACAATCACCGCTTTCCCGTCCCGGCTGAACACAATCATTCGGGTTATTTTTCCCTCTGTGCATGCGCGCGCATGCACAGAGGGAAAAATAACCCGAATGGCGGTGTTCAGCCGGGACGGGAAAGCGGGCAGGAGAAGCTCCGCGCCGCGACCACCGCCAGTTCCATCGGCTATACGCCGAAGGACTGGCCCGGGCGAACCGGGAGGATTTCACCCCTGGTTTATGCCTAAATGAAACCACACTGGGACCAAATAGAAAGCTATTCAGAAAGCTGTTTTTTCTTTAATTCCTTATGCCTTTATTTTATTTAAAAATTCTAATAATAAAATAGATATATATAAATATGGATGGATGGACAGATGATGAGAGAGAGAGAGAGAGAGAGAGAGAGAGAGAGAGAGAGAGAGAGAGAGAGAGAGAGAGAGAGAGAGAGAGAGAGAGAGAGAGAGAGAGAAATGATAGACTGAGGATAGATAGACAAATGTTCTGCTCACCTCCTGTAAGCATTGCTACTGACAGGCGAGGACTTAAATGTTCAGATGAGACCATATAATCAAACCATTAACCAGTGCTTCAAATTTTCTTACCAGTTGGAAGAATTAATTTCCTGAGAGAGGCAAAAGAATATGTAACGTTGCTGAATTATTCTTGAAGCAAGTGGTCATTTAAGTATCATTAGTGGTGCTTTGAATGGTGATAGACTGATAGAATACACCTTCTGGAGAGCAGGTAGAAAATCCATGGCTGATTTATGCTAGGTATTCCGCAGTATAATCTACATGTGGAGCCACAAATTGATGGGGCACCACTGATCCAGTATTCAGACCTGACACTGATATACCCAAAGTTGAACCCAGGATATAAAGATCAGTAGGACCTTTATATCCTATTAAAGGTTAAAAATTAGATATTTTCTTAATCTCAGCTGACAATTATCTGCATACTGTACAAAAGCAGTAAAGAGAAAGGTAAGAGTATCTGGTGTACTTGTAGCCGAGGTGGCACAGTGGTTAAATGCAGCTACTGCAGGCTACTCCAGCTGACTGCTAGTTCAGCAGTTCAGCTGTTCAAATCTCACCAGGCTCAAGGTTGACTCAGCCTTCCATCCTTCTGAGGTCGGTAAAATGAGAACCCAGACTGTTGGGGGCAATATGCTGAACTCTGTAAACCGCTTAGAGAGGGCTGTAAAGCACTATGAAGCGGTATATAAGTCTAAGTGCTATTGCTATTGTAAGCTGGCTTTTTAAGGACTTTGTTTAGGCGAAATAACTCATGTTGCAAAGATTGGAATATTACTGTATTTTCTCTCTCGGAGCCCAGAATTATGCTCGACCAGCGTTTCTCGACATTCGTAACCTCCCAGAATTCACCAGCCAACACTATGCTAGAAAAAAGTTTCTGGGAACCTAGAATATATTTGAATAGCCTTACTTCCCGTAGCTGGAAGAAAAAAAAGGTTTTTATAGCCTCTTTCATCTGTGCTATTTCCTGGAGTCCTACCAATATTCAACTGTCTTGATGTACTTGGCCATGTGATTCTGGGAAAATTAAAACAATTTATTATATCCTTTTTATTGTAACTTTTATAGGGATCTTCAAAAGGCATCATAACTCTCTTTTTTTTATTAAGCACACGTTGAAGAGCAGATGAGTTTTACAAGCTGAAAAAAACCACCTACCTGGTAGCCAGATTTATTATTGCAGCACTTAAAATGAGGTAACATCCGACACAAATTGACAATCCTTTCCCTTTCATTATTTTTTTAAAAAAACACCGTTTGATTTTAATCTGGTTGTATTTATTACTGATCTCTGACAATAAATAAAGAATAAAGAATTTTCTTCATT
The DNA here is from genome assembly GCA_023053685.1 of Diadophis punctatus similis. Lineage (NCBI taxonomy): Eukaryota > Metazoa > Chordata > Lepidosauria > Squamata > Dipsadidae > Diadophis > Diadophis punctatus. Next base: position 1,773,442 of record JALIGW010000021.1, read on the forward strand.
GTCTTAATTTCTGGCTAGAGATTTTTTTCTACCAGTGTATGATAATGTTAATGAATTAGCCTTTATACAGTACTCATGATGATTTGTGAGCAAGTAACTTTATTACAGATAGAAAAACACACAGTATAAGGCACATTGTGAAAAGGCCTGTGATCATGCTTAGTGTACTTTGCTATTAACAAAGCATGATTTCTACAGGGTACAATTATAAACTTAACAATAGAAAGAGTAATTTTAGATCCTTACCCACCCAAAAGAGCTATACATAGAATTATTTGCTCCATCCAGGAAATGGTATAAACGAGGCATTTGGAGTTCATTACGGAATATCTCAGTACAAAAATGCAAAAAAAGCAAAATCTGAGCCTATGATTGATTCCATACTCCCATCTTCATAAGAGCAAAGCTTTTGAGCACAGGAGATTTTCCAGAAATTAAATCTGGAATTCAAACTTTGGACAACAAGACGTCTAACTACAAAATTGTGAAATTTATTCGTGATCCGGCCAAAATTCAACACTGGTTTAAACTTTGCTGTGACACAGCTGCCATCTGGGTAACTGTTGACTGTATTCTGTTTGTAATCTGTTTTCAAGTCCTGTGATTGATTTTTGTCCTAGGATGATCAGTATCTCAGTCGAATTATTTTTCCCTAACATACCTCTCAGTGTTCCAAGTAGAAATAAATTAAGCACCCTGTAATAAAGTGAAATGCGTGAGCTTTGCTTGTTTCCACACAATTGATTTGTAATGATTGTTCCTTACATGAAATGAGTCAGTGATCTGTATCAGAATAGTTTCAGAATTAGAATAGAGCTGGAAGGGATATTGGAGGTCTTTTAGTCCAGCCCCCTGCTCAAGTAATCTCCTAGGCTTTCTACATTCTACCAATGTATGGGATAATATCACAGCATCAACTGCATAAAGTTGTATGGATGTACTAGGGTGAAATTCAATTTTTTTCCCTACTGGTTCTATGGGCGTGGCAGGGGAAGGAAACTGTAAAATCTCCATTCCCACCCCACTCCTGGGGACAGCCAGAGGTGGTATTTGCCGGTTCTCCAAACTACTCAAAATTTTCGCTACTGGTTCTCCAGAACCTGTCAGAACCTGCTGAATTTCACCCCTGGGATATATTGTAGGTTTATTTGACAGAGATATTTTTGGCAGGAAGAGTCTTTCTTATTTAAGGAACCTATTGCTATATTCAAAAGTCAAATAGCAATGGGGTCCAGATACATTCTTGTTTAACCCATATACTGGTTAGTACTGAATCTGAGAAATAATATAGTAGAGTACATTTCACCTATAAACTGGTAGTCTTGTGGAATAAATATAGTTGGATCCTGATGATTTTAACTGTATTGCACCTCCTTTTCAGCCATGGGTTGTTCTCCAGCTCAAATCCTTAAATGATTCATTATTATTTGAAAAAAAATACTTTATATATATATACTTTCAACACAGAATCAATTATTTTTGCTTTGATTCACACACATACAGGATAATATTGGGCAAACTATGATGAAACCATGTTTAAATTTCCAATGTAGATTTAGAAATCTCAAGGATGGAAAGATAACTTTTTGATCCTGAGAATAAAGGAACAACTGCATACATGTATCCTATTTTTTGCAATAATTACAATTAATCTCAATAAACCCTTAAAGTGGCTGGAATATTTGTAAATAACTTAGAACTCTGGGAGCTCTGATTTAAAATGCATTTTGTGATAAACAAATAATGAAATTTAAAGGTGAATAACTCCGTGGATCTGGTTAAGTACTGGAGAGCCATTATTTAAAAAGAATAACAAAGAAAATAGAAATAAAAATGGTATTCTCTATCCATAAAATTTTAAATAAAAATTAAATAAAATTTTTGCATGTTGATGCAAATTATATGGAATGATTCCACCATCCTGGATTGTCAGTCTAAGCATAAAATCCAAACAGTATGTCAAATTTATAAGAATTTTTAAACCTTCCTTACCAAGATGCATTCAGGAAAGTAATTAGGAATTAATGAAGATTTTGTCAGCATTTACTGTTGATAAACTATCAGTGGGAGAGAAACAAATGACAGTCGGCCAATCAGCAGGTCAGCATGATATGATTCTGGTGGTCTTGGAGAGATTAACTAATGGACCCACTGAACCACAAGCAATTATGTTTCAAGCATCACTGAGATATCTGAGGAGTTATTTGGAGGGTGGGGGCAATGTAGAAACAGCAAATGCAGCAATAGAGATTCTCTAATTGGCCTTTAGTTCAGTGCCTTGAGAGAACTGGCCTGTTATTTGAAAATTTCCAATGCTTGGAATATGATAGCGAAAAGAAAGCCAATTTCAAGGTTCCCAATGTGACCGTAAACCTTAAAGGATGTGTTTTGTGGGGCTTCAGTTTGGCTCATGTACTCCCTGAACCTTTGCCATTTGTACCTGGTCAAGAGTTGAGGAAGAAATATAGAATTTGTAGAACCAGATCCGATATTGAGAGATGGGACTCATGCAATCGGGGCTGCTAAGAGTTATGTGAGATTGGAGGAGACAAATTGATGGATCTTGATGGAGGGGACTGTTGTCAATCTTTATGGCTGAAGGGAATTCCTTACCCAAAATAAATATTTATACACAGTTTGCCTGTGGAAATGGCCTTTTGGAGATTGATTGAATCTTGCTTTTCTGAAATGCCTTTGAGAATTAAGCAATTAGTCCAATTCCAATCCCAAGTAGTTATTGACTAGTGAACATGCCTTATTTCTGATTACAATTTCATGATTATTTATAATGCTATAGTTTTAATTTGTATGAGTTTGGGCCTTGGTATCTTTCTTTATCTTTTAACAAAAATAACAGTAATAATTTTACTACATACATTTATTGTATGTAAAAGATGTATCTATCTATCTATCTATCTATCTATCTATCTATCTATCTATCTATCTATCTATCTATCTATCTATCTATCTATCTATCTATCTATCTATCTATCTACCTACCTACCTACCTACCTACCTACCTACCTACCTATCATCTATCTATCATCTATCTAAAGACATATATTATATTTCTTCTGTAGATTAATGGAATATTTTATAAATATCATAAATAATTATATAACTTTTAAAAAAAATCCAACCCTTTTGTTTACAAACTCTTTTATATGTCCTAAGCACCCTTTATTCTCCTAGAAGGATTTAAAGAACTTGATTGATGAGACAGGGTGATCACTATCACTCTAAGGCAGGGGTCTCCAACTTTGGCAACTTTAAGACTTGTGGACTTCAACTTCCAGAATTCCTCAGCCAGCAAAGTCTTAAAGTTGTCAAGGTTGGAGACCCCTGCTCTAAGGAGTGACATTAAAAGAAAAGATTGACTTCCTATTTCCACATAAAAAAAAATACTAGCTGAAATCATCTTATTATCTTATATACTTTTTTTCTTAAAAAGAAAAAAACCCTCTCCCCTGGTATAAAGTAACTATAGATATATTTAATCAATGGCTAGTCAGATAATTGTAAAATAAGATCACAAATAAATTGTCAGGCTTACTGTCAGGGTTCCAAGGATGCCCTAATTAAATCATGAGTCTTGAGCCAAACTTCAAAAGAAATCCAGTTATTTATTAGGAGCTTCAAGTCGGCACTTTCCCAAGTGAGGCTCATTGTAATTTTTTTTATTATTATTTTTTATTTTGTCAATCTCATATTAGATAATACATATAAGTATATACATAATTTGAATACATGAAATGAATAAAAGTAAAAGGGAACATTAGGACAGAGACAATATGCACACAGGTGAGCTTATGCACACCCCTTACAGACCTCTTAGGAATGGGGTGAGGTCAACAGTAGACAGTCTAAAGTTAAAATTTTGGAGGTTTGGGGATGTATCACAGGCATTGACCACTCTGTTGTCGTATTTTCTGCAGTCGAGTTTGGAGCAGTTCACTTTAAGTTTGTACCTATTGTGTGCTCGTGTATTGTTGTGGTTGAAGCTGACGTAGTCATTGAAAGGTAGGACATTGTAGTTCTAAGATGTCTAGGCCCAGAATTTCAAGTCTGGTGGTATAAGGTATTCTGTTGTGAGCAGAGGAGTGTAGGACTCTTCTCGTGAAATATCTTTGGACACGTTCAATTGTATTAATGTCCGATATGCAGTGCGGGTTCCAGACAGATGAGCTGTATTCGAGAATTGGTCTAGCAAATGTTTTGTATGGTTAGTAGTGTAATATTACTGGAGAAGAAGCTACGCAATATTAGGTTTACAAATCTTAATGCCTTTTTGGCGATGTTGTTACAGTGGGCTTTGGCACTTAGATCATTAGATATGAGTACTCCAAGGTCCTTGACAGAGTGAGGGTCGTCTACAAGGTTTTAGGCTCCAGTATGACCTTGTTTCCCCCCTCCTCCCAGGGTGTGTCATTAATCACATTCACCAATGAGCAGTTTCGAGGATTGTAGAGTTCACTCCCCTCACTGCTGTATGTAACCCTGGGATACAGCCTTGAGAGAGATAAGCGTGGAATGTGCTTCTGTCTTGGGCTGCGGTGCCATTTCACTGGTTTCCCATCCTCCCTGGCCTATGACAACTCGAGAACAGGCCAGGGATGCTTTGCGAGTTGACATAAATCTTCCTACAGTGATTAAAATGGGGAATAAAAGAAAATGAAAAGAAGTGAGTAAACTCACACAGTTTGGGAGGTGAGAACAAAGTGGATTACCTCTGTTCTTCAAAGGCTACCCCGGTGATCTGGTGGTTGTGGGGAGGAGTTATTCTATCGCAGAATAAGAATGTTTCCTCCTCCAATTGGTTTAATGTCAAATGAGATTCAAAACAAGTTCTGCCATTACATGACTGGTTTCAAAGCCTCGTATCTTGGCAGCTATCGGACACTATTCTCCCTTCAAACACAAAAGATTATCTGTGGCAACAGAGTTTTTGTCAGCTTGTGAGGTATTCCCACAGTTTCTCTGCTCCACTGCTAATAAGGTTCATCTCCATTTTAGGTTTCTCCATCCTTGATACAGATACTAATGAAACAGAGTAGAATGGAATATTCCAATGATTCAAGTCAACCAACACCCAGATGATCTTAGTAGTTGAACACTAGATATATTTCAGAGGCCAAAAAGATCATGGCTGGTGTGTCTCTCTGCCAGACCTAGGTGATAACACATCTAAATAGTGCCTTCTATGTCCTACATCTCCTTGAACAAAAAATCACAACAAATCAAATTGGCTTACTTTATCCTTCACTTATTTCAGTTTAGGCTAAGGAGAGATGGAAAAAGGAAGGTGTTGAGAAAATTGGACGTCAATGCAAATAGGGTGCATTATTTGAGTAATGATATAATCATACACATATCATCATATGCCCTCTTACCCTTGTATTCCCATGAAGGTTCTTGCACACAGTCAAGAGGATGTTGGCAATAGGACTTAGCACTTATATACCGCTTCATAGTGCTTTACAGCCCTCTCTAAGCGGTTTACAGAGTTCAGCATATTGCCCCCAACAATCTGGGTCCTCATTTTACCCACCTCGGAAGGATGGAAGGCTGAGTCAACCTTGAGCCGGTGCGATTTGAACAGCTGAACTGCAGTGCTGCACTTTAACCACTGCGCCACCTCGGCTCTCTAATCCTATACTGAGAAAAAGAAATAGTTACCGGTCTGTAGTTCTTTTTTTTAAAAAAATAATTTTTATTGAGTTATTTACATTTAAAAAAACATACAAAAGAAAACATTTATGACGATGACAAATACAATATAAACCTATACGAAACATAAAAAGCGCATACAGCTATAAAGCTGTCAATCTCTATGATTTATCTTACGGCAAATATGTATTAGCGATCTATTTTTATGTAATTTTCAATTTTTGTCTTGTATTTTTATAATATGTTTTATAAGTCAGTCATAATAATAATAATGTTGACAATGACATTGATGATAATACAACAGTGATGACATTAATGATAATATTAATGATACTAATAATAATAGTACAGAAAAAATAAGGTGTTTTTAGTTTTGTAATATCATAATATACATATACATTAGTACAATATAGCTAATTTTCCTATAAGTTCCTTAATCAGATTTCTATATGTCTTATTTAGCTTATATTTACATTTGTTACATTGGTCTGTAGTTCTAACTCCCTTACAACAACAACAACAACAACAACAACAACAACAACAACAACAACAACAACAACAACAACAACAACAATAATAATAATAATAATAATAATAATAATAATAATAATAATAATAATAATAATAATAATAATAATAATAATAATAATAATTACAAGCAAAATCAGCAATTTCGATCAGATCAAAGACGTTTCTACCAAAGCCTCAATGCAAATGACAATTTCAAAAGTGAAAAACCAGAAAAGCAAGCCACAGTTGAATTCTGGAAAGAACTGTGGGAAAATGCAAAGGATTACAATAAGGAAGCAAAGTGGATACAAGACTTTGAGAAAAGTGTTGGCAAGAAGCAAATGCAAGTATTAGAAATAACAACTGAGATGGTCAAAAATCGAGTAAAAAAAGTAAAGAACTGGACATCACCTGGAAATGACCAATTACATGGTTTCTGGCTCAAATATCTGACCAGTTTGCATGCAATATTGGCCAAGCAACTGAACGAAATGCTACAAAATGGTCAAATTGATGAATGGTTGACAACTGGAAAAACATACTTGATTCAGAAAGATGCAACTAAAGGAACAACACCTGGAAACTACAGACCAATAACATGCTTGCCAACAACCTTCAAATTACTCACCGGGATAATTGCAGATAACATAATGGATTATTTGGAAACAAATAACATCTTGCCAGTAGAGCAAAAAGGCAACAAAAGAAGGAGCAGGGGCACAAAAGATCAGCTCCTAATTGACAAAATGATACTAGAAAACTGTAAGAACAGAAAAACGAACTTGAATATGGTCTGGATTGATTACAAAAAGGCGTACGACTCACTGCCACACAGCTGGATCATCAAATGCTTAGAAACTATTGGCATCAGCAAAAATATTACATCATTCACTGAAAAAGCGATGAAACAATGGAGAACTGTGTTGGCAGTAGGGAATGAGAACTATGGAATGGTTAATATCAAGAGAGGAATTTTTCAGGGAGATTCACTTTCACCCCTCCTCTTCATCATCGCAATGATCCCACTATCAGTAATCTTAAAAAAAATGAAACTTGGATACCAAATAGCCAAAGACGCTGAAAAAATTTCACATTTATTGTATATGGATGATTTGAAACTGTATGGAAAGTCAGAAATAGAAATCCAATCACTGACCAACACAGTCCTAATATTCAGCACAGATATCTCAATGCAGTTTGGCATGGAAAAATGTGCCACTGTATCTATGAAAAGGGGCAAAATCACTACATGTGACGGAATTGAAATGCCCAATGGCCAATTAATTAAATGCAATCAAAATGAAGCCTATAAATATCTGGGCATTCTGCAGTTGGATAACATCAGACATGGAGAAGTGAAAACTATCATTAGAAGAGAGTACACCAACAGAGTTAGGAAAATTTTGAAATCTAAATTAAATGGTGGAAACACCATCAAGGCCATGAATACCTGGGCAATACCAGTCATAAGATACACGGCTGGTATAATTAACTGGACACAAGCTGATTTGGACATTTTGGACCGAAACACCAGAAAACTAATGACAATGCACTACAGTTTACATCCACGTAGTGACACTGATAGACTTTACCTGCCCAGAAAATCAGGTGGCAGAGGACTACTACAAGTAAAGCAAACAGTTGAAGAAGAAAAGCATGCATTGGCGGATTATTTAAAAGAAAGTCAAGAACATCTATTAATTGAAGTAAAGAACAAAAATCTACTGAAGGTCCAACAGACGAAACAAGAATACAGAAAAAATGTGATAAAATCAAGAATGGAGGGTTGGCAAAATAAAGCATTACATGGCCAATTTCTGGAAAAAATAAAAGACAAAGTGGACAGTGAAAAAACTTGGTTATGGTTAACATCTGGTACTTTAAAGAAAGAAACAGAATCATTGATCCTGGCCGCACAAGAACAGGCAATTCGTACAAATGCCATAAAGGCCAAAATTGATAAATCTTCAAATGATGCTAAATGCAGATTATGCAAGGAAGCTGATGAAACTGTAGCCCATGTGCTCAGCTGCTGCAAGAAAATCGCACAGACTGATTACAAATTACGACACAACTCTGTTGCACAAATGATCCACTGGAATTTATGCAAAAATTATAACATCCATACTGCTACAAACTGGTGGGAACACAAGCCTGAAAAAGTCACTGAAAATCAGATGGTCAAGATCTTGTGGGATTTTCGTATACAAACAGACAAGGTACTGGCGCATAATACACCAGACATCACGTTGGTCGAGAACAACAAGGTGACTATAATTGACATTGCAATACCAGGAGATAGCAAGGTCGATGAAAAGGAACACGAAAAAATTGCAAAATACCAGGACTTAAAAATTGAAATCCAACGATTATGGCACAAACCAGCAGTGGTAATTCCAGTAGTGATTGGAACACTGGGTGCTATCCCAAAAGCACTGGAATTACATTTAAAACAGCTCAAAATTGACAAAATCACCATCAGTCAAATGCAGAAAGCCGCACTGCTCGGTTCCGCACATATACTTCGAAAATACATTACGACTTCCTAGGCCCCTGGGTGGGGCTCGACTAGTAATCAATGCCAAATCCGGCGAAACAACTGGCCGCTGTGATACAATTGTATAATAATAATAATAATAATAATAATAATAATAATAATAATAATAATAATAATAATAGAGTTGGAAGGGACCTTGAAGGTCTTCTAGTCCAACCCCCTTCTTAGGCAGGAAACCCTACACTACTTCAGACAAATGGTTATCCAACATCTTCTTAAAAACTTCCAGTGTTGGAGCATTCACAACTTCTGGAGGCAAACTGTTCCCCTGATTAATTGTTCTAACCATCAGGAAATTTCTCCTTAGTTCTAAGTTGCTTCTCTCCTTGTTTAGTTTCTACCCATTGCTTCTTGTTCTACCCTCACGTGCTTTGAAGAATAGTTTGACTCCCTCTTCTTTGTGGCAACCCCTGAGATATCGGAACACTGCTATCATGTCTCCCCTAGTCCTTCGTTTCATTAAACTAGACATACCCAGCTCCTGCAACCGTTCTTCATATGTTTTAGCCTCCAGTCCCCTAATCATCTTTGTTGCTCTTCTCTGCACTCTTTCCAGATTCTCAACATCCTTTCTACATCGTGGTGACCAAAACTGAATGCAATATTCCAAGTGTGGCCTTGGAATTAATAAATAAATAATTAATAGATTTAATCTTAAGGGCCATTCCAAAATGATATGTATTTATCACAAATGTGTTTTTACCAGAAATCATGCTGAGAGGAGTAAGGAGAAAGGAGAGGAGGATTAAGGAGAACCCAGGAGAGAACTAAGAAATTATGGAGAGGAGAGCTAAAGGAGAGGCAATGCATTTATTGTCTTTCTTCCTTAATTTCACCAGCACTCTCTTGTCAGTGCTTCAAAGGGCACATTAGAAAACAGCAGTAGTGAAACTGGAAGGGAGCAGAATGGATTTTCTGGCAAACCAAAATAACAGCAAGCTTGAAAGCAATAAGCACAGACACTGCAGAACTGGACAAGCTTCAAGGATGCTCATTTTTGATATTGTGCCGCCCTAATATTTCTGATTATGCCTTTGCAAATTGTGCGGTCACTCTGGGCAAATTGTGCGGACTAACTCCTGGGCACCCAAGAGAAATGGTTCATTTGTGCCTCTTCCCCATTCCAAGTGACAAAATACTGCTAACTCTTAACTAGAGAGGCTATGAAAACAAAGGGCTTAAATGCAACACATTACATAGACTTCTGCCGTCCCAATCTTCCCTCAGTGAACAAAACTAATAAAACCTATTCTGGGAAATAACAAGTTTTCTCTTCTGTATATGAAAAATCCATGTGGGGATCATGCATTGCCCTGCTTTCATTAGCAGAAACTATTCACAGGACATATAAAAGATTAATCTGCAGAAGCTGAGGTTTAATGAGTCTTTGTTGACTTTGGATTTTAATACTAATGTCATACAGATATATGCTAATTTAGGGATAAAACCTATGATCTAAAAATGAGTGTTTAAAGGTTTCTTTACTTACAGCTCTCTTCAAAATCTTGCCCAAACTGTTATCAGCCGTATCTCCATTTAATGGATTGGTCACGTGGTCTTTTTTTGAGCAAATCTTTATCTTTTAAAGAATCGGGCTATGGCAACCAAACGTCTGAGCAAAGAATGTGGAAATGTGATCTCCTATTTGAAAAATGATAACAGAGGGAAAGAGGAAATAACTGCTTTGAAAGGAGAAGAGGAGAAGAAACTTTCATGAACTGATATCTCATGAAATATCCTTGAGAATGCAAATATATGTGTGGGAGAAATCTTTCTTCTATTTCAATCATTGTTCCAAAATTCCATGTGTTCTAGAGGTTACTTCTTATTAAGATTTGGTTTAGGAGCCGAGGTGGCGCAGTGGTTAAAAGCAGCACTGCAACCTTCAGCTGATTGCTAGTTCAGCAGTTCAGCTGTTCAAACCTCACCAGGCTCAAGGTTGACTCAGCCTTCCATCCTTCCGAGGTGGGTGAAATGAGAACCCAGACTGTTGGGGGCAATATGCTGAACTCTGTAAACCGCTTAGAGAGGGCTGTAAAGCACTATGAAGCGGTATATAAGTCTAAGTGCTATTTAGCAATAACTTGCTTAGAGTTCAAGTTCAAGAAAGTTCAATGGACCTGAACTCAGAATAACTTGAAAATTACCCACAATCTTTTCTCTCAACCAATAAATAAAAACTTTGTGGCTAATTTGTATCTTAGATTCATCTCGAGGCCACATAGAAATTTCATCTGACAATCTTCTGGAAGGATTTACCAGTCTTCACAGTTCAATGGAGAACAGGATCCTTAAAAGAGAGTTTTACAAGAATGTTGAGAAAAGAAACCTTAAGTGTAGCAGGAAAAGAAGTTATTTCTAGTTCAGAAAATTAGCAGAAATCTTGATTCTTTCCTACTCTTTGGAACAAAATGCCTTACAAATCCAATCTCACATTTACTCTGGCAGAGCATTTTCCTGTTTCATTTTAACACATGAGGATACATGATAGGCTTATAGTGGAAAGTTCCATTTAGATTTATTATTAGAGTTGGAAGGGACCTTGTAGGTAATCTAGTCCAACCCCCTGCTCAAGCAGGAGTTCCTACACCATTTGAGACAGATGGCAGTCCAGTCTCCCCTTGAAGGTCACAAGTGTTGGGGGCTCTCACAACCTCCGCTGACAAGCTGTTCCACTGGTTGATCGCTCTCACCGTCAGAAAGTTTCTCCTCACTTCCAGGTTGAATCTCTCCTTGGTCAGCTTCCACCCATTATTTCTTGATAGTTAAAAGATCAATGTTGGATGATGGTTGAAATTGTGATATTCATTTGTCTGACTATATAATGCCAGCTAGACATATAGGCCGGTGTCTATCTTGACATCCATCCACACGATCAACACAATGCTTAACAAAGACAAGCCCTTGTTATGATTGATGAGAGACCAGTATGTCCTAAAAGAAATCTGAACAGCACCCAATGCAACTTATTCACTGCAGAGCTTGATAAATGCCTGCAATGCACCAACCCTGTTGAAAAAGTTGTTTTTTTTTTGGCTGGAGTCCACAAGCTACTTACTTTGGAGCAGTTTTGCCAAACTCCAGTCAAACTTTAGTGATGGAAGGAGACTCTAAAAATTGGAGAAAAGTGAGTTCAAGCACACAAGGTCCCTGGCACAGAAAAACTAAGCTTTTATTTTTAAATATTAGCAAACAGATTTAGTGAGCAATTGGATGCGATGCTCCTCTGGAAATACAAGAATGGGCTTTATAAGGTTTTCTGAATATTTTAGATGGAGCCTGATGGTTTTGAATTTAGCATAATGTTCAGAACATGTACTCCTATTTTTTTTTATTCAGATAAAATATAGAGGGGAGAAAAATGGGGGGAAAATGTTTGTACTTTGTACCTTTAAAACTTTTCAATAAAAAAAGAAAAAAAAGAAAAAAAGAAAAGAAAATATAGCATTGGGGCAGCTAATGAAATGTTTTCTCTGTTCATATCTTTCTGTGTATAAGAGTGGTGCAGTGACCTAGAGATGGAGCTCTCACCTCACAATCAGGAGGCTGTGAGTTCGATCCTAGGTAGAGGCAGATATTTCTCTCTCTGGGCACACTGAGAATTTATCTACTGAAGAAAGCTCCGCATTGGCAACAGAAAGGACATCCAGCCATTAAATACGCTCTTTTTTTTGAATTTTTTAAAAAAATTCGGAACTGCACATGCATGTGCACATGAAGCGTGCGTGGCCATGCGGCCAAGCAGCGCGGGAGGAAGCGAACCAGCAGCAAGGTAAAATAGAACCCACCCCTGGTGTGTATGTTTGTTGCTGTGTGTTGCTGTATAATAAAATATTACCAGTGAGACAGAGACAGACAGAGAAAAAGAAAAAGAAACATAGGTAAAGTCGGGACAAAGGTAGATACACTG
>JALIGW010000021.1:1791085-1931085 GCA_023053685.1 Diadophis punctatus similis
TAGATGGCGAAGCATTCCTAAATTACTCAAGGAAAAGTGCTTGTTTGAAAACCAAATGGCCACTCGTGCGCTCCCTCACTCCTTCCCTCCCCCAGCAGCAGCCAGTTACCTACATGTCAGGAATGGAGGGATGGATGGAGCAGAGAAGAGGGAAGGAAGGAAGTAGGAGGGAGGAGAAAATAGAGGAAAGAAAGAAAAGGGAGACAGGGCAGGGGTGGGTTCTGGTTTCTCTTGCTACCGGTTCGCTCAGAGGCGTGGCGTGCGGGCACGGGCGCGCGCATGTGCATTACTTTTAAAAAGCTTCTGTGCATGTGCAGAAGCAAAAAACAAGATGGCGGAGCCTACGGCGATGCCGAAAGAACCAGCTCGGGGGCATGGCAGGCCTGGGTCACTGCTAGTTCCAGCAACCCAGGCCACCAAGTTACTACCAGTTCCATAGAACCAGTCCGAACCGGGAGCAACCCACCTCTGAAACAGGGAGAGGGAGGAAGACAGGATGGGAAGAAATCGGAAGGGGGAAGAGAATGAGGGAGGGAAGGATGGGAAGCAATGGGGAGGAGAAGGGAGGAAGGAAAGGAAGGAAGGAAGGAAGGAAGGAAGGAAGGAAGGAAGGAAGGAAGGAAGGAAGGAAGGAAGGAAGGAAGGAAGGAAGGAAGGAAGGATTCTGCTGTTCCCTGCCAGCTTCCTACAAGGACATTATGGGGAAGCCAAGAGTTAGTTGGAATTTGCTCCTAGTCCCACTGATCTTTTTGCCTGCCTGGGGTCATTCTGTTTCTCTGTTTAAGTAAGAAAATATCTTTGAAATATGATCCAATATGTCTAACCTCTTTTACACCTGAAATTTAAAATGTCAGAAATTCTGTCCCTAGTTATTCTTAACTCTGCAATCTACTGTATGCTGCATTAAGTAAAAACTAAAACTAGATTACTGTACTTTTTAATATGATGAGTGAGTTATATCTGAATTCAAGTAATGTTCCTCTGAAGAAATGTTGAAAGCTCCTGAGTCATTTTTATAACCCTAGGTATTTGCATTTTTTTTGAATCATTAGAGGCATGATAAAGATTTTTTAAAAATATTTCTGAACAACATAATAATGTATCTTTCCTTCATAACAACATTATTTCCTTTGGAAAGGAACACATTGGAATGCATAAATCTGAGATTTAAAAATATTTTTAAGGTAGCACAGTGGTCCCTTAATGATAATATCCCTTAACCTGCTAATATGTTAAAGAATGATAATTCAATTGATTTTTTTAAATTAAAAAAACTGTATGCTATTATGCAGTGGTGGGTTCCTACCGGTGCGGTCCAGTGCGCCGTTCCAGTAAGGACCCGTTGATTGCGCAATTTGCACGCGACGGCTCCAGTGCCGTCTTCGCCCTTCCGTTGCATGGTGCCATCTTTTTTCTGGAATTTTTGGGCTTTTTTTGCTTCCTGTGCATGCGCGGAAGCAAAATCTCGTGAGGGGACGTGTGCACGTAGCTAGCGTGCACACGAGCGAAATGAGATTATGCGCGTGCAGCGCACCAGTAGGCAGGTAAGAGGAACCCGCCCCTGCTATTATGTGTATATAAAGAAAATTGTAAATATGTTATCAAACAAAATAAGTCTTTTTCCTTGAACAAAGACTCTAGTAATTGAATTCTAGAGTGAGAAGGAACTGGTTATGGTGTTCTCCCACCATCTATTGGTATTGACTGGGTTTATATTAGCTGAACCGCATAATTTCTTGTGTACTCATAATGTTACCTGAATTCTAGATAGAACTCTAACTGAGAAAAGGGGTAGCCAATTTTTGTCTATTACATGAATGTCCTTTTCTTGTCTCCTCAGTGACAATTCCTCCAGTGCTAAGTACATCAACTTTCCACTTAGAGTAACATTTGATTCATAAAACAAGGTAGACTATAAATATAAAGTAAAGGAGCGAATTTTACTCCACTAGTCATTGTCGACTATAGGGGTTGATGCTCATCTCTGTTTCAAGGCCATTGAGCCAGCAGTGTACAAAGATATTTCCATGATCATGTGGAATATATCATATTTCCATGATGTCACAGAGTGCTGTTACCTTCCCACTGAAGTGGTATCTATTTATCTACTTGTATTTCCATGCTTTTGAACTTCTAGGTTGGCAGGAACTAGGGCGAGGATGGGAGCTCACCCCAGCATGTGGTACTCAGGTCTCGAACATGGGCTGCTAGCTTTCTGGCTGACAAACCCAGCATCTTAACCACCAAGCCACCATGCCAGAGATAGACTATAGAACATAGATATTTATGGCATAATCTGTCAGTCATGGATTTCATTTAACTAAATGTGCTATAGTCACAGTCTTCACTATTTGTCCATGTTTACCAAAGTAGAGGCACTATTTAGTAAAGTATTCAATTAGTGTAAGAAGTGCTTTCATAGTCTGCCAACACACACACACACACACACACACACACACACACACACACACACACACACACACACACACACACACACATGCCCTCACGCACTCACACACTTAGTGTGACTGAGTGGCAAAAGAGGATTCTGAAATTTACTGAGCTAAGAATATTTGGGAGATCAACTTTTAATGATTTCTATTGAAAACGGTTTATACTCTTTTATATGTGGAGAAAACTTTAAACAAAAAATGCTCATGATTTCCAATCCTCTGATAAAAAGTAAGAAAAAAAAGTACTTTGGGGGGAAATTATTTTTTTCAGATTCATTTAGTTCCTCTTTAGGGGCACATTATCCATAAGACAAATTCAAAAATATACATGTAAGCCTTCATATGTGTATTATAAACAAATCAACCTTCTTTGGCCTCCAGATGGGTCAGTCTACAATTCTAAGAATTCTGGGAACTTTGTTCCCAATCGTAGGTAGAAGGGCAGTTCTCCCTTCATACGGGAGAACTGAAATATGAATGAATGAATGAATGAATGAATGAATGAATGCATGCATGAATGCATGAATGCATGAATGAATGAATGAATGAATGAATGAATGAATGAATGAATGAATGAATGAATCTGTAGTGTTAGGTTGAAGAAATCTTTATTTATTTATTTATTTATTAGTTGCATTTGTATGCCGCCCACTCCACAGAGACTCTGGGCGGCTTCTTCATAACAGCACTAGCAATAGCAATAGCACTTAGACTTATATACCGCTTCATAGTGCTTTACAGCCCTCTCTAAGTGGTTTACAGAGTTCAGCATATTGCCCCCAACAATCTGGGTCCTCATTTTACCCACCTCGGAAGGATGGAAGGCTGAGTCAACCTTGAGCCGGTGAGATTTGAACAGCTGAACTGCTGAACTAGCAGTCAGCTGGAGTAGCCTGCAGTAGCTGCATTTAACCACTGCGCCACCTCGGCTCCTTAATAAAACAATAAACAATTGTATTCACAGTCTGTCCCCCCCCCCGTCCTCCTCCTCCTCCTCCTCCTCCTCCTCCTCCTCCTCCTCCTCCTCCTCCTCCTCCTTGAGATATTTTCAAGCTATGTTGAATCCTAAATATCAATCTCAGTTCCACCAGAAAATGTTGCCATCCATAAAAAGAACCACAGTGCAGAATTACATCAGGTCAATTGTAATCAGCATTGAACCACATTCATGGTTCAACTAACATGGCTCAGAGCAATATACTGCCTAAGGGATTTACATTCCCCTGTATCTATTTTCCACAGCTGCATAAGTTTATCCTTTCACTTTTGCTAAAGGAGGAGATAGCTTTACTTCTTCTTTTTTTAAAAAAAATCATGGTAATGTGACTTCTATCTTAGATGCTTTTCTGAGTCTTGCTGTTTTCTCAGAACTAGTCCAAGGACATATTTATCACAGTTCACTATGATTTGATATATCCCTTCTCCCGCCAATTAATCAAGCAATAGTATCACACCAGTGGTGGGATTCAATTTTTTTTTACTACTGGTTCTGTGGTTTTGGCTTGATGGGTGTGGCTTGGCTTGGTGGGTGTGGCAGGGGAAGGATATTGTAAAATCTCCATTCCCATCCCCCTCCAGGGGAAGGACAATGTAAAATCTCCATTTCCTCCCCACTCCAGGGGAAGGTTACTGTAAAATCCCCATTTCCTCCCGATCAGCTGGGACTCAGGAGGCAGAGAATAGATAGGGGCAGGGCCAGTCACAGGTGGTATTTACCGGTTCTCCGAGCTACTCAAAATTTCCACTACCGGTTCTCCAGAACTGGTCAGAACCTGCTGAATCCCACCTCTGTATCACACCATTTAAAAGGATTCATTTCACATTAGCTTAATCTTTCACACAGTTCCAGAAATTACAACAGTTACTTCTTTTATGGATTTATGTCAGCAACCAAAATCAGTAGGCAATTATATATAAAAGCAAGGGGTTTTTTTTGTTTCTTTTGTAGCATATTAAAGAAGGCCAGGAGGCTGAGACTGATTGTACATATTTTTACATGCATGCATCACTAGTTCAATTAGAAGAGAGAGTTCAGTCATTGAAAACGACATATGATTTCACACTGTAGAGACTGTCTTCATGCAGATATGATAGTCAGTTGTTGCGAATGTAAATTATATGCAAAATTACAGGACATAGATTAACACACACAATTTCCATCCCCACGATTTGGTTCAACTCCGAGGCATTTACAAAGTTCCAATCCTACCCCTTTGGCAGAAATAAAAACAGACTGAGAGCAGCAAGACTATTGTATGCGCAAAAATGTAAGGACAGCTCAATTCCTAGCATGGATGAATGGTTGCAGAAGTTGATGGAGTTGGCGGAAATGACTACTTTGATTAAAGAAAAGAACATAAGCACTTTTGTTTCCACATGGAACCCGCTTCAGAACTTTGTGCTTGATATGGGAAAGAATGAAACTCTGACTTTGGGTTTTACAGATTAGACTGATTATCATTTTTAAAGCCCTACATGGCATAGGACCAGGTTATCTTCGGGACCGCATCCTACCTCATACATCCCTACGACCAGTTAGGTCCCACAGAGTCGGTCTCCTCCAGGTCCCTTCAACCAAACAATGTCGGTTGGCTGGCCCTAGGGGGAGAGCCTTCTCTGTGGGAGCTCCAGCTCTCTGGAACCCACTCCCCCCAGAGATCCGGATTATTCCCACCCTGCTGGCCTTCCGTAAAGCCATTAAAACATGGCCCTTCCGGCAGGTGATATTGAGATCAATCCCCCATGTATGAATGTTGATGTGTTTTTTAATTTCTGTAACTTTTTAATTTTATTACTGTTTTATATTGTTCTTAGACTATGCTGTCCGCTGCCCTGAGTCCTACGGGAGTTGGGCGGCCTATAAGAACCATTATGTCACGATGTGAATATTGTCAGTTGAGCACCTCTGCCATATTTCTAGGTTTACTGTATTTTCTAATCAAACAGACATGTGATATGTTTTACTGCGCATGTGTGCATTCCAGGAGTCTCCTCCTCCCTTCTTCTCCTGTGAGCCTCGCCCGAGGCAGACGTGAATTCTTAGCTGAGAGAATGTAGCTTATTAAGGTTTATATTTTGTTACTTTTATACTGAAATAAATATTTTGTTAATTAGAATTCAATCCCGGTTTTATTTTCTAAGTAAGAATGACTTCAAGGGAACAAGATCCTTTTCGCCTCTGTAGGAATACATTCCTACCCCGTCACATTAATAAAATAATAAATAGATCTTTATAGAGATGACTTGTTCATACTATTATGGAAAAGCAAAAGGTTGTGATTTGATGTTAATGCCTGATTTTACTGAAACAGAGAGAGTTGGAAGTCGATGCTTCTTTTTTCTCTACCCCCCATCTTTCCTCACTTCACTTCCCCCTCCTCCCTCACTGCTCTTCTATTTACTTTCGTATTTTGTATTTTATAATACTCTATAACTTAAAAAAGAAATTTCAAAAACAGAAATAAAAACAGTCTAACACAATTGGCAGAAGTTGCTTAGATCAAGCCTGGGAAAGAACGATGGTTATTATTTCTACCCAGTCCCTGATTAAAGTTTGTCAAATAGGGGAACATGATAAAAGAAAGTTTCAAGACTTTATTTTTTTTGTAGTAATGGGTAAGTGCATCTTTCTAGGAAATTTGAGACAGTTTTCTGATTTTTATATAGAACTGTTTGTTTGTTTGTTTTTTTGCTATTCGTATAAGAGCCTCGAATCATATCTCAAGCATGTGCAAACAGATACATTTTTTTCTTTACCATTTTCTTGTGATCTGTAATATAATTTAGACATCCCTCAGTGTATTTTCTGAGATTCTAGTAGGGGTTGTACAATTTGCATCAGACTGCTATCATCTTATGGTTTGCCTGAAGCATTTTATTTTCTTTTGGGTTTTTCTTACGTATTATGACAGTTGCTATTTTCTGTGATCTGTACGAATTTGTAACTTCTCCCATTTAACACTGAATGTCCATGTGTTACTATTTAAAGTTAAACATAATGGATGCTTAAACTGTTTGATAAGAACAGTTTTAAACATTTATTTTATTTATCTCTTGTGAGATAATGGTTTAGCTCCCCAAAAGGGATATAATGATTGACTTGCCTAGATACCATGTCCAGGAAATTACACTATTTTGAAATGGAAAAAACCTCATCACCTTCTTTGTTCTTTAAAGAAAGAAGGTAAAAGACTTATTTGCCCCATTGCTTTAGCAAACATTTCAGTATATTTTAACATTAAAAAAAAAGAATATAATAAAGTGGAAAACTGGGTTGCCCACATTAAGTACATTTTTGAGGCTTCATAGTTAGATACAGAGCCGAGGTGGCGCAGTGGTAAAAGTGCAGCACTGCAGGCTACTTCAGCCGACTGCTAGTTCAGCAGTTCAGCTGTTCAAATCTCACCAGCTCAAGATTGACTCAGCCTTCCATCCTTCTGAGGTCGGTAAAATGAGGACCCAGATTTTGGGGGGCAATATGCTGAACTCTGTAAATTGCTTAGAGAGGGCTGTAAAGCACTATGAAGCGGTATATAAATCTAAGAGCAATTGCTATTGCTATACTGTAGATCTTCTAGAAGAGTCTATATATGGGGGGGCAATGGCTCAGCGGTTAAAGATGTTGAGCTTGTCATTGCAAAATTGACAGACCAGGTTCAGGAACCGAGCTCCGCCCAATGGGGTGAGCTCCGGTTACTTGTCCCAGCTCCTGCCCACTTAGCAGTTCGAAAGCATGCAGATGCAAGTAGATATACTGATACCACTTCAGTGGGAATCCCAGAGGTGCTTTTTCAGGAGGCAACTGGACTTTCTTGTTATTTTTTTGAAGATGTTTCGCTTCTCATCAAAGAAGCTTCTTCAGCTCTGACAGGATGGTGGGGAATGGAAGGATTTATATTCCTTGCAGACAGCTGGTCATTTGCATCCTTTTAGAAGGTCGTTGAAGCACTTGGAGGTTTATCTGTGTCCTCAGGGCCATCCGAGCAGTGCTCCTGGTTCCTGTAGTCTGAATTTTTGTTTCTTTTTTCTTTTTTTCCTCTGGAAATACATTCCTACTCTCACACCATTCAAAGGGTGTTCATCTCAAATTGTATAGCTAAAAGTCTGTAGAGCTTCTCAGCTATCCAGGTCATGGCTGACCCAAAGGTGCTTTTTCAGGAGGCAACTGGATTTTCTTGTTTTTTCTTTGAAAACGTTTCGCTTTTAATCCAAGAAGCTTCTTCAGCTCTGACAGGATAGTGGGGAATGGAAGGATTTATATTCCTTGCAGACAGCTGTTAGGTTGTCTGGAAGGTAACAGTGTTCCATGTGCCTTTGGCATATAGCCAAGCTGGTCATTGGACCATGGAAATTGTCTTCAGACAATACTTCCTTAGACAAAGAAACGGAGATGAGCATTGTGCCCTACAGTTGGACACAACTGACAGAGAAACCTTTACCTATATCTGTCTGTATATGTGCATGTGTATTTGTATGTGCATGTATATGTACATGTTTGATTGTGTGTGTGTGTGTGTGTGTGTGTGTGTGTGTGTGTGTGTGTGTGTATCTATATCTATATCTGTATCTGTATTTATATCTGTATCTGTATCTGTATCTCTATCATCTATCTATCTATCTATCTATCTATCTATCTATCTATCTATCTATCTATCTATCTATCTATCTATCTATCTATCTATCTATCTATCTGTCAAGTCCTCGAGTTACGACTGGCGAAGTCCTTGACTTACGACCCAACCTTACTGGCCCAGACTGGAACCTGATTGGTTGAAGCCTGGGCCAGCAGGAAGCGGGGGAGACACAAACAGCTCCCATTGGACACTTACTTTGACAGCTCCCTATAAATAGGAGCTGTCATTCCCTCAGTTCAGTTCGTTCCATTCAGCTGTGTTGGTGCTGAATAAACAGTTCCTTAATGCAAAAAGAGCCTCCGTCTTTTTCTTCTAAGCCGAAGATGCCGGCTATTTAACACTATCTATCTATCTATCTATCTATCTATCTATCTATCTATCTATCTATCTATCTATCTATCTATCTATCTATCTATCTATCTATCTATCTATCTATCTATCTATCTATCTATCTATCTCTACAGTATATCTATATATCTACAATCTCTCTCTCTCTCTCTCTCTCTCTCTCTCTCTCTCTCTCTCTCTCTCTCTCTCTCTCTCTCTCTCTCTCTATATATATATATATATATATACAGTATATCTATATATCTACAGTATCTCTCTCTCTCTCTCTATCTATATATCTATCTATCTATCTCTATATATCTACAGTATATCTATATATCTACAGTATCTCTCTATCTCTCTATCTCTCTATCTCTCTATCTCTCTATCTATCTATCTATCTATCTATCTATCTATCTATCTATCTATCTATCTATCTATCTATCTATCTATCTATCTAATAGATGTACAAATAATAACATTAAAGAAGTGACTGTTAGAAAATGTGGAGGACTTATTTCTTCTGGACCTATTAGTTTGGTCATGTTTGCTGGACATTCCATGTGTGGTGGGTTGAAGAAGACTTAGTTATCCAAAGAAACATCTTTGCTTTCTCCAATGATTTGTTAATTACTTCTGTATTTATTTATCCAATTTATATAGCTGCCTATCTTATTAAGCAAGCAACTTGTTAAATGTCGGTTGTTAATTAAGACCTCATGCCAATTATGAATATCAAACCAATAAACATAGCAAGGGATAGAATGGCTATTATGAAAAAGAAAAGAAAAAACTTTAATAATTAGTGATACTGGTGTTTTTCCCCTCAAAATATAATGCATAATGGAGCTTTATTCTAATGATTTTTTTTTGGTTCAACAAATAGTATTGTCATTTACTTAAATCTGTTTTTGCAGTTCATTAGCTATAAGTACATGTTTTAATATTACAAAACAGAAACTTCAGACTTTCAGTGAGCATTAATATTTCATTAATACTTTAATATCCTCACAAATAGTTTATTTCAGTTTTAAGTATGATTTTAGAAAATCATTATTTTAATTTGTTCCAATGATTGGAATCAAATTAAATGCTCTTTTAGATTACTCAGTAAAGTTGTTTATTGCAAAGGAATTTGATGGATTTGACAATTTGATGATCCAGAGAAAATAGCTAGTAAAGTACTACATTCTTTAGATATTTAATATATAGATTTTTGCATAGTGGAAGACATTTATAAAGAAATTGGTGTTGAAAGGAAAGGAAAGGAAAGGAAAGAAAGGAAAGGAAAGGAAAGGAAAGGAAAGGGCTTACATTAGATTTTACTAGTAACTTGATTTTTACAGGCCAAGAATTACAGCAATTGTGCTGTTATAATGCTCATGGTTTAAAAAAAAACAGTCATAAAAGGTTTTGGAGAGCTTAAGCATAGATTTGGTTGAAAGGGCATTTCATAGACAATAGACTGGGATTAGGCTAGAACAAACTGTATTATCCCAAACATATAAAATCACTTAACACAAGTTAAGATGGAAAAAATGTATTTTGGAAGTGCAGCAGAAAAATATGTGCTTAAGGTCACTTTTAGGACTAGTAGAGCAATTAATCCATTTCTGCCCTCCAGAAATGCTTAGCTGCCCCTTCCTCATCACTGGAATAATAATCCTCCATACTCACCAGATTTAGCACCTTCAGACTATCATCTCTTCGGCTCCATGAAAGAGAGTTTGAGAGGCAAACATTATTCCAGTGATGAGGAAGTGAAAACTGCAGTGTAGACGTGGCTCAAAGAATAGTCAACAAAATTTTACGAGGCAGGGATACATGCTCTCATTCGAAGGTGGAACATTGCTATTGAGAGAAATGGTGACTATGTTGAGAAGTAGGGATGTGATCCAAGAGGACCAGCTTTATTTTGATGTATGCTACATATTCCTGTGTTGGTAATTATACCTGTCCTAAAGAAAATGGCATTACTTTTTGTCTCACCCTCGTATAGTCCAGGTACAATTTTTTTTACATTCATTAATTTTGGTAAATGAATGAAATTGGTAGAAAGAAGAACTTAAAACAATTGTAGAGTTGCAGAAGTAATTATTTTCTCTCTTAATATTTTTGGAGTATTCCAGAAGCATTTCCATTCCCCTTGGTACTATTTTTCCCTTGTCATTTTGTTTTAAAATAAAACAAAGGTAGGATTTTTAAATTAATAACCAGCATCTCTCTCTCTCTCTCTCTCTCTCTCTCTCTCTCTCTCTCTCTCTCTCTCTCTCTCTCTCTCTCTCTCTCTCTCTCTCTCTCTCTCTCCCCTCTCTCTCTCCCTCTTTCCCTCCCTCCCTCTCTCCCTCCCTCTCTCCCTCTCCCTCCCTCTCTCTCCCTCTCCTTCTCTCCCTCTCTCTCTCTCTGTCTCCCTCTCTCCCTCTTTCCCTCCCTCTCTCCCTCCCTCTCTCTCTCACTCTCTCTATCCCTCTCCTTCTCTCCCTCTCCCTCTCTCTCCCTCTCTCTCTCTCCCTTTCTCTCTCTGTCTCCCTCTCTCTCTCCCCCTCTCCCTCTCTCCCTCTCTCCCCCCCCTCTCTCACACACACTATATCATACAAATATATGCAAACTGTTCACTAATTAATCAGTGTAGCTATCAATCAATTGGAAGAAGTTCATTTAGTAGTACAGCACATCAACATTTGGCTAATAATGGAACTTGACATTATTGCCTGGGCACCAATTCCCAAGGTCTTGCTAATATCATAAAACAGCATTTTTTTAAAAAAAAAAAAAAAGGAAAGAAAAACACCTTTCTAAGGTCTTGCTCCCATCTTCTCCCTCACCCTGCCCCAAAAGCAGCTGGCTCTGGGCAGCTGGATGAGCAAAGCTTTTTAAACAAGGTGATGACTTCTGTCCTGCTTCCCACCTTCACAATGAGATCTCTGTTCACCTACGTATGTCTCCCATAATCCCGTTATTAGTCCCTTTGAGAGCAAAGTGAAAAATTGTTCTTGGCTTTTCTAATGATCCATCCAGCTTTGACCCAAAATAGACCAGGGTTTATTGGACATCAGGACAAAGGAATGCTGCCATCATTGACACCAGAATGCTTTAGAGCCACAGTAATTGCCAGGCACAAAGTATCTCGGGAAGCCCTCTCTCTGTTAACAAAATGGAAAAAGGGGGTGAAAAAGATGAAAGAGCACAAGTTAGCAGCAGGTACAAGCAATTGTAACAAAGAAGTGAAAGAGAAGCCACTGCGAACCTCTGATCTAAGGTAGATTTTACCCATCAGGCAACATTCAAAAGCAAACAGAGATGGAAACTGTAGGAAAGCATCAGAGAACAAACACAGATGCCTCAAAACAAGTAAATAAACTGACTTTTTTATATTGTATCATTAAAATAAAACTGAAGAAGAACGTCACACTGAGTCCCTAGTGTTCTCCCTTGCCCTATTAATATTGTACTACATGTTATGATTTTGAAATTACCGTATTTTTCGGAGCATAAGATGCACCGGAGTATAAGACACACCTTAGTTTTTGGGGAGGAAAATAGGGGAAAACAATCTGCCTACCAGGTATTCATCTGGCTAGCATCCTTAGTCTGGTCAGCTTCAGCACATTATTTTATCCCCTGGTTAGGACTTAAAAAAACCTTCTTCTGAGAGAGTAACAATGAAAGAGCATGCAAGCCAGTAAGAGCTGGGAAGATCGTTAGCACCTAGTTAGGGCTAGAAAAAAACTTATTCAGAGCAGCTTCAGCACATTATTTTATCTCCTGGTTAGGACTTAAAAAAACCTTCTTCTGAGAGAATAACAATGAAAGAGCCTGCAAGCCAGTAAGAGCTGGGAAGATAGTTAGCACCTGGTTAGGGCTAAAAAAAAACTTATTCGGAGCAAGTAGAGCAATGAAAAAAAAACCTGCAAAGACTTAGGGCTGGAAAAACATTCTTCTGAGAGTAACAATGAAAGAGCCTGCAAGGTAAGAGCTGGGAAGATCTGTTAGCACCTAGTTAGGGCTGGGGGAAAAAAAAAGCTACATTCGAAGTATAAGACGCACCCAAATTTTCAGCCACTTTTAGGGAGGAAAAAGGTGCGTCTTATACTCCGAAAAATACGGTATAGCTAGAGAAGGACAGAACAGGACGGGAAGTCAGAGTGCCTAGTTTCGAAAAGAAATTTGAAAAAAACTGACATATGCAACTTCTTTTTTAAAAAATGGCATGTCCTTTTGGGATTGAGATGAAGAATTGGTACCTACACATTTCTTGTTTCTCTCTAAGTATATAGTAGTTCTTTGCATGTTCAATGAATCAGAATATTTGAAGTAAATAGACCGAGGTAGAATAAGGAAAATTCACCTGGCTTTACTGTCAGTCAAGTTTGTCAAGTTTGGTTTATTATTTTTTACTAGAAAGAAAAATGAAGGGGACCATTATATCCTATTCATGATATTACATGTTTCTTCATGACTTCTATTCTTTTCCTTAATCCTTGAAGTAAGGATAACAAAAAATATCTGGTAACAATTTGGAAGATTCTGGCTAATTCTATTTCTTCTAGTAAGATCACAAGTTGTTGTAATAGTCTTGGTTTTCAACGGTTCAACATTTCCTTGGGCTCATAAAATTCCTTTTATATTTATATGAGTAGAGCTATGGACTACAGTTTCAAAGTTGTTGAATGTTGCCATTTTCCTGTGAATTTGTTATACATAATTAGGGAGATTTCTGAACAATTTCAAAATTTAAGCTATAAGGTGGTATAAAATAGTATATTCCAGGGGTGGGTTCCGCTTTTCATCGCTCCCGGTTCACTCAGTGCGTACTTCACTGCACACTTTGCTATGCGCGTGTACACAGTTCAGAGGGAATAGAACTTCCACATTGCAAACTAGGCAAGGAGCACAGAAAACAGCTGCAGAGCGGCAATTCAATCTGCCGCCCCTGATCAGCTGGGCTTCGGAAGCAGAGATCAGTATAACACAGGGGCGGGCGGGCCCACTTTTACGGACACAGAGAACCTGTTCTCTCTCGGCTTGGAGTCATCGCTACTGGTTCTAAAGAACCGGTCCGAACTGGCAGCAACCCACCACTGGTATATTTCCTAGCATTTTAACTTACAGATCCTTTAATTTAAATGCCTGGTGATTTCAATTATAAGTATTTAATAACCATGACTGGTAGCAGTACCACCTTGTGCTAAGCAACACAATTATTGACACAATACAGATAAAATGGGGGAGAGAGATGTAGAATGGAAGAAGCTCCTTCTTGAGTTTCCTGTCACTTGGACCATGTCACAATGTGAATATATGGCCAGTTGAGCTTCTCTACTGTATTTCTAGATCTACTGTATTTTCCAATCAAGCAGACATGTCACATGTATTACTGCGCATGTGTGCATTCCAGGAGTCTTGTTTCCTCCTTCCTTCTTCTCCTGCAAGCCTCGCCCGAGGTAGACGTGAATTCTTAACTGAGAAAATGTAGCTTATTAAGGTTTATATTTTGTTACTTTTATACTGAAATAAATATTATACCTGTTTCAAACGATACCAATTAAATTGGATAGAAAATATTTTAACAACTTAAATAAAATGATATCGAAATTTATTTGGGCAGGGAAAAAGGCAAGAATTAAACTAAAACAACTACAACAAAATAAAGAGCGAGGGGGCTTTGGACTTCCCGAATGGGAAATCTACTACCAAGCAGCAACATTACAGTGGGTAACGGATTGGATTAAAATTAAAAATAAAAGAATATTAACGCTCGAGGGACATGACCTACAGGTAGGATGGCATAGCTTTATATGGGACGGAAAACATAAAACTCATTCTTACTTTCAAAAACACAAAACTAGAGAGGCACTATACAATATATGGGGAAAAATAAAACATCAACAGTATAAAGACATTCCAATATGGTTTTCACCCATGGAGGCAATTACATACCCCACTACAACAGACATACACAAAATGGTTAAATACGAAGAACTATTAGACGAGCAAGGAAATTTAAAAGAAATTCAAACTCTTAGGGAACAAGGAACTAGAATAGACTGGTGGCCATACTATCAAATTAAAAATAGATTTCAGGAGGATAAGAAAAAATTTGGAATAGCCAAAAAGAAATCAGAACTAGACAAAATTCTACTGGGACCGGAAAAAAAGATGATAACTAAAATATATAAATTCTTAATAACTTACAAAATGGAAAAAGAAAAGGTTAAAGGGAATTTGACTAGCTGGAATAAAAATTTTGGATATGAAATAAATTTGGAACACTGGGAAGAAACTTGGATTAAAAACTTAAAGATAACCAAATCAACCGCATACAAGGAGAATATCTATAAAATGTACCATAGATGGCACCTTCCCCCGGCGAGATTGGCTAGAATGTATGCAAACATGAACCCCAAATGCTGGAAGTGCCCGAATAAAAATGGTTCATATTTTCACATGTGGTGGACCTGTCCTAAAACTAAAAAATTTTGGCAAACAATACATACCTGGCTGCAAGAAATAACTAACTTAAAAATAATGTTTAAACCGGAAATTTTCTTATTAGGGATGGTGGAGCAAAATACAGAAAGGAAACACTGGTATATCATAACACACATACTAACAGCAGCAAGAATAACACTGGCACAACACTGGAAACAAGGAGACGTACCGACAGAGAACATAGTAATAAAAAAAATCCTAGAATGCGCAGAATTGGACAAACTAACATTAGAACTGAAACAGAAAGAAAATTCAGAATTTTTTGAAACATGGAATCTTTTTTATAATTGGTTTGAAAAGAGAAACGGAAAGATAGAATCATAGAAATGCTTAGACTATAATGTATAACCTATTAACCTACAGAATAACAAATAAGAATACTTACTACAATGTATACATATATTTATTAAGTTATAATTAAATTATAATTAAAGAAATAGCAAAATAGAAAAGTAATACATATAGATAGATACAATTGTATAGAAAATATATAAAAAAGAGAACAAATGTGAAGACGTTTACCATATAAGTTTATATGTATATATACATATAATGTCGTTTTTTATGTATGTATGTCTTTTTTAATGTTTATACACGTAATAAAAATTATTTTTTTTAAAAAAAGAGAAAATGTAGCTTATTAAGGTTTATATTTTGTTACTTTTATACTGAAATAAATATTTTGTTAATTAGAATTAAATCTCAGTTTTATTTTCTAAGTAAGAATGACTTCAAGGGAACAAGATCCATACATCACCTCAGTAGGAATAAATTCCTATCCCGTCACACCACTACATCCATCACCTGCCATTGTCTTCTGGTCCTTTTCTACAACCACAATATCTGGTTGATTGGCCAGTATCTGCCTGTCTGTCTGGATCTGGAAATCCCATAGGATCGTAGTCCTCTTAACTTCCATAATCTTCTGTAGGATCCCACATCTGGATGTGAGAGGGTTTAACCCAGGGGTGTCAAACTGGTGGCGCACGGGCCAAATGTGTTATGTGCAGGCCATGCCCACTCCAGCTCCACAAAGGGGAAAAACATCACAAAATGTCACGTGATGGCAACATGATGCTGTGAGTTTGACACCCGTGGTTTAACCCATGTTCTTGTACACAATGCCTATGACTTGGTTGTGCTGTTCAGTGTATACTCTTCCTGCCTGCATCTTACACCCTTCCACTTGTGTTGGACTGTCTCTGAGTACTCCAACTGAGTAGGCTGCACCTCATTTGTAGTCTGCACCTCATGTCCTGTCTGGTGTAGTAGACAACTGGTTCTATAGATCTGGCATTTAGTGCTTGTTCTTGTGCTGCTCTGATCAGTTTTTCAGTGCTGTCTTTTACTCCAGCACTTTCCAGCCATTGGTAAATTTCCAAAATGTTTGCCACCTCAAGTCATCTGTCAATGGTGCATCCCTTGCAGAACCTTGTCTTGCCATGGCACTTCCTGATTAACACCAGGACTGGAGTTTTTATTGTGTTGCTGCTTGGTAGGAGATTTACATCAGACAAAAGGACTTCTTCACACACCATATAATTAACTTGTGGAATTCATTATCACAAGACATGTTAACGCCTACCAATGTGTATGGCTTTAACAAGGAATGGAATAAATCCATGGTCCAGTAAGGGTTCTTATTCTTGAGATTTAAACCCATTTCCATATATCAAAGTGCAGCAGAACTCTGGAAGAAAGATGTAGGTGGCATTGGCATTCAAGAAATAAAACAAATAACATATTTTTTTTTTGTATCCCTCAGCTCAGAAAAAAAAGTAAGTCTGAAGAACTGGGTTTTAAACATCCTTAGATTTCTTTCACTACCCATGTAGGATCCATATTTTGGAATGTGTACAAAAACTACGATATGATGCTAAATGTTTAAGAAAATAACTTTATATCAGGCTATCTCCGGGACCGCATTCTACCTCATACCTCCCTTCGACCGGTCAGGTCCCACAGAGTGGGTCTCCTCCAGGTCCCGTCAGCCAAACAGTGCAGACTGGCAGGGCCTAGGAGGAGGGCCTTCTCTGTAGGGGCCCCTGCTTTCTGGAACCAACTCCCCCTGGAGATCCGAATCGTCCCCACCCTGCTGGCCTTCCAAATGCCATTAAGACATGGCTCTTCCTGCAGGCGGGGTGATGTTGAGATGACCTTCCATCTGACGTCTCCCACATGTATATATGATATGTTTGTTGTTTTAAAATTGTTTTAAACTGTTTTTAACATTTATTTGATGTTCCCTAAAATGTTGTATGTCGCCCTGAGTCCTGAGGGAGTAGGGTGGCATAGAAGAACTTCGAATAAATAAGTAAGTAAGTAAGTAAGTAAGTAAGTAAGTAAGTAAGTAAGTAAGTAAGTAAGTAAATAAATAAATAAATAAATAAATAAATAAATAAATAAATAAATAAATAAATAAATAAATAAATAAATAAATAAATAAATATATTTTATCAATTTTTTCTGAATATGTTTCAATTTGTAAATTGATGTGGAAGGAAGAAATAACATACTTTCCATGCATATGTATGAAACTGACACAATATAAAAAATATTCTGGTCTATCTGTTCCTACTGAATGTTAATCTTTAGTCCTGAAGATTTAATCTGATAATGTAACACATCAATTTGATATAAAATAGCTATATAGATGAGGATTTGTATCTTTGTGTAAGGATATTACCTTGAACATATTGTTTCATGTGCAATTAGACAGATCACTAGTAAATGCTGGAAGGTTACCAGAATTATTTGTCTTCCCTTTCTTGTGTAAGTTGTAAAATCCTGAAAGGAAAAAAAAATTGTAGCCAAGTAGAAAATCCCCATTGCTACCTAGAAAAAACTTGAACTTCATTGAGTTATTTCACAGATAAAGAGGATTAGAGCTGACTTCTGTAGAAATTTTATGAAACCAAAAGAGTTTTAGAGGAGCAAGGCATGTACCGATGACCCTCGTGGATAGTTACTGAAATCACAACTCACTATCTCTTGAACTTCATCTCAGGCTGTATGAAATATTATCTAATTAAATGTTCCGTTCAAAGTAGAAGTGCAGTTAAACAAGTTGCTTCCAACATTTCCATTTCATCCAAGCTGTGTGTTACATTGCTTCTATGTTTTCTTGGCTCTCCCTGCTTGTTGGAATCTCTTTTTCCTCCTTGTATATGTCTCCCTGTTTGGTTTTTAACTATATGTCATATTGTCTTTTTCTCATGTGAGTTTTCCAATTATTCAGATAGCAACTGAAGAAAAGAAATCACATATTTCAACATAAAGCAGTGTTTCCCAACCTTGGCAACTTGAAGATGTCTGGACTTCAACTCCCAGAATTCCCCAGCCAGCGTTCGCTGGCTGGGGAATTCTGGGAGTTGAAGTCCAGACATCTTCAAGTTGCCAAGGTTGGGAAACACTGACATAAAGGAAGACCATGAAAGAGGAAATAGGATTGGTTGGAAAGGTAATGAAACACAAATACTTTACTCAACTTGTTTAAAAATGGGGAAAGGCATTTAACACTCATGAATGCAAGTATAGCTCCAGCTTGTTTTACATTTGTTTTCATCAGTATTAAAGAGTTATTCCTCTTTTAAAAAAAGTATTTAATGATCCACAATTAACTGAGAATGTCATTTTGTATTTGACTTAATCTTAGCCTAATAGGATGGTGTGGTGCTTCAGTGGTTAAGACACTGAGCTTGTCTGGTGGAAGACTGGCAGCCCAACTTATTCACCCCAACTTCTGTCAACTTAGCAGTTTGAAAGCATACAAATGTGCGTAGATAAATAGGTACCACTTCAGGTAACAGTGGTCCATATTAAGTCCTCGACTTACGACCCCACCAGAAAAGCAAAGTCCTTGTCTTACGACCGGCCAGGAAGGCTGCTGCTGAAGCCTGATTGGCTAAAGCACAAGAAGCCTTCCAGCGGGAAGTTAGAGCATTCTTATTGGTTGGCTGTGTGACAGCTCCACTATAAAAGGAGCTGTCAGAAGCCTGGTTGCTGTTCTTTTGCTGCGTTAAAGCTGTGGTGCTGAAATGGAGGAAAATAAAGGTTCCTGTTTAAAACTCAAGCCTCATCCGAATTCTGTCGGCAGGGACACTCCAATCTAACACTCCATGACATCATACTGGCCACATGATCGTGGAAATGTCTTCAGGCAGCACTGGCTCAATGGCCTTGAAATGGAGATGAGCATCAGCCCCTAACGTCAGCAATGACTAGCAGAGTAAAATCTGCAGGGATTCCTTTACCTTTAAATTCTTAGGCTAATGGAAATCCAGAGATAGAATATAAAACAATTTCATTCGTGGGAAATTCCACATCAAACCACTTGCCACGAGGTGGCTGGCTTTCTGCCGCCGGAGAAGGTGGTAGAAAAAAAAAGGATATCCTATTTCTCTTCTTCCTACTCCTTTCCAATTATTTTGAGAAGCAGAGAAATAACTGCATCCATTCTAAGATTAAGATTATTTCAGAAACAGATCTATGGAGGAATTGCAGAGAATGTTGATATTATGCCTATATCTATAGCTTTTTTTTGCAATTCAGCATGTCCACAAATTATAGATCACATTTTTTTATGCAGTGTGGTTTCTTTATTTTACTGTTCCCTGAAATTCTCAGGTAGTTTTACCCTTCTCTTGGAGTATGTGTCATGGGACCCAGCTAAATAAATTTGGTGCAGTTACAATCTATTGAAATCAGTGGATGTGTGCATGAAGTTAAGCCCTTATTATTTCAAATGGATTTTAAGCTGAATTATATTGGTATTGATCTTGAGCACCAGAATAAACACTACCAGTTGAGATCGGATATACAAGATAAGTGTCACTGCAGCATGTAAACTATTTTCTAGGCATTTTCCATTCATATTGAGACTATCTGAAAAAAGAAAGCAAAGAAGGCAATACATTTCCTGTAAAATTTCATTAACCCAAACTTTCAAAGATAACATGGGATTTCTTGATGCTAATGACCTCTCCAGTGGCTAATGGTAGATCAAAATCAATGAGGTCTGCCTATATTATTAAAGTGCTTTACACTTAAAACCATGAAAAACTACTCTATTTTATTTTAATCATACTTCTAGGCTTATTAAACTTATGATATATTTAGCCTGCCTCTTTGCCCTGGAGCTATGAGAAATTAGAAAGGAAAGCTTTTAGAATCTTAATGATACTTTACTTTCACATGGATCTTTACATTCTAAATGTTCTTGTATGAAAAAAAATAGATAGATAGATAGATAGATAGATAGATAGATAGATAGATAGATAGATAGATAGATAGATAGATAGACAGACAGACAGACAGACAGACAGACAGACAGACAGACAGACAGACAGACAGACAGACAGACCCATACTTGTTGATTTTATAGGTGACATATTTGACACTGGATCCTGTCATCTTGCTTTTCAGAGTTCATAAATTTATTCTGGAATTAGATATAGTCTGATCCATTTATGCTTAATATAAGCATACCACATTAGCCTTTTTTGCAATATTCTATCAAGAGGTTCAAAGGAAGAGAGAGGGAAAGGAAAGCATAATTGAACTGAATGAATTGAAAGGTATAAAACAAACCTCTGTACAATCTTCTACACATGTTTTTGAGATTACGAAATGAACGAGAGACAATTCATAATATATTTTTCCACTTTAAGACCAAGACCAGAAAGCCACATAACCTTGTAAGACTTTTGGGTGACAATTAATATCCTTAATATGCCACACTGATTCACCAAGTCTGTTTGTTTGTTTGTTTGTTTGTTTGTTTATTTGTTTGTTTGTTGGCAGTGTTTATGTACTGCAATATTCCAGTACGACTCCCAATGGTTTGCAAATAACAATGAAATAATTATAAAACACAGCCAAGTTAATAAAACAATTAAAATTATAAAGTAAATAACACATTCCCTGCTGATACTCAATCTCAGTGCTGATAATGAAACCCACAATACCATATAGTGCTACATTTTTATGGCTTTTCCAAATATGAGCAAAAAGGGACCAACTTAAACTCCGGTGGAAGGCTATTGCAAAGAGAAAGCGTTTCAGTGGAAAAACACTATCTCCGGGACTTCTACCAATTTCTCAAATTCAACCTTAAGCATTCAATTCTAAATAGTTTTGCAATTTGCTGAACTAGCCAAACGTAGGCAGAACTTTCCCTGTCTATGATTGCTATATGAAAATCCAACAGGAAAAACTTCCAGAGTGTGAACCTTCTCATTTAGGAGTAGTGACACCATATTCGGACTCGAATCCATGAGCTGAGACTAGATGGTTTTGGACAAGTGTCTTATCTGACTTGCAGGGTTACAACTTTAGCCTGATTGGTCTCGTTCATTACACAACAAGCTTTAGATACCATGAACTATTCCTGCAATCTGGTCTAGAGTAG
Source organism: Diadophis punctatus similis (assembly GCA_023053685.1). Classification (NCBI taxonomy): domain Eukaryota; kingdom Metazoa; phylum Chordata; class Lepidosauria; order Squamata; family Dipsadidae; genus Diadophis; species Diadophis punctatus. The sequence goes on from JALIGW010000021.1 coordinate 1,812,400, forward strand.
AGACATATGAGTGAATATGATTAACATATTGGATACTCATCCTGCATGGACAGATGATTTCTTCCAATAGTTTCATGTAGACATAAAGCAGGGGACAGCATAATGAATTATGTGGCATCTCACAAGGTTTAGGATATCAAAAAGGAAAGCTAGTCTGTTCTGAGACAGAAATTTCTTCCAATATGAAAGCTGAAGGCATGCAGGATTTTATCCAGATATTTTTAAAAAACCAGCAGATTGCTGCATTGGCTCTTTTACTACCACACCTAAATGTATTAAAATGGAGCTCTAAACGGAGTTCCAAAGCACCTGAGGGCAGGACAAGAAGCAATGGGTGGAAACTAATGAAGGAGAGAAGCAACTTAGAACTAAGGAGAAATTTCCTGACCATTAGAACAATTAATCAGTGGAACAGCTTGCCTCCAGAAGTTGTGAATGCTCCAACACTGGAAGTTCTTAAGGAGAGATTGGATAACCATTTGTCTGAAATGGTATAGGCTTTCCCGCCTAAGCAGGGGATTGGGCTAGAAGACCTCCAAGGTCCCTTCCAACTCTGTTAATCTTGTTATGTTTGATTTAATGCAAAAAAGCTACTCTCCATCTGACCTAGGAACAATGGAAGAGTTGCACATGTCTTTTCAGCCACCATCAATAGTTCTTTGAAACTCTTAGCTAAATACATAACTAAACTCTTAGCTAAATACAGTACATGGAAATTGCTGATAACAAGAGGCATTCTCCATCCTATTGGTAGGCACATGTTCATGTGAATAACTAAATAAACTAAATAAACTAAAACAATGTCTGATAAGGTCTGATATGTAGTAATAAAGTAGTCCTGAATTTTATAAGCCTTGCACAGATAAAAATTTGTGTTCGGTGGGATCAACTCCTTATGAAATTTTTATAGACCTGTAAGGATAGGTTAGAGGCATTTGATCTCCTTAAAACCTGCAAAATTTCATTTTCTACATCGAGCTCAGATGGTCTTAACTGCAGTCAACTTCCCCTGGATCAGATCCACAAACTCCAATTGAAAAATAAATAAGTTTGCCTGACTTCTTGGGACTAAATTATTTTGTATGGTCATGTAAAGGATTGAAAAATAAATCTTACCATCTGATATTGCAATTTTCCATTTACCTGAAGTTAATTTAAAAGATTTATGTTGTTTTATGTTATTTTTCAGTTTAAATTAATACCCATCTGGCTTCATTTCTGATTGTTCATAAAATATAAAAAATGTAAAATTAAATGGAATCAGGCAAAGAATATATCCTAAGTGCAAGTTCCTTTTACACAGTAAATACATCCTAAGCCTGATATTTGAACTTAAATTCTTTATAGAATATACTAGTATACTATATGATACCTGTGGTTCGCTATGAAAATGAACTCCTTAGCATGAACTAGCATATCTAAACTCCCAGCCCACAGGCCGGATGAGTCACATGCTGCCGACGCCCACTGGCAGTTGGAACAGAGTTTTTTTCAGGTGGGGAGGGGGAGTAGAACGTTTAAGTCCTTAGCATCAGAACATGTTAATAATAATATAAGAAATAACTAATGATCTGATGGTCATTTTGAAAAATCCTTTCTTAGTGAGCACCTAGAAGCCAAGAGGAACATACGTGCGAAGTTTCAAGTTTGTAAGCTTTACGGTTCTGGAGATTTAGTGATGATGTGTGAGTGGTATTTGGCTTTTATATATGGCTTTACAGTGAAGAGCTAAGAATTTCCCATACATTATTTTTATCCCACTTTTAAAGCACTCTTTCCGTTAGCAGAAAGGTCATGCTATCATTTCATGAAAGAACACAGGATGATATATTATATCACTGCCACCTTGCATGTTTTATTATAAATAACTATAAATACAATAAATACAATGAATAAGTGTTGTATTTATTTATTTAACTGATTTGGGCATGAATCCCTATTTTTTTTAAAAAAAATCCAACCACCCTTTTGAAAACATAAAAGACAACATTCCAGTTTCTTTCTCTGATGCTCAGTCAGACTGTAGCCAACAAAGTTAATTCTAATAAAAATTGAATGGAAAACAGCCAAGCAAAATACATTTTCACTGTGGTTGTTGTTTAGAAACACACCTTTGTACCTGATCTACTAGCATTCAATTTTCAATAAACACTTTGGAGGTACACTCACTATTTTCACCTTTGCTCTGCATGAAGGCTGCCTCAGAACCCCTTCCCTGATCAATAATTGTAAAGCAACTTTCTTCAGATTATATGTGAGGCTGGCCCCATGTGGTGCAAATGTCACTTAGCTCAGGCATGAATCTTAACACACAGCAACGTAAAATTTCCAGGCATTTTGAAGTTATTAAAAAATCTCTCTCTCTCTCTCTCTCTCTCTCTCTCTCTCTCTCTCTCTCTCTCTCTCTCTCTCTCTCTCTCTCTCTCTCTCTCTCTCTTCTTTCTTTCTTTCTTTCTTTCTTTCTTTCTTTCTTTCTTTCTTTCTTTCTTTCTTTCTTTCTTTCTTTCTTTCTTTCTTTCTTTCACATAAAAATAAGATTTTTCTCCCCTGGAGAAAGAACTGTGTATTGGCTATGCATTTGACAGTTCTGCTACAGTCCTATGTTTACTAGCATTGTAATAAGCTGATGCTGCACATATCCTTACACAGAATTCTTCCCATTACATTATTTATATATAAAAAAAGAAAGCTTGGGGAAACAATTTTTCTTAAACATTTTAGATATCATTTAAGGGGGAAAAATCATTGTACTTTTTTTCTAATAGTGTTTTCCCTCCTCCAATAAAATAATAAATATATTGGATAAATAATAACAAAAAATGCATAGAAACTAATATTATCACATTGTGCAATCAGAGAACAGGTTACTGATGTGACAACAGATGTTTGTCATATTGGTGATCTTTCACACTCAAACAAGGATTTTTGTGCCAGGGTTTGAGAGTCACAAAACACCATTATTAGTAGATAATCATTCTACTCTGTGGTTTGTTTGATAACTCAAGTAATTCAAAATAATGGCATCAGAAAATACACCAATGAATTTCAACTGATTCTTGTAGTGTTCATTATTTGTAGAATTGCTGAAAATGTGTTCATATTTAATAAAAAAGTTGCATTCAAAAGGCCAATATCTAAGAGGCTGCCACAAAGAAGAGGGGCTCAACCTATTCTCCAAAGCATTTGAAGGCAGGACAAGAAGCAATGGGTGGAAACTAATCAAGGAGAGAAGCAACATAGAATTAAGGAGAAATTTCCTGACAGTAAGAACAATTAATCAGTGGAATGACTTGTCTCCAGATGTTGTGGGTGCTCCAACAGTGGAGGTTTTTAAGAAGAGATTGGACAACCATTTGTCTAAAATGGTATAGTCTGGTGCAGGGGTGGGTTCTAACTTATCTCGCTGCCGGTTCGCTTCCTCCTGCGCTACATGCGCAGCGGCAAAAAATCCAATTTTTTAAAAAAAGCCTAAAACAAGATGGCAACGCATGCACAGTGCCAGAAGCTCGGCTTCTGCACATGCACAGAAGAAGAAGAAGAAAAAACCTGGGGGAAAATTCCACCCACAAAAAAAAATTGGTAAAAAAAATTCCAAAAAAAGATGGCAGCACCCATAGACCAGCACCGACTGAACCGGTTCTGTGATGTCATTGTGACATCACCAGCAGGTTGCTACCAGTTCGGACAAAGTGGTCCGAACCGAGAGGAACCCACCTCTGGTTTGGTATAGTCAAACCAAAAGATTCAGCAGTCACAGAAGCCAAAAAAAGAGGAATTATCTACAATATACAGCACAAGGATTGCAACAGCCACTAAGTAGGACAAACAGGCAAAAGACTAACAGAGTGCATCCATGAACACCAACTAGCAGTCAGGAGACATGATGAAAAGTCCTTGTTTTCACAACATATGGACAGACTTAAGCATAATTTCAACTGGAAAACTGTGACCATTTTAGACCAAGCCAAGTCCAAAAAATGCTAGAGAATTCCTGGAAACTTGGACTCCAACTAATCGGCCATTCAGTAGACACATAGACAAAAGCAACATCTTTATACCATTCAAAAGAGACAATCAATAGTCACAAAGGAAAGAAAAACACCAGAACGCCTCTTCACCAGCAATCAATGTCCGGATGAGCGGAGATTAACATCAAGATTAACATTAGACTATCAGTCAAGAAATACCCCAATCAATGAACTATCAAGCAAGCTAAGAGTAAAAAGCCCAACCAAAGAATCACCAAGACTCTCCCACCAACACTGATAGGACAAGCCACTAGAATATAAATCGAGAGCACACCCCACTCCCTATTAGCACTACCTAGTTTCGGTAATGAAACACCTGCAAGGAAACAACCAACCAGAGAACATCAAGGACCCCTATAGTATCATTTTTATGTAAAGTTGCTTTTTGGTCAATTTAGTTCAGTTTATGTGAACCAGTAGTTAAAGGCAAAACACCTGGCTCTCTCTGTATTCTTGGTCTTACTGTCTCTTAACCCTAACCTTTGTCCATGTTCTTCAGCTATTTCCAACTCCAATGGCAATAGTGTCAAGGGGCCAGCAATTCCCCTGCAGAAAGGCAGTGATGGCCGGCAGGTGCAACTAGTGAGGTCATGCTTCCAGTATGGTTAGTGTCACAGAAAGGTCAAGCTGGATGCAAGGAAAGACAGCTCCAGGTAAGATGACATGAGTAAGACTTCAAATGGGCACATATTTAATAAAAATGTTCCATCCATTCCCCAGCTCAAAAGTACCATTTGTCAATAAGCAAACTATCAGGCAGACCAAAACCTATAGCTTGTAAGTTGCCTATGGTACCAAAACATGGAGCCTGGGGATTTAGGTTATCAGCAGCTCTTGTAGAAATGGCCACTCATAGTTGTATACCAAATATCAATCGCATCATGAGCTTCCACAAAACATAGCCTGTGTTCAGAGATTACTATCAGAACTCTTGGTGACATTCTACTTCCTTATAATCTATCTATCTATCTATCTATCTATCTATCTATCTATCTATCTATCTATCTATCTATCTATCTATCTATCTATCTATCTATCTATCTATCTATCTATCTATCTATCTATCTATCATCTATCTATCTATCCTATCCTATCTATCTATCTATCTATCTATCTATCTATCTATCTATCTATCTATCTATCTATCTATCTATCTATCTATCTATCTATCTATCTATCTATCTATCTATCTATCTATCTATCTATCTATCTATCTATCTATCATCTATCATCTATCTGCCAGTGGCAGGATAAGGTGCCAGACACAGAAGTCCTCTCCAGAGCAGGCCTGCCATCAATTCCCACCCTGCTGATGAAACCCCAGTCACGCTGGGCAGGCCATGTTGCAAGGATGCCAGACCATTACATCCCCAAACAGCTCCTCTATGGTGAGCTGTCTAAAGGAAAGTGATTGCACGGGGGACAAAGGAAGCGATAAAAATACTCGTTGAAAGCCTCCTTCAAGTCCCTCAATATCGACACCACCTCCTGGGAAACCCTGGCACAATATCGATCAATGTGGTGCATGCTGATCCACCAAGTCTGCCAAATATCTGAGGACAGAAGAACAGCCATAGCAGAAGAAAAGCGAGCACTCCGCAAAGCCAGAGCTGCAAATGCTGCGACAATGATGCCCACACATGTCTGCCCAACATGTGGCAGAACATTTTGTGCCTGTATGGGCCTTACCAGCCACCTGCGGACACATCGTAAACAGCCCACAACCTGATAGATGTCAAGGTCCTCTTCGAACACGATGGATGAACATTATCTATCTATCTATCTATCTATCTATCTATCTATCTATCTATCTATCTATCTATCTATCTATCTATCTATCTATCTATTTATCTACCTACCTACCTACCTACCTACCTACCTACCTACCTACCTACCTATCATCTATCTATCTATCTATCTATCTATCTATCTATCTATCTATCTATCTATCTATCATCTATCTATCTATCTATCTATCTATCTATCTATCTATCTATCTATCTATCTATCTATCTATCTATCTATCTTTCTATCTATCTTTCTATCATCTATCATCTATCTGCCAGTGGCAGGATAAGGTGCCAGACACAGAAGTCCTCTCCAGAGCAGGCCTGCCATCAATTCCCACCCTGCTGATGAAACCCCAGTCACGCTGGGCAGGCCATGTTGCAAGGATGCCAGACCATTACATCCCCAAACAGCTCCTCTATGGTGAGCTGTCTAAAGGAAAGTGATTGCACGGGGGACAAAGGAAGCGATAAAAATACTCGTTGAAAGCCTCCTTCAAGTCCCTCAATATCGACACCACCTCCTGGGAAACCCTGGCACAATATCGATCAATGTGGCGCATGCTGATCCACCAAGTCTGCCAAATATCTGAGGACAGAAGAACAGCCATAGCAGAAGAAAAGCGAGCACTCCGCAAAGCCAGAGCTGCAAATGCTGCGACAATGATGCCCACACATGTCTGCCCAACATGTGGCAGAACATTTTGTGCCTGTATGGGCCTTACCAGCCACCTGCGGACACATCGTAAACAGCCCACAACCTGATAGATGTCAAGGTCCTCTTCGAACACGATGGATGAACATTATCTATCTATCTATCTATCTATCTATCATCTATCTATCTATCTATCTATCTATCTATCTATCTATCTATCTATCTATCTATCTATCTATTTATCTACCTACCTACCTACCTACCTACCTACCTACCTATCATCTATCTATCTATCTATCTATCTATCTATCTATCTATCTATCTATCTATCTATCTATCTATCTATCTATCTATCTCATGTCTACCACAATAAGTCATCTATCTGTACCACAATCAACTCTCTATTTCTCTGTCTTTCACGGCTATAGCAAGGGTGGGGTGGAAAATGGTGCACCCTGGTGCAATCCATAAAGGAGGTGCTGCCATGGAGGAAAGCATTGAGGGCTTTCAAATAAATGATTCCTGCTGATTCCATTATAGTTTCCAAAGTGTTTGAGAAGTGATATGTTATTCTTCTTTTTAAGAGCTAAAATAGATGACCAGCCCAAGATCATCCACCTGTTTTTTGTGTCTTTTAATTTTCTAGTTTTAACCACCACACTGAACTGGCTGTTGGAAAAAGAGGAGGAGGGAATTTAAAAATGATCTTCCCTCACAATCTCTCCCTCTCCGTCTCTCCCTCTCTGTCTGTCTCCCTCTCTCCCTCTCCCTCTCCCTCTGTCTCTTATTTTATTGTCCAATTGATTGTTTCAGTCTATATTTCCAGTTTGTACATATGGAATTGCACACAGCAGAAATAATAAGATAAAATAAGCATGCTCAATAAAATTGCTGCTGATCCTTTGGTGTTAGCATGTACAGAACATATCACGTCACATTTTATTGATTAATGGTGTAATCCTATCCATGCATTTCCATCCCAAAGCATATTGTTTAATGGCTGTGCACAGAATTACAAAATAAGAGTTGTAAAGAGCAAAGTGAGATCTGTATAAATGCTGTGGTCTAATTAAGAAGCAGTGATACATTATTGAATAGGCAGATAAACCTGGATAGAGGCAGCATGTCTTTTGAATTTATATTCAGCCACAAAGCTTTTGCATCAAACTCTCTTTCAGCGTAGCCACCACATAAAAACATAAAAAGAGAGAATTCAACATGTACTAGCATCAGCTTCTCAGATGGTTAATAAAAAAATAGATAAATGTAATAAGGTTTGCCTATTGAAAATACTCTAATGGATTCCATTGAGACATACATCTTAGGATGTGTGTGTGTGTGTGTGTGTGTGTGTGTGTGTGTGTGTGTGTGTACAGATACACATATCATGGGAAAAATTCACCATATATAGACATCATCACTTACAATATGGCATGTGTAGGAGGAAGGATTTTAACTTGGTTAGTTCAATTAGCATATTGAGTTCTTTTAATTTAGTGCTGTGTAGAAGGCATCAAGATACTTTCTTTTATAATTATTTCAGGAGCAGTTCTTTATGCATTATTAAAACAGAGCATATTGTAGCAGGAAGCAGAAATACATTCTGCAAATACATGGATGCTCTCTAGTGGTTTCCTTGAAATTAATGAGAAGTCAACATCATGAGCATTTATCTTTACAGTTACTAATAGCCAAAACCAACTGAACGGTGCCCAATTAACATAAATGTTTCTGTCCAAGAAAAAAAAATAACCAAAGGTTAAAAAAAATCTAGGATCTGAAAAGACTACAAATAATCTAAGAATATATCTTTGTATTTCAATAGGTCAGTAATTTAGCAATTTAGCTTTCTTTCACTTGCACAATAGTATTGCTTTACTATTTTAGTACCTGTATTATGACTCACTTTTTCTCAATTTCTGGGCCATTTGTTGTTGTTTTTCTCTCTCCTTGCTTCGTGTTTGTGAAAAACTCTACACAATAAAGAAAAATTGAGTTTGAAATTGAAATTAACTGTTTTATGTACCTTTGTATCAGTAGTGGGTTCTAAAACTTTTTAATACTGGTTTGTGTGCACACTTGCGCACACATTCAATGCTTCTGTACATGTGCAAAAACGTCCCTGGCAGTTGGGTGGAGCATCCCTGGCAGGTGGGTGGAGCCTCCCACTACTGGCGCTATCGGTTCTAAGAACCGGTCTGAACTGGGAGCAACCCACCGCTGCTTTGTATAGTTACTATTTTTACTAGGTTACCTTAATTAAACAGCCGTGGTGGTGCAGTGGTTAGAATGCAGTATTGCAGCCTGACTCTGCCCACAGCCAGGAGTTTAATCCTGACCGGCACAAGGTTGACTCAGCCTTCCATCCTTCCAAGGTCAGTAAAATGAGGACCAAGATTGTTGGGGGAAATATGATTCTATAAACCACTTAGAGAGGGCTGTAAAAAACTAGGAAGCAATATAGAAGCCTAAGTGCTATTGCTATAATGCTAATCGTATTTCAAACCATGTATTAAATTTCTAGCTGCCCCATTACAAGTGACAAAATAAACTGATTACTAAACATCCAACTAAAGGCATGTTCATATTTCAATGGGAGAGAATTAAGCCTCTGAGAGATCATACTAAAATAAAAAAGATTCCAAATATCGGATATTTTTTAGACCTAAAGACTTTACATCAAGTCTTCAAGTCAAGTTCAGTCAAACCAAAATATAGTACATAAAAGAACTTGCTAGATTTGGGGAATTATTTCAAAAGTATACAGACCATTTTCTCCTTAAGTAACATAATTATAAATTGTCAATGGAGATTCTCAGTCATCTAGGTCACAGTAGTCCCAAAGGTGCTTTTTCAAGAGGCAAGTGGACTTTCTGGTTTTTCTTTGAAGACGTTTCACTTCTAACCCAAGAAGCTCTTCAGCTGAAGAAAAACCAGAAAGTCCACTTGCCTCTTGAAAAAGCACCTTTGGGATAATTAGAAATTGGAATTTTGTATTTGGGGAACCTGACGATCTAAGATCTCCCACATTGCCTCACTTGAAGTAAGTTGTTCTTTAGACATTCCTTACAATTAATTCTAGGATTTTGGTGCTTCCAACATCTGGTTTTGTTTCTAAGTCAAATTAGATAGTTTCTATTATTCCACGTGTATTTCTGATGTACATAGTGGGACACTGTTACTATCATAAATTTGAGCCAACTGCCAAGTGTTTGAATTTTGATCATGTGACCATCGGAGGCTGCAACAATCTTGGGGAAAATGGTCATAAGTTATTTTTTTCAGTACTGTTGGAACTTTGAATAGCCACTAAACTAATGGTCGTCAGTCAAGAAGTACACAAAACTAAAAAAAAATGTAATTAGAGTATAGTGTTATTTGAGAAAAAAAATAGTTATCTAAGTGGACCTGCAATATTTACTCCTTCCATGTATAATCTCGTTCAGCAGCCCTTATACCAATCTGAGTTATATCCTTTTCAAGGAAAGGATTAAAATAAAGTGCTGTACTGTATATTGAACAACAGTCTCTTCATCAAATATTAGCATTGCATCCAAAGTATACCCTGAAATGTAGAAGTAAAATATGGAAGTGATGGAAGATTGGTCATAAATTCATTTATATTGACCATTTAAAGCTTTCTACCATAACTATTAATTTAAAAATAGGAAGCAAGAATGAGCCCTAGGGGAAATATTGAAAGAAGAAATAACAATTTCCTGTTCCAAAGAATGTAGTAAAGTGCAATTAAAAACAAATCAATAAATTCCAGGCAAGGTTATATCCAGAAGCAAATCTCTAATAGATCCAAAAAATGATAAGTCTTGATTAAACATTGAAGGATACCGCTATCTTCATTTGAAAAAAATAAATGTCTTAAATGCCAACTCTAGCTGGAATTTATTTCCTTCTTTGGGCTTTGTTACATACTGACGTACGTAGTACAAATTTGCATAGCCGCCACTGATTGGCTAATCTAGTGGCGGGAGAAATAAACTGCTTTCAGTGGCTAGCAGGTTTCAGGGAAGCCCTTAAAAGTGGCTTCCCTGCCACCTGCCGTTAGTCCATATTAGTTCTAGCTAATAGACAATAGAGGTGCTGAACTGTTCCTGTGACTCGCCTCTTCATTTACATGTGAATCTACCAGGCTTTCTAGCAACTTTGTGATCTGTTATGGAGATTAACATTTTGTCTGCAGAAATTCACCACCATAGTCACCAGTTCCAAAGTATAAATGAAAAACTCATAGTGTAATTATTCTTCCCAGGTTATAAGAATTTGTGTTTCCATATGTATGTAATGAGAATTTTTTTGTTTTATTTCTGGTTTTGGGGCTCCCTCCACATATACTGTTGTATATTGCTTTGGTAAGACCACACCTGGAATCCTTCATCCAATTTTGGTCACCGTGATATAAAAAAGATATTAGAGGGCTAGAGGCTAAAATGTGTGATGAATGGTTGCAAGAACTGGGTCTGTCAAGTCTAACAAAGAGATGGACTAGGGGTGATGTGATAGCAGCCGTCTAATATTTGAGGGGCTATCACTGAGAAGAAGGGGACAACCTATTCTCCGAAGCACTGAAGGCAGGATAAGAAGTAATGGGTGGAAAGTTATCAAGGAGCAATCCATCCTAGAACTAAGGAGGAAGTTCCTGACAGTGAGAACAGTTCATCGATGGAATGGGTTGCCTTCAAAAGTTGTAGTGCCACCAACACTGGAGGTTTTTAAGAAGCGCTTGGACAGCCATTTAGATATGAATGATATTGAATCTCCTGCTAAAGCAGAGAGGTTGGATTAGAAGATTTCCAAGATCCCTTTCAACTCTGTTATTCTGTTATTCCAACTATATAGTTCCTTCAGAGTCCTGTGGAGATTAGAAAATGAGAAAACAAAGGCAGAGCCAGCATTATTCTCTCATCTACTACTTAGTAAAGGGAACTACTACTACTACCATAGCAATATCTATCATTTATAATTATAATTTGTAAGCCACCCAGGGTCACTTCTCTTCTCTAGAGATTGGTGGCATATTAAACAAACAAACAAACAAACAAATAAATAAATCTGGGGTTTTTTTCAAGTTATTCTAGAAGTAGCAATAGCAAGAGCACTTAGACTTATACACCGCTTCACGGTGCTTTACAGCCCTCTCCTAAGTGGTTTACAGAGTCAGTTTATTGCCCCCAACAATCTGGGTCCTCATTTTTACCCACCTCGGAAGGATGGAAGGCTGAGTCAACCTTGAGCCTGGTGAGATTTGAACTGCTGAACTGCAGCTAGCAGTCAGCTGAAGTAGCCTGCAGTGCTGCACTCTAACCACTGTGCCACCTCGGCTCATCTAAGTCTTCAGCAGCAGGATGAAATGCAGCCAAAAATGCCTTTAGATGAGCAGTTTTGTAGAATTCATTATGGTGCATCTTCAAATGCATTTTAGCTCAAGAAAACTAATTTTGAACTATATGTTTAGAAAGATCTACAGGAATCTTTTACCTATAGTTGTGTTCATTTGCTGAGAGTCTGCTTGTAGCACTGTTGACTTTCTTCACCAGATCAAAATGAAATTTGTTTCTTTAGTCATGTGTAGCCTAGCAATAAGAGCAATTACTACAGCTTAAAACCAGGAAGGTTCGCTGAAAGAGGAGAATATTTTGTCCAAAGTGGACTTCACACCTTATTCTTTCCCTGGCAATTTCATTGTCTTGATTGTAGCCTTTGCCAATATTCCATTTTGATCTAATCAGGAGGAGGAGGAAGAAGAGGTTATCTAGCTATCTATTTTCTGAGATCTGCAAGACTTTGTGATATAAAGTAATCTTATACATAAAACAAACCTGTTGAATCCTTGACTTATGACCCCCCAAGTCCTTGACTTACGACCGCATTCGTCCTCGACTCACAACCGCGCCGGCTGCAGCTTCAACCTGATTGGTTGAAGCGCGAGCAGCCGGAGCGTGGGAGAATGGACAGCTCCCATTGGATCAGGGCTTGACAGCTTCCCTATAAAAGGGAGCTGTCAAAGCCTCTCGTGTTGTTTTTAAATTTTTTAAATTTTTAAATTTTAAAAATAAAACTTTTTATTTTAGGACAAGTGGGAAGCTACTGAAGATTTGCATGCTGTAAAGAAAAAGAGTATTGCAGTGGCTATTAAAAATAGGAATAACATTAATACTCTAGACAGAATTGTTTTTTATGAAAATAGAAGGAATCAATCAGACAAACAAACAAACAGACTCTTAGAATTTAAATGGATCTGATTTCTCTGCAACTTCAATTAAAGTTAAGTTGCATAAAACATAGAAATCTTTCATAAATTGGTTCATTGATTTTTCTATTCTGGTTTTGAAAGTTGGTTCGAAATTGTTCTAAAGCCTGAATTGTTTTTATTGGGGATACTGCGTACAAGATATCAAAAGAAGAAAGAAACCTAATTTTACACATAGCCACAGCAGCTAGACTATCATACGCCCAGAACTGGAAATCAGAACACGTGCCCACTGCTTCAATGGTCATCAGAAAAATACTCGATTGCGCAGAAATTTGCAAACTGACAATGGAGATTCACGGAAAAGACGACACGGATTTCTACGAAATATGGAATAAAGTATACACTTGGATTAAACAAAACCCAAAATTAAAAATTTGGCTATAAGGATGAAGATGAATTGAGATATATTTATAAACGCTTTCTTTACAAGCTGTAATTAAATTAATTAAATTACGGATGATATTCACCGATAATTACGATATGGAATGTACTTAAAATGTATATATAGATATTGATACGAAACAAACACTTTAATAACGCTGTTAAAGCATTGGACTATTTCTTGTTGTTGTTTGTAAATATGTGTACTTGTTTGTGTTTGTGTGTTTTGTTTGTGTCTTTTTTCTTATTGTAAAAATTTAATAAAGACTATTTAAAAAAAAAGAAAGTTGGTTCAACTGCAGTTGTCATGCTGGGGATAGAACATGCCTTGCAGAGATATTTTGAAGCAGCAAGAGAGGTTTATACACCCTGTTCTTGGCTGAATATATATTACATTCAGCCTTGTCAATTATGGTGGGATGATAGTAATCTTGAGAGAAAGGGGAGGGCAAAGGAGGAGCTGGTCCAGCTTGTGGCATGCTCTTAGATGTTGAAATGGCGAGGCTTTCCAGTCTGTGACTTAATGAGGACACTGCATCATGTTGAGAACTGCCATCTCTGCCTTGTTGTAGATCTAGGAAGGATACCAGAAGCCATGGCTGATTTACACTTCTCTTGAATAAAACTACTTCTCCTTCCTAGTGTTGCAGATGTCTCTTTGGATATCTCTCTCTGGGATCAATTATCTCTCTACACAAAGAGTTACTGCTGCTTACTCTTACATAGCCCTCACTTGAAAATAAGGTGATCAAGCAGCAACTAAAAAATAAATAAGAACAGGGTAACAGGACTCCAGGGAATTTCAATAGGTCTTTACTGATCAGTGGGTTTTTGCCAATGTTTTCCAATCCTAGCTCCTAAATCTGGCCTTGGAAATCCAACTGGAGAACCAGTCTTCAATGTGTAGAGAATATACATATTTGTCATCTGATAATCATGCAGCTCCCACAAATGTATATGAACCTTCCTTTGGTACAAAAGAAAGGAAAAACACCTATTTTTCTTGCAGAACTATTAGAATGCAGCTATTTGCACATTGTGTGATGCATTGCTGATTTTATTATACAGCAGAGTATAATTAAAGAGACAGTTTGGTATGGTGGTTATGGACACAGGCTAGAAATTGGAAGAGTATGAGTTCTGGTCTTCCATTTAAAAGATCTGCTATCCATCCACAATATTTCTAAAGGTACATATTTTGAATGATTTATTCCTAATGTGTATCAATTTGGTGTATATTATATCAGAGGTGGGTTCCTGCCGGAGCTGCCCAGTACACAACATCGGTAGGGAGCGGTGGATTTCGCAACCGCTCTGGAGCCCTCTCTGCTGGTCCACCCGGCGCGTCGCCATTTTTCCCGTGATTTTTGGTGATTTTTAGGCGATTTTGCTTCTGCGCATGCGCGGAAGCAAAATCGTGCCAAAATCTCACGAGGGATGCGCGTTCATGCGAGATTTCAGTGAGATTTTGCCTCTGCGCATGCGTGGAAGCAAAATTGCACTGAAATCTCACGTGCGCATCCTCTCACGAGATTTTGGCGCGATTTTGCTTCCGCGCATGCGCAGAAGCAAAATTGTGCGAGGGGGCGCCCACTTAGCAAATGCCCCCCCCCGAAGCATGGAGATGCACACATATGGCTCCGGCAGCGAGGTAAGTGAGCAACCCACCCCTGTATTATATGTATATTCATTCCCCACCACATCCATAAAAACATATGTACATGCATGCATTGTATGTCTTGAAATGGAAATGCATCAGGTTTATATCTAAGAAGAGATTGTGTACTTATTGAATTTGTGCCTTCAGAGTTACTCTAGATCAGGGCTGTCAAACTCCCAGCCCATGGGCCGGATGCATCATGCGCTGGCCATGCCCACGCCCGGTTTAGCAAAAGGGAAAAAAGTCCCGATACATCACATGACACCACCATGAGTTTGACACCCCTGCTCTAGATCAGAGGTGGGGGACTATGGCCCCTTTATGGCTGGCTCAGGAATTCTGGAAGTTGAAGTCCACAAGTCATAAAAAGGCCATAGTTCCCCATCCCTGCTATAGATAGATGGACTTTGGTGAAAACACAATGCTTTATGTGGATCTGAGAAACACATATTTATGAAGAGCATCTTTATGGAAGATCTCCAGAAGCTGCATCTTTTTATTATATGCCTGGCTAAAGCACCAAGCTAAAAAACAAGAGTTGATGAGTTCTAGTCTCATTTTAGCCATGAAACCAAGTTGGATGGCTTTGGGCCATTCACTCTCTTTCAACCCTAGAAAGTAAGCAATGGCAAACCACTGTCGAAAAACCTTGCCAAGAAAACTGCAAGAACTAGTCCAGGAGTCAATACTGACTCCAAGGGACACCCACACACACACGAGGACCTAGATTATTGGGGGCAGGAGGCCGACTCTGTAAACCGCTTAGAGAGAGAGCTATAAAGCTATTGCTATTGCTATTAAAGTTATTGCTCATCAATTAAGAACAATTATTCAGGTCTACTTTTGGGTGTTTTGACTTATAAACAAGAATATGCTCAACTGAGAAATGACTGGTTTCATCAACACCAGTTTTCTCTGCTAGAGAGAAGTTCCCTGAGGATGGGCTCCAGCTTCAGTCAAAAAGCTTGGAAGACTAAATCTCTGGTTCTAGTGACCCAACATTATCCTGGGACGTTTGCCTTCATTCACTGGTTTGAGTTGCTCGCAACAGAATACCTTATGCCACCAGACTTGAAATATTGGGCTTAGACAACCTAGAACTACGTCGCCTTCGAACTGATCTAAATGCAGTTCATAAAATTATCTGCCACAATGTCCTACCTGTCAATGACTACTTCAACTTCAACCACAACAATACACGAGCACACAATAGATACAAACTTAATGTAAACCGCTCCAAACTCGACTGCAGAAAATACGACTTCAGCAACAGAGTGATCAATGCCTGTAATTCACTAGTCCTCCGGGAGTTGGGCGGCATATAAGAAACACCAAATAAATAAATAAATAAATAAATACCTGACTCTGTGGTTTCTTCCCCAAACCCCAAAATCTTTAACCTTAGACTGTCTACTGTCGATCTCACCCCATTCCTAAGAGGTCTGTAAGGGGCGTGCATAAGTGCACCATCGTGCCTACCGTCCCTGTCCTACTGTCCTATTGTCCTCATTTATCTGTACTTACTTTGCTTATGGTTATGCTTATACCTATACCTGCTATCTTGTACATGTTTGACAAACAAACAAATAAATAAAATAAATAAATAGTTGAGAGTAATAGAATAGCTGGATTTAATTCATTTAAAATCCTTTATTTTTATTTCTAGTTATGTCACCTTTGCAAATGAAAAAATAAAGACCTGCTAGTGCTTCAAGGAAGTATTTCATTTTTCTTTCCCCTCCCCCAGGTTTATACAATTGCTGGCAAGAGAGAGACCTATTTCCCTTCAATTCTCATGAGGAACATTTTCCTTGGTCTGAATTTGTACAGTCGAGTTTGGTTGAATGACTTCATTTAATACTTCTCCATAAAACTGCTTGCTATCTGATATTAAAAAGATTCCCAAGAGAGAGACAACCTTTCTTGGTATTTTCCCTCTCTCTTCCCATTGGCAGTGACTTGAACATTTGATATTTACTTTGTATTATTACAGGATAATAAAACGGAGTTTTCTGTCTCTCTTTTAAAGACAAAATGCCGCAATTGACCTTGTCCCTCAAGAAAATAATAGGTATATCTTTGATCCCATTAGAATAGGGTACTTTTTCCTCAGAAGTACACCAAACAACACTTTATCTTTTTATAATCCTGTATTGATACTACAGGACTTGACATTCATTTCTTCCAAAAGTTTTCTCTGAGCTTCTTAATATGTTCTCCCCTTTCCATAGCAAATCTGTCTCGCTCTTAATTATTCATTTATTACTTGAATTTCAATAATCAAATATTAACTTTACTTGTAGCAAATATTGTTTTGAGACCGTAACAGGCCTACAGATGGAACAATCATTTCTCTCTTCTTTTACCCATGTGCATGAAAAGCTAGCACATCAAAGCAAAACATCTGCTAGGGAGTAATCTTCTCCTCTTTGTTGTTTTAAATGCTTATTGATTTGTTTTGTAAATCCTAAAATAAAGTTGCCAGATCCATACCTGCCAGATTAAAATATAGATTAATATCTAATTATCTTTTAAGTTTTTTAAAAATGTTTCGTGCTAAATTTTGTAATGTATTTTTTGTTGTTTTAAGTATCAAAATATCTTATAGAATGAATATTTTTAGAATATATATATATATATATATATATATATATATATATATATATATATATATATATATATATATATATATATATATATATATATATATATATATATATGCATGTGTGTGTGTGTGTGTGTGTAACATTTTTTTGCTGATAAATGAAAATAAAGGGAGACTATTATAGATCTATTTAGAGCTCGTCAGATAGCCATACCCATAGTGGGAATTGAACCTGGGCAGTCTGCTTGAAAGTCAGAAGATTAACCTCTAGGCCACAAGGTTCTATTCCCAATCAGCTCTTCACCAGGAAAGGGTTATATATGTTTATTCTGTCGAGTCATCTATTTATATATATATATATATATATATATATATATATATATATATATATATATATATATATATATATATATATATATATATATATATATATATATATATATATATATATATATATATATATATATATATATATATATATATATATATATATATATATATATAAAATAAAGTCCTCTAATAAATACAATAATACAACAAAGAGCTCTAATAAAATAAAACACAAAAGTGGAGAAAAATGGAGAACCCACCACTAAATCAAACCAAGGCTGTTTTAAACATAGTCACAGTAAGGAAAACAGCTCAGGGGATTGGAGTTGTTCTAAAGAGTAGATGCTGTGACAGAGAAGACTTCAACACATACTGACTATGGCAAGGCATGCTGAAGTCATCTAGCCTAGAAACATTGTTGGCCGGGGCTTGAAGGCTGACAGAAGTCTTCTTCCACAACACTAGCCCAGTTTTGGAGACCATTGAATTACTTGGTTGAGTAGAAGTGTGTTACTCCGTTATGTTGGCAAGAAGAGAATCACAGCATTGTCCTACCTGTCAATGACTACTTCAGCTTCAACCGCAACAATACACAAGCACACAATAGATACAAACTCAATGTAAACCGCTCCAAACTCGACTGCAGAAAATACGACTTCAGCGACAGAGTGGTCAATGCCTGGAATGCACTACCTAACTCTGTGGTTTCTTCCCCAAACCCCCAAAACTTTAACCTTAGACTGTCTACAGTCGACCTCACCCCATTCCTAAGAGGTCTGTAAGGGGCGTGCATAAGCGCACAACTGTGCCTACCATCCCTGTCCTACTGTCCTATTGTCCAAATTTACCTGTGCCTACTTTGCTTTTGTTTATGTTTATACCATACCTGCTATCTTGTACACTTTTTGACAAATAAAATAAATAAATAAATAAAATAAGCATCTCCATGGCACAAATCTCTTCAGTGAAAAGAATATAAGCTTTGTTTCACAAGCCTTCTTGCTACACAACTGGTTATGAAAGTCACCATCCCTTTGTTCTCATTCCAAGCAACTGGGCAGTGGGTACAAGTGAGTCATCAAAGTTATCTTATAAATAGAAGGAAGATAGTAGTCTCTGTTTGAAGAGGAATGTAATAAAAAAAAATAAGCAGATTTCTTTCAGGGAATTACTGTTTTAATCCAGGAGGAAAAACAATATTCCTTCCATGTATTCAAGATCTAATAATGCATATGCATATGAAATTTCCCTTTTCTTAAAGCCCAGCCCCCACAAAGCCTTTCACTGTGTCAATCAGTGGTGCTTTGCTCCCAGTTCGGACCGGTTCTTATAACTGGTAGCGCCAGCGGTGGCAGGCTCCGCCCATCCACCCGGGATGCTTCTGCGCATGCGCAGAAGCATTGCGCACACACGCAAGCGCGCATGTGAACCGGTGGCAAAATTATTTACAACGATTTACACTGGTGTCAAGGATGATAACTAAAACATCAGCATCAATTTCCTGACTGAATTTGGAAAGAGTTTCCTAAAGTTCTATATTAGGAATAGGCAAAATTCTGCCCGATTCAAAAGCAATTCGCAGATTGCAATTCGCAGCGCTAGGCTGAGTTTAGACTGATTTAGGATGAAGCCAAATTAAAAAGAAGAAAACATCCCCAGATCAATTATTTATGACAGGAGCTGACAGCAACCACCAAGGAGAGCGAAAATATGTCTCTTTCCACCACCTGACATGCTTCATAAAAGCAGAATGTTGCACACTGCGGCCAGGGAAATATGGTTTACAAACACTAGTTATATTCCAGCAATTCTTTAAAAAAAATTACATTTCCCAGAGACAGTTCAATAGATGGGGGGTGAGAACTGGAGGGGAGGGAAACAGACTTTTCTTCTCTTTAACATTTATCACGGATGCTATCGTAACACTGCTGCTGCTGCTACTGTAGATAAGTCTAATGGAAAGGAGCTAGGATATGGTCATCATGATAGAAAAAAGATGTTGAGACACTGGAAAGTGGTCAGAGAAGAGCAACCAAGATGACTAGGGGGCTGGAAGCTAAAACTTATGAAGAACGGTTGCAGGAATTGGATATGTCTAGTCTACATAAAAAGGACAAGGGGAGACATGAAAGCAGAGTTTCAATATTTGAGGGGCTACCAGAGGGGGGTCACAACTTATTTTCCAAGGCACTAGTCAGGCAGTACAAGAAATAATGAATGAAAACTAAACAAGGAGAGAACCAACCTAGAACTAAGGAGAAATTTCCTAACAGTGAGAAAAATTAACTAGTGGAATAGCTTGTCTTCAGAAGTTGTAAATGCTCCATCACCATAGAATTTTTAAGAAGAGACTGGACAGCCATTTGTGTGAAATGATATAAGGCAGTGATGGCGAACCTTTTAGGCACAGAGTGCGCAAACTGGAAGGAGCACCGGAAATCTGATGACCAGCTGGCGGGCACACATGCGCACCTCAGAAACCCGGCAACCAGCTGGCTGAGCTGGGGTGATGCTGCGCAGGCCCACAGAGAAGGCTCTGTGTGCCACTTCTGACACGTGTGCCATAGGTTCGCCATCACAGATATAAGGCATCCTACCAGAGCAGGGGATTGTACTAGAAGACCTCCGAGGTCCCTTCCAACCCTGATGTTCTAGGTACAATAGTTTGGAAAACAACTAGTGAGAAGGATTATTTATTTATTTATTTATTTATTTATTTATTTATTTATTTATTTATTTATTTTGGAATTCTTATATGCCGCCCAACTCCCTAAGGACTCAGGGCGGCGTAGTGGGAAGGAACTTGTCTTTGTAGTACCTTGCGACTTGTATTAAAATTTTCACAGCCAGATTATTTTAAGAGCCCAAATGCTAATTTTGTACTGTTATTTATATAAAATATGTATATAGCTGCCCGTCTTAGAAATGGGGTCTACTCTGCCTAATAAAGAATTAAGTTATTTGCATAATCTGTCCAAGGATTGAAATAATGGCATTAGGAAGAAGATGCATCTTGAATGCTGTTCAAAAATGGCTGGAATCTGGACAAAGAAGCAAACAGCCAAACTTGTGGAATTTATGTTTCAACATGATCAACCTTTAATTAAAGCCACATATGCAGATATTGTTATTATTGTTATTATTCTATTAGTAGTTTATCCTGAACTTAAGTAAATTAAACCTGGTGAAAATAATTGGAAGGAATCTTCTGGATGTCACCGCAAGACTTTCTTCATCTCTGTCCCGGATTCAGAGGTGGGATTCAGCAGGTTCTGACCAGTTCTGGAGAACCGGTAGTGGAAATTTTGAGTAGTTCGCAGAATCAGTAAATACCACCTCTGACTGGCCTCGCCGCCATCTATTCTCTGCCTCCCAAGTCCCAGCTGATCGGGAGGAAATGGGGATTTTGCAATAACCTTCCCCTGGAGCGGGGAGGGAATGGAGATTTTACAGTATCCTTCCCCTGCCATGCCCACCAAGCCATGCCCACCCAGCCACACCACGCCCACCAAGCCATGCCCACAGAACCGGTAGTAAAAAAAATTTGAATCCCACCACTGCCCGGATTAATAAGAGTCCACATTGTTTCCACTGTTTGGGACATGACTTTGACTTGCATTTCTCTCTCACTTTATTTAGCATTTATAGGGTGATTGTGTTTATTTGTTTAATCAACACATATTTATATTTGTTTATTATATAATTATATAATTTATATTTTAATAAATGAATATTAATATTTGTTTTGATTTATTTCAAATTTGTTTGGTGCATCCTTTTTTTCTGTGTTATTTGAAAATTTAGTTTGCTTTGATTTTTTTATACTGAACAAAAACACCAAAAAAAGGAGAAAAAAGCATTAGAATTAATCCAAAGCATTTGGATTAAAAAGCTTCGCAGTCATTGTTAAAATCACATCAAGAATCTCATAATCCTCTTGGCTCCCAAATACCAAATATTTCTCTAATTTCAAGTCTTATGATATCAATCAAGTAAGGTCTATATTGTTATTAGAATACTGGGTAATGATTTTTTTTTGCTCTGAGCTATGACTAGCATTGGATAAAGCACAATTATATTTCTATGGGAAGTTGGAAGTTTACTGGTTGTGCATAAACAGAATTTCATTCTTTATTCCAAACCAGAAAAAGAAATGCTACGTGAAGCAATATATATGTAATATATCTGAGCATCACAAATAGAACAAATTCAATTTTCAGATCAGATGATTACAAGCTTCATAACAATCCCTATCATGTAATCCTTGAAATTAACAAATAAAAACAAGGCAATGTGGAATTTAATTCCAGAAATACAGTTGAGAAATATTTACATGATTTTTAAACCACTATGCACATTTCTTATTCAACTGCTTATTCTTTTTTCTTCTTTCTTTCTTTCTTTCTTTCTTTCTTTCTTTCTTTCTTTCTTTCTTTCTTTCTTTCTTTCTTTCTTTCTTTCTTTCTTCCTTCCTTCCTTCCTTCCTTCCTTCCTTTCCTTTCCTTTCCTTTCCTTTCCTTTCCTTTCCCTTTCTTTCTTTCTTTCTTTCTTTCTTTCTTTCTTTCTTTCTTTCTTTCTTTCTTTCTTTTTTTCTTTCTTTCATTCATTCATTCATTCATTCATTCATTCATTCATTCATTCATTCATTCATTCTTTTTGGAGGCCTGTGTCTGCCTATCTGTGAACACATAGACAAATACACATGCTTACACTTTTTTTCCTGGTTCTCTACATTTTTCCTAGAACCAGAATCATTCTGCTTTTCATTATCTACAATGTTCAAACAGTTCAAGCATGAAATTATAAAGCTAATTGTGCAGGAAAATTTCTTTATGCTAGGTTTGTTTTTTTCCCTTAGCATGAATTCTTCCTTCATAGTACCTCCAAAAATATGTATTTTTAATCTAAACATTTGATACCTTTAATGCTGTGCAATAAATGGATTGTATGGAGTATACCCTGAAGTTGGGAAGGCAAAATAGCTCCTCTTATAATTTGCATCTGCTTTTATTCACAACTATCTAATGTCCCTTTAAAAAATGAATATATGCTGTAATTCAATGCAGTTCTCTCCCTTCAAAATCTCAGCTAGTGAAAAATAGTTGACCCATGGAACCTTTCAAACGTCTAAAAATATTTTTTTCTCAATTTTTCTGTTACTTAGGTGAGCTATAAGCCATATTCTGAACACGTTTATATAGAGACATCAAAAGATTTACCTGTTGTAGTTTCCTTTCATTATAACAAGAATGAAATGTCCAGTACACAAAACCTTTCATTGCAATGACATTTGTGTTCAATAGCAACTGATAGAATTGTTTGTCGAACACCTTCAAATGGGTTCTCTGAAGTCTCTTAAAAAGGCCCTTGTGAAGCGGTTCCCATGTGCGTAGAAGAAAGTAAATTTAATCAGATTGTGGCATCAAAGTATCCAGAGTATGCTGCAGAAATAGGGATACAAGGTGCAGAAATAGGGATACAAGGTGAGAAGAAAGGTTTTGTAGATGTACTAAATGCGTATCAAAGTACCTTTTTCTGATCAATCATTGGTAAACAAGCCAGGGAATATTTTATTTATTTTTATTTTATTTATTTCAGTTTTTCAAGCATGTATGAGAAAACAATTATAAGTATGAACATAACATATAAACGTATAAGTATAAACAGGTAAAGTACTGTATATGCATAAGACATGAGTCTTTTAAGACATTGCACTCTTAACCAGAGCATACAAAACATTTGCTAGACTGATTCTTGAATACAGCTCATCTGTCTGGAACCCATACTATACATCAGACATTAACACAATTGAGAATGTCCAGAGATACTTCACAAGAAGAGTATTACATTCCTCTGTTCACAACAGAATTCCTTATGAAACCAGACTTGAAATTTTGGGACTTGAAAATTTAGAACTACGCTGCCTTCGATCTGACCTAAGTGTACCTCACAAAATTATCTGCAACAACGTCCTACCTGTTAACGACTACTTCAGCTTCAACTGCAATAATACACGAGCTCACAATAGATACAAACTTAATGTAAACCGCTCCAAACTTGATTGCAAAAAATTCGACTTCAACAACAGAGTAGTCAATGCCTGGAACACTTTATCTGATTCAGTAGTTTCTTCCCCAAACCCCAAAAACTTCAACCTCAGATTATCTACCATCGACCTCACCCCATTCCTAAGAGGTCGATAAGGGGCGTGCATAAGCGCACAATCGTGCCTACCGTTCCTGTCCTAATGTACCCATATATTCATACCTCTTTCACTCTTATTCATGCTTGTACTATTACATATATATTCAATCATGTTTTACTGTTTATACTTTGCTTATAATCATATATGCTTGACAAATGAACAAATAAAAATAAATACAAATGAGTACGAATAATGGGGAACAGTAGGACATGGACCGTAGGCAAGCTGGTGCGCTTATGCACGATGTATGTCGCAATTTTTTGGTGAGGTCTTCAGTGGGAAATGTGAAATATTTGGCATTTGGTGGGCAGTTTTATGTCAAAGCAAATGCATTAAATTGAATTAAGTTATAACATATCTGCTTTTGCATTTTAAGAATTGTGAACATTTTAACAGTGCAAATCCTAGCTCTTCTCGGGGGCTTTTTCATGGTTGCAAAAAGTGTGTGTCCAGGTGGCCTTCAAAAGGCTTCCCAAAGTGAAGAGAATCAAGCATTTCAATAGTTTTACTGACCATTTCATATACTATATTCTCCATAGTGGGTGGAGCTAACCTCCAAGGATGGGTTAACACTGCCCTCTAGCCAATCAGGACTGAGTCTGAAATAACAAAAGTCGTCCCTGTGCCTCGATACCCCCTCTTTGACTCAGTCCTTAGCCATAAAAGGACACACACTTTCTGCTCCCATCCTTGAAGGTTTTCCAGTCATCAAACTTCTCTGAGGTGAATTCTTCATACAATCTGACAATTGGAGTATGTTCCAATTGGAAGGGTGAGCAATCAAAAGGAGAAAAAATATATTCGAGGGAAGGACATTCTTGTCTTTGATGCTATTTATGCCTTTGAATATAACTAAGCATGATCAATGAAGATACCTTTCCTTCCTTCCTTCCTTCCTTCCTTCCTTCCTTCTTTCCTTCCTTCCTTCCTCCCTCCCTCCCTCCCTCCCTCCCTGCCTGCCTGCAACAATCAAGTTACAAAATCATACAACAACATCTAAAAACCCAGCATAAATAAACAAGTCAAGGTAAGTATTCTTGTACCCAGTAATTAAAAACTCATTTCCAAGTCAAAGTGAGCTGTTGTTAGTTTATTCTCTCTCTCTCTCTCCCCCCCCTTGTGTGTGACACAGACTCAGACCTGAACCCATACACTCCTATTATTCCAAATTGAAGTAGCAAAAGAAAAAAAAATGCTACAGAGAAGCATGATTGTGAACTACATTAAATAGTTCTTAGTTTTATAATATCTTTCCAAAGTCATTCCCTGGTACTCAGTGACCTCTTTGACAAATCACTGAAAATAGTAATGGACTGTTAAAATGAAATTAAATAAACTTTTTTTCTCTCTTTGTCTCTCTTAACACAGAGAGAGACATATACAGATACAGTAATGTGAAAAGAAGCAATTTGCATGAAGAACTTAAAGCAGACCACAATTACTGTGAACTAACCATAAAAATAATTAAAGTATAACTAATGCAAATATATAGTTTAATTAAATAACTTTGTTATATATCTAACAAAAATAAGGACAGAACTGAGCCATACATTCCAGAAAGCATTATGTTTCAACTGAATGATTTACCCCCAAAGCTAATTTTTTACAACATGATAGATTAAAAAAAAATACTGGAACTTTTGCTAAGCTACTGTTTGCTCGGTATGCAAATTGCAGGGATTCTAACAGTGGATCCGTGATGGTTTTCAAGTGGGACAGCACTAGCCTTTCAAAGATTTTCATAACTATAGATGTGAGAGCAACTGGTCTGTAGTCGTTCAGTTCCTTGATGGTGGGCTTCTTCGGCACTTGGATGATAGTAGAGCGTTTGAAGCAAGAAGGAGCATAGCACATCTCTAGTAATTTATTGAAGATTCAGGTGAAGATGGGGGCCAATTGATCAGCACAGACTTTTAAGCACGAAGGAGTTATCTTGTCTGGGCCTGGAGCTTTTCCTGGCTTTTGTCTGTGAAATAGGTCTTGCACTTCCTTTTCTGTGATCACTAGGGGTTGTGAACCCAATGGTATGGGGTCAGTTGTAGGAGGCTTGGCTGTTGTTGGTGTGTCTGAGATGGGGGTTGTGGAGATAGGTGGCTGTAGTTTCCTTTCAAACCTGCAGTAAAGCACGTTCAGGTCATCTGCTAGTTGCTGATTTCCTTCAGCCTGGGAAGGTGGTTTGCTGTAACCAGTGATATTTTAAGTATTTTTAAATGGTCCCTATTTTTAAATAGGGACCATTACTACATGGACATAACTGGAGAGAAATAGGAGTACCGATAAAGGAGAACATTTGTAGCTCAGGATTGAAATGAGGTGTTCTTGGTGCTCTCTAAGTTTGATGCTTTTCTCTCTTTTTTTCTTTTCTTTTCTTTTTTCTTTTCTTTTTTCTTTTCTTTTTTCTTTTCTTTTCTTCTTTTCTTTTCTTCTTTTATGTGTGGGTAATGAAACAAAAACAAAAACAATGGCAAGGAAACAACCAAGTCAGAAAACACCAAGAACCCTCAGACATATAAATACCCTTAAAATGTCGAAAAATGTCAACCCATAAATAGTTCCAGTAGTAGTAGTAGTAGTAGTAGTAGTAGTAGTAGTAGTAGTAGTAGTAGTAGTAGTAGTACTTTATTGTCATTGCACCTCATACAATGAAATTAAATTCAGTGTACATTATACATAAGAAAACTATAAAATAAAACAAAAACACACATCCTTCACATTCTATGCAATTGAATTGAAAATCCCTGATATTGCATCAATATTGCACTACACAGTAGAATTCAGTATAATTATATTGCAATATAATATAATTAGGGCAATATACCCATGATAAAGTGAAAGCCTTATGAAATTTCAAAGTTGTGATGGATGTTAAATTGGTGGCTGGAATGAACCCCATTTGAAGGAATATGGCAAATAATGGGCTTTTTAGGGCAATGCCAAGTTATTTGCTGCTAAGGAACTTCTTCGATTTCCCATCGCACATTTTCTGGCAAAATTTTCTATTGATTTTCAGTGTTTTAAAACTGGCAAGACAATTTGCCAGACCACAAATCTCCCTAAAAGCATAAAAATAAATGCAAAAGACCAATGTTGGTTTATTGATTCCTACTTTCAATGCTCTGTTTAACCTCACTACAATTTTTGATGAATGTTAGAGAGCCAAGAGTTTCATGGGATTTTAATATAGATCTTCATCCATTCAGACATTTTAATCACTGCCCCATATTAATATTCTTAAAGCAGAAGCCATACTATTGTCAGAAATACAACTATTCAGCAACTATGCACAAGATGGCAATTTGGAAGTAATTAATAATAACTTCATCTTATTATGAAAGTATTTAGTGATCAGCTGGATATTTTACATATGCATGGGAATCTTCCAGAATTATCGAAGTATATTGTTGACAAAATTGTATCAGATTAAGTCCCCCACAAAGTAAAACTATGCCAAATTAATTAAGTAAAAGCGAAACCTGAAAAGGCTTTGGGAAACAAAAAAACTTGCAAGTCTATTATGAACTTTTGGCGAAGAATTGAAAAGATAATGAATCTTTTGAAATGAACCCTGGCTGTCAACCAGACCAAGTGTATTGAGGCAAATTTAATAACTTAAAGGTCTCCAGACTTCACCTTTTGTATCTATTCTGTGAGGTGATCGTTGCACATTTTGCTCTTCACTGTGAATTTTCTCCCTTTTATTAACTTGGGCCATAACTTTAATGTTCTTAATGAGACGGAATTGCATATAGCCATATTATAATTAGCTCCTGCAGTTAATGTGGAATTGGAGGCAAATGATCATTATTCTTGCCAAAGAAAGCAATAAATAACTAGCTAAAGTGTCCACACATATAATACTGGAGGAAAGGAAGCTTATGGAGGCTTCTCACATTAGAGGATTGCAAATATGTTTGTCATTCCATGAACAGTCCCATCAATATATAAAAGCAGATCCAGTTCCCATGTGCTTGACTGTTTACCAGGACTAGGCAATGTAGTACATATGGAATACTCAAAGACATATTTCCTGGGGTTTGCTAAGCTTCCCGTCCCATCTGTCTTTCTGTTTCTGTTTCTTTGTTTTACCTCCCTCCAGACTTGTAAGAAAAAGATGGATAAAGCATGTGTGCTGCACAGCTAATGGACTATCTCAAGCATCTTTTCTTTTTTTCAACATATGCTGGATATCACTGAGTGTCCAGATATGTTCTTAGAAAATTAAATTCTATTGGCAGTGGTTGCACCTAAAGTTTTCTCTGAAAAAAAATTGAGAAGCTTGTCCTTGTCACCTCCCGATTGGACTACTGTAATGCGCTCTACAAGGGGCTACCCTTGAAGAGTATTCGGAGACTACAACTGGTGCAGAATGCGGCTGCGCGTGCTGTGGTGGGTGTTTCAAGATACACCCATGTAACACCTATACTCCGCCAGTTGCATTGGCTGCCCATTGGTCTCCGGGTACAATTCAAGGTGTTGATCATCATCTTTAAAGCCCTACATGGCTTAGGACCAGGGTACCTCCGGGACCGCATTCCACCTCATACTTCCCTTCGACCGGTCAGGTCCCACAGAGTGGGTCTCCTCCAGGTCCCATCAACCAAACAATGCCGACTGGTGGGGCCTAGGGGGAGGGCCTTCTCTGTAGGGGCCCCTGCTCTCTGGAAGCAACTCCCCCCAGAGATCCGAATCATCCCCACCTTGCTGGCTTTCCGAAAAGCCATTAAGACATGGCTCTTCCTGCAGGCAGGGTTCTGAGACAATTTTACATCTGAGGTCTCCCCCATGTATGCATGGTGATGTATGTCTTTTTTTAACTTTTTTAAAATTGCTTTTAATGATTTTATTGTTTGATGTTCTTTAAAATGCTGTACGCTGCCCTGAGTCCTTAGGGAGTAGGGCGGCATAGAAGAATTCCCAAATAAAATAAATAAATAAATAAGTAAATGAGTAAATAAGTAAGTAAGTAAGTAAGTAAGTAAGTAAGTAAGTAAGTAAGTAAGTAAGTAAATAAATAAATAAATAAATAAATAAATAAATAAATAAATAAATAAATAAATAAATAAATAAATAAATAAATAAATAAATAAATAAATAAAGCTAAAAGAGGTAGGGAGGGGAGACCCATGCCACTATACCAGGGCTGTCAAACTCGTGGCCTATGGGCCAGATGCATCACACGCTGGCCATGCCATGCCCGGTTTAGCAAAGGGGGGGAAAGTTGCGATATGTCATGTGACGACACTGCAACAACGCAAGTTTGACACCCCTGCACTATACCATCAGGCATCCTGATACTTGTTCTAGTTTTAACCATTTAGTCATGTCTGACTCATGGTGACTTTGTAGGCAGTGTTCTCCATGCTACCCTATCAAGCACAGTTTGTTTCAATTGTTGGATATTCAACTTTTATCAGATTTGATGTTATCAAGCCAGCATGTTCTTTGCTTGCCCCATCTTCTTTGTCCACTAATCATTCCTAGCATCATTGGCAAAGTAAATCAGATGTAGTCGTCATTTTACCAACCTCGGAAGGATGGAAGGCTGAGTCAACCTTGAGCCTGGTGAGATTTGAACTGCCAAATTGCAGACAGCCAGCAGTCAGCAGAAGTAGCCTGCAGTACTGCATTCTAACCACTGCGCCACCGCGGCTCTTACTTAAATGTATTTAAAATGCTTAAGTAACTCTAGTCACCAAAAGAGGACCGGTCCTATTATAGTATGTTAACCGGTTGAAAGATGATGCTCTGATCATCTCTTCATCCAACTATGACTTTGTTCTGAATGGAAATTCTGTATACATGATGCCCATGACCATCCTGCATGTATTTCTTTAAATGAAACAAAATATCAAATCTGCATATTCATAACTCTGACAATAGGCTGACCTTATTAGAGAGCTATAAAATGGGATCAAGAAGCTGTGTTACTTTCTCATTTAGAAATATGCTCAACAAATGCAGAGCAGTTTCTATGCTTTGTTGACCTTTGGCAAAGTAATATCCAGTTCAAGTGATGTATAAGAGAGTGTAGAATCACCCCATAACATTTCACTGTCAACATGACCTTTGGAATAACAGGATTAAGTGAAGAAATGGAAGAGATTTGAACTTTTACATATTCAAAAAGGAATAAAGTTATAAAGTACTCCGTGTTTTATTTTTATATAGAAAACAGTTCTGACCATGAACAGGAAACAACAATATTTCAGAGGAGTTAAAATGTGTTGTTTTCTTTTAACCTTCTTGTGATGAACAGCTTTAACATTTCTCCTTGGAGGATATTCTGAGGCTTAAACACGGACTGCAGTAGTTGCAATCTGAAATTAATGTAGTTCATCAACACGGACCCATCAGAATATTCCTAAGTAAACTATTGCTGAGCAAATAAGTTCTTTTTCCCCCACAACAGTTCTCAAAGCATTTGTTGTTGTTGTTTTAAAAAAATCATCAAAGGAGGAGAGAAAATAACAAAGAATTTATCATGGGGAAAGTGTGTGCAGGTGTGTTTCTCCGATACCGGTATTAGTTTCAAGATAACCATGGGATGTGTATTAATTTCAAATTTGATGTTATATTCTGTTCATTCACCTTCCCATTCACAGCTATTTTCGCACATCTAAAACAACAATCTAACTGTTCACCTCTAAAATAACCCTCTTGCCTTGCTGTCATTCTCTACATATGTGCACACACACAAACACACTTACTGTTTTCATATTTAAACTAATTACTTGAGTTAGAATGACCTAAGCATGAAGAATATCATGTTAAAAAGTTAGCTAATTATGTAGGCTTCTTTTCCTCCTTATTATGCAAAATAATAATAATTTCCTCCTTATGCAAAATGAAACGATGATCACAACTTGGAGATTCTGGAGAATGTTGCTAGGTCAATATAACCAAACCAACCTAATTTGTGACTAACTTGTCAATTTTCAGATATTCAGGGTAGTTCATTAATTAGACATCTGTAATAAAATGTAGGGGAGAAAAATCCCCACAGCATACTATAACATGTAGAAATGTAATGCATTCTTTATGATTCTAGAATGCTATGGAGATGAAACAGAAATACAATCAACCTATTGTTCTGACCCAGCTCCCAGAACACGACAAACCCTCTGAAGTTAAATCAATTATTCCTTTATTAGGAGCGCCAGCAGCCCCAGCAAAAAGTTTCTCTCTCACAGCAGGCTATCAATGGCTGACCAGCAGGGAGATGAATAGTTGTCTGTCACATCTATTCATCTCTGCCCCACCTTTTATGCCCAGAGTTAGGGTGGGGCTTCACTAGCAGCAGTGGCTCTTCCATCCCAAGGATCGGCCCATAGATTTCCACTGCTCTCCTCTCCTCTGCCTTCTGTGCATCCGGGCATCAGGCACTGGACCCAGCTATTCCTCCTCTTCCTTATCAGCTACCTCCAGACCTGGGGGCTGTTGACTCTCCATCTGAGGGCTGACAGATGAAACAGTTTCTGCCTCTGTCTCGGACAGTTTCATTCCCTCTTTCTCCTCGGAGCTCTCAAGTTGCCTTGATGCTGACCCTGATTCCCACACCTCCTCCTCATCTGATTTGGCTGCTGGGGGGGGGGGGCTGGTGCCCGACAGGGCACAACACTTATATGTGAATACATATGAAGTTGACACATTTAGAAGACATAGGAAATGACATTGAAGGGTTACCAAAGCAGAAGTCAGACAAGTGGGGCTTGAGCCCATCCCAAGAAAATAACAGCTCCATAGTTCACACAAAGCTGAAAGGAGGGACGGAAAAGCTTATTCAGACTTGCAAGTTTCTGTTACTATAACAATCAGAATGCAAGTATTTGTTGTCTACAGTATATTACATTAGTTTCTTGATCAGCTCCACCTGTAGGCTGACAACATAAACCAGACAGTCTGATTTGTAGAGACTTCCTGTCAATGTCCTTTAAAACTGAGCTGATTTTTTAAAAATGGTTTCCTCTGCCCAGTTGTGTCTAGGAGGTGGTGTTCACCTCTGTCTCTTAGCCAAGGAAACCAGTGTTATCTGAAGATGCTTCTGTGGTCATGTGACCAATATGACCAAATTTGAATATGTTGTGAGCCGCCCAGAGTCCCTAGGGAGTTGGGCGGCATACAAATCCATTAAATTAAATTAAATTAAATTAAATTAAAAAATGGCAATTCCAATGAAAAGCTTTAAGGAAAGCCTGTTTCCGAGTAGGTGAGGGGAGAGGAGTGATAAGGTATGTAATTAGTTACTACTCTCAGTGTATTACATTATTGGTCATTACTTTTGTAGAATTCAGTTTTGGGAACAAAATGATAGCTTCTTTTGTGAGGCAGATGAAATTCAAGGTAGAAAAAATATATATATAAATAAATAAAGCAGTACCAAATTGTGAGCCAAGTGGTGATAAATATTCTTTTGGCATGTAACCCTCTGGATTCATTCTGAAATTGGCAGCCCCACATCATCAAATATGTAATCAACTCTCACTGCATGAACTTAATGACACAGGAATAGTAATAGAGCATTAAATCATAATGGATTATGGAAGCTGTTTATCTGAGTGGAAGGGAATTCATTCCATTGTACAATGTTTATTTAACATGACATCTTAACATCTGTGACCTTGCATTTATCTGGCTTACTCTGCAATCCTGCTGATGCATTAAGTGATACATAACTCAGGCTTAAATATTCCTCTTTCCCTAAAAGATCAGAATACCCATTTTGATGATGGGTGACAGGATGCCTACTTCTACAGAAAGGTTGGGCAGCCCTCTGCAGAGACAGAGACAATTGTTACTTATGTGAAATATGGCATTTTTCACCTCCTTCAGTGCAAGGATAAAAAGCTATCATCCCCCTTTACAGGACAATGCACAGATGAATTTCGATGCTGAAATGCAATCTTACAAATGCCTACTTTAAAATAACTTCCAATTAATACCAGATAAATATACGTAAGATTAATTGCGGTTTGGATCATCTCCCAGTTCCTGGGATTCTGTGTAAGTCCACTTAGAGCAGTGGTTCCCAACCTGTGGTACATGTACCACTAGTGGTATGCGAGGGCGTTCCAGGTGGTACGCGAACACTTTCGGGGTCATGAACGATTTTTAGTTAGTTATTTTTTACTTCACAAAAATGTTTACTGCCTAACACAAGATAATCTGGCAACGATTTGCAACTGTTGCCACACGCCACCCACCTGGTCCCAGCGGCCCGAGAATCCAGTTGCTGGATGCGCGGGGCCAAAAAAGGAATGGTACAATTATGGAAATAAAGTGATATCTGATCAAATTTAGTTTCTCTGGAACCAGGTGGTACGCGGCGACTGTACGGGACCTCCAAGTGGTACTCGATCACAAAAAGGTTGGGAACCACTGACTTAGAGTATTGTGTCCAGTTCTGGGCTGCACACTTTAAGAAGGATTTAAACCAGTGTAGTTTCCAAGGAAAGCATGCAGGAAGGACCAGGGGTAATATGATAACCCGATTTCTAAAGGGCTGCCACAAAGAAGAGGGAGTCAACCTATTCTCCAAAGCACCTGAAGGCAGGACAAGAAGCAACAGATGGAAACTAATCAAGAAGAGAAGCAACCTAGAACTAAGGAGAAATTTCCTGACAGTTGGAACAATTAATCAGTGGAAGAATTTGCCTCCAGAAGTTGAGGGTGCTTCAACAGCGGAGGTTTTAAAGAAGAGATTGGACAACCATTTGTCTGAAATGGTATAGGGTTGGACTAGAAAATATCCAAGGTCCCTTCCAACTCTGTTATTCTGAAAGTTGAAATTAAGAACTATGAGGAAAGATATAAAAGAACTAGTCCTGGTGGGTTTAACTTATAGAGAGCCAATTTCAAGCTAAATTCTAGGAAAAGCTTCTTAAACCAGACAACAGCTTGACAACTAAATCAGATATTCAAGGAAGTGATGACACTTCTCTCTTCATTAGATGTGTTCAACTTGGGCAGCCATTTGTCAGGCATATATTCATTTTAATTCCTTTACTGAGCAACTTGAATTCCTTTTCTGGATTGTGATAATCTAAATTATGTCTTTCAAATCTAGGATCCTACAACTGCAGAGAAGAATCACAGGTATTCAGTTCCATCCTGCTTATTGGTCAGGCAAGAGAATGAGATAATTTTGTACTTTGTTTACACTGCTATGTTTTAAAGATTGTCATGTCACTATTACTACTACTACTACTACTACCTTTAACTGTTTAATAATTCTCATCCTAAATTCCCTTTTATTATATTCATTCTGTTTTGGGATTTCATTGTCTATCACAGGGGTGTCAAACTCAATTTCATTGAGGGCCGCATCAGGGCTGTGGTTGACCGGGGGGGGGGGGGGGCATGGCCAACTGGGAAGGTATGACCAACAGGGTGGGCATGGCCAGCTTAATGCCACTCACTGGGTGTGGCTGACTGGGTGGGAGTGGCCAACTGAGTGGGCGTGGCCAGCTTGATACTAATCCCCAAACTGCTGGCATGTTTCCTCTTTGCACAGAGTTGGCCTCCTCCAGGTCCCGTCAGCCAAGCAATGCCGGCTGGCGGGCCCTAGGGGGAGGCCCTTCTCTGTGGCGGGCCCCGCGCTCTGCAACCAACTTCCCCCAGAGACCCGAACCATCCCCACCCTTCTGGCCTTCCGAAAAGCCGTTAAGACATGGCTTTTCCTGCAGGCAGGGGGTAGAGACTAATCCATCTGAGCTCTCCCCCGGGTATGTCTGGCTGATGGATGTTTTTTAATAATGTATTT
Source organism: Diadophis punctatus similis (assembly GCA_023053685.1). NCBI lineage: Eukaryota > Metazoa > Chordata > Lepidosauria > Squamata > Dipsadidae > Diadophis > Diadophis punctatus. The sequence continues at coordinate 1,847,078 of JALIGW010000021.1, forward strand.
TTAATTTTTATATTTGCTTTTAATCAATGTTTATTTGTTGGTGCTCTTGTATTTTTGCTGTATGCTGCCCTGAGTCCCTCGGGAGTTGGGCGGCATATAAGAAAACCTAAATAAATAAATAAATAAATAAATAAATTGGGGAGACCGGGCCGAAGCCACGCTGGCCCAATGTTTCATCTTCACATTGGGGAGACTGGGCCGAAGCGACACATTTTCCAGGACAGCCGCGCGGGCTGAATCCGACCACATCGCAGACCGGATCCAGCCCGCAGGCCTTGTGTTTGACACCCCTGGTCTATCACATTCATTTGTATGATGATGATTATGATTCTTACTCTGGGTGTATTCCAGAGGTTCATTTGCTTATCCTGCCTGGGTAACATCTCAGAAGATTAGCTAATTACAATCAATGAACCTTCCTTTGCTTTCAGTCCTTGAAACAACATGAGCAGGCCAGCCAATTGCTCTCCAAAATTGTTTATCTATGAATACAGATAGTCCTCGACTTACAACAGTTCGTTTAGTGACTGTTCGAAGTTACAACGGCACTGAAAAAATGACTTATGACCATTTTTCACACTTATGACCGTTGCAGCATCCCCATGGTCACGTGGTTTACATTCAAATACTTGGCAAGTGGTTCATATTTATGACAGTGGCAATGTTCACGTGATCCCCTTTTGTGACCTTCTGACAAGCAAATGGGAAAGCCAGATTCACTTAACAACCGTGTTACTCATTTAACAACTGCAGTGATTTACTTAACAAACATGGTAAGAAAAGGTAAGAAACATGGAAAAACTCACTTAATGAATTTCTAACCTAACAACATAAATTTTGGGCTCAATTGTGGTCATAAGTCAAGGACTACCTATATTAGATTTCTGTCACAACGAAGCCTGTACACATACATTTGTATGTACGATGTTTTTTTCTTCCTTTTTCTATATTTTTTTCAAATATAGAGGTACTGGAGCTTCTAAGTATCCCTGCTTGCTATTCCATGTGACCTTATTTTCCACTCGTTGGTTTTTAAATATATTTAATAATGTCTGCAAATAGTGGAGGGAGGTAACTGAAACAGATGCCCAAATGGCTTATTTAATCTAAGGTCTCCCTAACATGGAGATTAACTTTCTGAAATTATACTGCTAGAATTATTTAATTAGGTTTTTCTAAAAAGAAGCAAATTCTGAACAATGATTGCGAGACAACATAAAGAAAATAATTCTTTAGTTTTCCATTCCTTTAGCAGGATGCATATTATTTATAGTACTGTAATCTATGCAGCAACTCTTCTATATATGGTGGCACAGCGGTTAGAGGGCAGTACTGCAGGCCACTTTAGCTGACTGTGATCTGCAGGTCAGCAGTTCAAATCTCACTGGCTCAAGGTTGACTCAGCCTTCCATCCTTCCGAGGTAGGTAAAATGAGGACCCAGATTGTTGGGGGCAATATAAATATACATTGCTTACTGGTGTAAACTGATTAGAGAGTGCTTGCACTGTGAGGCGGTATATAAAGCTCACAAATAAATAAACATTTCTGTTTTATTTTAAACTAAAATAAACTAAGTCTGCTAAACACCCCTGGTATAGGGTCTCCTGCTTGAGCAGGGGGTTGGATTAGATGACCTACAAGGTCTCTTCCAACTCTGTTATTCTAATTCAAGTAACAGGCACTCACCCTGTTGCATAGAGCTCAAACCCAAGCTTTCAGCATTCTAGCGGACAGAGTTTTAACCGCTGAACCATTGTGCCCTGTTTTACAGGGCACACATAATAGAGTAATAGAGAAAAATTGCAAAGTAGAACCATTATATAGTTGATCTAGTTGTTTTTGCAAAGCAAAAGTAATAACAGCCTCACAGCAAGCAACAAGCAAGCCAGACAATTGTATTTCATATTCCAAATAAATAAAATAAAATGATATTTCTGTACTTCTTCCCAATCTGCTATAGCCAACTGCACATCTGTCCAAGTTCAAACTGTTTGTCCCACTTCCTAATTTGGTGGCTGCGTCATTCCAAAGGCCGGGCAGAGTTTGCCAGCAATTAAGGAACACTGGCACTCGTTTGCAATGTACTTCAAACAATAAAAAAGTGTTTTAGAATGCAAGCCTACATTTTATTTAAATAATGAAAAGGAAAATGGAAAGTCATTCCAAAGCATGTTTTTAAGGCAAAATTGGGTCAAGCTCCAGGGAAATCAGGTGATCCAGGCAGTTCAAATGGATATAAAGATTTATTGCACGCTTAAGCTCTCTACAAGAATCTGAACTACTAATGGCGAAAGCAAACTGGCGGTAGATAGGAGTCAAAGGAATTCAAGGTGAGCTGGACTTAAATCTTTCCCGGGTGCGAAGGGACTCATGACTGATGACATATTTGACCCTTCCCTCGGGCTCAGCCTGCTCATCTCCTTCATCTGTTTGCCTTATTCATATAATTTCACGAGGAGTTTATTCAACATAACCTTCATTTCCTACCACCTTTTCTCGTGATTTTCTCCTCTCTTTTGTTCTGAATAAATATGTGTTAAGGAAGAAAGACAGAATGATTACACAGTGCCTTTTGACTGGAAATGCTAGAAGTTACACTTCAGGAAATGCTAACAAGCCAGGGAACAAAAAGGCACCCCTTTTGCAATCGGAGAGGGGGATCTGGTGCCTGAAATGCGAGGATCGTGGAGGAAAAAGTTTCTAGGTGGCAGATTACCCTCTGTTTTGGGGGAGAGGGAATCTGCCACCTGGAAACTTTTCCTCCACGATCCTCGCGTTTCAGGCACCCTTTTTGCAATCGGAGAGGGGGATCTGGTGCCTGAAACGCAAGGATTGTGGAGGAAAAAGTTTCCAGGTGGCAGATTACCCCTCCCCCAAAACGGAGGGGAATCTGCCACCTGGAAACTCTTTCCTCCATGATCCTCGCATTTCAGGCACCCTTTTTGCAATCGGGGATGGAGATCTGCCACCAGAAAACACTTTCGTTTAAAAGGCTTTCAACACAGTTCCCTGGGCTGCTTCGGGAATCAGGCTCTGACCGAGGCAGCAAAGGCACAGGGGCTTGCTGGGAAGTCTGGTAGCATGTTTATGAAATGGCAGGTCCAGGAAGACTGATGTGCTGCCTCTCTATCGGGCCTTTCTGAGAGAAAGCCCGGCTTTCAATGCACTTTCCCGGGACGCTTCGGGAATCAGGCTCCATGTGGAAGTGAGGATCACCGCCGCCTGGAACCACCCAAAAATGCAACGCGCGGAGCAGGTGGGCAGGGCTACATTCAGAGTATAAGACGCACCCAGATTTTCACCCTCTTTTGGGGGGGGGAAAGGTGCGTCTTATATTCCGAAAAATATGGTATTTTCCATCCATTGTTTCTTGTTTTGTCTTCTGGTGCTTTGCAAAATAGGTTGAAATAAAAGAAGCTCAAAAGCAACCACAATCACTCAAAAACTCAGTAAAATTGCTTCAAAGCCCATCTGTGGTCATTGGACATCTGATAGCATCCTGTTAGGCATGGCCAAAAGGCCATCCTAATCTATAAACAAGTTTATAGATTATAGAATTTCTTGAAGTTGCTTCACAACTTCAAGAAATTCTGTTTCACTCATTGCAAAGCACCTCACTGTATAATTGACAAGATAATATAGCATAATATTTGGTGCTCTGAAATATAATTCTCTTCAAATGAAAAGCAGGAATTTATAATTCCCTAAAATTATTTTGTAAATTTTAGCTCTTAGAACTCATTATAGTATCAACTACAAAATGAGAGAAATATAACATTTGTCACAAACAAAATATAATACAACTAAAACGTGCTAAAGAATCGTTTAGGTTTTTTTATTAGCTCCTAAATAATTTGAAAGTATTTTTATACCTTACCTTCAGGCAATATCTGTCCAGTGTAATAGAAAAACCTATTTTTATTTGTTATTTGATAAGAGATTTCATGGGAATGATCAGCCAACTGTTCCAGATATGACATTCATAGTCTGAAGGGCAATTGCAGTGGATCCAAAATGTATTTGTAAAGGTTGATTGTAAATCGATATGAAATTAGCCCATTGGGAAGATCTTCTGAAAATACTGTATCAGAGATTGGAAATGTACTTATTCTTTGTTTTTAGATAGGTCATTCATACATATAATGTCAATCTTCTGTAATTCAGTGTCCTTCAGATGTATTGACTACAATTCCTACAACCCAAACATAGGCTTGCTAACTGAAAGTAAAAAGAATTATCTCCTTAAACATTTCAAAGGAAAAATCTGTATTAAGGGTTATATAACCCAGAGTGTCAGCCTTGATATTTCACCTTTACTTTGTACTGAAGACATAGTACAGAATATGGTGAAACAGTGGTTGGAAACTAATCAAGGAGAAAAGCAACCCAGAACTAAGAAGAAATTTCCTAATGGTGAGAGCAGTCAACAATGGAATAGCTTGCCTTCAGAAGTTTGGGTGATCCATCACTGGAGGCTTTCAAAAAGAGATTGAACGACCATTTGGCTGAAATGGTATAGGAAAGGGGTGTCAAACTCATATTGTCACAACGGCATCACGTGATGTATCGGGACTTTTTCCCCCTTTGTTAAACTGGGCGTGGCCAGTGCGTGATGCATCCGGCCTGCAGTTTGACAGCCCTGGTATAGGATCTCCTGCTCAAATAGGGGGTTGGACTAGAACACCTCGAGGCCCCGTCCAGCTCTATTATTCTATGTTCTATGTGACATTTCAGCAAAACCTATGCATAGCTAGAAACAGATCCCTCTTTTGCACACACACACACACACACACACACACACACACACACACACACACACACACACACAGAGGGAATTTTTTCTATGTATCCATGCATAGGTTTATCACCATGGGATGAATTCAGATCAAATATGTATATTATTCTATCAGTAATAAATACAAATAGGGCAAATGAATTATTGAGACTTTGTGCCACATCCTGCTGAGACAGTTTAGTTTCAAAATTCAGCTGGACAGGAGATTATAAAATCTTCGTTCATAGGTATTATTCCTTCAGGAGAAATTTAAATGATCAAAAAAAAAAAAAAGACACAATATGCACAAATATACCAAGATATTTAATGTGAAATTTCACTCTGTTATGAACTGATAACAATCTTTGAAAAGCAATTTTTGATCCTAGTGATGATACTTTTGATATGGAAACTGGAGAGCATTAGCCTCTATTAATATACTAATAGGAAACCTTATGAACTCAATAATGTGATTTCTTTTCCTAAATAAAAGAAAGAAAACACCTTTATCACTCCTTGAGTGTCATGATTCTTCAAAGTCTCCTTTGAAGAATATTTACCGGCAAGTAGTTATGCTTCAACCTAAAACGTGTCCTTTTATCAAGAATGAAAATCTAGTTATTTTTTTCTTTTAGAAATCACCCATTCTGAATCTAACTCTCCCTCCACCCATGTCTCTCTGTGTGATTGTGTGTGTGTGTGTGTGTGTGTGTGTGTGTGTGCGTGCGTGTGTGTGTGTGTGTGTGTGTGTGTGTGTGTGTGTGTGTGTGAATATTTGCCTTTTGTCTTCAAGACTTGAAGAATGTCAAGGTGACTGTTCTTGCCTCTCTGAATTCATATTGGTTCAAAAGTGGTCATGCTGAGACACTTACAGCTTGATTGAGTCTAAAAATCAAGATTTAAAGTGTCTTTTTTCAATTTCCTACATGCAACAGAGAAACTAAAGTAGGTCAAAGTAATTCTGTGATTATTTTGGATGCTAAAGACCTCATTTTTTTCCTGTTTCACATGGTTTTCAGACCAAAGATAGACACACTCTCTCTCTCCCTCCCTCTCCCTCCCCAGCGGAGGGTTCCAGTTATTTTTGCTACCGGTGCACATCGCGAGCATGCGCAGAAGTGAACTCGCGTTCCATCGGGCGATTTCACTTCCGCGCATGCTTAGGACGACATTGCAAGTCAAAACACAACTGAGGAGCTTCTCAGCTGTGCTTTGGAGGGAGAATAAAGGTCGGTATTGAAACAAGGGCAGGTGGGAGGGCTTTTTTCCAACAGCTCAGGTTGTGGAGAAAAAAGCACCAAAAATGACATCATTGCCGGGCTCCTACCAGTGCAGCATCCCACACAGCACCAGTAGGAACCCACCACTGTCCCTCCCTCCCTCTCCTTCCTCCATCCCATACTCATCCTCCTCCCTTCTCTCTCCCCCTCTCTCCCTCTCTCTCCCTCCCTCCGTCTTCTCCTTCCCTCACCCCCAACCCCACCCCAACCCCTCCTCCTGCCCTCCCCCCTCTCTCTCTCATGCAGGGCATGGTTGTCCCAAAGATCTTTTTTTCAAAAAGCAACTAGATTGCCTCCCTCCCCCCCCTCTCTTTCTCTGAATTCTAATTCTGTTACTTCACCTGCCCTTCTTTCATTCTTGAAGTGAATGGAGAAAAATATCTTCCCAAGAGGTTCAGGCATAAAGGAATTAAATGAGGCTCTAAATTTGAACTGTTAGTCATTCCTAATCTGTCAATCCAGGTACTGAATAATGGCAACCAATGCCAGGTGTTTTTTTTAAAGGTGCCACCAATCAGGAGTGAAAAGATTTCCTGTGAGCTTTTAAAAAATAAGACTATTTTGCTTTCTCCGTCATCCCCGGTGATGTTTCCCAGAAAATGCCTGAGGGCCAGGGAAGGAAGAAATCCAAGCTAGAGGAATCTGAGTTCTAGATCAGAAAAATATCAGATGTAACTTATCCAACAGAGCTAGATGCAGTATAACTATACAATTGATTTTTATTTGATACAGTAATCTAAACTTTTGGGATTTTGTTCTGCATGCTCATAAGTGTATATCAGGGAGAGAACAGCAGACAAAAATTCATTTGGAATAGTTTTGCAATTGCTTTATTTTTTTCTTTCTCTTTCTCTCTTTATTTTCTTTCAGTTCTTTGCTTTATTCAGTTCAGAATAAAGACTTGAATTCTTAATGAATAACCTATTTTCATTCAGGAAAGCAGTCTAGCTTCAGCCCATGCTTCCTTACACCTGTGGAGGAGATAGAAAAAAGTAGGGAAGAAAGCTGCCACTGTTACTAATTTGATGCCAGAATAGTTTTTCCCACCTCTGAAATAAAGTAGAAGAGAGCAGTGGTAATACATTATTCCCAGGATTTGTGGCAGGGTATGGTATAGTTTAGGGTTTTAGCAATCTGTTGCTTATAGACCAGGGGTGGGTTTCCCATTTTGCCGCTACCGGTTCGCCCCACTCGCGCCCGATCTGCACGCGTGGCAGCCTTCCACACATGCGCCCGGCCTTACGTGCATGCGCTTTTTGCACGTGCACACCTTCCGCACATGTCCCGGCCTCAAAACGTCCCTACATAGGATGTCATAGAGCCGGGGCAGGTGGGCAGGCCACCCACGATTTCCACTACCAGTTCAGGCGAACCGGTCTGAACCGGCTGAATACCACCTCTGTTATAGACACTCTATAAACAATGCACTTCTAATTCTCTGTTGGTGTTCCTCCCTTCTCTAAAGTATGCTAAGATAACCTTACATTGATTTCCTGGAGTTACTTGCTCTCCATTCCAGCAGAACAAAGTCAACGCTTCAGAGTACTCCTATGGCACTAGGTTGACTTCCTTTCAGGCATTTGTGATTCTAAAAAGCTCCTTCCATAAATACGTTTTACATGTGAATAGAAGAGAAGAGAAGAGAAGAGAAGAGAAGAGAAGAGAAGAGAAGAGAAGAGAAGAGAAGAGAAGAGAAGAGAAGAGAAGCGAAGAGAAGAGAAGAGAAGAGAAGAGAAGAGAAGAGAAGAGAAGAGAAGAGAAGAGAAGAGAAGAGAAGAGAATTCTTTATTGGTCAAGTGTGATTGGACACACAAGGAATTTGTCTTTGGTGCATATGCTCTCAGTGTACAGAGACAGAATCAATGTCTTTTTACACATGGCAGGGAAAAAAGGGGAGAAAGCAATAGAGAATGGCACAACAACATTGTACCCCTATGTTGTCCGGGTGTGCAAGCAGACTGAGCAACTAAGCTTGAGTCATTATTTTTCTAATTATTGAGTAATTGACTTTCTGATGAACATCCTTAAGATGAAGCAAAAGGGCCAAAACATTATTTCTTCTGAAATTTAGCTTTAATGCAACTTTTCCTGATGTTACTATAGAAAAGCAACCGTGATTACTAAATGGTGCAATTCTTTTTTGAATCAAGGTGCTGAAAATCTCCTGACTTAAAGAATGTGTAAAACAAAAACAAAAAATGCCCAGGGTCCAGTACTCCGGGGGAATTAAAAGTTCCAGAATGTCTAGACCAATTTCAGACCAGTTTTATAGACAAAGTTGTGATAATTGCAGCATCCCTGCAGTCACATGATCATGACTTACAATACTCCCTGCCAGTTTCCAACAAGCAAAGTCAATGGGGAAGCCAGCAGGAAGTCAAAAATCACTCCTGCTCTCGCTACTTTTTTTGCCCATCCATTTGATAACAAAACCATTTAGGAAAATTTAATGTTCGGTCTGGTCACATCAGACTTGTCAAAGGATGACCCAACTGGTCACAGAGTTGTCTAGTAAAGATCTAAAAATTACTTTAAGAGGTAACATTTGATTTGTTTTTTGTTTACCAGTGAGAGAGAGAGAAATTCTCAGATTGTGTTCAGTCTGTTCGTTTCATTAACTCGGAGGAGAAGCTGGTTTTTAATGTATGCTATGTTACATGCAATAATACATTTCTTCTCAGTTGCAAATTATTGCCATCTTTCCCCATTTCTCATTTGATTAAACTAATCAGGAGGGGGGAGAGATTAAGGTCACAGTATGCATACCGTAAATAAGCAAAAGGAACATTTTTAATTACTTCATTGCAACTTGGTTTCTAATAAAAAAACACAATGCAGATGAAGAAATGAAATATTTATGGAAAGCAATATACTTTTTAACTGTTCATACTGAGGTTTTACAATCCCTAAAATTGAAGAAACACATTTATTGCTTCCAAAGCAATGGAAATTTGCAATTTTTTTAAATGCATATTGATACTTAGGACTCAAGGGCATAGAGAAGATTATTAAATTCGTTGGGGAGGGATATTTTCTAACACCTCAGGCTGTAGAAAAGCATATTAAGCTTTAGCAAAAGGGATGCAACAGAGCTGATAAACAACGGCAGCATATTCCTAAAACTCAATGGCTAATGTGGTAATGAGCTTCTATGGCTGACCACCTCTTGCACAGTCTGCCACCAAGGAGAACAACTATAGAAGTGTCCATAGGCAAATGAATTCCAATACCATTTCAACATCCTAAGCTAATGGTTCCTTGTCTTTTCCTTCCTGCTGATTATTACAGCATAATCTGTTTTATGAACCAGCTTTGATTCTGTTTGAATTGAAAAATTCGACCATTAATGATAGCGGATTTCAATTTATATTTGTGTATATTCAGTTTGGAAAAAGCTGATTTAAAAATCAGATATATATTTTTTTGTCCATAGGCAACCATGATGAACCCAATGTTCCAATCAAAACACCTACAGCTGTCTCATTTTTTGACAGCCCGGAAGGAAAAATCCCAAATGGTAGATTGTTTAGGAAGCATTAATACTGCAAAGTTCCAATCGCTTCCCCATTTTTCACTGCAATACATTTTGAAATGATCTTCCTGAGTTTAACTTTTTTTAAAAAAAGAAGTCAGAAGCAACAGGGATAAGGAGAAAATCCCATAGCAACCACTACATTGTTCAGTAAACAATGAATATAATGTAGAAAGTGTTTCATTACAACTTAAAAAGCATTTACACTGCAGAGATCTGAATTTAACTTCCAGCTGGTTTGGCAAGATAAATACAGATGTCTAAGATGAGTCCCCAGGGAGTAGGGCGGCATATAAGAACAGCAAAATAAATAAAATAAAATAAATAACATTCCATTAGCAAAATTGACTGCAGAATTAAGGCTTGCTGCTAATCCAGGAGTGGGTTCTAACTTACCTCGCTGCGGGTTCGCTTCCTCCTGTGCCACGCAAGCACGCATGTGCAGTGCCAAAAACCATGTGCAGTTCCAAAAACCAAAATGCTGGCACCTACGACACTGCCATTAGAGCTGGTTCAGGAGCGTGGCCAACCGGTGATCGCTCCCGGTTCGGTGAGCAAAGGGAAATTCCCACTACCGGTTCTATAGAACCAGTCTGAACTGGGAGCAACCCATCTCTGCGCTAACCATATCAAAGAAGTTCATAGCAGAAAGTAAGAGAATAAAGGCAAGAGCACTCAATGGGCCAGATCAGGCTTTTTCTAGCATCACAGGGTTTCTAACAAACCAGGGCAGCGTGAGTCCAAAAGCTCGGAAGACTAAACTTCACATCCATTCATAAACCCATCCATATTTTCTTTTATTTTTTAGCTTGTGTTTCTAATAAACTTTAAATATGAATAATTTGTGCTTGGCTGGTAACATGGTTCAGAAAATCTAGCCTTATTGACTACCCAAACAGTGCTCTGAAATTGCGTGCCTACCATCCCTGTCCTACTGTCCTATTGTCCTCTTTTATCGGTACTTTTTACTTATGTTATGTTTAAACAAACAACTACTATACTGTACGTGTTTGACAAAATAAATAAATAAATAAAATAAAATAAATAAATTTAAAAGGCTTGGAAGATTCAGACAAACATTTGTCTGAAATAGTATAGAGCAGTGGTTCCCAACCTTTTTTTGGCCATGTCCCACCTAAGCATCTGTAAAATCCTGATGCCCCCCCCCCGTGACATATAATTCTTACTATTCAAAAAGTGAACTCCTACTCATGCAGAGGAAGCCTAAAAGGTCATTAACTTGGTTTAAACAAGGTTCCAATTGCCCCCATTAAAAATCAAATTGCCCCCCAGTGGGGCCTGGGCCCCACGTTGGGAACTACTGGTATAGAGGTTCCTGCCTGAGGAAGGGGTTGGATTAGAGGACCTCCGAGGTTCCTTCCAACTCTATTATTCTGTTAAGACCCAATTCAATCAGTTATTCCTGGTGTGTGTGATTTCACCCACAACATGGAAAGTATGGTGGTTAAGTTCCTTCTTTCCTTTCCCATAGCTGTCTATGGTTCTCTGGAAAAATTCAAAAGGAAAAAAAATCCACTACTGATTTACTTTCTCATTATTTAATCTCAAGCAAAGTGGAATTACTGTGTTTGCTCAAGGATTCAGCCAATCCTCAGAGGTGTATTATACTAGAAGAAGAATAGTTTTTCCTACAAGTGAATTATTTGTCCATTCCGATCTAATGAAAACCTTCAGAATCTTATATTGCTAAAGGTAGAGGCACTGATGAATAAAAATTGGATGATAAAACTAATTGGCTAGTTAAGCATATCAATATGAGACAGCTCATCACACCATATCACACAATCCCACTGCATTGCTTTCCATATATATAGAAGTAAAGTTGTAAGGTTGCACAACAATAATACAATAATTGCAATTGTACAATAATAATCTCAGAAACTACAGAAATGCAACTAAACTCACGAAGAGCTTTTTAGGTAGCTGATTTAATTGTTTCCATTGAAGGTCCTCAGTGCTCAGTTTAGATGCTTTGAAGCAGCAGTGAAATCTACTTACCTTCCCTACTGGTTTGGAAGTGCAAACGCGGCACTGTCGCGCATGATTTTTTACCCTCTGCGCATGTGCAGAAGGCTTTGTGCATGTGCAGAGGGTAAAAAAAAAGAAAACAGCGACGTCCGGGCTGGTAGGCGGAGCCTTGTGCTGCCACCGCTACTGGTTCTCCAAACCACCAGCGGCTGCCACTACCGGTACGCACGAACCGGGACAAACCGGTAGCATTTCACTCTGCTTTGAAGGATCATCATACCTTTGTGGAACCAAAGTGCCTCTCCAGAGTTTGAAGCAGCTCTTTTTCATCCTCATTAAGCCTTTAGCAGTCCATCCAGTTCGGGATTCCTATGTTTTAAGTACTGAATGTACAATAAGCAACAGGTCACATTAATATTAGAGCAATATTTCTCAACCTTGCAAATGTCAAGACATTTGGACTTTTACTCTCAGAAATTCTCAGCCAGCCATGGTAGCTGGGGAAGTGTGAGAGTCAAAGTTCACATATCTTAAAATACTCAAGGTTGAGAAACACTGGTCCAGACAGGTGCCACTGCTTAAATTCAGAGTATGCTATGCTTAAGCGAGGATGTCGCTGAATAGTACTGTAATATGTAATTCCATCTGACAACCAGAGACATCTTTAACACGCGATGCTAACATCAGAATGACCCTTGTGTCATGAAATCATTGTGCTTCCAGAGCTGGCTGCAATTAAATACATCTGTCATGTCATTTGTGACAATTGATTTGAATCCTTTGTCCTCATCTTTCCACTTCCACGGACATCTGTGCTGACAAGCTGCAGTACTTTGCAGACCATTAATTGCTCTGTAGTCCAGGGGTGGGTTCCACTTACCTTCACCACCAGTTCGCATCACGACATTTCGTGCGTGTCCCCTCATGCAATTCGGCTTCTGCGCATGCTCAGTAGCAGGAATCAGCCCGAAACACAGCTGAGGAGCTGATCAGCTGTGCTTCAGGCAAAGAAATAAAGGTCAGTATTAACCTTGGGGCGGGTGGGAGGGCCCTTTTTCAAGCAGCAGAAGAGGAAAAGCCATCCAAACAGGGAAAAATTCAAAAAAAATTCAAAAAAAAAAAGATGGCGGCGCCCACAGACCAGCACCGACCAAACCGGATCCGTGACGCCACCCCGGGTTGCTACCGGTTCAGGCGATCCGGTCCGAACCGGTCTGAACCCACCCCTGCTGTAGCCCTAAAATTAAGAACCATTGTCCTAGACATTGGGGTCATAACTAATTCAAATGAGTACTGAAAGCAAAAGGTTTTTGTTTTAGTGCCTACAGAACAATTTGTATTCTTCCAGTGTCTTTGCAATTAGAAAGCATATACACATAAATGCCTACACTGTCTTGCTGTAATATCAATATTACGTCCTGGAGCATGTTACGTTCAGTTAGATTTCATCATAAAGTGAAGAAAAGATATACCCAAAGTCCTCAAAAATCTCATGTAACAGTCCTATGCGCTTATCTAAGGGTAAGCTCTATTGAACACAGTAAGATTTATTTCCATGAATTAGATAGGACTCCATCACTTGACAGCTAACTTGATGTTACTACAGAAATGAAGATGAGGGAATGAAATCAGACAGTTAAAAGGTCACATAATTTCTGCTCAACTTAATGTATGAAGACATTCATGAACTAGCCAGTTTTGTCCACACTGATTCAAAAAGAGAAAATACATCAGAATATTTTTCAAATTGTTTATAATGGGGAGGTTGTGAGATGTCCATCAATTAATAGTGCACTCACAAAAAGCTTATTTGGTTCTGCACCACCTGATTCTTAAACAAATTAAACCAACTAACAAACATGTCTTCCAGTCAAAACTGCACTTTTCTCAACTTCTAGTGTTCTTGTTATTTCCAAAATATATCTGGGCTATTTTTGCTAGCAAGAGGTGGGGGAGGGAATGAAGGAGGATGAGGAGTATGGAGTGCGGTGACAAAATATGGTGATTCATCAGATTGGCTACCAAACCTGAGGTGCAAAACTCTGGTCGATCACTGTATGGCGACAACACTTGTCATTTTTTTGTTGCTATTTAATCCTTTTTTTGCTTTCTACATCTAAAAGCCTTACCTTTTGATAGAAATTGCAAAATGATTGGCACTGGAATCAGACAGATCTCCTTCACCTTAGCATGTGATTAACTTTTTGTTCTTTTGTTAAGAAGCTTAATGAATAATCTCTGTGTTATAATCTGCTCAGATAATATTTTTAAATACAGATGGACGGAGAGGCAGGATTAAATGAAATAGGGAGGTCACGATTTGCAAGGCAGTGTATGCAGCAATATATGCTGTTAGAAAATCAATCCTAAATGCTGAGTTTAATAAAATAATACAGTGTATTGGAATATACAAAAAAAATTAAATGAAATAATCGGGTAAGAATGTCCTCTTTGCTAGTTGACCTCGGTCTGAGTAAGATAGAAAGTTTTCATTTGGATGCTTTAGGTATAAACATGGTACTCTTTCTTCTGTCTTTGTATATTGGAGCAAGTTAGAAATATGAGTTTATTGCTAGGATCCCGATAGCTGTCAGATCAATTACTATGCTCTGGCTGAAACATATAGTTGGCAGTCAAAGACAATATGAATTTTGTCCTCTATTTGTGGATATATATATATCCAATTTCACGTGGGAGGAAACCCGAATAACCAAAGACCTACATACAAACACCCGCAAAAACCTCAGAAAACACACACACACACACACACACACACAGACAGACAGATAGATATAGATATAGATATAGATATAGATATAGATATAGATATAGATATAGATATAGATATAGATATAGATATAGATATGATAGATAGATAGATAGATAGATAGATAGATAGATAGAGAGAGATAAAGAGAGAGAGAGAGAGAGAGAGAGAGAGAGAGAGAGAGAGAGAGAGAGAGAGAGAGAGAGAGAGAGAGAGAGAGAGAGAGAGAGAGAGAGAGAGAGAGAGAGAGAGAGAGAGAGAGAGAGTGTTGTGGTAGTAGATGAACTTGCCATATTTTACCATAGTATCCAGGAGTCGAAATCTTGCTCTAGTTAGGGCTGTTCATTGGCCCACTATCAGACCCAGAGTTAGACCTTTTGAAATGTCTCTTTGTTCTGGGTCAACCATTTCAAAGGCTTAATGTTAGTAAATGTCTCTATGTTAATATCCAGAAACCTCCTTCTGAACATGACCTTAGTTTGGTGGCCAGTTGAGGTTCAATAGGGAAGTGTCAATCATGATATGTAAAGTAGGAAACTGATTCACCCATATGATAGAGCAGGATATGCCCGATTTTAACAAGAAACTTTTTGGTTACCTACCAAGGTTCACTGAAAGTATCTTCTACCAACAATTGAAAGCTCAAATTGTTATGGAAAGGATTCCTGTTTCAATTTTAACCGCAGAGACTGGAGTGTTTTTGTTCCCAGAATAGATCTCAGGAAGCTGATCTGGGTTTGTTCAAGTAATGATGATTATGACTGTTCATCCTTCTTACCATAGGTCATTATAGTGATTACTTTGGTCTTATAGGTCTTTAATATAGGGAGTAGAGTACTAAGATTGACACCCCTGACTTAGGCCAACTTGAAATTGCACCCTAAGGACCATGTCCTTTGTATACAGAAGAACATTGATAGATTTATTAAATATCATTGGTGTATGAATATTCTGATAGCAGAGGAATCATGGGATGTCAATATATCAGGATGTTATTTGCTCCCGTATGGATTTTAATCAGGCATAGGAGCTTGAGTTCCATGTAAGGCAAGCTATAGAATCTCCTGTTAATAGAATCATCTATTCTATTCTAGTTGACCTTCACTAAGCCTCAACAAAAGTGGCATATAGCTGTTTTCTTCTGATGGGGTATTTTGTGATATTTGGCTTATAGGAAAAGCAATTGTCTGTGATAGAGTGCTCAGTCTTTTACCCCTGCCAGGTGTTTTAATATAAATATTGTTCTCCCTACACTCCTATATTTTGCTCAGGAAAGAATTCTCTCCAAATCTCTTCTAGAATGCCCCAGTTGTAACAGTCTATGAAGATTCTCAGTCATCCAGGTCATGGTTGTCCCAAAGGTGCTTTTTTCAAGAGGCAACTGGACTTTTTTGTTTTTCTTTGAAGACGTTTCACTTCTCATCCAAGAAGCCTCTTCAGTTCACTTCAGAAGAAGCTTCTTGGATGAGAAGCAAAATGTCTTCCAGGAAAAACAAAGAAAGTCCAGTTGACTCTTGAAAAACCACCTTTGGAACACCGAGCTGTAAGCGTTTTAAGGGAATAAAAGCTTGCAGTCCTGAAAGTGACAATGTTTTGAAAGTTTTGAAAGCATTTAAACAAATAAAAAGTGTCTTTTTTTCCTCAAAGCTTCCTCTCAAAACTCTTCTGAAACATAACAGCAAAATTTATTATTTTATTTATTAGTGACATTTATATACCGCCTCACAGTGCAAGCACTCTCCAAGATGTTTACACCAGTAAGCAATGTATATTTATGTTGCCCCCAACAATCTGGGTCCTCATTTTACCTACCTCGAAAGGATAGAAGGCTGAGTCAACCCTGAGCTGGTGAGATCTGAACCGCTGACCTGCAGATCACAGTCAGCTGCACCACTCTAACCGCTGCACCACATGTTCATAAACAAACATGTGGGACAACAGAAAGATAGAATGTCATCCATTCTTTTAGGAAGGGGGAAAGGTTAATTATGAGCATGATCTGATAAAACCTGAGGGCATTTCATGTTAAAATATATGTGACTTTGCATTCAACTTCTCTTTGAACATTTCATGCAGATGACCAGAAAAATAAGAGAAAATAGAGAAACAGTACATCCATCTGGATTTTTTTTAAAGAAAGTGCTTATATGAAACAGAGCAATATATTAAATAGGATTGTTTCAATTATTGAGATGACTTTTTCTCATTACTTTGATTACTGCTATATTAGCAGAAATGCTAGCAATAACCAATTTATCTCTGCATAAATAATCACGATGCCATTCATGCTCATTATTACTTATTTGATATGTGAAAAGAAATATAAGCAATAGATATACAATTTTTAGAAGAGACAAAATAATGCTTGCTGAAATGCTTACAATTCTCTAACCTTGGCCATAAATTCCATATCATTCCACATTGCCTCTTGAAAGATGATCAACAATGTTCTAGATACCAGTCCTTCTGAATTCAAGGTTCCATATATATATATATATATATATATATATATATATATATATATATATATATATATATATATATATATATATATATATATATATATATATATATATATATATATATATATATATATATATATATATATATATATATATATATATATATATATATATAACCTTGAATTCAGAAGGACTGGTATATATATATTCATTTTGAAGCACTTTTTCAACATGATCCTGATCCTGACAATGATATTTCTAGAGCGATTTTTATGAGTTGCTTGGAGTACTTTTGCAAGTTATTGCAAAATAAGCATTATTTAGTAAAACCATACAATCTTAAGAATAACGACAAAATATGAAATAAGATTAATCTGAAAGCAAAGCAGTAGAACAGGCCATCTTACAAGACTACCATCTCTCAAAGTACCATAATTCTTATCCTACAAAGACACACCTTCAATTGCTTTCAGAAATAAGGCAATAAAGGGGCTTAGACTCAGTCAGTCAGTCATAAAAAAAATATCAAAACACAAAATGCAAGCTGGGCAGATACAACCTTGTAGACGACCCTCACTCTGTCAAGGTCCTTGGAGTACTAATCTCTAAGGATCTAAGTGCCAGAGCTCACTGTAACAGCATTGCCCAAAAAAGCATTAAAAGTTGTATGTAAAATTATCTGCTGCAATGTCCTACCTGTCAATGAATACTTCAGCTTCAATACATGAGCACATAATAGATACAAACTTATGGTAAACAGCGCCGAACGTGATTGTAGAAAATACGACTTCAGCAACAGAGTGATCAATGCCTGGAATGCACTACTTGACTCTGTGGTTTCTTCCCCAAACTGCCAAAACTTTACCCTTAGACTGTCTACTGTCAACATCACCCCATTCCTAAGAGGTCTTTAAGGGGCGTGCATAAGCGCACCAGCGTGCCTACAGTCCCCGTCCTAATGTTCCCTTTTATTCATATCCTTTTCATGTATTCATAATTATGTTTATACTTATATCTGTTATCTAATACATGCTTGACAAAATAAAATAAATAAATATATTGCATTTATAAAGCTGCCTTCTGGTTCCTCGACATTCTAAAGTGGCTCTGTTCCTTTCCAAAGAAGAAATTCTAGCTGGGTGAGGAAAGAGGATTCAGAACAATGGGTGCTCCCTTCTGGGGTCCGACAGAGACAATTAATCTTATATCCTTTACTTTTCAGTATCTACATAAGACCTCTAGGAGAGGTTTGGAAACTGGTATGAAGTATCATCAGTATGCTGACCTAATTGCTATATATTATCATCCTGAGCAGGACTGTAGATGCTGCGAAGATCTTGGTCAAATGTTTGGAGACCCTAAGGCCTGGATGGATAAAGCAAGCTAATATTGAACTTCAACATGAAAGAGGAACTCTTTGTCCAAAAGCCATCTGTTTTTCTTTTATTTCAATGTTACAGTATATAAAGAGCCGAGGTGGCGCAGCGGTTAGAGGCAGTACTGCAGGCCACTTTAGCTGACTGTGATACGCAGGTCAGCGGTTCAAATCTCACCGGCTCAAGGTTGACTCAGCCTTCCATCCTTCCGAGGTAGGTAAAATGAGGACCCAGATTGTTGGGGGCAATATAAAAATATACATTGCTTACTGGTGCAAACCGCTTAGAGAGTGCTTGCACTGTGAGGCGGTATATAAATCTCACAAAATAAAAAAATAAATTAAATAAATAAATCTCTGGAAGGAGCAGAATTCCACTGGACAAGAGAGCCATGAGTTGAGTATCAACTTGAATCAGGGGTGGGTTCCTCTTACCATTGCCACCAGTTCGCATCGTGATGTTTTGCGCGTGTGCGTCCTTCCATGCGATTTGGCTTCCACGCATGCTCAGAAGCAGGAATGAGCCCGAAACACAGCTGAGGAGCTCATCAGCTGTGTTTTGGGCAAAGAAATAAAGTCAGAATTCACCTGCGGGAGAGCGGGAGGGCCATTTTTCAAGCCGGGGAAGGAAAATATTGGTAAAAAATCCCCCCAAAAGATGGCGGCCTACACAGTGACATCACCAGCGGGTCGCTACCGGTTCAGGCGATCTGGTCCGAACCGGGAGGAACCCACCCCTGACTTGAATTCATGACTGCTGCTGAGTAGAGATGGTGGTCAGAAGTCCTTCGGCCAGCTGTGGCTGATGTCCAACTGCAAACTGGAGATTTGGCTGGGTCCAACTGAGACTTGGAGGATTTGGCAATAATGACTTCACACTTTCATCATCATCACCACAAAAATGGATTAATGCAATGCACTCTGTATGGGATCCTATCAAACTTCAAGAAACTGCAAAGATGCCCATGTGCTGGCAAATAAGATCCATAGATATATAACACATGCATTGCAGATGGTGAATTAGTTTCCTATAGAATACTGAGTCTAATACAAAATGTTGCTTTTAATCTTTTAAAGTAGTATAAAGCTTAGTGATTAAGTACCTGCAGGGCTCCCTCACTAGATAAATTAGCTCATCCAGTATGCTCATTTCTGTTGAGAATATTGTGGGTCATTTATATATAAGAATTAAAATCTGTGGACATCAGGACATAATATTCCCATTTCGTGGAACAAAATTCTCTGGAGGGTAGATTGCAGCTTTATACTATATATCTTTCTGCAAAGCTGCCAAATCATTGTTCCTGGGGATTTTTGAAAGTTAGTGTCTCTCAATGGTGGATTGACACTCTATTTGTGATAGTGACTTTATTTATCTTATTTAATTTATTGCTACATTGTTTTTCTTGTATCTTGGTTTGTAAAATCTTGTGACTATAAACTGCTGAGTTGTAAGGTCTGGAGGTATACAAACAGGCACATAACAGATTTTCACATAGGACTTACACTTTTTCTTCCTCCAGGCATCCCAATTTTCATTGTGGTTTCTTTTATTTATTGCCTCTTCTTCCATGTCCATTTTTCACAAACTCAGTCCTTGCCATCATCAAAAAGATGTTTTCAGTATCATCTTAATCTCCGTTACTCATTTTTAGTCTCTTATAAGAAGCAATTAGATCAAAACTTTTAGATTTATATCCATTCCCTTTGCTTGTGTGGGTGTGTGGGTGTGGGTGTGTGGGTGTACTTCTGTACAGGAACATCTGCCAATCTCTTGGATAGATTTCTCCTAGATCCAGATGGGAGATTCTACAGAAGGTCATGGTGAATAACAGGGCTAAGATCCTGTGGGACTTCCATATCCAGATGGACAGGCAAGTACTGGCCAATCAAGCAGACATTTTGGTAGCAGACAAAAGAAGACAGAAAAGGAGACAGCAGTGGTTATAGACATAGTGGTGCCAAGTAATAGTAATGTCAGGAAGGAGTATGAGAAGCTGGAGAAGTACCAAGGTCTGGAGAAAAGCTAGAGATAGAATAGAATAGAATAGAATAGAATAGAATAGAATAGAATAGAATAGAATAGAATAGAATAGAATAGAATAGAATAGAATAGAATAGAATTCTTTATTGGCCAAGTGTGATTGGACACACAAGGAATTTGTCTTTGGTGCATATGGCTCTCAGTGTACATAAAAGAAAAGATACATTTGTCAAGAATCATGAGGTACAACACTTAATGATTGTCATAGGGTACAATAAGCAATCAGGAAACAATCAATGATGATATGGAAAATAAAAACCAAAGTAGTCCCAGTGGTGGTAGGAGAATTTGGGATTGTGACCCTATTCCAGGAGAATGGCTTCAACACATTCCAGGAACATCAAAGCTTTTTGTTCAGAAAAGTGAAGTGCTAAGAACAGCTAAGATGTTGCATAGAACCCTTAAACTCCCAGGCCCCTGGTAGAGGACCCAAAATTGAGGAAGACACATACTACCCATAGGGTTGAGAAGGGAATTTTATATAGGGAAGCCTAACCCTTATATTTGAAATTAGAAATTAATCACCAAAAGTCACTTTCCATGTTCTTGGTCACTTTTCAAATAGCCCCGTCACCTTTTCTCTAATTTCTTGCTTCATTTCAATATTTTTCTTCATGCCACCTAATAAAATATCCCTTTCCCATGCAACCCACCTTCCATGGATCACATTAATATAGAATAACTGAATATTACACTTTTTCTCCCAAATTCATAGCCACATTATCTGGAACCTAACATGAACCTACAGATTCCAACTTTTAGAGTATTCCAACTTTCATGTTTATTTATTTATTTATTTGGAGGTTCTCCTATGCCGCCCTATCCCTCAGGACTCAGGGCGGCGTACAACATTTTAGAAAACACCAAACAAATCATTAAAAACAATTTAAAAACAATTAAAAGAAACATATAGCACCATACATACATGTTGGAATACTCTAAACTCTAAATTACAACAATTTAACTATTCATATTTTCTGATATTAGTTTTAGACTTTTTATGCCTAATAAATCCTTCCCCTAAATCCTTCAGGCATTTGACTATTTCATTCCACAAAACCCAAACAAGCTTTTTTCTGTTCCTTCCATTCATCCACATTCATAAATCCATGTGTTCTTTACTATTGGTACGTACTGGTCTTACAAAGTCAAATTCTTTCATACAATATTACCATCACTAGATATGCTAATACATTTTGACCACTGCAACCCATCATTGTTTTGGTTACCTGAATTTTTAACATTTTGGTGAAATACTTATTAGTAAAGTAGAAATGTAATGTGAGGTATTGTAAAGGGTAGAGTAATATGAAATGTGGATCTACAGGCGGCTGTTATGTATATGTTAGGTTGACAAAATCAGAAATGAGGAGGTGATAAGTTGCCTGGGAAAGCCAAGGGAAATCATCAAAACCATAAAAAAGTGAAAGTTAGAATATTTTGGACATATGATGCGACACCCGGAAAAATACGGCATACTTCACTTAAATCCTCCAAGGAGAGATTGAAGGCAAACGAGGTCCAGGCAGAAGAAGAACATCATGGCTTCGAAACCTAAGGGACTGGTTTGGACAAAACTCAACAGCACTTTTTTGTGTGTCTGTAGATACAAATAGGATTGCCAACATGATTGCCAACATACAATGACAGATATGGAAGAAGAAGAAGAAGAAGAAGAAGAAGAAGAAGAAGAAGAAGAAGAAGAAGAAGAAGAAGAAGAAGAAGAAGGAGGAGGAGGAGGAGGAGGAGGAGGAGGAGGAGGAGGAGGAGGAGGAGGAGGAGGAGGAGGAGGAGGAGGAGGAGGAGAAGGAGAAGGAGAAGGAGAAGGAGAAGGAGAAGGAGAAGGAGAAGGAGAAGGAGAAGGAGATAATGTTAATGGTATGGATCATATTGAATGCTTTTTACAC
This sequence comes from Diadophis punctatus similis, assembly GCA_023053685.1. Taxonomy (NCBI): domain Eukaryota; kingdom Metazoa; phylum Chordata; class Lepidosauria; order Squamata; family Dipsadidae; genus Diadophis; species Diadophis punctatus. Next base: position 1,869,209 of record JALIGW010000021.1, read on the forward strand.
ATTTTTATCAGCATGTTCAAACTCTTCTGTGCAGGCTAAGATCTTTAATCTGGACACTATTGACTATATCTGCTCAATATATTATTGTCCACATCCCACCAGTCTGGAGGTACATGCAGCATTGATACACATTCAGGAAACAGCTTGACAAGGCAACTGCAAGTTTCTTCTCTTCCTGGTGCCATACAAGCTCAGATCTTATCCTGGCATATAACCTTGGCTAGAATGATTTTAGTTGTCATGATTGATTGATTGATTGATTGATTATGTGCCATCAAGTCATTTTCAGCTCCCATGGATTGCATATAGTCTACTGTAGTGATGGCGAACCTTTTTTGGTTCGCGTGCCAAAAGTGGGGGGAATGTGGGGGGATCACATGTGTGCGTGCCCACACTCATAATTCCATGCATCCCCGCACATGCACGCATGACCCCCTTGCTCCCAGCATGCAATGGCACGCCCATTTTTTGCTCTCCCCAGGCTCCAGAGCCTTCCTAGGAGCCTGGGGAGGGCGAAAACGGCCTTCCCCACCCCCTCTGGAGGCTGGAAACAGCCTGTTTCCCAACTCCCAGTGGGCCCAGAAGGCCAGAAAATCAGCCGGCTGGTGCACACATGCACACCGGACCTGAGCTCGTGTGCCCACCGATATGGCTCCGCGTGCCACTTGGGTCTACCCGCCATCACGGGTCTACTGTGTAGACTCTACATGATGATCAGTTCTTTCAGAAATCACAAGGATGCATTCATCTACCTTGCCTCTAGTCATCCTCTTCTCCTCTTTCTCATTCATCTATCAACTCATTAATGAATGCATAAATAGCTGATTTAGGAGTTCAAGTAATTGGGGAGCCTAATGAACAACGATTTGCATCTCCAGGAGAAAACTTTATAATGAATCCATTGTAAAATGAATCCATGACAAAACCTATTTTATGTTTACATAAATTTGTACAACTAAAATTCATTGCTGCCTTTGACATTAAAATGTAGCAGTATCTCATTCCTAATTATTTCCTTTTTAAACAATATTAAAATTAACAAGATTGCCAATGCGACTTTTAAAGTACATGCATTGTTCAGGGCTGGGTTTGTTTATTTGTTTCTTAATGGGAGCAGAAAAAAGATCTAAGTTCAGAGTAGCGAAATTTACGAACATATATATGTGCTGGTAAGGAGAGCTTAATACCCCCAGGTATTTGCAGTTAGCACATTTATGAGTTTTTCTCTTGTCAGCCCCGAGCTGTAAATTCAAAATACAGGCAACAAAAATAAATAGTATGCTAGGCAAAAGTGAGAGAAAAGCAACTGTGGGAGGGAAGCTATTAAAATAAATAATAAATAAAAATGTTTAGTAGAACTGAGAAATAGGACAAAAGATGCGTCATATTAGGAGAAAATGAGTATATTAAAAAGCCAAAGCTGAAATAAACAAAATGCAAGGGGAAAATAGGTCAGCTGAAGAGCCTTAAAGAATTATTTTCGTCTCTGAAGCTGACATTGGTTTGCTCATTTATTCCTTAATAAAGCTTTCAATTTTATTCAAATCAAGAAAGGCTCGAATATAAGAAAAGAGAGAGAGAAAGAAAAAGAAAGTGGTCTATCTAGTTAAGACATCAGGCTAAAAATTAGGAGACCATGTGTTCTACTCCTGCCTAAGGCATGTAGCTAGCTGGGTGATCTTGGGCCAGTCACTCTTTCTCAGCCCAAGGAAAAAGACAATAGCAAACCACTGGAATCTTGCCAAGAAAAAGGCAGCTGGGCATCATAGTGGTTAGAGTGCTGCCTTTGAAGCAGAAGACCAAGGATGAAATTTTGATGGTACCTATCTTACCTTGGGCAAAGACTCCCAATCTTTTACCTCATAGATGAGAGTGATATGAACTAGGAGAGTCATGTTGCGTTAACAAGGTCTGCATAAAATTTTGGAGACCAGAATAATCTGATCATAAGTGGGCTACTGAAACAAACCATACATTGCCAAAACAAGAGAACCTGGAACTAATGGAATGCTACTATGACAGCAGGTCTAATGAAAAGGTATTTACTTACTTACTTACTTACTTACTTACTTACTTACTTACTTACTTACTTACTTACTTACTTACTTACTTATTTATTTATTTATTTATTTATTTATTTATGAAATTTATTTATTTATGAAATTTATTTATTTATTTATTTATTTATGAAATTTATGAAATTTATTTATTTATTTATTTATGAAATGTATGAGATTTATATACCACCTCATAGTGCAAGCACTCTCTAAGCTGTTTACACCATTAAGCAATGTATATATTTACATTGCCCCCAACAATCTGGGTCCTCATTTTACCTACCTCGGAAGGATGGAAGGCTGAGTCAACCCTGAGCCGGTGAGATTTGAACAGCTGAACTCAACTCATAGTCAGCTAAAGTAGCCTGCAGTACTGCTCTCCAACCGCTGCGCCACCTCGGCTCTTTTATATGAAATATTTGAGGAAATTATGGGTAGACAGAAGATCTGTATCCACACTAACTAAGAATCTATCTATCTATCTATCTATCTATCTATCTATCTATCTATCTATCTATCTATCTATCTATCTATCTATCTATCTATCTATCAAGCTATCTATCTATCTCTCATCTCTCTCTCTTTTCTCTCTCTCTTTCCCTCTCTCTTTCCCTCTCCCCATTCCTCTCGCTCTCGCTCTTCCCCTCCTTCTCCCTCCCACCTTCTCTCTCCCTCCCTCAATCTCACACACAAGTCTATAGCATTATAGACTCATATTAGAACTTAGAACAACTTTATTGTCACTTTGAATGTACTAATCGGCATACATTAAAATGAAATTTTGTTGCCTACAGCTCTCAAAGGGTCATATCCATATCTCAAAGGGTCACCTCCATATCTTAATCCATCCTGGATTTAAAACTCATTTTAGCTATGAATGTATACAAAGACAAGGGAATCAAAATATTTTCCAAACCACCAGAAGGCAACACATGAAACAATGGTTGGAAACTAACCAAAAAGAGAAGTAACCAAAAACCAAGGAGAAAATTCCTAATAGTCAGAGCAATCAACCAATGGAATAGTTTGCCTTCGGAAGTAGTGGGTGTTCCATCACTGGAAGTTTTCAGGAAGAGACTGGACAACTATTTGTCTGAAATGGGATACTCTCTCCTGTTCGAGCAGGGGATTGGACTAGAAGACCGCCAAGGTCCCTTCAAACTCTGTATATTCTATGTGTACCTTCATGGAAGTTATTTCTACAAAGGGCTGATACCTTTCAATGTGTTGTGGTCCTCCAGCGGCCTGCAGAGCTGGCAGCAGAGTCAGAAAGCGAGGAGGCCTGAATATGAGGCCTGGAGTCTGGAGAAGGCTCGGTGCCAGAGGCAGGGATACAGCCCGGGCCATCTGGGAGATCTGTCCCGACTCCAGAGCCTCCAGAGGCTGACATGAGCGAGGCAGAGGAACAGGGGAAGCCTGTTCTCAATGTGCACATGCGCAGAGCTGCCAGAAGGCAAGAACTGTTACAGAGGAGAAGGACTACTCGGGAGTAAGGCTTGGAGATAATTGGCCCCTCCCATAGGCTATATAAGTGGAGCACATGGAAGGGCTCGTCATAGGAAGCAACTTTGTTCAACTCGTGTCATTTTAGCTCGGACTCCGTGTTTCTGTTTGGCCTTGCCAAATTTCTTGCTAATTGGTCTTTGGCAGATTGTCCAGAAAGATTAAGGTTCGTGTGCTTATCTGCATTTCCCCGAAACACTGTTGTCGGACTTGTTATCATTGTTTGGGACTTATTATGGTTGGGAATGAAAATAAAAATATACTATATAGTAGTACATATTAAATAGATAAAGTAGTACACATTATAATAGATAAATAGGAGTTATCATTACTGATAACAGACTGCAGCATATGGTGCATAGATAACTAAGATTGGCAACGAAGAGGTAGGGGTTTTATTTATCATACTAAAATTGTACTATGAAACTTTCTGTACAGACGTCTATCAGTTATTGTTCACATTTAGCAATCATATCCAATTTTTTAAAACATTTTAAATAAAGGTTGCTCTCCAGTTTTACACTAAAGTCACCAATAATTAATGAAGCATCCATCTTTGATTTATTACTTGTTGTAATCTTTCGTAGAATTCATTAATCACTTCTCCAGAAGTGCAATGATGAAATTGAGTGGCCTACCTGGAATCTTGATGGCAGTGATTGTGTCACTGACTATGTTACACACTATACAGTATGTTATTGCACGTGTCAGGGATGCAACATGTTTGGGAACAACAATTGCTAATCTGTTTTTCCCCCTGTAAATTTTATTTCTAGAATAGAAAATTTTGATTTAGAAATGTCTGATTCTGTCCATTACACTTTACTTATTCTGAGAATACTAGTCATAGTCCATGCCATTTCCATTGGCAACCCTGAAGCCAGCCTGACTGAGGCCATTTTGAGACTTCAGTGCTGACACACTAGAGAAGAGGGATAGGGAGGGGGGGGAATAGAGATAGTTGGGATGTTGTAGCCAAAACAAAATACTTTCTCTTGGGAACCAAGGACATTCCTGCAGGTGCTCGGAAGGCGGGGACTAGAATCACCTAGCAACTGGACAGCATCCTGATTAGAACATGTGACTGATTGTTTTGAGAAAGTGACAAACTTTTACTTTTAATTAAGTGAAAACCGCGGGAATATTCAGAGTCAGTTTTCACCAGCCTGTGCTAATATGACATATCCAATAAACCTATTCTTTGAGGAAATTGCCTGCCTTGGAGTTTTGTTTGCTATGGGTATGTTACTTGGAACCCTGACATTAAACTGATTCTGAATCCATTTTAACAATATCAAGCTTTCCTCGGTGCATACTGTGGATGTTTCATGTTCCCATCCTAAGTGTTTTCAATACATTTTGAGTTTTTCTTTCAGTTCTGGTTACATTAGCAGCTGGACTGCCTGAAGCCTTTTAGCCAATCACATCACATTGCCTACTTACTTAATAAAGATATTTTGCTGGCTCCTAGTAGCCAATTACCACTAGAGCAGGGCTGTCAAACTCGCGGCCCACGGGCTGGATGGTTCACGGGCTGGCCACGCCCATGCCCGGTTTAGCAAAAAGGGGAAAAGTTGTGATACATCACATGACATCACTGTGACAATGCGAGTTTGACAACCCTGCTCTAGAGCTATGAAGAAAATCTTTGCAATTGTTTTTTTTTCCCGCTTGTGATGTCTCAGTGGATTGAAATCTTGCCTGAAGCTTTCGGGTCCTAAGTTGACATAATATATTTCATCTTATCCCTATGCCAGTACTGACAATATTATTGCCTGCAATAAGGGAGATAGGTCTAGATTTTTAAAAGAGTCCATATTTCCTCTCTCAAAGTACTGCCTTTTAGATTTCTGTGGCATTTTATAGAATTGTGTTCTTCTCCACAATTCATTACATCCTGATGATATTGTTGCTCATACAGTATGTGACATATGTGATTCATCAGAGTATGTCCCATTTATATTGCAGTAACCTGTATATCTGCAGGCTTTCGCACTAGCTGACGCCTATAAGTGTACCCTGGTTTCTTCATCTGAGATCTGGGCAAAGTGGTTTTGTATGCACACAAAAAAGAGACAATTTTGTGATTGGTGTGTGTGGACCCCTGATAACAATTTCAAAGTGTCTCATTTCTCTTCACTGGTATTATATTGATCTCTCAAACACAACGATATTGTAAAGAAAAAAAATAGCCCTGTAAAAAGGAAAACCGCTGGAGATGAATATAAAAATTAAAGAGATGCAAGCTTGTTTCCCTCCCTCCATTCTCGGTGAATAATGATGTGCTGAATGGAAGATATAAGAATGAAACTGTGACAAAGAAGTGAACCAATGCCAGGAGCTTATTAAGATGGATTACCGAGTCATGGTGTTCGGAATGTCAGCTTCAGCTGTCAACAGAAATGAATTAGCTCCCTAATGCTAAGAGCTATCTTCACATTTAGCAAATTCTACAAGTATGAATCAAACTTCTTTCTAAAAAAAGAGAGAGAGAGAGAGAAATTTAACATCCCAGTTTCAACTGGAGGCCATCGCTTCTAAAATTGTGAACAATTCAACAAGCTTATGTCCCCCAGGTTCAATCCCCAGGGTTGAAGCAAATCACAAGAGGAAAAACTTATTTTCAAATAGTTTACGCTACGCATTGTGCCTTATGTTGAGCCACTCACAAAGAACATTTAGACATTTTCATTGGTACAAAATGCAGTAGTTAAAAGTTCCAGTATGATTTAGTGTGCATTTTTGTAAATCTAGAACTTGAACTCTGATACTAAGATTCTATCATGCCCATCAGGGACGGGTTCCTAATTATTTTACTACCGCTCTGTGGGTGTGGCTTGCCAGCCATGTGACCAGGTGGGCGTGGCTTGCCGGTCATATATTAGTTATTTCAGAGAGATGTTACTACTATTTTTGCTATTTTATACCTTACATGAAAAGCTTTGCATACAAAGTGTGTGTTACACCATGGCAACACAGTAACCTTTATATGCAGAAAATGCTATAGTTAAAAGACAAGCAAGTCTCATACAGCATTTTTGGTTTCAGTCATGGATTCCTTAGATGAAAACGGAAAACGCCCACTTTGGGAAGCTTTAGGCAAAAGCGAAGGAAAAGTGTCAAATGCGAGCTTCTTATTATTTTCAAGCGAAGGGATGGGGAAAGACTTAATTGTCAGGTTTCTGGGCATGCGCAGAAGAATTTTTTTTATTTAAATTTTTTTATTAAAAAAATGGCGGCTCCCAGGCACCGGCAACCGACCGCACCGGTACTGTGACATCACCAGCGGGCCGCTACCAGTGCTATAGAATGGACCGCACCGGTAGGAACCCACCACTGATGCCCATATATTAATGACTGGCTTTAGGTCTCTCAGTTTTACGCAAGTCAATTTAATCTGACTTTTAAAATTATGTTTTTAAATTTTTTCTTGTTATGGGTTTGCTACTGCTTTACAAAACTTAAAGGCTGCATTTAATATAGCAGATAGAGCATGAAAACAGTTATGATAGTTCATAGTGATTGGCACAATGCTGGATAATTTCAAAGTGAGATTAAATCATTATACTCTATATAGAATAGCAATAGAACCACGTCATCCTATTAGCCTAAGATTAGGTCAAATACAAAATGACATTCTCAGTAGATTGTGGATCATTAAATGTATCAATAGTGATAAAAACAAATGTAAATCAGGTTGGAGCTACATTTGTATTCAGGAGTGTTAAATGCCTTTTCCCATTTTTGAACAAGTTAAGTAAAGTATTTGTGTTTCATTACATTTCTAACCAATCTTATTTGCTCTTTCATGGTCTTCCTTTATGTTGAAATATGTGATTTCTTTTCTTCAGTTGCCATCTGAATAATTGGGAAAACTCACATAAGAAAAAGACAATATCACATATAGTTAAAATGGAGAGACATATAAAAGGAGGATACTTAGATATAATGAAAAAAGGCGAAAGATTTATACGATCTGAAGAGAAACCAGAGTAGTGGTTGTGTCCCGAAGTGAAGAAATATTGGACAAAGATACACAATTGGTTACAAGAAATAATAGGAACAACAGTAGAATTTACCTCAGAACTCCTTTTATTGGGCATATTCAAAAGGCAATACGATAAAAGCATTTGATTTTGCACATTACAACAGCTGCTAGGATCGCATATGCGCAATGCTGGAGGAACCCTAATGTACCCAGCGAAAGCTTGATAATTAAGAAGATATTTGATTGCGCAGAAATGGACAAATTAACCATAGAACTTAGAGGACAAAAAGACTCAGACTACTACGAAACAGGGGAAAAGTGGTATAAATGGATCAATAATAGGAGATTGAAGAGAAAATGTGGGATGAAGACATAGAATTATTAAGTATTGTAAGATGATGTATAAATTGTATAAATATAATAATAATGTACATAAAAGGTTGTAGATCTGCTAAAAGAATTGTTATGATATGTAAAATCAATATGTGAAAAATCAATAAAAAACATATTAAAAAAGATATAATGAAAAAAGGACTGTCTCAAACAGGTGTTCAAGGGGGGAAAATCAGATGTTCATTCTATATCATAATATAAACCTTGAACTATATAAACCTTCTGAACTTGGTGGTTTTCTTGCAGATATTTCTTTATCATCATCAGTGCTAGAAGGAAATAGGGTCTTATTTTTATATACTAGTGCAGTGGTGGCGAACATTTTTCGGCTCGCGTGCCAAAAAAGGGGGGGCACTCGCGCGCGCTTGCGTGCCCACACCCATTCCCTCCCCCCCACACGCATGCGCACAACACCCCCCCCATGCTGCCCCCTGCGCATGCGCACCCCCCCCGCACAAAGGCTTACCGGAGCCTGGAACGATGAAACCGGCAAACCGGAAGTGCGAAAAAACGCACTTCCGGTTTGCGGGTATGCTGTTTTTTGCACTCCGGAGGGTTCAGGGAAGCTCCCTGAAGCTCCGGAATGCAAAAAACTACAAAACTGACAAACCGGAAGTGTGAAAAAGTGCACTTCCGGTTTGTCCGTTTTGTAGTTTTTTGCATTCCAGAGCTTCAGGGAGCTTCCCTGAACCCTCCGGAGTGCAAAAAACAGCACACCGGCAAACCGGAAGTGCGTTTTTTCACACTTCCGGTTTGCCGGTGGGAACCCTCGCGTGCCGGCTTCTATGGCTCCGCGTGCCACCTCTGGCACGCGTGCCATAGGTTCGCCACCACGGTACTAGTGGCTTGCCCTGTCAGTGTTGGTGAGAGTGTTTTTGGTAATTCCTTAACTAGGCTGTTGTTTACTATTAGCTTATTTGTCTGTATTGATTGTCCCTTGATTGGAGTATTGTTTGTTTCTTGATTGTTGGTCTAGTGTTAATCTTGGTGTTAATCTCTGCTTATGTGGCGCAGGTGGCGCAGTGGCGCAGTGGTTAAAGTGCAGCACTGCAGTTCAGCAGTTCAGCTGTTCAAATCTCACCGGCTCAAGGTTGACTCAGCCTTCCATCCTTCTGAGGTCGGTAAAATGAGGACCCAGATTGTTGGGGGCAATATGCTGAACTCTGTAAACCGCTTAGAGAGGGCTGTAAAGCACTATGAAGCGGTATATAAGTCTAAGTGCTATTGCTATGTTGGTATTTATTGCTGGTGGGAAGGTGTTTTAATCTTTTTGTTTCCTTTTTTGTCTTTTTGAATGGAAAAAGTTTAGAAACCACCAAGACTATTCCACCAACACTGATTTCAGAGAACACCAAGGATTCCACAGCTCAACTCTGAGCTGCAAATATTCTCTTCTAAGGCATCTGTTTGGCAAGAGTTGTACGGAAAGAGTTAATGATCTGCCCTAAATGGCCCTTTTTATTATGATGTCCTTTATCTTCTCCAGAATACCTTTGATGAAGTTCAGATTGCTGTAGATGAAAAAGGGATTAAAGAGAGGCCCCTTGTGTAACTTTATTGCATGCAGGCCACCAGTAAAGAAGAAATTACACAGTGAAGAAATAATTCATATTCATATTCAAATTCAGTTTGAGGTCTCTTTCCTCATACAAGTTATCTCTAAAATGTAATCTGTAGTTGCCAATACATTCTAAATTATCTCACTGCAAACAGCAAAATGTCCCAACATCAAGAAGATTGACAAATATATAGACACACAAACACACATACACATCATTTGGAATGTATCCTCAGGCCCAAAAGATGTAGAACACTCATGGCTAACCTTTTAGACACCGAGTGCCCAAACTGCACACGTGCGCATGCCCAAACTGAAATGTGTGCACGTGTGCATGAGCATGTGCATGCACAGACATGTGTGAATGCTCGCATGCACAGACATGCACGAACATGTGCATGCACAGATGTGCGAATGTGCATATGTGTGGACATGCACAAACACAGACATGAGCAGACATGTTTGAATGTGCACATGTGTGGGACATGTGCGCATGCACAGCAGAGACCCGAAGACCAGCTAACAGGTGGGAGGCGGGGCATCCCAACACCGACAGTTCAGCAAGAGGTAAGATCTTTTTCTTTTGTGAGCTTCTGTTTAGTCGTTTGCAGGGAAACAGAAGCTCACAAAAGAAATGCCATGGAGATTTGATCTGGGGTGACGGCATGTGTGTCAGCAGAGAGGGCTCTGCGTGCCACCTCTGGCACACGTGCCATGGGTTTGCCATCATGGATGTAGAGCATTAGGGTTTAACAGGTTTAACAGCACCAGAACACTTGAATTATGAGGTTCCCTAAAGTTCAATTCATTCTCTGTTGGCCTCCAGTACTTATATGATACCACTATAAATAGTCATCCCAAGAACTACTATGTGAAATAGTGTGAGTATGCTGAAAATATGCTCCTTTCTCTCTCTCCTTTCTATTTTAATTAAGAGAGATGGCCTGGCTGAGGAACAACTAACTGAAATCGACTTCATATATATATCAGAGTGCTGTGGATAAAAGGATTTTAAGCCTCGCAATTGGAAAGTGTTTTGGTTTGGATAACATAACTTGTCCCAACTGTGGATTACAGTTTGGATTTAATGCACAGATGGCCTCAGGGAGAAGCACAGTAATCCTTAGGGCTATCCTTAAGCTATCCTTTTGGAAAGTGCAGCTGGTGCAAAACACAATTATCAAGTTAGTTGGTTAAATAGAACCATGTAATATCTGTTCTTAATGAACTGTGCTATGCATTAAGTGAGATACAAAGCTCGTTATAAATTTGTAGCATTAGTCTCCACTAGTTTAAGCTAAAATATTCCTTCTCTGAACACCAGACTATTTTGCCCCTGTAAATTTATTTATTTATTTATTTATTTATTTTGTGACATTTATATACCGCCTCACAGTGCAAGCACTCTCTAAGCGGTTTACACCAGTAAGCAATGTATATTTATATTGCCCCCAACAATCTGGGTCCTCATTTTACCTACCTCAGAAGGATGGAAGGCTGAGTCAACCTTGAGCCGGTGAGATTTGAACCGCTGACCTGCGGATCAGTGTCAGCTAAAGTGGCCTGCAGTACCTGCCTCTAACCGCTGCGCCACCTCGGCTCTTATTTTTAAATTCGACTGGCGTCTCATGGATTCTCTTTAATTCAATTCTGAATGCTTGGGTATAAATATGCAATAGTAGCTTTGAGGCAACAAATTAAGGATATTGATATTCAACTAAACCTGTTCCCAAGAATATATTCTGGTAGTTACTTTAACCTCCTTAGACCTGGACATATTTAAATCCAATTATAATCTCAGAATATAGGAGGCATTAATTAGTCTCCTTCCTACAGCACTCTTGAAAGAGAGATATAAGGGCTTTCCATTTGGAATAAGATTTTCCCCATGCAGTGAAAGGGCTATTAAAACCATAAATCACATTTTATTATATTGCCTATTTTATGCTACCATACTATTTTATGCAACTCTATTTTAGAGATGATAAACTCCACATTTAAACAAATTCCCCAGTTATTCCAATTGGTTCTATTTATAACTTTTCTGATGATTCTAATATTTTAAGAAAAGCCAAATTTAGTTACTGTTTAGCTGACTAATCAATACTTTGATTAATACAATAATCTAATTACTTTTATGGTTCATACCTCCCTACACAAACGTAACCTGCATCAAGTTTTATTACATGCTAATCATTGGCAGCAATAGAGATTATATTCCATTCTTAAATTAAGAAGAGAAGCCCAAGCTGTAGTTTGAATAGTGTGTTTGACAAGGTGTCAGTCGAGAGTAGAATTTTGTTAGTGGCAGCGTCCCATCCATAGATACAGTATCTCCCAATGCAAATAAACTTAGGTTCCATGCTATTTTCTTTCCAACAACATACAAAGATATTCTGCTCATCTAGGAAGGACTAAAGTAACAATTACAAGGCTAGGTTGCCTTGCAAATTGCCTTTTTTTTTGCCAAGGTTGACTTGCAAAGCACTCCTTTCTGCTCACTCCTTGACAAAGAAACTAAGGCAGGGGTGGAATGGGTATGATTGGAATGTGTGCAAAGCTGGAAGAGAGAAAAGGAATTTACCTGAGCTGTTTGCAGCCTGAGAAAATCTTGCAACCCCAAGGTCAGACACTAAAGACTGTTGAAAGGTGCAGATTGTTTTCCCCAAAATAAAATGCATAACCTGGATTGGTGGACAGTGGACATTAGGTGGCCCAGGCAAGGAAAAGGTTTTTTTTTACTATGCTGCGCTTCTCGCCAAAACCTTAGAACTGACTTTGCTTCTTCTGTACCTATATAGACCTGTCAGTAAAGTTATACTCTTGGTAAAGAAAAATGTCCCAGGAGTTTCTTTTGCTCTACATGCCAATCCACATTCTTAACAACTGGCAGAGATAATTCCTTTTGTTGTTTGTGTTTTGCCTTTGAGTCAGACTTGATTTAACTACATCAGAGATGGGTTCCTCCTGGTTCGGACCAGTTCTATGAAACCGGTAGTAACTTGGCGGCCTGGGTCGCTAGAACCGGCATTGACCCAGGCCTGCCACACCCCCGAACTGGCTCTCTCGGCATTGTTGTAGGCACCGCCATTTTTTTTTGCTTCTGCGCATGCACAGAAGCTGTTTTTAAAGCACTGCACATGCAACCGCCCAGGCGGCGCACCTGCGTGGCACGCCCACACAGCACAGCAAGGAGCGAACCGGCAGTGAGGGAAATGAGAACACACCCCTGAACTACATGGAGAAGTCAATGCAATTCTCAGCATTACATTTTCCAGAAGTGGTTTGCCAATGCCTTCTTCCCAGGGCTGAGAATGAGTAACTGGCCCAAAATGGCACAGCTGGTTTCCATGCCTAGGGAAATATAGAATTATGGTCTCACTGTTCAAATTCAGCACCTTAATTAGCTCACCAAACTTAATTTGTTTGAATTCTTGTATTTTTATTATCATGATATTCACATGTTGGTTGTTCACTGTTTTTCATTGAAGATTGTTTGATTCCTTATATATATATATATATATATATATATATATATATATATATATATATATATATATATATATATATATATATATATATATATATATATATATATATATATATATATATATATATATATATATATATATATAAAAGTACCACCTATCTGGGATCACACTGTATGAATAAACTGAGAAACTGGTTGAATGCAATGCATGATAGTTAAGATATGCTTGATATTCTAGTTTACAGACTGTGAATGCTTGAATTTAATAGTACATATCGGTTTAACCAACTGAAGAGCTTTTTACCACTACAATTTTATGGGGCGCTGGGAGGGGGGCTGAGAAGATATTTTTTTCCTTTGTTTCTCCCTGTAAATAGGAAATGTAAACTGAAATTAACATATTCTAATATGAAAGTTTATCGAGTACATCAATCTTTCTCAGGATACTAGTTTTAGTAATATGCAAGAGTATGCAAAACAAAACAGTAACACAGCAAAATAATTTTAGACAGTTTAATGAAAAAGAATAAGCCTTGGTGAGTATCTGCAACACAGTCTAAAGTCAATTAAGTGCCAATTTATTCTGCCCATTTACTTAAAGATTAACATAATGGACTTGTAATGCAGAATGATATTAAATGATGCTGCTATCTAGTACAATAGTACTATTCGTGCATTCTCGTTTACAAAAAGAATGAGTAAAATCTGGAATAGTTTCCATGTTCTTGGGTTGTTGTTGTTGTTGTTTTTTTGCCATTAAATCAAGAAAATTTGTGCAGTGTGCCTTTATATCTTCTCTGCATGTGGAGTTTTGGATTTTGAAAAGCAGCTTTTCAAAAGTGATATAAGCTCCAATACCATGGTGGAAAAGTGGCTACATATGCTCAATAGTTCCTTTTAATCTTCATATTGTAGGATGTTAGTACCCACCCACTCCTAGAAAAATGAAATATCCTAGGAAACATTGAAAAAGGAAAGAATATGTTTCCCTGAATGAGGAAAAGACAAACAGGTTTTAAATACAAAGCAGCTTCTGCAGCTCCCTGCTCCCACCCTTTGCCAATGGGCCATTAAGGACTGGGCCCAGCTCACACATTCCTCCCACCTAGCCTGGAGATCTTCTCCATAACAAAGAATTATCTCCTTCAGTCATACCCATATTAGGGTTTGCCCAAGGCCCTTTCATTCAGCCAAGCCTGGGACAGACAAAAGCCTATAGAGTTGCCATTGCATGGCCTTCTGGGAGCCTGACCACCATCAGTGCATTATATACACAGGAACAGGAAACTAAGAGGTGGGACCCAACAGAGAGTATAAAACAAGGAACTCAGCATCTCTTCTTCCCTCTTTTCTCTTCACCCACATCTGGAAGCATGTAATCTACCTTTTCTGTACATGGGGCTTATGCCATGTGCTCCTGTCCACCATATTAAATCTTCTTTCCAAGCAACTTTCATGATTCCAGTGTCTTTTTCCCCACTTGGAACTGAACCCAGAAGGATATTCCTTACAACAATATGTCTCAGGTTTTAACTTTTACTTCTTATTGGAAAGGTTTTTCTTCCTAAATGTCCAAAGATAGATGGATGGATAATTGATAGATAGATCGATGATAGATGATAGATAGATAGATAGATAGATAGATAGATAGATAGATAGATAGATAGATAGATAGATAGGTAGGTAGGTAGGTAGGTAGGTAGGTAGGTAGGTAGGTAGGTAGATAGATAGATAGATAGATAGATGATATATAGATAGATAGATAGATAGATAGATAGATAGATAGATAGATAGATAGATAGATAGATGATAGATAGATAGATAAAGACAAATAACATCTGCACTGATATTAATTTCAAGTATCTTGTTGTCTTCCTCCCTGTTCCATATTTATTTATTTATTTATTTATTTATTTATTTATTTATTTATTTATTTATTTATTTATTTATTTATTTATTTATTTATTTATTTATTTATTTATTTTAGTGTTCTTATATGTCGTCCTACTCCCTGGGGACTCAGGGCAGCGTACAACATGTAAAGAACAACTATAAAAAATCAGTGTCAATAAAAAAATAATAACAGTTTAAATTTTTTTAAAAACATTCAAACCATGCAGTCATGGGGGAGACCTAAGATATTAAATGGTCTCCAATCACCCCGCCTGCAGGAAGAGCCATGTCTTAATGGCTTTTCGGAAGGCCAGCAAGGTGGAGATAATTCGGATCTCTGGGGCTAATTGGTTCCAGAGAACAGGGGCCCCCACAGAGAAGGCCCTCACCCTAGGCCCCACCAGTTGGCATTGTTTGGTTGACGGGACCTGGAGGAGACCTTCTCTTTGGGATCTAACCAGTCGAAGGGAAGTGTGAGGTAGGATGCGGTCCCGGAGGTAACGTGGTCCCAAGCCATGTAGGGCTTTAAAGATGATGATCAACACCTTGAATTGCACCCTGAGACCAATGGGCAACCAATGCAGCTGGCAAAGTATGGGTGTTACGTGGGTGTATCTTGAGACACCCACCACAGCTCGCGCAGCCGCATTTTGCACCAGTTGAAGTCTCCGGATACTCTTCAAGGGTAGCCCCATGTAGAGCGCATTACAGTAGTCCAATCGAGAAGTGACAAGGGCATGAGTGACCGTGAGTAGAGCCTCCTTCTCCAAGTATGGTTACAATTGGTGCACCAGGCGGACCTGTGCAAAGGCTCCCCTAGCCACAGCTTTAAGATGTTGGTCTAATTTTAGCTGTGGATCTAGGAGAACTCCCAAATTGCGAACCCGTTCCGAGGGAGTTAATTTTCTCCCCCAAGAACCAAGGAGGGACAGTCGACATAGTCCTTAGGGGGCAATATCCAGAGTCATTCAGTCTTGTCGGGGTTAAGCTTGAGCCTGTTCCTCCCCATCCAGATCCTGACATCGTCCAGGCATCGGCACATTACATCCACTGCCTCCCTGAATTGAAACTTGGTGGAGATGTACAGCTGGGTGTCGTCAACATACTGTTGAAAACTCACCCCTTGTCGACGGATTATCTCCCCCAGCGGTTTCATGTAAATGTTAAACAGGATGGGCGAGAAGACCGAACCCTGAGGCACCTCACAAGTCAGGGGCCTAGGAGACGACCTCTGTCCTCCTGTTAACACCGACTGCATCCAACAAGAAAGCGTGTTGGAGTGGTTTTGCTTTCAACAGGAACATGAAGAATAGTCAAAATCCAGTCCAAAATTCAGAGAGTCAAATCAGATTTCAGCAACATTCACAAAAATGATGACCCTTCATTTTCAAAAGAGTAATGGATTAGAGCTGCCTCTTAGATCAGTATATAACCAGCTATCTTTAATCAAGAAATATACTCCCTTGCTTGGCAAGGAGCTTCATTGAAGATCTCTGCTTTCCACTTTATTTTTGGAGCCACAAGCCATTTAATTTAATTTAATTAATTTAATTAAAAGTTCTTATAGGCTGCCCAATCCCATAGGACTCAGGGCGGCGTACAACAAAAATAAGAATGATACAATAAAATAATTTTAAAACATTTCATTACATTTAAAAACATGGGGGAATCCGCTCTTCTTCACCCCACCTGCTGGAAGAGCCATGTTTTCACAGCTTTACGGAAGGCCAGTAGAGTGGGGATAGTCTGGATCTCTGGTGGGAGTTGGTTCCAGAGAGATGGGGCTACCACAGAGAAGGCTCTCCCCCTAGGACCCGCCAACTGACATTGTTTGGCTGATGGGACCTGGAGGAGGCCAACTCTGTGGGACCTCACTGGTCGTAGGGAGGTATGTGGTAGGATGCGGTCCCGGAGGTAACCTGGTCCTGAGTCATCATCTGACTGCTCCAGTTGTTCTGGTGGATGCCTATGTTGGATCAGTCCCAGGTGATCCCTGGTATCTCTGAGGTGATATTCCACTGATTCCACTGGAATTTTAATCTGGCCTTAATATTTGTCCTACCTAGAGGGAAAAGGCATCTGGGAAGTTATTAGCATACTTTCTTCAGACTTAAGAGTCTGAGTCCTGGCTCAAGACAGTATCTTGAATGTAATAAAATTCAAATGAAAAATGACCTGTAATATATATTCCAAAGTTGTTCCAAAATTACACTTTTCAAAGACTAAAACAGTCTTCTTTAAGAAAGCCCAGATGTTTCAGGAGATATAATTTCTTTTCTTTCTCATTTTGGAGTTCTTGTTATTTAGCCATCTGTCATTGTTGAGTGACCAATAGTAGGCTAGTCAGTATCTAAAAAAAACCCCGGCACATTTTTATTTTCTATGGATGCTTTCTCTACTTCACCATCACTAGACTGTGTGATAATGTTTCCCCATTTTCACCGATGGAGAACTTTAACCATATATGTGCAGTAAGTTGGTTGGTTGGTGTGATATTTATATCCCCACTCCAGAAATCATCTCCTCTAAGTCAGACCATGTGATGGTGCTCTCATACTCTCAATTTCCCACTGCTGATTTAATTGCTTTAGTATTACCCACAGGACAGAAAATTGTATTGGCATACATTTTGCATGACTACATTTAAAGAAGTAGAGGTCAGAGAGTGATATGTGAGGGTTGCTGGTTTCTGTGGCAACCATAGCATTGAGTTCAGACCTCAGTAAAGCAAGGACTGGCAGACACAGTTATTTCAAACAAGAAATCCAGGGCTCAGCCACATTATTTGAATAAAAACCCCTTATTTTTGTTTTCATTTTCACCTTCTAAATCTCACATCACATGACTCTGGGATTTGAGAGGCTGGTAATGTTTGCTACATTGACTTATCTTCCACTCAAATGTTAATAACACTATTGTACCTCCCTTCCTTCTCTCTTTACTTCCTGAAGAGGCTGCAATATTTACACTACTGCTCTAAACTTAATCTTAGTAAGTGTAGAGATAGAGGCCATGTGAAGGTTGTGTGCAGCAAACTGCCTACCTCTAACGGGCATCTCATGCCTACATGATCTCACCCAGTTCACATAGCCAGAATGATTTAGAACATTATCCTTGACTGGTACGTGATCTCATCTAGGTTGTATCAACAGGATGTTCTTAAGGATTGGCGGGGAGAATTCACCAATTAAAAATGCTGTTACTTTTTTCTACCTTTTGCTGCTTGGAAAACTGTATAAAAAGAAATAAACACTGCGAAAGCAGTCAGATATCTTAGCATCCTGCAATGCCTTGTCTCCAACTCCATCAAGTAAGCCTTCTAAACAGATGCCTATCTAGCATTTACTTGAACATCGTATACTAACAGTAATCCACTCTTTCTATGGGCTATTGGTTCTATTGCTGAATTGTTCATAATGTTAAAATGTCCTTTATTCCATTCCATTTGTTTTGTTCAGATGCAAAATTCCAAACAATTTTAAACAAGCCTTAATATTTGTGAGAGAGTAAGTTGTTAATGTATTTTCTGATTATTATAACAGTCTTTATGTAATCACAGCATTTATAATGATTTGAATGGACAGATCTGACACTTGTAATACATTGAAAATATTTAGAGCCTGTTCTGCTAAATAAGATTTGGTGAACTGTTAATATTTGCCTTAAATACCGTGTTTCCCTGAAAATAAGACCCTGTCTTATATTTTTTTGAACCCTGAAATAAGCGCTTGGCTTTATTGCCATGCACTCAAAAGCCCGATTGGGCTTATTATCAGGGGATGTCTTATTTTGGGGAAAACAGGGTAGTATTTCAATAACTGGATTCTAATATTTTAATCATTTCAGAATTATCTCTTTTAAAAAAGTTATTTATTTATTTATTTGTCTTTCCAAATTTCCCATTGCAGATTTTCCTGTGCAATGATTGACTACATCAGAGGTGGGTTCCTCCCGGTTCAGACCAGTTCGCCCGAACCAATAGTGACCTGCTGGTGATATTATGATGATGTCACTGAACCGGATCAGTCAGTGCGGGTCCATGGGCACCGCCATCTTTTTTTAAAAAAAATTTCCCCCGATTTTTTTTACATTTACATGCGCTTGGACAGAAGACGACTTTCCGGCACTGTGCATGCATCGCCATTTTGTTTTCGGCTTTTTTATTTTATTTTATTGAATTAACTTTCCCAACAACTTAACATCAATTTATAAGAGTCATCTCAGAAATAAATTTGATTTAGTTTTAATGAGACATATTCCCAGAGAATTGAATTGAGATACCAACCCTATGTTCAGTTATGTGGGGAAAAAGCCACATTGAACTTCATAGATATGCCTAAATTTAGGCTCTTAATTTTAAGCAAACCTTAAAAGGCTGAATATAAAACAGATTTAAAAGCAGTTTGTTACAAAGCCATAGAAAAATATTTGCCATAAGGCTGGTGGCAAACAACAATAGAATTTAAAGATTATTTAGCATACTATGCCAAGCAAATATTTTTTTATTTTTTTTTAAATTACACCTGCTTGAAAAAAAGCCAGTGGACAGACAGATAGATCTAGTTGTAGATGCTATAGATACAATAAATAGTATAAATATTCCTTTATCAAAAATTAATCCTTGGACAAAAAACAAACTTATGTGTCCATGATCAACTATCCATGCCTTTAAATATCACATTGTACATTTGTGATGGGTTTGCTTCTTTGTTTTTCATTCCTGTCTGGTTCTTGTCTTCTTTGCTATCTTTGATTCCTTATTATTTTAATACATATATAATATTTTTCAAGAAATAGTTTTACTTGTGAGTTGCCCCAATTTCTTGAGAATCAGGCATTATACAAATTTTAAAAATAAATAAAACTGCGAAGGAGACCATATGTGTGAATGGAGGGGATTAATGGTTGATCTCACAAAGAACAGTTTATCCACTCTTCATTTCAATTTACATTACCTGTTTAACAGAGAGAAACAGTAAAAAAAATCACTCTCTTATTTTATCCCATAGCATTGTACTAGGAAAAACCTCTTTATTTGTTGACTGTGATCATTTCATCTGAAAAAATACAGATTTTAAAAATATATTTGTTCCATCATTCATTTTATAATGAGGGCCGTGAAAATATTTACTGACCCCTCGCATCCTGGACATAAATTGCTTCAACTCCTACCCTCAAAACGTCGCTATAGAGCACTGCACACCAAGACAACTAGACACAAGAACAGTTTTTTCCCGAACGCCATCACTCTGCTAAACAAACAATTCCCTCACCACTGTCAAACTATTCACTAGGCTGCATTACTATTACTATTAGTTTTTCTCATCGTTCCTATCACCCATCTCCTCCCACTTATAACTGTATGACTGTAACTTGTTGCTTGTATCCTTACGATTTATATTAACATTGATTGTTTCCTGACTGCTTACTCGAACCCTATGACAACCATTCTTGACAAATGTATCTTTTCTTTTATGTACACTGAGAGCATATGCACCAAAGACAAATTCCTTGTGTGTCCTATCACAGTTGGCCAATAAAGAATTCTATCAATCTTCTATCTATTTATTTATTTTATAAACTGATGTGTTTTGTGGACCACTGCTCCTTTCTCTCAGTATGTTCCACTACTTTTCAGAAACATTACCAGGTTTACCTACTGTTTAAATTACAGATTAATCGAATATCAGAGTAGCAGAATTGGAAGAGACCTTGGAGGTCTTCTAATCCAACCTCCTGCTCAGGCAGGAAACCCTATACTATTTCAGATAAATGGTTCTCCAATCTCTTCTTATAAACTTCCAGTGTTAGAGCACCCACAATTTCTGGAGGCAAGCCATTCCACTGATGAATTGTTCAAATTGTTAGGAAGTTTCTCTTAAATTCTAGGTTGCTTCTCTCCTTGGTTGGTTTCCATCCATTGCTTCCTTTCCTGTCTTCAGGTGCTTTGGAGAATAGGTTGACTCCCTCTTCTTTGCCTCTTAGATATTAGAACACTGCTATCATGTCTCCACTAGTCCTTCTTTTCATTAAACCAGACATACCCAGTTCCTGCAAACATTCTTCATAGGTTTTAGCCTCCAATCCCCTAATCATCTTTGTTGCTCTTCTTTGCACTCTTTCTCTAGAGTCTCAACATCTTTTTTATATTGTGGTGACCCAAACTGGATGCAATATTCCAAATGTGGTCTTACCAAGACATTATAAAGTGATATTAACACTTCATGTGATCTTGATTCTATCCCTCTCTTAATGCAGCCTAAAGCTTTTATTTTATTTTAGCAAGCAAACTGTACCGAAGGAAAACAGATTGCAAGAAGTCTTCATAATTTCCTGAAATTCAGGAGAGTTTGGGATTCTAATTATAGGTTTATCAGATTTGCTGAGATAGCAGAGAGAGAAAAGGAATGCTTATTAATTTGTCATTGGTTTCACTCTCGATATCTAAGCAAATTATTTTTGTTGCACAATAATTCGCATAAGAGAATGGAGCTTCATTTTTCTTCCCCACTAATTTACGTCTTCTTAGGATAAAGTATTTGGCCCGCAACCTCACATTGATCCACTTGGGAACCAATTATTGACTTGTAAAATGGAGCACATCACCTAATATGGTTTAAATAATTCAGCTTATAAATCCATGCATATTCATCAAACTACAAACTAATGCATAAATATTGATGAGTAATAAAAGACAGCTGTTCTCCATGCTACCTCACCTTCTCAAAATATTCTCCACATTAGTCATCAATCTGAACCGAGAATGTGAGCCAATTTGAATTTTTAAAAATAAAATTTGGGGCTGGCACATATATTCCGGTCTACATTTCCCTCTTAAATTGCCTTAAGTGCAATGAAATATATTTCTGGATACATGGATACGTAGGATTGAAAGATTTATTCATAACAGATTCAAAACGCTTGATACTTTGGCTTTATTAATGCTCACTATAATTTCTTCTCTATATTAGGAATGATTAAAGTGTGCCTGGTTTCCCTTTAAGGTAAATGTAAAGACACTCTAGAGCAGTGTTTCCCAACCTTGGCAACTTGAAGGTGTCTGGATTTAACTCCCAGAATTCCCCAGCCAGCGAATGCTGGCTGGAGAATTCTGGGAGTTGAAGTCCAGACATCTTCAAGTTGCCAAGGTTGGGAAACACTGCTCTAGAGTTTAGCTCACATCCTGATAATGGCATAGTTGTATCCCTGCAGTGTTCTTAGAAACAGTGCAGAAGTGATTGCCACATTTCATCTCTATTATTATAAACATCTATTTTTTTTTCTTTTTTTATAATCTCACTTTTCTCATCCCATGTGTTCCTTCCTTTTCTTTGCCCCGATAACATGACAAACTTTTTAAAATTCCTAAGTTGTCTTCAAGCATGCTCTCAAGCTTGCCATAAATCTTCAGTTCCTTACATAAATCACAATAATTTATTCCTGCAACCCCTGTTTATTGACTATCTATGAATTCCAGCTTCTTCGCAGTCCTTCCCCACAAAATGTTAATCAGTCCTGGTTCATGATTCAATATGAACTTGCCAAACTTCACACTTTACACCCAAACAATACCTGAATTGAAATTCAAAACTTGGGGGAAATAGGAGATGAATTTTAGAAGACAGCTGTCTATTGAATTATTTTTAAATAATAAAAAGGAGAAAGGTAGCAATCAAAAATCTATGCAGAATGCCTTAGTAAATCTACCTTCACCCAAATGTAAATAAAAATTAATACTCAATTATTATCTTCTCTGATAAACAGTTAGCACAGGTTAAATATACTAACAGCAGAAAAAAGACTGTGTCTTTTCTTAAATTCCCATGATGTCTTCATAAATATTATCAGATCTACCATACATTTTCAAAGCTTTTTATGGCATTAGCTTAGATACCAATAATCTATGCCCATTACCTTGGTCCCCTCTCTCTCTCTCTCTCTCTCTCTCTCTCTCTCTCTCTCTCTCTCTCTCTCTCTCTCTCTCTCTCTCTCTCTCATATTTATCCATTCCTCTCTGCAGCTATTCCAGTTGTGACCCCTCAAACCAACTCCAATAACGATAGCAATAGTAATAGCACTTAGACTTATATACCACTTCACAGTGATTTACAGCTCTCTCAAAGCTGTTTACAGAGTCAGCCTATTGCCCCCAACAATCTGGGTCTCATTTTACCAATCTCAGAAGGAGTCAACCTTGAGCTAGTCAGAATCAAACTCCTGGAGTGAGCCGTGAGTTAGCTTATAGTATTGCATTATAACCACTGTGCCACCATGGCTCTTGATTGAGGTAGATGGATGAGAACTGCCTGTTAAAGGTCTGTGAAAGGTTCTCCTCTTATAATTCTTGATTGAAAAATTCAACACATGGTATTTATTCAGTGAAACAGACTATTTGGATATGACACTAAATTTCACTTTCTAAACACTTGGGGTAAATCTAGACTCCCTGTTCATTAAAACAATGTTGAGAGAACAAGTAATGGTGGAAATTCACATTGTCACTGACTCATTAGGTACTTACACTTATACTTTCCTAGGTCCACTAGGAAATTGTTTAACATCTGTTTACTTTCTTCAATTGACTAACGGGTATATGAAGTGAGCATTGTTTTGTGTATTATTCCAGCTGTTCATACTATATCCAGGGACTTGCCACACATTTAATCACCTCAGTCATTGACTATTTTTTATTACTCATCTTTTTTCATTATAGATTACTGTTGCTTTTTTAACAAATCAGTACCTAGAGCACAAATCACATAATGATTATTATTTACCCCTTCTTCCTTCTGTTCAGCAACTTTGTTATCTTTTTTATTGATAAAAAAAGCCATAAAATTGTTTATGACTCCTAGGGACCACATAGAGAGACTTTCTTCATAATGATCTAACCCTATCCTATTCTTTCGAGTTTCCCAATGATGTACACATCACCTCTGCAACTGTTCTGACCTAGGCTTCACAAAATCACAAAACAGACTCCTTGTCCCGAAAAAAACCCTTTTTATTTGGCTAATGTGAATTCCTAGCATTCACATCCAGCAAAGTGAATTGCAACAACAGACCTTATCAGTCCTTGGATAGTTGCCAGGCCAATAGCTTCCAGGCGCAACGCTATACAATGAAATACTTGGCAAGGAGTCTCTGTGAGGCACGAACTCAGATAAGCAAATCTTCACACTAATAAACGAACTAATTGTCTCCTGCAAACACCACTCCCCTTTTGCTCCCATTTATTCCCTATGGGAGGGGCCATTCAGCATCCACTTATATCTTTACTCCTGAGTCCTCCCTTGTTTGTTCCCTTCTCTTGACAGCTCTGCACATGCACACATCGGGAACAGGCTCCAGCTGTTCTTCAGCCACACTTATCTCCGACTCTGAAGGTAGCTGCTAACTGTCGGACGGCCCTGGCCCCATCTCTGCCTCCAATGCAGAGCACTCATCAGAGCCTTCCCCAGACTCCAGGACAGGCCCATGTTCCTCCCCAACCTCCTCACTGTCCGAGTCTGCCGCAAGCTCCGCTGGCTGCTGGCGGACCACAACAGCAACTAAATACATGTGCCTCTGTAACTAAGTCCAATCCACCTTGCTTCTGGCCACCCTCTTCTTCTCTTTTCTTCTCTCTTTACAAAAGGCATTACAGCCTTTTTCCAGAGAACAAGGTATTTATGTCCAAAGTAGGATAATTTAAGCCTGGTCATTTGTGCCTCAAGTGAGAATTCTAGGTTGTTTGATGATCCATTGGTTTATTTTCTTGACCATTCATGTTATTCTCAGGAGTCTTGACCAATGCCATTTTTAACTTTAAGGAATAACAAATAACACCCAAAAGTCCAAGTATCCAGTCTGTTATTTGGCCCATTTGGTACTTATTGTTGCATTTTAATTCCTGCTGTCCAATTAATCATTTACGACTTTTTCCCCCAACTGCATTATTAATATTCAATACTTCAAACACATCATCTCAATAGGACGTGATGTTCCATCTATTCTGCCTCTTAATTCAAAGCTGCCATACATTACCATTTATTCCAAATGAATTAAATAGTGGGCTTAGGAATTGGTTTACCAGTTATGTACTTTAAAGTTGATGGGGCTGGATTCTTACTAATGAAGGAAGATGGTTAAAAAAAAGGCAGCCATGGAAATATTTGAGAAACACTGATTGGGATGCTGAACTGAGGAGGGAGTGAGGAAGAGAGTGCAAAGGGAAATCTAAGAGAAAATTTATATTTCAGTTTTTAGCTAATTGCGGTAAAGATCAAGGAATAGAACATCAAGACTTCTCAAGAAAGAAATCAAAAGCTTAGGAAGTACAAGCCTGATGTGAAAAAGCTTGGCTTTCTGGGGATTTTTTTCCCTGAGTCCCAGAAGAAGTTTGAAGAAAAAACTTCTTATGACCAGAAGCTTTGACTGGCAGTGGAGGACAAGAGGAGAGGAGAGGGGAGGGGAGGGAAGGGGAGGAGAGGGAAGGGAAGAGCAGGGGGAGGAGAGGGCAGGGGGTGGGAGGAGAGGGCAGGGGAGGGCAGGAATAGGCATTCCTGAGGCCGTAGGAGGTAAAAAATATTGCAGCAACAAAGGTTGCTTGCTTCTGTTTTAAACGTTTTTTTAAAAATGGACAAGTGGAGGCTGAGATGCTGGTCTCTTAACTAGGTTGTAGGACTAGATAGAAAGCTTAACCAGTTGGATGTACTTGAGAAGTACAGTATATACCACTGAGATTGTCAAACAAAATAAAAAAGAAGACTATATTAGCTTGTCAGGTGGAGTCATTATATCCAGAATGCAATTTCTGATTCTCAAGTGTTTTTGACATTTCCTGGCATTTGCCACTTTAATCAGCAGGAAGGAAAAGAATTTCATGGATTAAAAGGTTCACATTCTTTAGACTCTCAATAAAACATTTGCTAGTACGGTATTAATCCAGACACTGCCATTTTTCTCTGTCCTCAGTTCTGCTCTGCAAGACTCGGATTATGTAAAAATACTCCTTCCAAATCTATAGTGCAGAATTGTGTTGCCTCATCTTCAATTTTGGTCTCATCTTCTTCTCCATATCTTCAAACTCAACTAATCCAGGACAGATCAAGAAGAGAAGGCTTTTGTCAACATATTTGCATTTGTACAGTGTATTATTTTTCATAATGCATTCCCATTTTTGAAGACACTGTCATTTTGAAATGAGTTCATTTTTACATTAGATATATTTCTTCTCTAGCAAATTCATTTTTTTAAAGCTTCTAGAACAGCGGGATTTAGAATTCATTGACATTTTCTGATTAGGAAAATCCAAGTAAAGGAATTTTCCCCCCTCATGCATAAGATCCATAATCCCTTCCAGTCAAGAGTTTTGTTCTCCTTTGCATCTGGTGCCTCCTGGGTCAGGCTTATAGAGCTTGTATCTCACCAGAATAAGTGCTGTTCATCCTATAAGAGCCGAGGTGGCGCAGCGGTTAGAGGCAGGTACTGCAGGCCACTTTAGCTGACTGTGATCCGCAGGTCAGCGGTTCAAATCTCACCGGCTCAAGGTTGACTCAGCCTTCCATCCTTCCGAGATAGGTAAAATGAGGACGCAGATTGTTGGGGGCAATGTAAACATACATTGCTTACTGGTGTAAACCGCTTAGAGAGTGCTTGCACTGTGAGGCGGTATATAAATCTAAATAAATAAATAAATAAATAAATAAATAAATAAATAAATAAATAAATAAATAAATAAATAAATAAATAAATAAATAAATAAATAAATAAATAAATAAATAAATAAATAAATAAATCACTGTTCCCCTGTTATGTAGGAAGTAGCCTGCAATAAGTGTCTGCCAGCCTCTATTTGGCTGGGTACAACTTGTGCAGTCTTGCCCTACATTTTAGAAACGGGTGATTAATTACCAATACCCGCCCACCCTTATTTTAGGCAGATGAACTTTATATTAGAAAACATCCGTTATAATGAACGTTGTGGTCCAAAAGTTATCTTGCTGATGCAGGCACCTGCTGTTTCACTGAGATTTTTTCTTCTTGCAAAAGCTTCACTGCTCATTTGCAGTATATTTATTGAGCTTCAGTTTGGGACTTCTGGTGAGGATTCATGGCAAGCTAGAAAGCGCCGAAGGAGTGGAGACAGCATTGCAGCCAGATGGTGAATGTTGACCGATGACATTTCTCTGGGGGAAGGGATGTGAGATTGCCCTCTTGTACTCTGGAGGGCTGGTTTTCATCACTTGACTACAGTGGTTATTTTAAATAAATTAAAACCAGATAATATGTTTATGCACACTCCAAAGTTTATTTCCAAGTGCAGAATTAACTTTTCCTGTTCTACAACACTTCTCTGTGCCTCCAAATATTTTACAGCAATATACCACACTCTAAAAGAAAATATTGATTAACTCTATTGCAAATACAATATTGAGTGTATTTAGAAGACAAAATAAACATTGATATTTCTTTTCTTCCCACCCCCACCCCTATAGAAATATGAGCTACTTAACAGAGAAATCAATGGGCATTTTTGCTGAAATAAAGAACGTGTGCGTATTTTTCTGGATCATCCATTTTCACCCTGCAGATATTCCCAGTCTAGCCAAGGAGGTTAAGCCAAATTCATTAATTTAATTTTAATTTAATTTTAATTAAATGGATTTCTATGCCGCCCAATTCCCTGGGGACTCTGGGCAGCTCACAACATATTAGATTCCATTATAAATATAAAATACAGTAATTAAAAAATACAAAAGTTAAAAAGAGTATCTCATATTTACAATCAAGGGGGGAGACCCATATTTAATCTAGTTGGTCTCACTTTCACCCCGCCTGCCGGAAGAGCCAAGTTTTTATTGCTTTCCGGAAGGCCAGTAGGGTGGGGATGGTCCTGATCTCCGGGGGAAGCTGGTTCCACAGGGAGGGAGCTCCCACAGAGAAGGCCCTCCCCCTCGGCCCCGCCACCCGGCATTGTTTGGTCGACGGGACCTGGAGGAGGCTGACTCTGTGGGCCCTGACTGGTCGTAGGGAGGTATGCGGCAGATTACAAATTTTATCCACACCATGTAGGACTAACTCTCTTAGGAAATTCCAGCTCTTTTTCAGCTCAAATTATCACCTAAGTGAATGGTATCTTCAGGACTTAAAAATACCAATGTGCCCCCCCCCAGCAGATATTTTGTGCCCATTAAGAAAGATTGGGCCAGCCTATCTACAAAACAAAAGACCCCCAGCTCCAGATTGATGGGATTAAGAAGAACAGGACATGACCCTACAGGACATAATAAAATTAACTCCCTACCATTTAGCCGAAGACACAGAACTCACTACATTGCACTGTAGAAATCATAGACACGGAGACATGGTTTTCTGAGCAAAGCTGTTGCGAGCTAGGAAAATCTCTCTCTACCCCTGGTCTGTAGATATTTTCACAGCTCTCTTTTTGACTCGTGCAGTATACAGATCCTCAATGGAAGGTAGATTGGTAGAAATTGTTTTTTCAGCAGTTCTAATTATCCGCTGAAGTCTGTGTTTGTCTTGTTTGGTTGCAGAGCCAAACCAGACAGTTATGGAGGTTTAGATGACAGACTCAATAATTCCTCTGTGGAACTGTATCAGCAGCTCCTTGGGCAGTTTGAGCTTTCTGAGTTTGCGCAGAAAGAACATTTTTTGTTGAGCTTTTTTTATGATGTTTTTGGTGTTAGGTGTCCATTTTAAGCCTTGAGATATGATGGAACCTAGAAACTTGAAGGACTCTACTGTTGATACTGTGTTGTCTAGTATTGGAAGAGGTTGTAGTATAGGAGGTTTTCTTCTAAAATCCACCACCATTTCTACAGTTTTGAGTGTATTTAGTTCAAGATTGTTCTGGTTGCACCACAAGGCTAGTTGTTCAACCTCCTGTCTGTATGCAGATTCATCTTTGTGTTGAATGAGACCAATCACTGTTGTATCATCTGCAAACTTCAGTATTTTATTTTATTAACTTTTTTTATTTTCAGTATTTTAACAGAGGGAAAATATTACTGGTATCAATTAAAAAGATGAGATTTTTAAAATAAACTTTTGAAGGATGTAGTTAAATGTTTTGTTACCTCTATACTGCCAAGAACTTTTGAAATGTGAACTTTTGAAAGCATGACTTTTGAAATGTGAAACCCATTAAATTCCAATCTCCACCTGCATCAGTGCAAACAAAAAATGTGCATAAATTGAATTCTTTGTTGTCATGATTTTTGTTCATCCTCCATGAAATATGATGTTCTCTGTATTCTATGATCACACTCCTTACTGCAGACATTTATCAAAATCTTAATGCAGAAGATTTTATTGTGGAAAGTGTGCTCATGTTTGCAGTTTAAAAAAAATCAGGGTACAGTTTCACAGCATGGATTTAACCAAATAGTAATGGCAATTTTGTGCAAGACTCAGGGGATATTTATAAATACATTAAAATTTCAAAAAATCTAGACAAAGCCAGAAGCGCTGAATGCACTCCCATCTCAGATAAGCACTCAGCAAATTAAAGCTTTTAATGGTTCTTACAGACAGAAACATGGCTGGAATTAGGGGTATTTTGGAAGAAAGTATGTCAGCTTGTTTCTAAAAAAGATCCTATAAAAGAACATGTAATTTTCAAATGGAAAACTTTTAAGAGGCATATAAAAGGCTGGATTGAAAGATTGATAATGAGATGGAAAGAGACTATAGAGGTCTATATTTTTAATAGGCTGTATATATTTGTACTTCAATTTTAATGATTTTTCTTTCTTACTCAGCTCTTTGCTCATAATTTAAATGCTGTACAGCAAAAGGAGAGGGTTTTTTTTTTAAAAAAAGAGTTGGCTTTTGGTTGTTCTCAGTGATAAATGTTTAATATATGCAAAGCAGGAAGATATTACATAAAACTACTATGCAAAGTAATTAGAAAGTAATTTCATCCCAAATTATTATGCATGTTATCTCCTTAAAAAGTGGAAACATTCTTCAAGGATGTCCCAAAGATGCCCCAGAATGGAAGATTCTTGCATGAGAAGCTAAACATTTTCAAGGAAAATATAGCAATAGCACTTTTCTTATATACCGCTTCATAGTGCTTTCCAGCCCTCTCTAAGCGGTTTACAGAGTTCAGCATATTGCCCCCAACAATCTGGGTCCTCATTTTACCGACCTCGGAAGGATGGAAGGCTGAGTCAACCTTGAGCCTAGTGAGATTTGAACAGCTGAACTGTTGAACTAGCAGTCAGCCTGCAAAAAAACCATGAGAGTCCAGTTACCTTTTGGACAAGCATCTTTGGGACAACTATCCAATGACTTGGATAGTTGAGAATCTCCATAGATATTCTTCAAGGATCCTAAAGGAAATTCAGGTACTGACTCATCACATGTTGATGGACAGTAGATGAGATGCTTTGGAAAGGAAAGCTGGTGGGAAGGTTTCCATCAGATACAATCTCAACAATGAAAGTTGGACATTCTTAAGAAGAGCGTTCTGTGCCAGCTACTAAATCATTTGTAGTATGGCAAATTTTAGGGTTAAATTCTTGCTGGATTATTTACCAAGCACAACTGATTAGTTCCTTTTATTTGAGTGAATCATAAATAACATAAACCCATGAAGTTTTATCTTCCCATTGGCACCTTTGAGGGTCAGCAAAACAATCAGCTAACAATAACATTTGAAAAGTAGCGCACTATAATGACAAAACTTATGAGCTGTGAAATCGCTTTTTCAAATTTCTGCTAATCTATAACTACCTAAATTTGAAGCTATGTTAAGCCAGGTCACTGATATCTCAACCTCAAACTCCTTATGGCTAAAATAATAGCAATAAAATTGGTCAGCTTCAACATTTGATTAGGCGGATTTATTGAAAGAAAAGGGCATGTAAGAAAGTCTAGGATAGTAACTCTGCAACTAACTCAATCAAATCAGGGATTTCTTCCCCTCCCTTTGGAATTTTAAAATACAGAATGAAACCGAGAACACACAGAGTGAATAACGAACAGAACCTAAAGCGGGAAGCGAAACCAAATCTTAAAATGATTTGAAAAACACCAGCAAAGGTGCTTTTTTCAAGAGGCAACTGGACTTTCTGTTTTTTTTCTTTGAAGACATTTTGCTTGTCATCCAAGAAACTCAGAGCTGAAGAAACTTCTTGGATGAGACATGAAGCATCTTCAAAGAAAAACCAGAAAGTCCGGTTGCCTCTTGAAAAAGCACCTTTGGGACAACCGTGACCTGGATAACTGAGAATCTCCATAGACACCAGCAGTAGGTTACCTTCTATATACAGATGGGCATGTGGACAGGTAAAGTTACAAAAAAGTTGGTTGATTCTTCTCTATACCCCCTTTCCTTCTTTTGATCCCTATAGCTGTTGGCCAGAGCATCTATACTGAATGTCTATTAAGCATCAGTACAACTTGTATAAACCAACTGGTTGAGTGACTGGGTTGCAGCAATCAGAATTTGTACAGGGAGATCCTGTGGATTTTATTCCAGTAGTCATTGCCAGCACTGCCTGAAGACATTTCCATGGTCATGGAAATGTCCATGGAGCACTGTGGAGCAGTGCTCACATCACAGAGCACTGTTACCTTCCCACTGAAGTGGTACCTATTTATCTATTAGTGTTTTGCATGCTTTCAAACTGCCAAGTTGCAGGAACGGAGGCAAGGATGGGAGCTCACTCCATCATGCAGTGCTCAGGTCTAGAACCAGGGCTGTTAGCTTTCCAGCTGACAAGCTCAGCATCTTAACCATTGAGCCACCAGGCTGCCAATGTACAGAGTCGCTCAAAATGGTCTCTTGCTCCCTGTCTGTGCCCCCCTCCCCACAATATCTTTTTAATCTGCAAATATATGGATCTTCTCTTCTGGCTCATTCATTCAGTCAAGTATAGGGACAGCCAGTTAGCTTCTTTCTTCATTTTTTCCCCCTCTTTCCCTCTTTCGACCCACCACACCATAAGATGATTGGCTAACTGGCAATCTCCAGTAAGATTTTATTTTTTATTATTTTTTATTTATTTATTTATTTTGTCAAGTACGTGTTAGTAATATACATAGATGTAACATTGTTGATGTACATAAGATTGATACTGATAAGAGGGACCATTAGGACAGGGACGGTAGGCATGCTAGTGCACTTATGCATGCCCCTTACTGACCTCTTAGGAATCGGGTGAGGTCAGCAGTGGACAGTCTAAGGGTAAAGTTTTGGGGGTTTGGTGACAAAACCACAGAGTCAGGTAGTGAGTTCCAGGCATTTACCACTCTGTTGCTAAAGTCATATTTTCTACAGTCAAGTTTGGAGCGGTTCACTTTGAGTTTGTATCTGTTGTGTGCTCATGTATTGTTGTGGTTGAAGTTGAAGTAGTCTTTGACAGGAAGGACGTTGTAGCAGATAATTTTATGAGCTATGCTTAGGTCGTGCCGAAGGCAACGTAGTTCTAAGCTTTCTAAGCCCAGGATTTCAAGTCTGGTTGCGTAAGGTATTCTGTTGCGAGTAGAGGAGTGGAGGACTCTTCTTGTAAAGTATCTCTGCGCACTTTCTAATGTATTTATGTCTGATATGCGGTGTGGGTTCCAGACAGATGAGCTGTATTCAAGGATTGGTCTGGCGAATGTTTTGTATGCTCTGGTTAGTAGTGTGGTATTACTGGAGAAGAAGCCCTCCTGCCCCATGTCCTGACCCACCTGCCACCCCCAAATTGTGCCCCACTGCGCGAGAGGCACATCTTACCAGAGACTGGCAGCTCCAGATCTTGCGGCTTTTTCGGAGTTTTCAAAAAAAACAAAAAAACAAAACACCTCTCCAATCGAGTTGAAAACTTCTGAGGTTGCTTCGGGAGGGAGCAGTCCTGCAGAGTTCACCCTCCCTCCCTGGGCACCTGCAACCTCGGAGCCTGCAGCAACTCCTGGTCCTTGCACAGTAAAGGAAAACTTCTCGTGAGTGTGAGGCAATTAACTTCATTCTCTTTGAGAGCTGCTTTGCACCTTGTTTGAGGTGACATTTGGAGTGCCAAAAGTTCACAAAAAATTCCAAAAAAAGAGAGCCAAAAAGATGGCGGTGCATGTGCAGTGCCGGAAACTCAGCTTCTGCGCATGTGCAGAAGAAAACCCTGGAAAAAATTCCCCCCCCAAAAAAATTCAAAAAAAAAAAAAGAGATGGCGGCACCCACAGACCGGCACCAACCGAACCGGTTCCATGATGTCATTGTGACATCACCAGTGGGTTGCTACCGATTTGGGTGAACCAATCTGAACTGGGAGGAACCCCCCTCTGCTGAGGACACAGATAAGCCTCCAAGTGGCCTCATGACTCTCAGAAAGAGTGCTAACGACCAGATGACTGCAAGGAATACAAATCCTTCCATTTGCCACCATTCTGAACTGAAGAAGCTTCTTGGATGAGAAGTGAAATGTCTTCAAGGGAAAAAAACAAAAGAAATCCAGTTGCCTTTTGAAAAAGCAGCTTAGGGTTTCCTTATTGAATTTTCCCCCCATTCTTTTAGTTAACTTCGGGACCAGACAGCTGCTACATGCAGATGTCTTCTTTGATTTCTTTGCACCGGAAAACAATATTTTCATGTGTTCTACTTGCAATTGTCCATAGTGAACAAAATTGTGCTTGACTAGTGAGACTAATATTTTAAAATAGTGCTCATAATATTTTTCAACAGTCTACTTCTTGGCCACCAGTCTTATTTTAGCCTCTGGGCATCCTATTCTGCAGAACACTTTATCTTGAAAATCCATTTGCATCCCAAAGGTGGGTTTTTTCCCCCCATGTGGGTAGTTTGATAAGTTTCCAAGTGTCTTTCTACTGAGCACTTCAATTTCCTCTCCTGTAGCCTTTTTTTCCTTTCGTCTCTTCAATGACATTATTTTGACGTCTAAGTGCAAGATATTTCCATTTTTTCCTCCTTCATCACAAAGGACAGACTTTGTCATGAAATCCCTTTGTCTTGGTTCCCTTGAACTATCTGGCCGATGGTATCTCAATTTTCTTTTCTGTTTTTACCATACAGAAAATTTCTGGACATGTTATAAGGCAGTGATGGCTAACCTTTTGGCCATCACGTGCCAAAAGTGGGGGGAATGTGGGGGGTCATGTGCGCATGTGCCCACACCCATAATTCAATGTGCCCCACCCCCCATGCATGCGTGCATGACCCCCCTCCTGCGCTCCCCCTGTGCTCCCCCCGGCAAAAAGTTTAGCCATCACTGCGTTATAACATGTCCAGAAGTTTTCTGTATGGTGAACACAGAAAAGAAAATTGAGATCCCATCGGCTAGATAGCTCAAGGGGACCAAGACAAAGGGATTTCATGACAAAATCTGTCCTTTGTGATGGTATGGTGGGCCCGTTTTTCACTCTCCCCAGGCTCCAGAGGCTTTCTAGGAGCCTGGGGAGGGCAAAAACGGCCTACCCCACCCCACCCCAGAGGCCCTCTGGAGGTCAGAAACACCCTCCCAGACCCTCCGTGCGAGCCCTTTACTTACCTCAAAACAGGCTGCTGGAGACTCCTGGGAGGGGAGGGGGGCATGGCCAGCCGAAAATCAGCTGGCTAGCGCACGCATGCGCGCTGGAGCTGATCTACGGCAATGACTCCCGTGCCGGCAGATATGGCTCTGCGTGCCACTTGTTAGGTTCACCATCACGGTTATAAAGACTCCTCTGTAGTCTCTGCTTGCTGCTTGCCTGATGTGAGAGAACCTTGACCAGGTTCCCAGGATGGATGGAGTGCATTCCAGAGGAGCAAATGGCAGCAAATTTAGATAGCTTGTGTGGGAGAATTAATCAGCCAACCAACCAATCAATCAATCAATCACTTGGAGTTTGTACATTGATAGCCAGGGAATCTACAATTTTATTACAGAGTAGTTTTGGCTAAAATTACTAGTTTGTTTTGTTCACTCTGCACGCTTGTTATTCCGGTTACCTTTTGGCTTCCTACTTTAGCGTTCCAATCCCCCATGATGATAAGGACATCATTTGTTGGTGTTAATTCTAGAAGGTGCTGTAGGGCTTCATAGAACCGGTCAACTTCATCCTCT
Organism: Diadophis punctatus similis; assembly: GCA_023053685.1. Taxonomy (NCBI): domain Eukaryota; kingdom Metazoa; phylum Chordata; class Lepidosauria; order Squamata; family Dipsadidae; genus Diadophis; species Diadophis punctatus. Next base: position 1,904,143 of record JALIGW010000021.1, read on the forward strand.
TCAGCACCAGTGGTTGGGGCATAGACTTGGACTACTGTGATGTTGAACGGTTTTCCTTGGATTCTAACTGAGATAATTCTGTCATTTGGGGGCTTGTATCCCAGTACGGCTTTTCCTATTCTTTTATTGACTATGAAGGCTACTCCATTTCTTCTGAGGGATTCTTGATCAGAATCCCTCAGAAGAATCCCCCAGTAGTATACCTGATGGTCATCTGAATTAAATTCACCCATTCCTGTCCATTTTAGTTCACTGATTCCTAAGATGTCGATGTTCAGTCTTGTCATCTCTTGTTTGACCACATCCAGCTTGCCTTGATTCATGGATCTTACATTCCAGGTTCCTATGGAGAATAGATCTTTACAGCATTGGACTTTACTTTCACCACCAGATACATCCACAGCTGAGCGTCCTTTCAGCTTTGGCCCAGTCGCTTCACTCTTTCTGGTGCTACTATTTATTTTTATTTATTTTTTATTTGTCAAGTACATGTTGGTAATATACATAGATATAACATTGTTTATATACATAAGATGAGTACTGATAAGCGGGAACATTAGGACAGGGATGGTAGGCACGCTGGTGCGCTTATGCACACCCCTTACTGACCTCTTAGGAATCGGGTGAGATCAACAGTGGACAGTCTAAGGGTAAAGTTTTGGGGGCTTGGTGACGAAACCACAATGTCAGGTAGTGAGTTCCAGGCATTTACCACTCTGTTGCTAAAGTCATATTTTCTACAGTCAAGTTTGGAGCGGTTCACTTTGAGTTTGTATCTGTTATGTGCTAATACTAGCCCTCTGCTCTTCCACAGTAGCATATTGGATACCTTCTGACCTGAGGGGCTCATCTTCCAGCGTCATATCTTTTTGCCTTTTGGTACTGTCCATGGGGTTTTCATGGCAGAGATACGGAAGTGGGTTGCCATTTCCTTCTCCAGTGGTGAAGCAGTATATAAGTCTAAATGATATATATTTTATTGAGAGAAGACTCGATTCCGATAGGATTATGAGATGATGTGCTACCAAATCAGTATTACTTTTAGTAATCAGATATATAGATTTCTACCAAGATAAATATAGATTTTTAACCTATCACTCCTGTAATGGAATCCATCTAGCTTGCTATGGTAATCCTCTTTTTTTTCTACATGTTTTCCAACATTACATTAACATTTTAATTGTAATTGTAAAAATTGAACACCTTTCTGGTGTTCAATGGAATATTGCAGATCTTTTCCTGGCTGAAATTATATTTTCTTCTTTCCTCTATTTGCCAGGCAAAGAATAGACTTATATTCACTGAGTTCTATGAATTTTTAAAAAACTTTTTAATAACAGCTCTATGTAGCTGCAGAAACAAAACAATAATGGTTTAGTGGCTTATTTAATCTCACATTCATTGTTCTATCAACACAATGGGCTTTTTCAAGGGCAAACATTAATGCTCTCCTCTTCTGTGACACTAGAGAGGGTCTGTCCATGTAGAAAATAAAATCCATGTCTCCTATCATTTTAAGCTGTCCCTTTTATCAGCAAGTTAGATGCCAAAGGATAATGCTACTTATTGGAAGGTTTACATGTCAGCCCGCTGAATTTTACCTCTTTGTTGTTAGTTGCGAATTCATGTCCAACCCATCGTGATCCCATGGACAACGTTCCTCTAGCCCTTCCTGTCCCTACCATCCCCCAGAGTCCATTTAAGCTCACGCTGACTGCTTCAGTGACTCCATCCAGCTACCTCATTCTCCGTCGTCCCCTTCTTCTTTTGCCCTCAATCATTCCCAGCATTAGGCTCTTCTCCAGTGAGTCCTTCCTTCTCATTAGGTGGCCAAAGTATTTGACTTTCATCTTCAGGATCTGGACTTCTAAAGAGCAGCCAGGGTTGATCTACTCTAGAACTGACCGGTTTGATCGCCTTTCAGTCCAAGGGACTCGCAGGAGTCTTCTCCAGCACCATAGTTCAAAGGCCTCAGTTCTTTGGTGCTTCTATTTTACCTCTATTGACTACTAAAGGACACAGCCTATTCTATTCTATTCTATTCTATTCTATTCTATTCTATTCTATTCTATTCTATTCTATTCTATTCTATTCTATTCTAGAATAGAATAGAATAGAATAGAATAGAATAGAATAGAATAGAATAGAATAGAATAGAATAGAATAGAATAGAACAGAATATAAAATAGAATATACACTAGACTAGACTAGACTAGAATATGGAATGGAATGGAATGGAATGGAATGGAATGGAATGGAATGGAATAGAATAGAATAGAATAGAATAGAATAGAATAGAATAGAATAGAATAGAATAGAATAGAATAGAATAGAATAGAACAGTTGGAAGGGACCTTGGAGGTCTTCTAATCCAACCCCCCTGCTCAGGCAGGAAACCCTATACCATTTCAGACACATGGTTGTCCAACCTCTTGTTAAAAACATCCAGTGTTGGAGCATTCACAACTTCTGGAGGCAAGTTATTCCACCAATTAATTGTTCTAACTGTCAGGAAATTTCTTCTTAGATCTAGGCTGCTAAATCATCCAAGATTAGTGAGATGCTACTAACTACTGCGGTTCCTCCAGTTCAGAATCAGATATGTTAAAGTTGTTTTAAAGTGACAACTTCTCTAATGCTAGAGAAATTACTTGTTTGCTGTCTGTGCATGTCAATGTCTTCTTTATCAGGCATCTCATTATAGATATACACAGAGGTCATGATGTGTCTTATTTGATATCTAAAGACAAGTCAGCAACTCAACTTCTCCTGCCAACTGAAGTCAGTATCACCGTTGGGAAATGATGGCACATGATGATGATCTTCTGGAGAACCCAGAACCTTGAACTCATTACAGCTGTCAGTAATGGGTAAGGCAAGGGTGATATCGCTGCTGCCTGTCCCAAAATGTAACTTGTTACAGAGTCTCTTTGAATATGGGTAAGTTTTAATTAGTGTGTGAAAAATAAGTAGCTGCATATTGTTTATTGTAATATGAATACCGGCAACACTAAGCAATAGTTCAACATCACCCTCTATCGGCCATGTGAATATTTCCTAATTATAGGAATCAAAATCTGTTTTGTTGCTGTGCTACAAATGGGAGCAGAGGGCTTTCACTTTAATCAATCAATAAATAAAATTGTTTTAATGTTTTATTCTTTCTGAACCTCTAAATATTTATATCACTTATTTGCAACTAAGCTTTTACATCCAGAAGCAAAGACACTGTTATTAAAATCGTGGTAATGCTATGCAATCAAGTCATAGATTTTCTGATTGCAAATGCTTTTTCAAAACAATATTGCTTCTCCATTTCTGTATGTCTGTGCATTTGTATGTTTGTAGCCAAAAGTTAAAGGATAAATAATTAGTCTGAAATCACCCCTGTCTTTCACTCAGACTCTTCTTCTTCTTCTTCTTCTTCTTCTTCTTCTTCTTCTTCTTCTTCTTCTTCTTCTTCTTCTTCTTCTTCTTCTTCTTCTTCTTCTTCTTCTTCTTCTTCTTCTTCTTCTTCTTTTCTCTCTCTCTCTCTCTCTCTCTCTCTCTCTCTCTCTCTCTCTCTCTCTCTCTCTCTCTCTCTCTCTCTCTCTCTCTCTCTCTGTAATATAGCAATAGCACTTAGACTTATACACCGCTTCATAGTGCTTTACAGCCCTCTCTAAGCGGTTTACAGAGTTCAGCATATTGCCCCCAACAATCTGGGTCCTCATTTTAATGACCTCAGAAGGCTGGAAGGCTGAGTCAACCTTGAGCCTGGTGAGATTTGAACAGCTGAACTGCTGAACTAGCAGTCAGCTGAAGTAGCCTGCAGTGCTGCACTCTAACCACTGCGCTACTTGGCTCATATGATAAGGACAAGCTAGCATTCTTTCTGAAACAAAAGTGTTTGAATATATGTTAGTGCTTCAAATGCTATTGAGGTTTATGGAAAACAATTTAATTGGTGCATTGTTATTTTAATGTTGAATTTAAATGATGTTTTTTTACAAGTCCATGATGTTGCATTCAGGATGAATTTAGTGGTGTGATATTTTTTATTAGATATCATACATAAACTCTCCCCCCTCCAAAAAAATAGCATCTGACTGTTTCAGCTACCTACTGCTTATGCCTTATTTGATTTTTAAACTATTGACATTCCTATATCTTTCTATTATTAGGATAAAGTTTCACAGATAATGGAACATAGCAATAGAGGAAGCGCACCATAAATTGAGAACTCTTCCAGACAAACACAACATGACAATGAAGATGATGGTGGTGGGGATTGAGTGAGATGAGCTCCTGAAATGATTTAGATAATGTAGCTGGAAGATTGCAGTGGCAATAAATTTTGAGCTTTCTTATTTCTTTCTCATATGTCAAAGAATACTCAAGAGAGTGGTTAAAACTCCTATATGAGGAATGTACTGCTCCCTTGTTTTAAAGGGAGGCTTTGTGTTCTTCTGCAAAATTACAAGCAGCCTGATAAAGGAATGGCAAATTGCCAGAATTTTAAGGAAGCACTAAAGCTTCCTCCCTCCCTCCCTCCCTCCCTCCCTCCCTCCTTTCTTTCTTTCTTTCTTTCTTTCTTTCTTTCTTTCTCTTTCTTTCTTTCTTTCTTTCTTTCTTTCTTTCTTTCTTTCTTTCTTTTTCTTTCTCTCCCTCCCTCCTTCCCTTCCTCCCTTCCTCTCTCCCTCCCTCCCTTCCTCCTTCCCTTCCTTCCTCTCTCCCTCCCTCCCTCCTTTCTTTCTTTCTTTCATATCCCCCTGCCTCCCTGCCTCCCTGCCTTCCTCTCTCCTTTCCTTCCTCCCTCCCTCCCTCCCTCCTTTCTTTCTTTCTTTCTTTCTTTCCCTCCCTCCCTCCCTCCTCCCTCCCTCCCTCCTCCTGACTATCATCCTTCGTCTCTCCCTCCCTCCCTCCCTCCTTCCTTCCCTCCCTCCCTGCCTGCCTGCCTGCCTGCGGTAAATGTTGCCTTATACAAGGCAGAGATAACACATAGAGGTCAGCTACTGACTAGCATTCTCCAAGTACACGTCAACAAGGTACTTATACTTGTACTTGAGCTCTTGTTCCTGCTTAACTCCTGCCAACTTAGCAGTTCAAAAGCATGCAAGTAGGTGCCATTTCAATGGGAAGAGAACAATGTTATGTACTGTACACCTTGGCATATGGCCATGCTGGGCATATGATTACAGAAGCATCTCCAGACAATGCTGGCTCCCTCAGCTAGGAAACGGAGATGAACACTGCCTACAGACACAACTTGACAGTTGACACTTGACAATTAAAAAAAACCAACTGACTAGTTACTAAGCAGAAATTTTCTTCCCATCTTCTGTGCTCAATATTGTCCAAAAAGAACAAAAGTCAAATGATTCAAGATTTCCTGTATTTACAGATATGCAATTATGCTCATCCTCATAATGCTCTGGTATGTGCAAAGTCAGGAAGTTTGAACAATCCTTCACATGAGTTTTAAAATAAAATAAATACATTTTAAAATAAATTCCAAAGACTGGGAAGATAAAAAGATCAATAATTAAACATCATTTAAACAAATTATTGTCAAAAATCCCTAGAGACACAGAGTTTCAAACAAGAGTTTTTTCCAGTCCTACCTGGAAATACAAAAGGGTAAATATAGGGTAAATATGGGAAGTTTGTTTGCAGATGTGGGCTGTTATTATAATACTGTTCAACTGATGCAGTTGGTCAGCCAAATTAGGAAAGATGGATATAGAATCAAGATAGGGAATGGTATATAACAGTGAGGGCGAATCTTTTAGACACCCAGCACCCAAACTCCCCGTGCGCGCATGCCCAAACTGAAAGGTGCGCGTGCATGCATGAACGCACTGATGTGCATGCAGACATGCGTGGACATGCACATGCACTGTCATGCGCAGACATGCGTGCATGCGCAGCAGAGAGCCGAAGACCAGCTGGCCGGTGGGAGGAGGGGCATCCCAACACCGGCAGCGCAGCAAGAGGTAAGATCTTTTTCTTTTGTGAGCTTCTGTTTTGTCATTTGCAGGGAAACAGAAGCTCATGAAAGAAACACCACGGAGATCTGACCTGGGCCGAGGGCGTAGATGCCAGCAGAGAGGGCCCTGCGTGCCACCTCACCATCATGGGTATATAAGCTGAAATTACTCAAGTATAGACACTGCAGAATAGTTTGGGATGTGGAAGTTCTCGGTGGCCTGGATTAGAAGAATGTAAATGCTCCACTATGAATCACTGCAATGTTCCATGTGTGAAAGGTAAACTAAATTATCCTGCTTTATATGTGAAACTAATAATCTCTTATAAACCACCTTGGGAAACCTTTGCCCTTAAAGGTAACCCATAATTGCTAAACAAATACAATAAAATCAAGAGCAAAGCTTCTGGCTAATGAAGTGTCACTTCCCCAGTGGATTCATATATTGAGTTATATAATGGGATATACAAGCATTTAGGACAATAATCCAAAACATGTTTTACCGTGTTGTAAGCCTCATTCAATAAATGTGCTTTTAAATCAGTATACATAGACTTGTGCTTTTGTTCTTCTGAGAAATGGAAACAATTGTTGATTACTGCTTTTGATTTGTAAATAAGAAAGCCATGTCCAAGAATGAATTAAATATGATCAGTTGTTAAAAAATCAACCCAAATGGGCTTTTTTCTTAGAATATGTCAAAGCAAACATACGTTTGTACAAATACACCTGTTTGGGATAATGATCAGCAACTTTTGAAAAGAATTCCTATGAATCTAACCCAATTATAAAGTATGTTTTTATAGATAGTGTACTAAGCATGTACAGTACAATCCATTTCAATATCGAAAATTCCAACTTCAAAATTAATATTTCAAGCAAGTTTGGTCTAAAGTTAAGACACCAGGCTAAAAACCAGGAGAGTTTTGGTGAGTTCTGTTCCACCTTAGGTGGGTGATCTTGGACCAGTTACTCTCTCACAACCCAACTCACTATATAATATTGTTGTTGTGGGGAAAAATAGGAGAAGGAAGGAGTATTACATATTTTTCCTCCTCCTCCTCCTCCTCCTCCTCCTCCTCCTCCTCCTCCTCCTCCTCCTCCTCCTCCTCCTCCTCCTCATATACTTCCCTTTTAGCTTACAAAATAAATTTAACTGTAATCATTATTCTTACATAAATTGAAATGTTCAATTAAGGACTGGTTAGGTTTTGCACATTTCTTATCTAACCATAATTTGATTCATTCTGCAAGAACCTCATTCATATTAACAAATTAGTGTCTTTAAATGATATGGCTTTCATATGGGGGGATTTTAATTCATTGAATAATCATTTATACTGCAGAGATTTCCAGAAATATATAGAGCCTGCATTGTTCACTTATCCTCACAGCCTTTTTTAAAAAACACAAATATAAATGTTGGGGCTAACACATTTGATTTGCACAGCAAGATATGTAAAAGATAGAAGAACTGTGTTTGAATGCTCAAAGGTTTGCCGGAGATTTAGTGAATTGGAATTAAGTTTCCCTTCAGAATTATCAAGTTTAGGTTGCTCATAAACAACTCTGAAATATTCAGTCACTTGATGCTATTACCAAAGCATATAATACATGAAAACATGTGTATGGCTAGGAGCAGCTGCTTTATTGCTTAAATTGGCAATGAATGTTGCTTCAAATAAAGTCTGAATTGAAATAAAATGGTCTTGCTGAGACCAAGGGAGGCATTTTGAGACATTTTTTAAAAAAACTGGAGGAAACTAGGCAACTGCCTTCCAAGTTTGTCTTCTTTTGCATCTGTCCATACATAGTATGCAGTATCCTATTTTATTCTGTAGTTTGCTTTGCATGCAGGTATAATGTGAAGATGCTCTGATGCCTTTTTCTCTGATGAGGTTTTCTACCTTTCTCCAGCCTTTGAATCCTCCTGTCTATATATCAAGTGAGAATATAGATAGATGATAGATAGATAGATAGATAGATAGATAGATAGATAGATAGATAGATAGATAGATAGATAGATGAGAGATAGAGAGATAGAGAGATAGAGATAGAGATATATAGATAGAGATAGAGATAGAGATAGAGATAGAGATAGATAGATAGATAGAGAGAGAGAGAGAGAGAGAGAGAGAGAGAGGGAGAGAGAGAGAGAGAGAGAGAGATAGATAGATAGATAGATAGATAGATAGATAGATAGATAGATAGATAGATAGATAGAGATAGATAGATAGATAGATAGATAGATAGATAGATAGATAGATAGATAGATAGATAGATAGATAGGTAGATAGATAGATAGATAGATAGATAGATAGATAGATAGATAAAGAAGCGATAGCCATCACGATCTCCAGAACATTTAAAATTTTATTTAGAATAGAATATAATAGAATTATTTATTGGCCAAGTGTGATTGGACACACAAGGAATTTGTCTTTGGTACATATTTAAAACTACTATTAAAAACTACTATTAAAAACTACTAAGCTTTCATCAACCGCTGTTGACTTCGTCAGAGTGTAAAATCCCCATTGAAGAGATGCTTGTTTTTATGTAATGCCTATCAATTTAGTCTTTGAACGCGTAACAGGCCCATGCCCTTTCTTCTCTCCTGTAATTGACTTAATTGCCTTAGTCATGCTGCCAGATGACAATGCAATTTCTGTTGCCTCTTTCCCCATTGTGTATTGCCTCTTTCTCTCCCTGAGGGAGTAAAGCAGGGCTATCAGGCATTGCTTTGAAGGTATTTCTCCCGGCTCCCTCCCCCTCATTGTTACTCCTCTCCCTTTTAGGCACACACATTGCCTCCTCTAAATTCATCTGTTTTGCCCATGATCTTGTGATAGGTCTGCGTTGTTCTTCTTCACCCCCCCCCTTCTCTCTCATTCTGCTGCTCCTCTACCATGCTCCCTTGCGTGCAGTTAGGGGTTGTCACACCTTCATTGGAGCAATCTCTATGCCTAAAGGGGGGAATTTGCCCCTGATCTCCATTCAAGCATAGTGATCGGTCCCCCTTAAGTCCTTCCTGGTGTCTTAATGCCTGGTATGCTGGTGGTATGTCAATATGTCTATTGAGGGAGTTGTTGTTAGAGAACCAGGCTTCTTTCAAGAGGCATCCTCCTTTTGTTTCATCATAGGCAATGACTTCGGTCTCCTGGAAGTTGAACTCATGACCATGCTCCTCCATATGCATCCAGATCTGGGAGCGCTGTTCCTTGCGATGGACCGCTAGTTTGTGTTCATGCATCCTAGTTCTTAGTCGTTTTACTGTTTCTCCTACATAATGACCTGCACAATTGCTGCAATTAATATGGTAGATTATTGAGGAAGTCTCCTCCTTGGGTAGAGCTTCTTTTGGGTGCATTACTCTCTTCCTCAACATTTGGTCAGGTTTGTGCGCCACTTTGACCTCATGCAGTGCAAGAATGCGTGCAGCAGTTTTGGACACCCCCCGTATGTATGGGAGTACCCTCCACATCAATGTGGACTGGGAACAAATTTGGAACAGAAATTATAAAATGACAAAATCAGTATCTTATAAAGAAAACCATTACAAAATGTTTTATCGCTGGCATCTGGCCCTCTCAAGACTAGCAAAGATATATCCCAATTTAAATTCAACCTGTTGGAAATGTAAAAAAGAGCAAGGCACCTTCTTTCACACATGATGGTTGTGCCCAGAAGCGATGAAATACTGGAAGAGGATACATAATTGGTTACAAGAAGTAGTAGGGTTAACAGTAGAATTCATCCCAGAACTCTTTTTATTAGGAATATTTAAAAGATAATATGACAAAAGTATTAAGTATTTGATTTTACATATTACAATCGCTGCTAGGATTGCATATGCACAATGTTGGAGAAACCAAAATACACCCACTGAGAGTCTGATAATTAAAAAAATATTTGAATGCGCGGAGATGGACAAATTAACAATAGAACTTAAAGAACAAAAAGATTCAGATTATTATGGAAAATGTGGAAAGTGGTATGATTGGATTGATGATAGAAAGTTGAAGAGAAAGTGTGGGATGAAGATGTAGAACTAGAAAATATTGTAAGATAATGTATAAACTGTTTAAATACAAAAATAATGTATACAAAAGGCTGTAGACCTGCTTAAAGAACTATTGTGATATGTAAAATATGAAAATCTAATAAAGATATATTTAAAAAAACAACAACACTAGCTATATTTTGAGCAGAAATATAGGATATGCCACAAGAAAGCAAGGTACCAAAGGCCTGTGTCCTTGACAAGAATGATAACAGCCCTTAGGAAATTTAATTCTGTTGAATCAAGATTCAAAAAGAGATGGACAAGTTTATCGCCCACATTCCATGCAATATTTGAAGAATTTATGGGAAGTACATTGTTTCATCAATCATCAGCCCTGGCTTTTGAATTACTTAAGAACATATGCAGCTTAGTTTACAAAAATGACCTCTTTGAAAGATGTTTAAATTCCAGTGAAAAATAGTAATGCTAGGCTGAAAGTGCATTTATCAAGCTGCCATCGTCTTAGGGACAATGTTGGGTTATAGAGTGGTAGCTGGATAATGGCAAATGATACCATATTTGAAATGGGGAAAATAGAGCTATAGAGAATGATCTGTCTGAAAAGATCTGGGTAAGCAGTGATTCAAATCTATGTATACAATAACCCCTTATTCATCCAATTTTCTGCAGAAATTCCAGTCTCCGCTCCACTGCCTTAAAGATGTTGATTGTCAGTGCATTATCACCAGAGCCATGGTGGCAATGGTTAGAATTCAATATTGCAGGCTGACTCTACCCACTGCCAGGAGTTCAATCCTGACCGGTTCAAGGTTGATTCAGCATTCCATCCTTACGAGGTTGCTAAAATAAAGACCCAGATTGTTGGGAGCAATATGCTGACTTTGTAAACTGCTTAGAGAGTGTTGTAAAGCACTATGAAGTGGTATATAAATCTAAGTGCCAATGCACTTATGGAATCAATGAGAAGAGAAGGTAGTGAACAGACCTACTACTACAAATCTGAATAATATGCTCTCTGAGAACATTCAAGCATAATTTAGTGCCCCAGATAGTTAATCAAATGTACAGATGATTTTCAGTATGGGAATGCTAAACAGTGATCCCATGTTCTTCCACTTACCCCTCTGTTTAATAATATATGTTCTACAGCTTGTTTTGTTAGCATCATTTACATTTCTCTAAAATAAAAAGGCAGGATATAAATCAAACAAACAAACGTTGCAGGGAATTGGTGGTTGTTTATCTACATTTCCCTAAAGTTCTTTAGAAGTTTTGAAACATTGGCATTCTCTCAAGTCAGATATTTTCCTTAAGTAGGAGAATAAGGCTCAGTGGTGGTATTCAGCCAGTTTGCACTGGTTCATGCGATCCGTTAGGGGAAATTTGGTGTAGGTTTCCGAACCGGTAAGCAACCTCTGGCCCATTCGCCCAGTTGCCGCTCACTTGCCCCACCCGCCTGCTCAACGCTCGCTTGCTCGCACCACCCACTGGCTTGACCCTCGCCCTACCCAGTCACTCCTCACCTCCTATGCGGCACACTGGGTCCTTGCGGCTTGCCTTTCTAATCTGTCTTCCCACATGGTGCCTGTGCCCCAACTGAGTGGCCCTGATCTGCTTGCTCACAGGTAAGCCTGCAAGTCATGCTAGCCCCTTCCATCATCCCCGGAGCTTGCTGGGGGCCCCCATCCCCACCAGGCTCGTGTGGATGGCTAAGCTGCCATGGCCTGGCACAGTTCCATTCCAGCGGTACCGGAGGATGTACCTGTCAAATGTACCTGTCAACTAAGTACCAAACTGGGAGTACCATGTAAAAAGCTAGGCCCGAAGTATCTGGGCCCGTTCCCAATCATTCGGGTCATCAACCCTGTAACTGTGGAACTGAAACTCCTGCACTTACTGGGCCAGGTGCATCCAGTGTTCCACAGTAGTCGGTTGAAACCCGTAGGCGCCACCAAGCTTAGGCCCCTGCTGGAACCACCAGGACCTGTGCAAGCAGACCACTATGAAATAGACAGAATCCTAGATTCATGAGTGCACAAAGGTAAACTCCAATATCTAGTATGATGGAAGGGATACCCAGACACCAAAGTGTCCTGGGTGCCAGGACAAGATGTGAGGGCTGCAAGGCTGTTACGCCAGTTCCACCGGCGGTATCCCGACAAACCAGGAGAGTCTGCATATCAAAGCACCGAGATTAACACATCTGTTTCTTGTCTTCTAGGTGGATCCCTGGTAGAGGGGAACCGCCTGTCAAGCCCTAGTCTGAGGCTTGCCATACCTGTGGGGTTACAAGGCGGTGAGGACTGTGTCAGCCAAAGTGGTGCTAGCAGCAGCAGCCGGTATGGCATTGGAAGCAGCGTCCCTGTATCTAAGGGCATGCCTATGATGTCAGAAGGCCATGACGACCCTCTGTCTCCTCTGACTAAGGAGAAATTTCCTAAGGGTGAGACTAATCAACCAATGGAATAGCTTGCCTTCAGAAGTTGTGGGTGCTCCATCACTAGTGGCTTTCAAAAAGAGTGGGGGAAGTACACACCAAAAGGACAGTGTCAGGAACCACTAAAACAATGCAAAAAAAAAACCTTAAAACAGCCATTCCTCTTTTTTAAAAACAGTCAACCCCAAAGCAAACACAGCAGCTGAGAGGGAAACTAAGAGGAGCTGCTCAGGCTAATTGAAAACCTGGACGTGCTATCAAAAGCCATTAATCTTCCAACTCTATTATTTTATGTTCTCTATGTTCTAAATTGGGTGCTTCACAGCAGAAGCAATATAGCTGGCTGGACCACACATGCATTAAATTCACGGCCTGTATGATCAAGCTGCATCATTGTCCCTTCCTGTATCTTTTCCCCCAGGGAGAAACAAGAAGTAGCCAACACTGCAGCAGCTATAAAAGGTCTTGGGAAACTCCAGGGAGTATTACCTAATCTCAGAAGTGTTACTTAATACTCTATATAATGAAAATGTTTTTAATCTTGTCCTTCTTCCTAAAGGGAAGAGGTTAATCCCATCCCTAGATGGGAGATTGATGGGTTTCCTTGCCCTAATCCTGTCAGTTTCTGTTGTTTATTGACTTGATTTAGCGTGTATCGGCTGCATTCCAGCTGCAATTGTTAAGTGGAGCTATTAACTGAAGGGAGAAAGACAGAGAAGAAACCCTCTCTTGCACTTTATTTTTAACCAGTTGTCCAAACTGCATAAACAATTTACTAATGGTTCTGGCGAACTGGTACATTCACATTCATTCACATTCAGATCTACACACATGGTCTGTTTTATTGGAGAATAGGTGCGTTTAGCTGCATGTCGAGCTGCACACAGATTAATGTGTAGTGAGGAGAGAGAGGGAGAGGGAGAGGGAGAGAGAGAGAGAAATGATAGATAGATATAAGATAGACAGACAGACTGACAGACATATCTGGATCTATATTCTTTGCTATCTTTAAGAGGCTTAAAAGAAAACATCAGGATTCAATAGACAAATTGACTGTCTATAAATATATTACTTTGCCTCCTGGCCTTTCAGAATTAATAGCTAGAGCTGAGTTTATTGGATTGAAAGATAGCATTTCAGATCATTTTAAACTGCATTCTGATTGAAATTTCATCATACACTACTTCTGCCCCAAAGCAGGCTCAAAAACATTATATTTACAAATTACCACTCAAGAACTGTAAATTGCAGTCTTTCAAACGGCATGGTTTAACTTATATAATGCAACAGGCTAAACAAGATAGCAATATTATAGGGAAATGGATATTTTTTTTCTAATGAGAAATATTGCGCTAAAGCACATCCAGATCCATTCCTGCTTGACCAGGGGTAAAAATTATGGCTGACTATATTTTTTTGCCAAGTAAAGTTAGAAAAAAAATTACGATGTGTCATTGAAAGCATCCAAAGTGTTTAACATGTGAATGAGATGATGATAAAGGATAGATAGATAGATAGATAGATAGATAGATAGATAGATAGATAGATAGATAGATAGATAGATTGATTGATTGATTGATTGATTGATTGATTGATTGATTATCTGATTATCCAATTATCTGAGCCACCTCACTAAATGGCATCAATCAACCAATTTCATTGCTTGGTGAAGAATGATGTTGGTTTAAGGCAACCGAGACTTTTGGTTGTCTCAATCAGAGAAAATTATTTTGGATGTGTATACGTGTGTGTTTGTGTGTGTGTGTGTGTGTTTATTTTGTAATATTTGTTCTCAGAGCTACAAATATATGCTTCAACTGACACAGAATGTTCGTATGCATTTAAATTACTTATAATATGTTTTTAAATTTATTGTGGAATTATAAATTATGAAATTTAAGCCTTCTAACTGGAAGGCAGGGCAGACTCCATTAGTGTAATCTCACTAATGTACTTACAGCTATTGTTTGTCCTTTATTATGCTAGTTATTACCTTCTATGGATTTCTCAGAGGAAATACTAGTTTTATATATTTGTGACATCCTTGAATAACATTTTTTTTCTTTTGCTATTAATTCTGTATCAGGCAGGTTTGACTACATGAGGCACAGTCTAAACACCAGACATTATAGCATACACACACACACACACACACACACACACACACACACACACACACACACACACACACTATATGGGATAAACATATAGCATTTTCCCCTAGAACTATTCACATTACAACAATTGTGTCTTCTTTTTATGTCTAGATCAGTTGAAAAGGGATGAATCCAGGACTCATTATACCTATGTTTGGCATTTTACTGGTAGAAAAAAAAAGAATTCTCTCCCTCTCTCTTTTTTCTCAAGATTTAAACATTCCCCTAATCCTTGAGGTCCTGAATAAATGATGAAATAAATTGTCAGTGTATAAGAAATTATGAGCTGGAATAGCCATAACTACAAGTCAGCCAATGGGAACTGTTTGGTGACTAAGAAACAGGATCTGTTACGAGCCATGAGAGATGGCTCGGAGCATGGGTGTGGCTTTCACTGGTCTATATATTGCTTCTGAGCTTATAGTGCTTCTGTGATTTCTGGTTCTGGCTTCTGCTGCATGGGTATTGTATACATGCATCATGATTTATATTATTGTATAGAAAGAAATTTCTTTTGTAAATGAATCCTGCTGAATTATTTACTTACGTGCTGGTTGGATTGCTGCAAACTCTAACATAAATCAAATAAATCTTTTTCATGTATCTATAGTTTGCTTTGCCTATGGTTTTTTTTTTTTTGTATTGGGCATATCAAAGATTCTATTGCGCTCAGCAAGAATTCAAGTTAATTAGCTGGACACAATCATATAGCTATATTTGCAATTTGTTATTACTCTATTCTGCCACATCTATCTATCTATCTATCTATCTATCTATCTATCTATCTATCTATCTATCTATCTATCTATCTATCTATCTATCTATCTATCTATCTATCTATCTATCTATTATCTATTATCATTTATCATTTATCATTTATCATCTATCTATAATCTATTATTGGTTTTCTAGTCATACCTACAGCCCTGGTATTCTATGAAGGTCAAAACTGCTTAATGTCTTAGCCCAACTATAGAATCCATCTTTGCCACCTACTGTAAATCCACATTCAGATGCCCATTCCAAATTAGTGCAAAGCCCAATTCTTCAGAATGAAGCTCCCTTGTTTAATTCCCACTTGATGAAGTGTACCAAACGTTCTGAATCCCCTCTGACACCTAGAAAGCTTGGTTAATTTTTTAATTATTTAAGAAAAGCTAATTTTGCTAAAGAGTGCCCTGAAATATTCCCCTGAATTCCCCTTAGTGATCGAATGATATTATCATCCCAATTCCAGGGGTATATCACATACAGTCTTTTTATAACTCAGAACATTAGTAATGTGATGGCAGTTTTGCTGAAAATATCTTACAGAAGCATATTCTATAATGTCTTTGTACTCAGAAAGAAGAGGAAGTTTTGATATACCAAATAAATACACATGCTGGCACAACACCTCTGCAAATTCCCCATAACAGCATTGTTATCATGCAACATCTATCAGTGATTCCAGCCAGTTAATGACATTCCCTATTGAGAAGCAATAAAAAGGTTTTACAAATACTCGTTTTGAAATATATATTAGAACTGCTGGGTCTGCTCCTGGCAGCTTCTCCTTGCCGTCTTTTCCTTTCCTTACAAGGTAAAGGTTCCCTCGAGTTGAGCTTGGCTCCTGGTGAAATATTAATTTCCTCCTCATCCAGTAATATGAATTG
The DNA here is from genome assembly GCA_023053685.1 of Diadophis punctatus similis. Taxonomy (NCBI): domain Eukaryota; kingdom Metazoa; phylum Chordata; class Lepidosauria; order Squamata; family Dipsadidae; genus Diadophis; species Diadophis punctatus. The sequence goes on from JALIGW010000021.1 coordinate 1,920,386, forward strand.
ACACGGCCCTGAATTCAATAAAACTTTCAGAGCAAGACTAGGAGTGTCAGAAAATAGGATGATTTGCTTTTTTACTTAAAATGCATGGCGTGTTCTATTCTCATTCCTACTCCAAATTCTCCAAATAGAAGGCATAACCAACTTACTTCTTGTGACCGAAGATCTAGAGGGAGATATTTATTTTTCTGGCTAAATATAGCCAAATTATGGATAGCTTGCTGCTCTCAGAATATTAGAAATAAAATATTGCATGTAAATACTTGAGGATGGTTGAAAAGTGTTTTGATGAACTCAGAAAATTTCTGGGGCCTGGCAAAATGTTTGGCTTATTCTACTTATTTATTATTTATTCATTTTTTTAAAAAAATTATATACTGACCATCTTTCTGTTTGGGCACTGTACATTCCAAATGGTACTGTGAGGTTCAAAACAGATATCTTGATCCAAACATGTGTTAGATACCCTTTCATTTAGAAAGTCATCTGCAAATATGAGTGGGGTCAAACTATTTCCCAAAGCACCAAAAGGCATGAAAAGAAACAATGGATGGAAACTAATCAAGGAGACAAGCAACCTGGAATTAAGGAGAAACTTCCTAACATTGAGAACAATTAACCAATGGAACAGCTTGCCTTCAGACGTTGTGGGTGCTCCATCACTGGAGGCTTTCAAAAAGAGACTGGACAGCCATTTGTCTGAAATGGTACACAGCAGGAGGTGGGTTCTAACCAGCGGAGGGTTCTGATTATTTTTGCTACCAGTGCGCATTGCGAGCATGCGCAGAAGTGAACTCGCTTTCCATCGGGCAATTTCACTTCCGCGCATGCTTAGGATGACATTACAAGCCAAAACACAGCTGAGGAGCTTCTCAGCTGTGCTTCGGAGGAAGAATAAAGGTCAGTATTGAAACAAGGGCGGGTGGGAGGACTTTTTCCCAACACTTCAGGACGCGGAGAAGCACCAGAAAATGATGTCATCGTCGGGCACTTACCGGAGTTGCGCTCCACACAGCACCGGTAGGAACCCATCACTGATCCTAACTTACCTTGCTGCCGGTTCGCTTCCTCCCATGCAGTGCTAAAACCCAGCTTCTGCACATGTGCAGAAGCGAAAAACAAGATGGCAGCTCCTACGGCACTGCCAAGAGAGCCGGTTCAGGGGCATGTCCAGCTGAGCATCGCTGCCGGTTTGGCGAGCGGGGGAAAATTCCTGCTACCAGTTCTATAGAACCAGTCCAAACCAACAGAAACCCACCTCTTGGTACATGGTCTTCTGTTCAAGCAAGGGTTTGGAGTCTTGGACTATCCCCATATGGGAATATGGAGATATACCAGATAGGGGGGTTGGACTAGAAGACCTCCAAACTCTATTCTGATTCTGAATGTCAATTCACAGCCTCAGATTAAACATTGCACAAACATTCTGTCTCTCTTAAGCACACTTTTTAGTATATAAATTCCCAAGGCAGTATATAATTCAAAATAATAAGTAAAATAAAGAGCGGGAATTAAAAAGCATATTGATAATAAAAAACAGCAAATTTTAACTGCAGTGATCATGCATCAACACCCTCCTCACCACCACAATCAATGTAAACTATCACAGATGCAAGAATACAGCATCAAAGCCAATGATCAAACTTGATACATGACCAATCGTGCTACGCAACGTTCTCTGTGAATATCATTTCCTGATGCAAATAAGAGAACTGTTTAAAACCAATGGGTTATCATTTCGATTTTCACCCTTAGTTGTTAGTGTGCTCCTCATTCACCCCCACAAAAAATGTGGAGATCAAAGTATTTACAGTAGTATACTCTCTCTTTAGTTGCAGGAGTATGCAAACAGAATATTGCAGAAGCTAAATATTTACTGCAGACAGCACTGTGTTTGTTATTTAAGAAGCAATTGCTTGAGACAGCATCTGCTAAAGTTATAAAACTCTTCTGAAATTTAAAATTTGTGTGTGGAGGGATGGTGGTGTTATGCATACTCCATATCAGATTCTATTCAACTATATTAGTCATTGTTTGATTGGGAGCTGCCCTGAGTTAGTTAGAATAACAGAATAACAGAGTTGGTGCGCCCCTTAAAGACGTCTTAGGAATGGGGTGAGTTCGACAGTAGACAATCTAAGGTTAAAGTTTTGAGTATCCAATCTCTTCTTAAAAACTTCCAATGTTGGAGCATTCACAACTTCTAGAGGCAAGTTGTTCCACTGATTAATTGTTCTAACTGTCAGGAACTTTCTCCTTAATTCTAGGTTGCTTCTCTCCTTGTTTAGTTTCCACCCATTGCTTCTTGTTCTACCTTCAGGTGCTTTGGAGAATAGCTTGACTCCCTCTTCTTTGTGGCAACCCCTGAGATATTGGAGCACTGCTATTATGTCTCCCCTAGTCCTTCTTTTCATTAAACTAGACATACCCAGTTCCTGTAACCGTTCTTCATAAGTTTTAGCCTCCCGTCCCCTAATCATCTTTGTTGCTCTTTTCTGCACTCTTTCTAGAGTCTCAACATCTTTTTTTACATCGTGGTGACCAAAACTGGATGCAGCTATAGAAGACAGGCAGCTATATCAATTTTTTTTAACTAAGTAAATAAATAAGTAAATATTTATCTGATGAGCATAACTTACTTTAATGTGATTTTAAATTATTGTCATAATATTAAACAATGACAAATTCTATCGGTTTACTTCCTAGTAAACATATGATGATTAATTCTTAAGCATTTAAATAAAATATGTATTGAGAAAATCTTGGTGCCCTTTAGGAGAATACATTTTACATCGCTTAGTTATATATTTTCTGATGACTTAAATGAAGCCAATTGCCATTTGAATTCTGAGTTATGGAATACAACCTTTCTTTATCCCGAATGCCAATTTGTTTTTATAGGTTCCTCAAACAGATTGTAAACCAGGTTTTATTTACATGGTTGCCAACAAAACAAAGTGCTATATACCACAATGAGTTCTTTAACGACAATATTAACATACTGCATATTTTTTTGCTTTACTAACACAGCTATACTCTGAGCTTTTTCTGTGTGAAAGTTAAGCAAATGGGGGACATTGAAAAGAGAAAGAGAAAAAATATTAATGCATTCCCAATCTACTTGCCTCAATTGCTCAGTTTCTTATCTTTCCTTTTTCTTTCAAAAGTCCTACTCTAATTGCATAGGCTGTCTCTTTATGTGTTCTTTATCTCAAAGCAATTCCTAAAATAAGTGCATGGTTTAAATATCTTTAAACAACACCTATTATATTTGCACAATACACATATGCGTATACGTGTAGAAATGATAAACTTGCCAGCCATTCAAACATTTTCCTAATGGATTCCTAATGGATTCTATTATGCATAGGGCATTAGGGAAGCTGTTGTCAAACAGGTTATGTGTTTGGCTGAATAGAAGAGCAATATAGAAACTGAAGTAAAATAAATAAATTTAAGAAGCATGTTAAAATATATGAAGAACGGTTGCAGGAATTGGGTTTGTCTAGTCAGGTAAAAAGAAGAACATGATAGCAGTGTTCCAATATTTGATGGGTTGCCACAAAGAAGTGGTCAGCCAAAGCACCAGAAACCAGAAACAATGGATGGAAACTAATCAAGGAGAGAAGCAACCTAGAACCAAGGAGAAATTTCCTAATCTGAGAACAATTAAACAGTGTAACGGCTTTCCTTTGGAAATTGTGGGTGCTGCATCACTGGAGGCTTTTAAGAAGAGACCACACAGCCACTTGTCTGGAATGGTAGAGTCTCTTGCTTGAGCAGGGGGTTGGACTAGATCTAAATGTAGTTCATAAAATCATCTGCCACAATGTCCTACCTGTCAATGACTACTTCAGCTTCAACCGCAACAACACACGAGCACACAATAGATTCAAACTCAATGTAAACCGCTTGAAACTCGACTGCAGAAAATACGACTTCAGCAACAGAGTAATCAGTGCCTGGAATGCACTACCAGACTCTGTGGTTTCTTCCCCAAACCCCAAAAACTTTAACCTTAGACTGTCTACAGTTGACCTCACCCCATTCCTAAGAGGTCTGTAAGGGGCATGCATAAGCACACCATCGTGGCTACCATCCCTGTCCTTCTGTCCTATTGTCTAATTTTTACCTATACATACTTTGCTTTTGTTTATGTTTGTATCATACCTGTTATCTTGTACACGTGTTGACAAAATAAATTTATTTATTTATTTTATTTATTTGTGAGATTTATATACCGCCTCACAGTGCAAGCACTCTCTAAGCGGTTTACACCAGTAAGCAATGGATATTTACATTGCCCCCAACAATCTGGGACCTCATTTTACCTACCTCGGAAGGATGGAAGACTGAGTCAACCTTGAGCCGGTGAGATTTGAACCGTTGACCTGCGGATCACAGTCAGCTAAAGTGGCCTGCAATACTGCCTCTAACCGCTGCGCCACCTCGGCTCTATAAATACATAATACAATAAATAAATAAATAAATAGAAGACCTCCAAGGTCCTTTCCAATTCTGTTAATCTGTTATTCTGCTAGATACTGTCGGAAGAAATATCCATCTGGGTCAGTTCCAAGCTGGGAGAAAGGCACTGGAGACAAAATGGAGGCTGGAGGCTGATTGGAAAGAAGGTCCATTTATTGATGAAGCAGAACCACCAAGCATGTGTGATTCTGGGCAGCTGACCAAATGGAGTGGGCGGTTTTTATACCTTTTCTGGACTTTGCACTTGAACTTCCTGTTCCTGTGCAAGAATATGTATTTAATTGGCTGATTTCAGACTCCAATGGTTCCAGGGGTTATGTAGAGGTCACAGCTGGCTCTGTAGGTTGTCAGAGCTCCCAGGTTTGGCTGAAGTTTGGACTGCTTATGCAATTAAGGGGCGTTGGGCAATTCCTATTGTGGCTGAGGGCTAATCCTACCTTTGTTCAGGCCTTGCTGCAGGGAATTTTTGCCTATGAATAGAGCTACCTAGATACTTGGCTTCTTCCAAATAAGCTCTTTAGCTCTTAAGTGCTGACATCTGCTGAGGGCTATTAAGAAAAGTGGAAGCTGCTTTATAAAAAAAATGTTTCTCCATTTCTCATCCAGGGAAATATAATATTCTGCCTTTTTTAACATTTCTCAAAATATTTCATTCTTCTAGGAGAGGGGTGGGTGCTAACTTTCTATGATACCATATCTGGATGTTGAAGACTAAGCTGTCGGTTCGCAGCATTAACGCAACACATAATTGATCAAGTTAAAATGTGCTATGATTAACAAATACATTTTGGTTTGCTTTGTTTTGGAAAACTTCTTATGGACTCTGATGTTTTCTAAAACTAAAGATGGCAAGTTTCATCTTGCAGAAGCTATTTCTCCCCCCTTTCTCTTTCCTTAAAAAAAAAAACCCTCATCTGCAGTTGACTGCATTTCACGAAATCATTTTTCCCATCTTCATTTATTCATATGTAAATTCATGCAGATGTAATCAATCAATTAAAAATCCTAGGATGTGCAAAGTATGATTTCTTTAATCAGTGACGGCCCTAAGAGTAAGTACTACCTTGAGGAGATGAAGATGGCTTTTCATCAAATTATCCATTCATTCCATAGAAAATTGACAATAACATTTGATGATACAGAACTGCTACTGCCAGTGAACTTTTAAGTTTTATTTTCATCTGGCATTTTGTGCTAGTTATTTTCACCACTTGGAGATTCTTTCTTAACGAAGAGCTCACTCTATTCCTAGATGGCATTAAATCATTGTATAACATAATTTTCATCAACACTTCCCCACTCTAGATGAACAGTACCTTATATTGTTCCCTACCAGGCAATAAATTAAATTAACGATCTCCTTGTGAGGCATATTGTAGTGCTTAATTCAGAATACAGCTGTCTATTTGGAGAATAAATCTGGATTTTCAATAGTTCACAGGGGTGTCAATCATTTAATTGTTGGTACTGCTTCACTCCTGGATAGCTGAGAGCCAGTCCCATTTGCACCTAATCAGGACACAAAGATACCTTAATAATAATATTCTTACCAGTACCACATTTCTCCTCTTATTCTGACAGTAGGCAAAATCTGTCAGGCTTTTAACACTCCTTAGCCCAGAGATTATGGTATCTGGCAACAGAGACAATAGAAGCAAATTTTAGTAGAGAGGGTGGTTGTTTTTTTTCTGATATAAACATACTGTAGATATAAAGAACAGCAGCAGTGGGAAGGCCCTGAAATTCCATTTTTTCTGATCAAAAGATTAACATCATGATATAACATTTGATAATGACCATGACTAAACCAGACATTTTTTGTTTGTTTGTTTGTTTGTTTGTTTTCAATGCAATTCAAGTATAAGCAACGAAGCTAACCTCCCCTAGCCTTCTTTTAAATTCAGTGAAACTCTGCCGTAATGTGGGAATAATAGCACGATACATATTAGTTCAGACATTACATCTGGTTCTTTATTGACTAAATTTCAGTTATGAATTATATAAACAATGTCCTTTTTTCATCTACACTATTATTCAGTTGTATATTAATGAGCATTTACTGTATATATATTGTACCACAACACATACTTCATATTTGTTTTTATTCCAGATACTGCAATCGGCGCCATCTTTGCTGTGGGTTTGCCTTCGGCATATATATCACCAACTCCCCCGCGGCCTGCCACTACGTCGCAGAGAATTGCGGGGCCAACATCATTGTGGTGGAGAACGACAAACAGCTACAGAAAATCTTGAAGGTGGAGAAAAGACTCCTTCTCCTCAAAGCTATCATCTACTACAATGAAGACATCAAAGAGAAAAGACAAACTCATCCTCATTTGGGGGCTAGCACATTTCTAAAAGCTGGTCTTCTCAGTTTCTGCTTGGGGCTGGGAAACTGGGGCTGGTTTCTGCCTCCCTTAAGATTTTTTTTTTTTCATTTCTCCTTTGGTGGAAATATTCTATTCGGCCTTTTTAATATTCCCCAAAATATTTCATTCTCTAGGAGGATGGGTGGGTGCTGACTTTCTACAATAGATATTACTTTATCACTTACATCATTCAAGGGGCCTTCTCTGTGGGGGCCCCTGTTCTCTGAAACCAACTACCCCCAGAGATCCGAACTATTCCCACCTTGCTGGCCTTCCGGAAAGCCATTAAGACATGGCTCTTCCTGCAGGCGGGGTGAGAGACCATTGAACATCTCAGTCTCCCCCTTGGTATGAATGGTGTATGTTGGTTTTTTTTATTTTTAAAAATTGTTTTTTATGATTGTATTTTTAACTATATTATGGCTATTCTTGTATACGTTGTACGCCGACCTGAGTCCCTCGGGAGTAGGGCGGCATATAAGAATTGCTAAAATAAATAAAATAAATAAATAAAATGACAACATGAAATAATATTGACTGCCAGACTGGAGATATTCAAAAAATCAGCAGCACGTCAAAGATGATATTGTCTAAAAGCAATCTGGGATAACAAGAAAACTACAAATAAACATTTCTCCTCTATTTTCATATAAGGTTATCTAGGAAAGGGCAGAAACAATAGCTTCTGTTTCAACATCATGTTATCACCAGCAACCTAGTTAAAGTGTTATCTCCCTTATCCCACACATTATTCGTTTGCTTCTTCCACACAACTGTCCACAAAAAATTAAGAAACAATATAAGCAGAATGTCCATAGCTATGTCACTTACCAATTAAACAATAAATTTGGAATTTATTGTGGGGGGGAAGAATCTCAAAAAATGAGTGCTAACAATCACTTTCTCAACTCTAGATGGGAAATAATCTAATAGTACTTTTCCCATGCATGGCAAGTAAATAGGCTTCTATCAGTGAAGAGCGGTGCAAATGAAGACACCCAATAGATTCAATTAAAGCAAGTGCTTAAATGAAAGGCCTTAAATAAGTCCTGTCCTTAAATAGCAGTCTGCAGCTCTATCCTTAAAATTAAGTGGGATTTTACAAAAAAAAAGCAATTTAAAGTTTCAGTGAACTGTCAAATTCCCTTCACTACCATACTCATGAGATTATCAGGAGTGGTCTTGTTATAGCACTTAGCAATAGCACTTAGACTTATATACCACTTTACAGTGCTTTACAGCCCTAAGAGGTTTTACAGAGTCAGTATGTTTCCCCCAACAATTTGTGTCCTCATTTTACCCACCTCGGAAGGCTGAGTCAACCTTGAGCTTGATGAGATTTGATCTGCCAAATTGCAGGCAGCCAGCAGTCAGCAGAAGTAGCCTGCAGTACTGTACTCTAACCATTGCGCCACAGTGGCTCATATTATGTGTTATGTGTAATGAGAGCCACAAAATGTAATCTGAGATATCACCTCAGCAGTGGTGCAGTGGTTAGAGTGCATTATCGCAGGCTACTTCTGCTGCCTGCCGGCTGCCTGCAATTTGACAATTTAAATCCCACCAGGCTCAAGGTTGACTCAGCCTTCCATCCTTCCAAGGTCGGTAAAATGAGGACCCAGATTGTTGGGGGCAATATGCTGACTCTGTAAACTGCTTAGAGAGGGCTGTAAAAGCACTGTAAAGCTGTTTATAAGATTAAGTGCTATTGCTATTGCTATCATGCTTAGGTAAATCTTCATGATTTCCTGGTATGAATATTGAAGTAATGCCTTCTGCCCCAGCCTTCCCACCTCTCTCGCTCTCTTTCCTTCCTTCCTTCCTTCCTTCCTTCCTTCCTTCCTTCCTTCCTTCCTTCCTTCCTTCCTTCCTTCCTTCCTTCCTTCCTTCCTTCCTTCCTTCCTATTCCTACAAACTTATTTTGGATTTTGAACCAACTTGATTAGCCATTTTCTGAGGGAAAGTTTCCTTTCAATAGAAAGCATATCAAAACAAAGCAGCAGTTAACATACACAAAGCTTGTTCAGTCTACTCAGAAGAAATGCATAGTTGATCAAGATGTAATGAAATATTGTAGGTTGCAATATAAATTGAGCTTTTAAAACTTTGTTTCATTTTATTAATTACTTTACCAAACCTTTAAGCTTGACAACATTTCCAAATATTCATTGCATTTCCAGCATTGTTTATTTTGGTGATCGGGATTGGAGCAATATCAATAGAATATCTTATGCCTCAGAGTAAAGATAATGTTATTTTTCCATTGAATTTCCCATTCTTCCCATCTCTATTATTGTATTCAAATCTGCATCTATTTAAAATGTGTCCTATTGAAGGTTGTTTCATACTGGTTAAATGAATTGTCTGATTATCTATTTAATTTCTGCTTTCACAATGCATTGTATTGAGATATTCTGGCACACAAAAAGGAATACAAGCTGTTATTTGTTGTGGTTGTTTGCAGAGTGTTCCCTAGCAACTATAAATTAGCAGCTCTGCATGTAAGCATTTTCTGTTATTAAACACTAAAAATTCTGCTGTTGCTTAGGAGAGTCTCTTCTGTATATATCCCCATTATACAGTATTTTTATAAATCTAAGAGCATTATTTACTTAATGCCAGTTTGTTTCTCTAAAGGCATTTAGATGTTATCTCATGGAATTGCAAAATATTTATTCCACTCAGCTATTTATGTTATTCACTGAGCTATATGCCATCCTAAGTCATGCTTCAATCATCCCCGAGACTACATTCCAGAAATTTGGTAACAAACAGCAAAGAATATTATATGTAGTTTCCAGCCAATTTTCATTGAGTAACTATACAGAATGGGTACATTAAAGCTTAGACTGGAAGGCCTCCGCCATGGGAAAAATAGCCTAGTTGCCTTTCCCAAAAGCTAAAAAAGTTAAAAAAATGTATCCAGCTCAGTTTTTCCTATTACATCACAGACTCCCCATTTTACTAAGTGGGTCTTGGTCATATTTCAGAAAGCACAGCAAGCATTCATTGCCATCACTACCCTTAAAGATATGGGTACAATACGGTTTCAAAGATACTTGACATGAGAGAAGTATTGGCATAGCTTTATCCCCTGCAGGTGGACTCCTGGTAGAGGGTAAGACCGACATATGCACCTTGGTGGGAGGGACACTGGACCGGGGGATTGATGGTTGCCAACACAACAAACTCTTATCAGCAGTTCAATGCCTGATGCCGGTGATTAACGTCCTGTTACATGAGACGCCGAGAAAGCCAAGCACAGAGAAACGCTGCAACCGGAAAGAGGCAATCTAAGCCATGACCAGCTGAGAGGGGAGGGCTTCACAGCACCGGATGGTGGTTTGGGGGGAGGGAATGGTGAGGATTTGAATAAATAGCACTGAGAGGAGGAGGATCTCAGAACTGACTTTGACCTGAATGGGATCGGCATGGTCTGAGTTCTTATCTGTAGCGTGATTAAAAGCTGAAGTCCTTACTTTTGAAAGTGTCTTGAAGTCATTAACGCACAGGTTTGACTAGCCAGTCCAACGGTCAGACTTGATTTCATTGAGGATCAGGATTGTGTTTGACCTCGGGGGCCCTGGGGGGGCATGGCCAGGATGAGTGTTGCCAGCATGACATCACTCATGTCAGGGGGCACCTGTGGTGGCCTGAGCGCTCTGCCAGTGAAAACGGGCTCCCGAGCTCCATTTTCGGCTGTGACGGCATCCTGCAACCCTCTGCCAGCAAAAACAGAATTTGGGAGGGCCACACACGACCCTCGCAAGCTCCATTTTCATTGGCAGAGACACCGTGTGCTGGTCCTTTGCTGTTTCCAGGGCAGCCCCGTGGGCCAGATCT
>JALIGW010000021.1:1936085-2118585 GCA_023053685.1 Diadophis punctatus similis
GCTGATTTTCCCCCCTTAGTTCATATGCCACCTTCCAATTTTTGAGCAGATCAATTACAAATGTTCAATTAAATAATCTACTGTATATTAACTATATATAGAATTGTGACTACAGTTAAACGATAAATTCTACTTTTTATTTTTATTGTATTTTTCATTTTTCTTTTAAAAAAACAGCTTCTTTTGACCGTGCATGTTTTTCTCCGTCAATATTGTAAAAGAATATTTTTATATACAAAAACACTGTACATAATTAAACCCACTGCTGCTTATTTGCTTTGAGATTTAGTTCAAACTGATAGACCTATTTGAAACACTAAAATAAATTGGGGCTCAATACCCAGATGAATGTTTCTTTCCATATCCATCTGTTCATGTCTACTGAAGTCCTCTTTGAGACTTCATTAACAAAAATATGGATATTTCCAATGGCTATGGAATATTAGAAATGTTTCCTTGGCAGTAATCCACAATGTTTTTGATATCAAATTTTTGTTATTGTTGCTCCAAGTATATTAAAATGGCTTTTATTCATCATTCTATTATTGTAAAAACTGATGAAACATTACCCAGAAATGTTCAAAAGTCTTTATGTAATATTAGCATATTAAATATATATATTTAAAATACATGAATTATTTTATTTCATATCCCTGAGGCAATACCATAACTTTTCAGAATAGCTCATCATAGGATAGCTGTTCCTTGCTAATCATAATACCCATTAATTAATGCATTTTTTTCTCTGAATAGCATGAGACAGTAGATTTGATAAATCTTATTTCTTAGGAGTTCAAAATTTGCCGAAGAATTACCACACAGCGTGTAACTTAAGCCTTAGGTAAAATTAGACATTTATTTTCTTCTCCTGACATTGTAAGTCATCTTAACTATAGTCAAATACAGTAGATCTTTAAAACTTAAACTGATTCAAGGAACAGTAAATATGGAACCCATAATAAGAAAGAATCAAAAAATGGAAGTGGTAAATGTTAGGGTGAACGGAGGAGGCAGACAGCATTGGTAATGACAACAGCTCTTTATTCAGCAAACGATTTACAATCTAGCAAAGGCTCTGTCTGACAGCTAGCCCTTTTATAGGGAGCTGTCAGAGAGTTCAACCAATCAGCACTCAGTATTCTTCCCGCCAGAATGGAGGACCTGACTGAAGCCTATGTGCTTCAGTCCTAGTATCTAACAGTAAACTCACAGCATATAATATCAGGCAAAAATATATGTGGTTGTGCAAGCCAGTGAAAGATATAGTAATTTAGCATATAGTGTATAGTAATTGATAGTGGTGCGGTGGCCTAGAGGTGGAGCTCTCACTTCACAATCAGGAGGCTGTGAGTTCGATCCTAGGTAGAGGCAGATATTTCTCTCTCTGGGCACAATGAGAATATATCTGCTGAATAAAACTGCATTGGCAACAGGAAGGGCATCCGGCCAGTAAACACTCAACTCCATTCAGTTGCCCTGACTCCACCCTGCAAGGGATTATGGGGTCATTAAAAAGAAGATGGGGTATAGTAATTGATAGTAAAATAGTATTTTGAGTGGATTGTATTGCACTCCGTGAATTGTGCAATACCTGTGCATAGCTAACAGCAGTGCGTGCAAGCTTTGAAAGTTTTATCTCATTTAGTACATATCATGTAATTAAAACGAAAGACGTTAGAATTGTTAATAGAGAATATTGCAGGACAAATGCAGGGCAGTAAAAACCTAGCGTCAAAGTGACTAATGTGTTTCCAAACCTATCTTCACGTGTCTGGCATATCTCATGCTTTTTCCAGGGAAAAAAATAGACATTCTGAGAATCGAGAAAATAATAAGTCCCTCACATTTCCCCACGTCCTCTCCTTTTCTTATCATCTACTCTGCTTGGCAAGAGTTGGCTTAATACAGCTGGCCAGTTGTGGTATAGAAAGAAGGAAGCCTTCCTCCAGCCAACTACAAAAGGCAACTGGTTGAGCAGTTGAGACTTACCTCAAGACTACCGATGAGAAGAACGAAATAATATCCTTTTGCCGTAACAAACTCTCTGCTTCTGTTGAGATCCTACTCTGCCTACTCATACAGCTACCACGTTGTCAATTATTTTGCTGATTGGAATGCTAACTGCATTAGAAAGCACTAAAACTTTTGTTGAGCTTTCCAGCAAGTGGGAAGCAGTCTCAGCAGCAACCAAATATTCCTATTTACTGGCTGGTTTTGGAGATGCACTCATTTTGCTGATCCCTGCCATTGTTTCAACTGGTATCAATAAATATCATGTTTGTATTTGTATTTGTTTATTTTGTCAAGCATATATGATTATAAGCAAAGTACAAACAGTAAAACATGATTGAATATATATGTAATATTACAAGCATGAATAAGAGTAAAAGAGGTATGAATATATGGGTACATTAGGACAGGAACGGTAGGCACGATTGTGCGCTTATGCACACCCCTTACTGACCTCTTAGGAATGGGGTGATTTGAACTTTGACTGTAGACTACAGATCCTATTTTACATAGAATGGTTGATTATGCTTGAGATACTACCTTGACTATGCTTGTGCCTTACTAGGCCAAAAAATTTTGAAATGTGATTAGTACCATTACTCCATTTTTGGACTTCACTTAAGGTTATTTAAGCAAAATGTGAATATCATAGGGATACCGCTTTCAAAATAGTTTAAAAAAATAAATCAGCATCCATAGTGAAATTGTACCAAATGATTGTATCCCATCTAATTCACTTTGGGAAATTGAAAGTTACTTCTTCATGTGATCTTCATATAAGGCCCTCCCATGATGAAATGTGAGATTGATACTCTAGTGGAATGCAAGTAAAGATTGTTTATTCCATTAATTTTATAAATCAAATTGGATAGGAAAGAATCAACCTTTTTTGAGCGGGCAACTTGATGTTAAATTGTCACTTAATAAATTAATTAGATGCCTATGGCCTCCAATCACATTAAATCGAAGAAGCAACTATCTAATATCTTATCTGATGTTTCCTGGAAGATGACTAATCTCTCAGGCTCACCCAGAAATGTAGTCAGTTTTAATGTAAAACTGGCTGGTAAATCTAAATAGAAATGTCGGTATCAATTGATTCTCACTGCATAATGCATTGTACATTTAAGTCAAAGTCAGAATCAGGCACTTTGGACATCAGCTGAATGTGTTGTCTCTAAGCTGTAAGAAACATTTGCAGGGGAATAAGCTCCTCATTATGTACATGCACTGAATGGCTCTTGCTAACAATGGAATCCTGTTCATTTCCTGCCAGATTGATAATACGTCATCAAAACAGGAGTGGGTTCCAGTTTTCTTTGCTGCCGGTTCGCTCAGGGACGCGCTGCGGTGGCACGTGCGCATTGCGTGCCGTGTGCGTGCATGCGCAGTACTTTAAAAACAAGATGGCAGCGTCTACAGTGCCACTGAAAGAACCGGTTTGGGCAGGCCTGGGTCACTGCTGGTTCTAGCGAACCAGGTCACCAAGTTACTACCGGTTATATAGAACCGGTCTGAACAGGGAAGAACCCACCTCTGCATCAAAGTCAGCTAATACACCATTAAATAATGGCAGCATGACAATCAAATGAGTCTGGTTTAATAAATAGTAGAGAAGTGCTATGTTCATCCTCACACAAAGCTCAAATAATTTTTTTTTCTAAAATAGTTCTGATGCCTACTCGGCACTAGTGTTTAGACCAGTGGTTCCCAACCTTTTTGTGATCGAGTACCACTTGGAGGTCCCGTACAGTCGCTGTGTACCACCTGGTTCCAGAGAAACTAAATTCACTTTATTTCCATAATTGTACCGTTCCTTTTTTGGCCCCACGCATCCAGCAACTGGATTCTCGGGCTGCTGGGACCAGGTGGGTGGCGTGTGGCAACAGTTGCAAATCGTTGCCAGATTATCTTGTGTTAGGCAGTAAACATTTTTGTGAAGTAAAAAATAACTAACTAAAAATCGTTCATGACCCCGAAAGTGTTCGCGTACCACCTGGAAGGCCCTCGCGTACCACTAGTGGTACACGTACCACAGGTTGGGAACCACTGGTTTAGACTTTATGCACATCTGTATTTCCTGAACTCTGAAAAATAATTTCTTACAAATGCATGTTATTCTTTGTTAGTGTAATACATTTTTTTCATGATTTTTTTTCCAAATGGCATTATTTCTATTTTTTTTAATAGCAAGAAAGACCACTCTGCATTGGTGTTCTCAGTTTCAAAAGCCAAAAAGATTTTTAACTGTTCCATTTACATCTTGACGTCTACAGGAACCATATTTTTCGGAGTATAAGATGCACCTCCCCCCCCCTAAAAGTGGCTGAAAATTTGGGTGTGTCTTATACTCCGAATGTAGCTTTTTTGAAGCTTTTTTTCCCAGCCCTAACGAGGTGCTAACGATCTTCCCGGCTTGCAGGATTTTTTCATTGCTACTCCCTCTGAAGAAGTTTTTTTCCAGCCCTAAGTCTTTGCAGGCTTGTTTTCATTGCTACTCCCTCCAAAGTTTTTTTTCCAGCCCCAAGTCTTTGCAGACTTTTTTTTCATTGCTACTCCCTCCAAAGAAGATTTTTTTCAGTCCTAACCAGCGGATAAAATAATGTGCTGAAGCTGACCAGACTAAGGATGCTAGCCAGATGAATACCTGGTAGGTAGAATTTTTCCCCTATTTTCCTCCCCCAAAACTAAGGTGCGTCTTATACTCTGGTGCGTCTTATAGTCTGAAAAATACGGTATGTAATACCGTAGTACATGAAGGATAAATAGTCACTTAAAGAAACATGATATGTCTGGACACACCTAACAGTTTCCTCAATGACTGTCAGCATGAATGTCTATGGAAATAGACAACCATCCAGGTTGTGGTTGTCCCAATGATGATTTTCCAAAAAGCAACTGGGATTTTGGTTTTTGGTTTTCTCTGAAAACATTTCGCTTCTCATCCAAGAAGCTTCTTCAGTTCTAATTGACTGGTGGGGAATGGAAGGATTTATATTCTTTGCAGTCCATTCATGCAATCAGTTAGACCTGAAGAGGCTTCTTGGATGAGAAGTGAAATGTTTTCAGAGAGAGGGGGAAAAAAACACCAAGAAAGTCCGGTTACCGTTTGGAAAAGCACCTTTGAACCAATCACAACCTGGATGGTCTCATGTTCCAATAACACAAAAGGAAAACACGATTAGGTGTTTTTCCTTCCAAAATTGGTCAGTTGCCTATACTTACAGTAGAACAGGGGTGTCAAACTCGCGTTGTCGCGTTGTTGCCACATGACATATCGCGACTTTTTTCCCCTTTGCTAAACCGGGGGGTGGGGTGGGTCCAGGGTGTGATGCAACCGGCCTGCGGGCCATGAGTTTGACACTCCTACAGTAGAAGGAGTTAGTCATGTGGATCAACTCTCCAATAGTTTGCTTAAGTAAACAGTGATAAAACCCAAGAAACAAGGATATGAAGGACTTCTGTGGGCTTGCTTTTGGAATGAAATACACGGGGGGGGGGGGGGGAATCCATGGAAGGGCAATCAACAGGCCAAATATAATTCCAAGTTAAGTGGGAAAATGAGTTTTAAAAGAAAGAAAAACTAACAGAAGATCTGAAAAGAATAAGCAAGTAGATATATGGATTTAAAACAGTCAGCTTAATCTGGATTTAGACTTCAAGATTACTGCATTGTGTGTGTAGCATCGTGTTACATAGGACAATATTCAATTCTTTTTTCTGTACTTCTTTTACACACCAGCTCTGAAAAGTTTGATTTGGTGTCTATTTAAGACAATCTGTTTTTTTTTTGATCCCTCTAATGCTGCTACAGAAATAGTCACCATACTTATTTGCTTTCTTCTTATATTTTCAAATTCCCTCTGTGCCACAGCATGGTTTGCCCGACATCAGAATTCTTTGATTATTACCATAAATTAACTGGATCAGAAGGAAGCTCTTTGATAGAGCTCTCATTTAGAGCATGGAATTGCTTCTGCCAACTTTGATTCTTCAGTTATTTATAGGGGATTTTTCCCCCAATTATCACTTGTAATTCTTTAAAATACATAGACACATCCATGCCTGTTCGCACCGTAGCAATTAATTATGTGGAAAGATTTTAAACCAGGCTTGAGAAATAAAAATAAATAAATATGGCATGAATTTGACAGCTTTGTATTGAAAAGAATATTTGGACATATGTTAGAAAATAATTTGAGCTGTTCCCATTAGGAGCCGCAGAATGCATACACTTCATTTGCATGTGAGTGGGTTAGGTTTAGGGACCAATGTTTTGTTTCTAATTTGCATTTTTATTGATTGATTGATTGATTTGATTTACATAGCCATCCATTTTAACAGGTGATTCTGGGTGGCTTACAACATAAAAGGTTAAAAATGACTTACAAAATAGTACAAAATAAATACATACAGCATTGAGCAAAACTGTTTCTATGCACATCCCAAAGATGATTTTGCAAGATGTAACTGCACTTTCTTGTTTTTCTTTGAAGACATTTTGCTTCTCATCCAAGAAGCTTCTTCAGCTCAAACCTGGATGACTGAGAATCTGCATAGACATTTAGCTATGTATTTGGGATGAATACCCTTCGAATATGAATGGATTTTAATAACAATTGCAGATTACAGGAACCATTTGCACTTCAGTCTGAGATGCAGACAACACAAACCCATCCTCAACAGCCTGTGTCTGTGTTCAACAGTGAAGGGAGACAGGATAGAAAACATCCTGCAGAAAGCACAGCTCCACAACACTGAGCAATTCCAAGAAGGCTCCACACCCATTTGCACTACTCAGGTGACCCAGAGGACACAGACAAACCTCCAAGTGGCCTCAACGACTCTCTAAAAGGATGCAAATGACCAGTTGTCTGCAAGGAATATAAATCCTTCCATTCCCCACCATCCAGTCAGAGCTGAAGAAGCTTCTTGGATGAGAAGTGAAACGTCTTCAAAGAAAGACAAGAAAGTCCAGTTGATTCTCTAAAAAGAACCTTTGGAACACCATGACCATGAATGCAGATGCTCTCTCTGTTCAAAACTAAGACATTAATTTGTACTGCACCTCAGTCTGGGGAAAGTTAGTTTCTGAGCAAGAGACATTTTTATTTTCTTATGTAAGAAAAGAAACCGAAACTATTCCGTTTCAGGCATACAGTATCTCCTCAAAAAGAAAATACTGCTGTTTTCAAAGGCTCTAAGACTTTAGCCTTAGGCTAAAGTCCATACTTCCCTAATAAGGCAAACCAAGCAATGTCTATAGAATTACACTGTTGGTAATTAATATTTTGTACTCTGAGATACTTCTACTCAACAAGTCAACCCAGAAAAAGATATTTCTATTATCCATTGCACTCTTCCTATGTATGTACCGTATTCTTATAGCAGTTATTAATTCTGAGAAAAGTAGGCTTCTATCGTAACATTTACTGTATAATTTCCACTAGGTAACTGAAGTATATTGTTCTGATTCTCTGTTGTCTTTACCAGTTATAATAAGCTAGCCAACTCAAGGCACTTCAAGCTTTGGAAATCTTTAAAGACTACTACATTCAAAAATGTAGAAATGGTGGTAGACTTTAGGAGAAACCCGCCCATACTTCCACCTCTTACAATACTAGACAACACTGTATCAACAGTAGAGACCTTCAAATTTCTAGGTTCCACCATATCGCAAGATCTAAAATGGACACCTAACATCAAAAACGTCATCAAAAAAGCACAACAAAGAATGTTCTTTCTGCACCAACTCAGAAAGCTCAAACTCCCCAAGGAGCTGCTGATACAGTTCTACAGAGGAATTATTGAGTCTGTCATCTGCACCTCTATAACTGTCTGGTTTGGTTCTGCAACCCAACAAGACAGACACAGACTTCAGAGGATAATCAGAACTGCAGAAAAAACAATTGCTGCCAACCTGCCTTCCATTGAGGACCTGTATACTGCACGAGTCAAAAAGAGGGCCGTGAAAATATTTATAGACCCCTCACATCCTGGACACAAACTGCTTCAACTCCTACCCTCAAAACGATGCTATAGAGCACTGCACACCAGAACAACTAGACACAAGAACAGTTTTTTTCCCAAAAGCCATCACTCTGCTAAACAAATAATTCCCTCAACACTGTCAAACTATTTACTAAGTCTGCGCTACTATTAATCTTCTCATCGTTCCCATCACCCATCTCCTCCCACTAATGACTGTATGACTGTAACTTTGTTGCTTGTATCCTTACGATTTATATTGACTGGTTCCTAATATGATTTGATTGCTTATTTGTACCCGGACTATCATTAAGTGTTGTACCTTACGATTCTTGACAAATGTATCTTTTCTTTTATGTACACTGAGAGCATATGCACCGAAGACAAATTCCTTGTGTGTCCAATCACACTTGGCCAATAAAATTCTATTCTATTCTATTCTATTTCAGTTCATGTGTTTGTTTTCAGGTGGTTTCCTAAGATAAATCAGTAGATGACAGAATAAAAAACAGCAGGTGGGGGAGTTCTTTTTCCATTGTGGAAGCCCCTTCATTTCTACAAAATGTCTTCCCAGCCACATCTGTTTTCATTCTCTGTGAAAAGATCGTCTTTTAGAAAGGCTGTTGGGGAAAGCTAACTAGCTTCCCTTTTATCTCCTTTTCTAATTTTCCCATTGCAATCCAGCAACACAAAGCTTCTGTTTGTTTTTGTTGCTCCTTGTGAAGTGAATAATGAAGTGAATCTCTGCCAGTTGTTTCAACTATCAAGTAACTTGAAAATGCCTCACTCTCCTTACAGCTTACACGTTTACACTCCTATGCTCAAGATACAGAATTGCAACATGAGCCTTATTGCTGGATAACGACTTACTGGTTGATAGATAGCATATCAGTAACTAAGTCACATTTCTCTGGTATCAAGAATGTGTGTCAAGAATGAAGGGAAATGTACATGTCTTAAGATAATGTTGCAGGATCCAATCTGAGTCGGTGACAGCAACCAGAGGTTTAGTCTTTCAAGCTTTTGGACTTTGCTGGAGTCCATCCTCCATCCTTATTTATTTATTTATTTATTTTTATTTTATTTAAATAGATTTGTATGCCACCCAACTCCCAGGGGACTCTGGGCGGCTCAAAACATGTCAAATCCATTTACTATAAAGTCATAACCATTAAAAACTACAAAAGTTAAAAAAAACACCTAGCATTCATAACCTGGGGGGAGACCCATATATATTCTGGTTGGTCTCACTTTCACCCCGCCTGCCGGAAGAGCCAAGTTTTTATTGCTTTACGGAAGGCCAGCAGGGTGGGGATAGTCCTGATCTCTGGAGGGAGCTGGTTCCAAAGGGAGGGAGCCCCCACAGAGAAGGCTCTCTCCCTCGGCCCTGCCAACCAACATTGCTTGGTCAATGGGACCTGGAGGAGACCAACTCTGTGGGCCCTGACCGGTCGTAGGGAGGTATGCGGCAGGATGCGGTCCCAAAGGTAACCTGGACCCTGAGCCATGTAGGGCTTTAAAGGTCAAAACCAAAACCTTAAATTGGATCCGGAGACTAATGGGCAGCCAATGCAGCTGGTGGAGGATAGGTGTTACGTGGGTGTATCTAGGCACACCCACCACAGCTTGCGCAGCTGCATTTTGCACCAATTGCAGTCTCCGGACACTCTTCAAGGGTAGCCCCATGTAGAGTGCATTGCAGTAATCCAGCCGGGAGGTGATAAGGGCGTGAGTAACTGTGAGAAGTGCCCCCTTCTCCAAGTAGGGTCGCAATTGGTGCACCAGGCGAACCTGTGCAAAGGTTCTCTTTCACCAGCAGTTCCCTGAGGATAGATGCCAGCATGAGTCTGAAAGCTCAGAAAACTCAACCTCTGGTTCCGGTGACCAAACTAGATTGGATCCTGCAATATATATCATGTTGATGTTAGATCAGAGTAAGATTAGGGTAGATATGTAGAGCCTTTAAGTCTTAAAGAAGTGCTTGAATGAATGTCATCCAGTGAAATTTAATTTCCTTTTTTGTTAGATTGAAAAACAGGAAATAGTTACATGAAATCAGTCTCAATCAATATGTTTTGCAAAATATGGCTGGCATCGGAGGTGGGTTCCTCCTGGTTCGGACCAGTTCTATGGAACCAGTGGTAACTTGGCGGCCTGGGTCGCTAGAACTGACAGTGACCCAGGCCTGCCACGCCCCCAAACCAGCTCTCTCGGCGGTGCTGTAGGTGCTGCCATCTTGTTTTTTGCTTCTGTGCATGCACAGAAGCTGAGTTTTTAGCACTGCGCATGCACGCGCATGCACGCACAGGCCCACACGGCGCATCAGGAAGTGAACCGGCAGCGAGGAAAATCAGAACCCACCCCTGGCTGGCATGCTGGCTACATTTTATTTTCTTTCTTTCATTCCTCCTTCTATCCTTTCCTGTCATCAGTTACTGTCTTGCCCAAATGGTACGTCCTAAATATTTAATCTTCTTTCCAAAAGAATGTATACTGAAATGCTGCAGAAGAAATTTTGGAGGCATTTTTCTTTTTACCAACTGTCAAACAAATATAAACACTAGATACTTGTAACTCAAAATTTCAAGCATTAGAATTAAAAACAAACAAACTACCATATGAACAAAAGTTTCTACAATGTCAGCAGATGGGGGTCATGTGGATTTTGGATTATAGGATTTAATATTTAGTTTTCTTTCTGATACTGAATGGATAGACAAGTCTAGTTCAGCCACCTGTGCTCTTAGTTATTGACCTGATGCATAATGTTCTGTGGCTCATTTATAAAACCTGTGATAGCTGTTTCTTCTTTTGTAAAAAAAAATAATCATGTGGAGAGCGATAGCAATTTAATGTGATTATTTTTCACAGGCTTTGCTCTTAAGATCATTTTATCAAGCGTCCCTATATGAAGTGATCTGAAAAATATTTTTTTTCCCAACATGGATTGGGTTAGAATAGTTGGTGATGTGCTTTTGCATGATCTGGAAAAGAATTCCTAAACTAGTTCCTTACAAATGCTGGAATTCAAAAAGTTCCATTGTGAATGAATTTGGTAAACATCAGGGTAGAGAATGCTGTTGTAAAATTAAGGAAATATCTCTTTAGATAATGCAATAAGAGACTTTCTGTATTTTTCTTTGCCTGCCTCACATTTGATAGAGGAAAAAATATCATAGCATAGAAAAATCTTTTCTTGCTGTTTAAGAATATGACCAAATGTATTCATAATTTTAATTTATGTTAAATATTTGTAATAATACACAAAAACAATTTTCTGGAAATTTTGCTAAGCCTCATGGTAATAGACTGTTTCCTTTAAATACACAAATGTTTGGAAAATGTCAGAATACTTAAACATTGTTATGATAAAATTAACTAACGAATTAATTTTTGTTTTTATTTTCATTCGTTTTTTGAACAATGTTACCATTTTAAAGATCAGGGTGGCAAAGCTTTTATGACCAGGATGCTCCATGCTTGGAATTGTGTTTTGAAAGTGTCCAAATACTGAAATTGACCCTACAACAATTCTCAAATAAAATTAACAGTCAATTTTTGAGGAATGTTGAGCAATGTTCCAGATGAGGCTAACAAAGCTGTTACAAATATAGATATTAAGTATTTTAACCTTAGTTTATTCAATTGTTTAAAAGAAGAATACACTAAGGCAGAAGCTTATCCACCCCAAAGATAAAACACCCAGACACAAACTGAACAACGTGGTATATGCAGTACAATGCAGTGAGACATGTGCAGGACATTATATTGGGGAAACAAAACAACCACTTCATAAGCACATGGCACAACATAGGAGAACAAACCCATCAGGACAAGATTCGGCAGTCCATCTGCATTTAAAAGACAAAGGCCACTCTTTTGAAGACAGCAAAGTCCACATTTTGGACAGAGAGGACGATTGGTTTGAAAGAGGGGTCAAAGAGGCCATCTATGTCAAAATTGAGCATTCCTCTCTCAACAGAAGGGGAGGGATGTGACATAATCTATCTCCAGTCTACAACACAGTCCTTTCAGTAGTTCCAAGAAGGCTCCGCACCTATTTGCACTATTCAGGTGATCCTGAGGGCACAGACAAACCCCCAAGTGGCCTCAACGACTGTCTAAAAGAATGCAAATGACCAGCTGTCTGCAAGGAATATAAATCCTTCCGTTCCCACCATCCAGTCAGAGCTGTAGAAGCTTCTTAGATGAGAAGTGAAACGTCTTCAAAGAAAAAAAGAAAGTCCAGTTGCCTCTTGAAAAAGCACGTTTGGGACAACTGTGACCTGGATGACTGAGAATCTCCATAGACAACCCATTGATTACTTTCAAACAACAGACTTTTTTTCTACATCAATTGGAGAGTAAACAATTCACACATTTGAAATCATTCATATACCACCATAAGGGGTCCTTAGTGCTCTCTGAGCTTGCTTGTTTTTTTGCAGACATTTCCCTAACTAGCATACAGAAATACCCTAACTAGGTAACATCAGTACTCATTGGTACCAAATATGGCAGAGGTCTAGAATTCTAGAAGTTGAAGTCCACAAGTTTTAAAGTTGCCAAGTTTGAGGACCTCTGACATATGGGATCAAACGCTTCAGACAGCATGCAAATGGGAACAGCACTGATGATGTTAACTACCAAGAACCCTTCATTTCAACCCTGAGCTACAAATATTCTCCTCTATTGATACTTCACCATCCAATAAGGATCAATTATTGATTCTTATTAGATATATGCAATACATATTTTAACTTATTAAAAACAAAAACAAACACAATTTATTTTTTAAAAAACAATTTTTTTAATGATTGGTTTTAAAAAATAATAACACCCTGACGTTTATCTGCCTTTCCATTATGCTATATTTCCTAGGTGGTAATCTGAAAATGCATACAGGTTAAAATATCAGGATCCAGTTTACAACTTAAATTTAAAATGTCTGTTTTTTGAGAAAGAGAGGGGGGGAATAAAAGATTTAAGAGAGAAGCTTGCAATCACTTAGGCAAAAATGAAGCAAACAAACTAAAAAAAACAATTATGAAAACTGTTTTGTTGCATAACATTAGCAGTATTATGTAGATCTCAGTATCATGTTAACTCTCTTTTTGTTTTTGTTTTTTTGCTTATAATATGTTAGTTGTCATAGCAGATTATACAGGATTGTCATTCAAAGTAGTTTTATGGTTATTACTATGCTAACAACATTTGTAGAAATGACAAAACATAGATTCCTTGCATCTCCATAGTGTTATCTTAAAAAAAAAGGAATATGTGCCTTCTTGGTAATCAAGGCTTTCCAACTAAATTATTCTTAAAATTAATGCGGTTACAAACATATACTTGGTGAATCTTTCAAGCTCCCAATAATTGCAGAAATCTGCATTTGGAATGCTGAATAATTCCTTAAAAATACAAATTGTAATTCTAAGCAGGTAATTGTGATTATGCTGTTTCAATAAAGATTCTTAAGCAAGAGGTGCTGTGAGATGGAGGAATTATAGAAGGTCACATAAAATGTGAGACATTTAGAAACCACAGAGTACAGAAGAGTAGTGGTGATGCAGTGGTTAGAATGCAGTATTGCAGGCTAATTCTGCCCATTGCTAGCAGTTCGATCCTGACCAGCTCAATGCTGACTCAGGTCGAGGTTGGTAAAATGAGGACCCAAATTGATGGGGGCAACACGCTGACTCTGTAAACTGCTTAGAGAGGGCTGTAAAGCACTATGAAGAGGTACATAAGTCTAGGTACTAGTGCTGTTGCTAGTACTGTTAAAGAACTAAGAATGTGTCAGACATGGTCAAATTCTGAGCTGAACTGGAAACCTTCTGCCAATTAAGATTGATTTAGTAGACATTTATGTCACCCATCCCACTTAGATAAGATAGAAGATATCCCAAAGATCATTTGAGTTCACTTTGAGTAGGGATAACTGAGTTGGGAATTTCATTCACAATTCCTTTTTAAGAACTGCATTGTAGAAAGGCAGGCATATACCAGTAGTTGCCAAAAAAAACCCCACTCTACTTTGTTTTCTTCTTTCTTTTTCCTTTCCCTTTAAACTGGGAAGATGAAAAACAGAATCAAACGATTGACAGTCCTATTTTACTCATCACAAGAAATGTTCTTTGGGGACGTGCCAGTGATAATGCTTTAAAGAAAGAGTGTTGATTGCTACATACCCTCCTTTTATTGTACATTTCGGTATACATTGGTACTGCTGCATTGTGGTAAGGCCCTTTTCAAAGATCTTGCTAATTTAGCTTTGAAAAGTTTTGCAGTGACTGTGTTTAGATTTAGCCATTTCTGATTTTTGAAATTTCAAGTCCTTTGCAATGTAGTTTATTTTCTTGTACAAGTTCCTAAAGCCTCTGTCAGCACGTACAAACATACTTATTGGTGTGAATTTGCCTAAGTTTGATCTTTGCAGAAGAAAAGTATTGTATGTCTTATATGTCACCTACTGTGGAGTCTTTGGTGCTTTCTAAGCTTGGTGGCTTTTTTGCAGATGTTTCATTACCTAACTAGATGATACCATCAGTACTATCAGTACTCTACATACAACACCAACAGACACATAGACATAAAAAATATCTATATACCATTCAAAAAAGCCAAAAAGAAACAAAGAGCAAAGTACCTCCTTTCCAGCAACCAACACTGAGAAAAACAGATTAGCACCGGCATTAATACCAGACCAACAATCAGACAATAAACAATTCCCCAATCAAGGAACTATCAACTCAGTCAAACAATCAAACAGTAAAGAACAGCCTAATCAAGGAACCTCAAGAACGGTCCCACCAACACTGACAGAGCAAGCCACTTGTATATAAACACAGAGCAAGCCCCACTGCCTTTCAGCACTGATGATGTTACCTAGTTTGGTAAATTAAACATCTACAAGAAAACCACCAAGCTCAGAGACCACCAAGGATCCCACAGTTGAACCCTTAGCTAGAAATATTTTCTTCTATGTCAGGAGAAGGAGAAGGAGAAGGAGAAGGAGAAGGAGAGGAGAAGGAGAAGGAGAAGGAGAAGGAGAAGGAGAGGAGAAGGAGAAGGAGGAAAAAGAGGAGGAAGAGGAGGAGGGGAGCAAGGAGAAGGAGAAGGAGAAGGAGAAGGAGAAGGAGAAGGAGCAGCATTGGGTAGATAGGCAGCAGCATTCCAGAGAGCACTTAATAGAAAAGTCAACTGCTTAAGAGAAGCATTAATTGCCCTTGCTACCCAACCTAGTTTGGAGAGATAAAGCTTCTATCCTATGTGCAAACAACCACAATTAGTTAATTCCTCTCTGATTTCTGAATACTGAACAACTCCAACCCCAAAGATAAGCTATTATCTCTGGAGCTGAATTTGTGGAAACAAGTACCTAATCACTCACAGTAAAGAGCATTGTGTTAATGAGCTTTATTCACTCCAGTAGTCCCTATAGCCTCAGCTGTAAAGATAGGCTGCCCTTGCTAGCTGTCCAGTAGTCAGTGTGTAGCCTTTCATTGTTAAAAGAAAATAATAATAAAAAAGCATGTGCTTGCTCCTCCATAATTTGTCATATTGTATTTCAACTTCCATAAGACGTATTCATCAGTGTACATTATTAAGTAAACCACAGTTCTCATTTTAAATTAAGGCATCTAGATGTTCTCTACTGGATTTTGTGGTATTTAATACATTAGAAAGTGGTAGAATGTAAATAACATGGACCTTAGGAAGTGTTTTTGACTTGATGGTCAGTGAAGAAAGCTGTATCCATTTTGTAACATACCCTTGCATCCTGCATCTGCTTCTATCAGCCAGGAAGAGAAATAGTGGACAGTTCTATTGTATCTTCAATAACAGACCTGTGAGGTAATTTTGGTCGAAAAACGGCCAAACACTTAGTTTAATGAATGTTGCAGAGATTCATAAGCCAGTTTCTCCAGATCCAACTCTATCCACTAGCCCAGGGGTGTCAAACTTAAGGCAAATGGGCCGGATCTGGCCCACAGGCTGCTTAGATCTTGCCTGTGGGACTGGCCTGGAAATATCAAAGGACTGGCTGGACAAAATTGGCCACCAGGACGGGCAAGTCCCCCCCCCCTGGCAGCCCATTTTCAGCCTCCACAGCCTCCTGCAGCACACACCCAGGTCTTTGATGACAGAAAGTGAGTCCCCTCATATCACTCAGTTTGTCATCTTTTTTTCTTAATCTTTTACCTGTGATTGATTATATTGTAATTTTTTTGATGTGAGCCAGGGTCATTGAGAATTGGGTGGTATATCAATTTGGTAAATTATTACTAATATTAAGTCCTCCTCTAGGTCTGTGTCAGAGGTAGTAACAAAGATGGATAGACTATCGGACAGACAGTTTTTAGAGACATCTGGAGAAATTGTCAGTTCATTTATGCTCCGCTCCTATACAAAAGAGTCAAGCCCCATAGCAGCTGGGTACTCTACATGTCTTTAATCTCTACATTATGGAATTGAGACT
Source organism: Diadophis punctatus similis (assembly GCA_023053685.1). NCBI lineage: Eukaryota > Metazoa > Chordata > Lepidosauria > Squamata > Dipsadidae > Diadophis > Diadophis punctatus. Next base: position 1,952,566 of record JALIGW010000021.1, read on the forward strand.
ATTTGTGCCAGAAAGTAAATCTCACTTTGTCTGGAACAGATGTTTTGAATGCAAAGGGGAAAAATGCATCTTGAGCCTGGGTCAAATGCCCACCTATGACCATGCCCACAATGACCATGTCCACCCCGGCCACATCCATCCCTGGCCACACACACACCCCACCACCCCCAGCCCTCTGAGGTCAAACATAGCCCTGATGTGGCCGTCAGTGGAATCAAGTTTGACACCCCTGCACTGTTCTCTCTCATTCACATGTGTTCGCAGTATTGGTTTCTTAGTTTTAACTGCCAACATAAAAGAGGGGGGAAAAATCAAGTACTCAATGCTGCCAGATGTAAAATATCAGTGCTGAAAGTAACATTTCCTTTACAGAAAAGCATACCACTCTTTCAAACATGAATAGATCATCAGACCAATACTGAAAGGGATTAACAAGTGCTAAAAAAAACCCAAACAAAATCAATAGCATGGATTATTTAACAGAACAGTCTATTCCAAAGCTTATTAAACACCTCTTTGGCAAATATAAAATCCTTCCTTCCTTATTTCCTACCTTCTGTAAAATAGCTGCATTTTTCATTTGGAAAATTGAAATGCCTGAAGGCAGTTTCTGGGTATAACCTTTTTGATGCTATTTTCTACAAAATCAATTTTTGAAGGAATGAAATAACAGCTAAACAATGATGATCCACAGACCAATTGGAAAAAGACATATTTGTCAATGAACATAATATTTTCCCTGAGAAAAACAGTAGAAATAAATCTTTGCCACCAACTGCAGTTAAGGTATCTTCCAATCAATCTTCCTTCTTTGTGTAATTTTGGAGCATAATCCTATAAATGTATCTTTATAAGTTATACCAGCTAATCAGAATGTTTCTACTTTTGCATCCAGAATGTTTTCTTTGCATTATCAGGTATGGAATAAATCTGCAGATTGTCCATCTATCTATCATCTATCATCTAGTATTGTCTATTATCTGTCTATCGTCTATTATTGTCATCCATCCATCCATCCATCCATCCATCCATCCATCCATCCATCCATCCATCCATCCATCCATCCATCCATCCATCCATCCATCCATCCATCCATCCATCCATCTATCTATCTATCTATCTATCTATCTATCTATCTATCTATCTATCTATCTATCTAACTATCTAACTATCTATCTATCATCCATCCATCCATCCATCTATTTATCTATCTATCTATCTATCATCTATCATCTATCATCTATCATCTATCATCTATCATCTCTCTCTCTCTCTCATCTATCATCTATCTATCTATCTATCTATCTATCTATCTATCTATCTATCTATCTATCTATCTATCTATCTATCTATCTAGCATCTAGCATCTCTCTCTCTCTCTTTCTCTCTCTCTCTCTCATCTATCTATCTATCTATCTATCTATCTATCTATCTATCTATCTATCTATCTATCTATCTATCTATCTATCTATCTAGCATCTAGCATCTCTCTCTCTCTCTTTCTCTCTCTCTCTCATCTATCTATCTATCTATCTATCTATCTATCTATCTATCTATCTATCTATCTATCTATCTATCTATCTATCTATCTAGCATCTAGCATCTCTCTCTCTCTTTCTCTCTCTCTCTCATCTATCTATCTATCTATCTATCTATCTATCTATCTATCTATCTATCTATCTATCTATCTATCTATCTATCTATCTATCTATCTATCTATCTGTATATGTCTATAGATATAGATATATAGATATACCATCTATCATCTTCTATCTATCATATCTATTTCCACTCATTTTTATGGGCATGTATAGTAATGTATTATTTTTGTTTTTACTCACAGCAGCTGTCTGCACATAACATGCAATATACTTTGTAGTAGCTACAACCTATGCATATGTGTGTGTTTGTGTGTCTCTGTTGAATGTGTATTCTCTCGAATCTGTACAGAAGAAAATTAGGCATGTTTAATAAATGACCAGTCTTTTCATAATAGTCTGTTAATCAGCAAAAGTGGACATGGTTTCATTAAGCATTTTTATCTTAAATTTGGTTTGCATTAGAATCAAATTTAGAAGGTAGCTTTAGGGGTTTTCATTGAAAGCATTGCTTTGAGCTGTGCCTCATAAAGAACTGGCTAAAGTACACACTGAATGTTATTCATTTCGTCAGATGATAACAAGCTGTCAGAACAGATTGGAAAAATAAGTGTTCTCTGTATAAGCTAAATGGCTTTTACAACTGCTTTTAATTTGAGTGCAGCCACTTCTGTAGGGAGAAAGAAATGATGGTCTCTTTTCCCAACCTTCTCTCTTGTATCATTTTGCCTTTAAGTTAGCATAATAAACAATGAAAAAAAAAAGGAATTACATTTTCTTTCTGTATCAGGCATGACTTTGCAGAGGTTAGTGGGAACTTGTTGAGCAAATGCAAATGGTTATATAATTTTGTTTTTGTGCTTTAAATGCTCTACTGGAATTTGAATTTCTGAATGGGTAGCTGGAGGCTTATTCATCTACAGTGCATTCAGTAAGTATTCAGACCCCCTTCGCTTTTGTCAATGTTGTTATGCTGCAGCCTGATTCTACAGTTGTTGAAATCCATTTTTTCCTCATTAATCTACACTCAGTACCCCATAATGACAAAATGAAAACAGAATTTTAGAAATGTCCGTAAATTTATTGAAAAGAAAAAACTGAAATATAACGTTGGCATAAATATTCAGACCCTTCACTCAGTACTTTGTTGAAGCACCTTTGGCAGCAGTAACAGCCTCGAGTCTTTTTGGATATGATGTGAAAAGCTTTGCACCCCTGGCTTGGGGGATTTTCTGCTATTCTTCCTTGCAAATCCTCTCAAGCTCAGTCAGATTGGATGGTTACCATCGATGGAAAGCCATTTTCAGATCCCTCCAGAGATATTGAGTAGGCTTCAAGTCAGGGCTCTGGCTGGGTCACTCTAGGACATTCATAGAGTTGTTCTAACCCACTCCTGTGTTGTCTTGGCTGTGTACTTAGGATCACTGTCATGTTGGTAAGTGAACCTTCTGCCCAGACTGAGGTCCTTAGCACTGTGAAACAGATTTTCACTGAGGATATCCATGTACTTTGCTCCATTCAGCTTTTGCTCAACCCCGACCAGGAGTGGGTTCCACTTTTCTTCGCTGCTGGTTCGCTCAGTGACACACTGCATGGGTACTTCATGCGGGCGCTTCGCGCGGGCGTGGGCACATGCACCAGTGATTAAAACACAGCTTCTGCGCATGCACAGAAGCAAAAATCAAGATGGCGGCACCTACGACGCCGCTGAGAGAGCTGGTTCAGGGGCATGGCAGGCCTGGGTCACTGCCGGTTCTAGTGACCCAGGCCGCCAAGTTACTACCAGTTCTATAAAACCGGTCCAAAACGGGAGGAACCCACCTCTGACCCTGAGCAGTCTCCCAATCCTGCTGTTGAGAAACACCCCACAGAAAGAAATTATCTTAATTTTATTCTTATTTTCTGAACAAAAGCAGCATGTATAGTGTGATGTCTATCCTGGCCAATAGTTACAAAAGAATTGCAGACCTCAAATTAATTTAGAATGATTGCTGTTGTAACAGAGGAGATTAATATTTTGACAGCTATGGATTGTAGATGTTGAATGAACAACCTGGCATGAGATCTTCATTATATATGGTACATGTCCCCATAGCATTAATCAAATTAATGAAAGATTAAATGCTGATTAGTTCCTTATCTGATTCTGTAACAAGGATATAAATAAACTTTAGCAAATATCTCTGGTTTGGTGTAGGCACTTAGGAAATAATTTTAATTAACATTCTCTGCCATGTTTTTTTTAGACATTGCTGTTGTTTATCCCACAGTGACTTTGGCTTCCAGTGTAGAAAATCTATTTTTGTAAGTGCTCTATTTTTGCAGTATATACAGTAACGCACTACGGTTGGTGCTACCAATCCTTGCCAAGAAATGGCTTTAAAAATTCTTTATGCTTAAAAAAATGGTCTCTTCTCATTTTTCTCGGAAGTTCCTAGCTGACTTTCTCTGGGTTTCGAAGGAAAAAAGAAACATGCCTGGTTAGCATTTGTATGAATGATAAGTTGAAAAATTTAGAGTGGTGGGCTTGATTGGAAAACATAAATATCCACAGCTAATGCAATGAGTAACCACTTCCACACTATTGCCAAAAAACCCTTGTTTTAAGTATCAATGAATTCATCAGGAATCAAGCTTGACCTGAAAATATTTTTTCTTCAATATTTCTCCCATGCTTGTTATTACTACAGGGCCAGACATGTGCAGTAGATGCATAAATATTTACTCATTCAAACCTTACCCACATACAGTATCTCATATTGTGGCTTACTTTTGGCTTTCATCTATGATTCCAATCTATCTATCTGTTTTTCTGTCTGTTTGTTGTTCAATCCATCCCCTTCTTCTCAACTTCAGCAAGTAGCTATATGTCTGACAGTCTTTAAAAAAATATATACAAAATGTTAAAAAAATGATTAAAATGAAAACACTAAGAAGACAATGAGATAGACCTTTAAACATATTAGTTATGGTCAGTGCCTATCAGAAGATAGCCAAAACAGCATCTACTATAGTTCCTAGACCAGTGATGGCGAACCTTTTTTTCCTCGGGTGCCGAAATAGTGTGTGCGCACGCTATCGCATGCGTGTGCGTGCCCACATCCATAATTCAAACCCCCACCCCCCTGCGCATGCGTGCGTGACCCCCCACTCCCCCGTTTCCCGACTTCCAGTGGGCCTGATAGGCCCGTTTTTTCGCCCTCCCCAGGCTCCAGAGGCTTTCTTGGAGGTTGGGGAAGGTGAAAAAGCTCCCCCCCTGCCACCCCGGAGGCCCTCTGGAAGCCGAAATCACCCTCCCAGAGCCTCTGTGTGAGCCAAAAATCAGCTGGCGGGCACGCACATGTGTGCTGGAGCTGAGCTAAGGCAATGGCTCGCGTGCCGGCAGATATGGCTCCGCGTGCTACCTGTGGCACCCGTGCCATAGGTTCGCCATCACTGTCCTAGACTCTCAAATATATATCTACCACAGAAGAACTTTGATGCAAGCTAGTTTGGAACAGCATCAGTATGCTTCACAAAAGAAATAAAATACAATTTATGGAAGAAAAAAAGGTTTAAAAATCAGTGTACCATAATGTTCAAGTAGAAAGGAAGGTAATAGTCACATTCAGAAATGTGGAGAGGAGGAGGAGGAGGAGGAGGAGGAGGAGGAGGAGGAGGAGGAGGAGGAGGAGGAGGAGGAGGAGGAGGAGAAGGGAGAAGGGAGAAGGGAGAAGGGAGAAGGGAGAAGGGAGAAGGAGAAGGAGAAGGAGAAGACCATCAACTTTGGTGATAATTGATCCTGATTTATTTTTATCCAGAATGAATGAACACAGCAAAAGCAACAATGGAGTTGCAACTATTTTATCTGAAGTTATGGTTCATTTTCAAATGTTGGGAGATCTTGCATAGTTAGGCAAATTGAAACCAAACTTTTGTATTTGTTTTTGTCAGCTCAGAGTTCCAATAAATTATGTTCCTAAACAGAGAAAACACCATTTTCTGAAGGTGATAATGGAATGTTTACAAAAAACAACAACCAGATTAAATTCTCATGCTTAATTGTTTCGTTTTTACTCTTTAGTACATTTTGCTGAAAAATACACACCTCAATGTGCCAGTAAATTCTTCCTAAAATTCAGATTTGAACATTAGTACCTGAATTTGAAATGTAAATGAAACAAAGTTTCTTAGCTCTACAGTCATCAGATTGCAGATTTTTATCTACTCAGCTTGTTGAGGGTCATTAAAACTATCCCACACTTTCCTAGGATTTTCTTTGTCTTCTCCTCAATGGCCATCTATATTTGAGGCGCATGAGGAAAGAGAATGTTTCTGCCCTTACATGAGATAAATAAGGAATTGAAGGCTGCAGGATATCTTGCCATTCAAACGTAGCTGTGGGTATTGCTGTATAGATTGTTGGGATGGGTGTAATTACAGAGGCGACACTCACAGAGGAAGATAAGTGCAATTCTTTAATTGTGGAACATAACTGCAACACGCCAACGGTACATAACAATAACTGAGGTAACTCCTGTTTGACAGCCCGCTTTTATAGCCGGCTGTCAAACCATTCAACCAATCACCAACTACTATTGTTCCCGCTCCTAGAGCGGCCCCTAGTGGCCTTCCGGTACACTACAGGTATCTACAGGGGTAGTGATGATGGTCATTACACCAGTGCTGTAACTTGCATATTTGTGTCTCACAGTGTGTAGATAATAGTGAGATTTGCCTCATGACAGCATCTCATATGGGTCATCATTTTGGAAGAATGATGATTTGACATTGCAGCTGGGTTTAATAACACAGGTAGTCCTCAACTTACAACAGTTTGTTTAGTGACCTTTCGAAGTTACAACGGCACTGAAAAAAGTAACTTATGACCATTTTTCACACTTATGACCGTTGCAGCATCCTCATGGTCACCTGATTTATATTCGAATACTTGACAAGTGGTTCATATTTATGACAGTTGCAATGTTCTGGGGTCATGTGATCTCCTTTTGCGACCTTCTGACAAGAAAAGTCAATAGGGAAGCCAGCTTCACTTAACAACCGTGTTACTAACTTAACAACTGCAGTGATTCACTTAACAACTGTGGCAAGAAAGATTGTAAAATGGGGTAAAACTCACTTAACAAATGTCTCACTTACCAACAGAAATTTTGAGGTCAACTGTGGTTGTAAGTTGAGGACTATAGGTATACAGTCCATTTACTAATTTATTTGTAATTTTACCCTATCATCCCTAAAACTCCAGATATCCCTTTCTTGATCATATTATGTGACAAAGTGATGTGAACAAAGGGCTCTAAATTCTATTCAAATTCTATAACCTGCTCCATATAAACAATTGGGTTTTATTTTATAGTAACACTTTTCAAATGATAGGAAGGAAAACGCTTGCATAATGTTCCCGTAAAAGTAACAGGGGTCAAGTTGAAGCTTGTGACTGAAAAGCTTCAGTCTCCAAAATAAGGATGTAAGTTTCTTAAACTAAATTTTTATCAAACAAGGCAACCTTACCCAAATACCTTATCACATTCAGTCAGCTCTTCTCAGCCATGCTATTTTTGTGAAATAATTCTTCAGCAGAAAAGTTAGTGCCAGTCTTTTTATTTCATTTCATGCACAATTTGTACTGTAGGTATTGTGTTTCTATAATTAAAAAGGTTTTAAGTCTGTATTTATGCCAAGCTGTGAACAATTTAACAAATTTGGGAAAAAAATAGATTTTGATATGCATATGAATATTGAAAATGTGCATATAACCACATACCTATTCGTTCCATAGGATGGGATGGGGTGGGGTGGGGTGGGGTGGGAGGAGGGTAGGGTAGGAGAAGAGAGGAGAGGAGAGGAGAGGGGAGGGGAGGGGAAGGGAGGGGAGTAGGAGAGGAGAGGAGGAGAGGAGAGGAGAGGAGAGGAGAGGAGAGGAGAGGAGAGGAGAAGAGAGGAGAGGAGAGGAGAGGAGAGGAGAGGAGAGGAGAGGAGAGGAGAGGAGAGGGGAGGGGAGGGGAAGGGAGAGGAGAGGAGAGGAGAGGATATTCCTTATTGACCAAATGTGATTGGAAACACAAGGAAACTCTGTGGTTTCTTCCCCAAACCCCAAAAACTTTAACCTTAGACTGTCTACAGTTGACCTCACCCCATTCCTAAGAGGTTTGTAAGGGGCGTGCATAAGCGCACCATCGTGCCTACCGTCCCTGTCCTATTGTCTAATTTTTACCTATACATACTTTGCTTTTGTTTATGTTTATATAATACCTGTTATGTTGTACACGTGTTGACAAAATAAATAAATAAAAAATAAAAATAAAAAATAAATTTGTCTCCAGTGCATACGTTCTCCGTGTACTGTACCTACAAGCAACAAAGTGATAAATCATAAGATACAATCAACGAAGTGATAGTCATAAGAAATCAATAGGAGCAGGTAATAGGAAAGATGAGAAGGTTAATAGCAGCTATCACTATTATTATTATTATTACTACTATGATCATTATTACAGCTAATTGTTTAGGTTTGCTCCAGTTGTTTTTACACCTTTATATTTGTGTAGTATTATATTGCTGATTATATATTGTTGTTTAAATGTTAATGTTCTTGTGAACGGCTATGAATCCGAAGTTGATTATGTAGTACAAAAAAGGGATAAATATTCATTGAAAAATTCTGATGACCTGAATTTTCCTTTTCGCTAGTAATTAATAAGAAACGGGAGGAGGGGGGGGGGAATGCTATTTATGAAAGGTTAACCATACCCTCAAAGCTTCCTTGATGTGTGTTCGTATTTCTGTCATAATTCCCATTATAAATAGTGTTGCTCAAGGTTTAATATCTCAAGTGTTTCAAACTACTCTATCTTGGCACAAAACTGTCAGTCACTTAGACCTACTTTAAAAAAAAGCAGAAAGCATTTTTTTTAAAAGAAAAATTATGTTGTAGTATTTTGCTATGGCAAAGAAGGACTCAAGGACAACTGTATCACTAGGAGTATTTTAGGAACCTTGGCTTTGTCCTTAATTATCACTTTGCAGAGGAATAATTAAGAGTAAAACTGGCAATAGACAATTATGAATGTGGTTACAGAATATGTTTATGCCTCCTGGATTTATAGCAGTTAATACTTCTATTCTTACTAATACAGCTATTATGTTATAACTCTTAGAATGTATATCTCATTTTTATTTCATGGCAAAAGAAATAACTTTTTAATTTTTTGCCATTAAATCAAAAATATCTTTGGGTTTTATAATTTAAAATTAATACAGAGCTTGCATCTTATGTTTTGAAAACACCACTGCCATTGACAGCAATAACAACATTTTATTTTTTAAAAAATTACAAAGCCTATGACAAGTCTCTGCAATAAGTTTGTGCAATGACAATATTTAGTCTTGTCCTGGATTCAGCCATTTGGAAAACATCCAACTGTTATCACTAATTTGGTGCTAACTTTATTTGGGCACCCTTTAATTTTATTTATCTATTTAATTCAAAGGGAATTGCTAACAAAATTGTTGGTGGGATGAAATTTTTGTGAGGTACTTTTGAAATTCTTCCATTTAAGGGGAGCGATTTCAGCTTTAAAACAAAACCGTTAGCATGATCTTGTTTACAATATTGTTTTTATAGCCTGGGCATTTAAACAAATAAAGAATCACTTTTTTTTGTTATTGGGGAAGGGTGGAATATATATAGAATGCCATGCAGCTTGGGAGTAGTTCCAGCTACAAAATTGACAAAATTTCCGAAGGTAAAGTGCATAATTGATTCATTTTTTTTCTGCTTCTGTATTTCAGACATGCAGACTCTGCTTCTGGCATCTCCCCTCATCCCGAGGAAATTCCTTTCTCCTCATGGAACCAGTAAGGTGCCAAAGGGTGAGGGGCTGATTGGAGGCCTTTTAAGCTTGTAACAGTCTGAAAACAGTCTACTGTAGACCTCATCCCATTCCTAAGAGGTCTTTAAGGGGCATGCATAAGCACACCAGCGTGCCTACCATCCTTGTCTTAATATTCGCTTTTATTCGTATCCATTTCATGTATTCATAACTATTTTTATACTTATATCTGTTATCTAATACATGCCTGACAAAATAAATAAATAAAATAAATAAATAAATAAATACCATATGACATAACAGAGTGTTTACTATTGGTCGTTTTCTTTTCTTGCACCCCTGTCTCTTACTTTATTGGTTTCTATTGAGGGAAAGGATATACAGGGAGACTATTCCCTACTCTCTCTCTCTCTCTCTCTCTCTCTCTCTCTCTCTCTCTCTCTCTCTCTCTCTCTCTCTCTCTCTCTCTCTCCCTCCCTCCCTCCCTCCCAATCACCGCAGTGGCGCAGTGGTTAGATTGCAGTACTGCAGGCTACTTCTGCTGACTGCCAGCTGCCTGCAATTTGGCAGTTTGAATCTCACTAGGCTCAAGGTTGACTTAGCCTTCCAGCTTTCCAAGGTCAGTAAAATGAGGACCCAGATTATTGGGGGCAATATGCTGACTCAGTATATATATACAGTATCTATCTATCTAATGGAAGATTTACAGGCTAAGGATGTAAGCTATGTTCAACCATTATAAATGGTTGAATGAATAAACTACTGAGAGGGGGAGAGAGGGAGAGGGAGAGGGAGAGGGAGGGAGGGAGGGAGGGGAGAGAGAGAGAGAGAGAGAGAGAGAGAGAGAGAGAGAGAGAGAGAGAGAGAGAGAGAGAGAGAGAGAGAGAGAGAGAGAGAGAGAGATCTTGCATTTTTTTCATAGAAAAACAGATTTTTCTCTGATAGAACATTTTTGCAGACATCCTGCTTGCATCAGAGGAAATAAATCTGAATAATTCAGGTAATCACATTTATTTTAAACAATGCCAATATTTACATATGGAATAGGCTGGCCTTGCCAACCGTTTGCTGATGAATTAGCCTTGAATCCATTCTTTTTGGACTACCCAAAAATTAAATGCAAGCAAAAACAAATCATTCAGATAGAGATTAATGGATACCGGCATAGCCACAATCCACATATACTGATGGGCAAGGATTTTTGTGAATGCAATTCTTTTTATTCTTTTGTGTCTTTAATTTCAAGATTTTAAATCTGTAATTACTGGCATCTACATTAAAAACTGTTATATGCAAAACTCTAGGGAAAGGATTTAGTAAAAGGCTTCTTTTTACATTGAATTAGTGTCCTCGAACTGTGCTAACAAATAATGATAATAATAATTGAAAAATATGTTTCAGTCAGTAACCATTTCTTCTTCATATCACAAACGGAAATTAAAAATCATGGTAATTTCTTAATCATCATGAAGGTCAAGCTTCCCCAGTTTGATGCCCTCCAAATGTTACTGACTGTGAGATATTTATCATTCTCACCTGGCATAGCTTTTTACTGGTTGAAAATTCAAGAAGTTTCAGTACCAATGTATCTGACATTACTAAGCTGGGAAACAATTATTCATATATTAGGAAAACAAGTCAAGATGGAACATACCACTCTGCATTACTGCTAAATGAAAATCAAGCATTAGAAATTGCACAGGTACAATATATATGGTACCTCGCTGAATAGTAGTAACTGGGAGAGGGATCTTGGACTCCTAGTGTACAATCATTTAAATATGAGCCAGCAGTGTGCTGCAGCTGCCAAAAAAGCCAACACAGTTCTAGGCTGCATTAAGAGAGGGATAGAATCAAGATCACGCGAGGTGTTAATACCACTTTATAATGCCTTGGTAAGGTCACACTTGGAATACTGCATCCAGTTTTGGTCACCATGATGTAAAAAAGATGTTGAGACTCTAGAAAGAGTGCAGAGAAGAGCAACAAAGATGATTAGAGGACTGGAGGCTAAAACATATGAAGAACAGTTGCAGGAATTGAGTTTGTCTAGTCTGATGAAAAGAAGGACTAGGGGTGACATGATAGCGGTGTTCCGATAGCTCACAGGTTGCCACAAAGAAGAGGGAGTCAAGCTATTCTCCAAAGCACCTGAGGGCAGGGCAAGAAGCAATGGAAACTAATTAAGGAGAGAAGCAACCTGAAAAGAAATTTCCTGACAGAACAATTAATCAGTGGAACAACTTGCCTCCAGAAGGTGTGAATGCTCTAACACTGGAAGTTTTTAAAGAAGAGATTGGATAACCATTTGTCTGAAATTGTATAGGGTTTCCTGCCAAACAGGGGGTTAGACTAGAAGACCTCCATGGTCCCTTCAAACTCTGTTATTCTATTCTAACACTGTTCCTAACTATGTGTTTTCATGGAAGCATGTAAGCAATTAGCATATTGCCTACGCTGGGAAATGAAGGAGAAAAAACTGAAATGAAATCTAATCAATATCAAAATTGTCCAATACTTGACTAAGGATAGAAGGTTCAGCCTATTTCATGCTTCATAAAAGAATAACAGAATAACAGATTTGGAAGATCTTCTAATCCAACCCCCCCCCCCCCTGCTCAAGCAGGAGACCCTATACCATTCAAGACAAGTGGTTGTCTTCTTAAAAGCTTCCAGTGATGGAGCACCCACAACTTCTGAAGTCAAGTTGTTCCACTAATTAATTGTTCTCACTGTTAGAAAATTTATTTTTGGTTCTAGTTTGCTTCTCTCCTTGAATAGTTTCCATCCATTGTTTCTTGTCTTGCTTTCTGGTGCTTTGGAAAATAGGTTGATCCCCTCCCTCTTCATTGTGACAGCCCCTCAAATATTGGAACACTGCTATCATGTCACCCCTAGTCCTTCTTTTCATTAAACTAGACATACCCAGTTCCTGCAACCATTCTTCATATGTTTTAGCCTCCAGTCCCCTAATCATCTTTGTTGCTCTTCTCTGGACTTTTTCCAGAGTCTCAACATCATTATGGTGACCAAAACTGGATGCAGTATTCATAGTCTGGAAACATGTCGTGATTCTCAGTTCTCAAAGGACACCAGTGTAGCTTTAGCAAGGAATACAGGTAGTCCTTGACTTCGGATGACAATTGACCCCAAAATTTCTGTTGCTAGATGAGGTGGTTGTTAAATGAGTCTTAGTCCATCTTATTTATTTATTTATTTATTTATTTATTTATTTATTTATTTATTTATTTATTTATTTATTTATTTATTTATTTATTTATTTATTTATTTATTTATTTATTTATTTATTTATTTATTTATTTATTTATTTATTTATTGATGTTTCTTATATGCCGTCCAACTCCCGGAGGACTCCGGGCGGCGTACAACAGAAAAAATACAAGAAACCAATATAAATAAGCATTAAAAACAGATATAAAAATTAAAAACATCTTAAAAACATTTAATATCCATTCAGCTTCATACATACTTGGGGGTGAGCTCAAATGGAATAAGCTCTACCCCCAGCCTGCAGGAAAAGCCAGGTCTTAACAGCTTTCCGGAAGGCCAGCAGGGTGGGGATAGTTCGGGTCTCTGGGGGAAGTTGGTTCCAGAGCACGGGGCTTGCCACAGAGAAGGCTCTCCCCCTAGGGCCCGCCAGGCGACATTGCTTAGCCGACGGGACCTGGAGGAGGCCAACTCTGTGGACCCTAACTGGTCGAAGGGAAGTGTGAGGCAGAATGCGGTCCCGGAGATAACCTGGTCCTAAGCCATGAAGGGCTTTAAAGATGGTGATCAACACCTTGAATTGGACCCGGAGACCGATGGGCAACCAATGCAGCTGGCGGAGTACAGGTGTCACGTGGGTGTACCTTGGTACACCCACCACAGCACGCGCAGCCACATTTTGCACCAGCTGAAGTCTCCGGATACTCTTCAAGGGTAGCCCCATGTAGAGCGCGTTGCAGTAGTCCAGGCGCGAGGTGACAAGGGCATGAGTGACCGTGAGTAGAGCCTCCTTCTCCAAGTATGACCTTTCTTGCCACAATTGTTAAGTGAATCACTGCAGTTGTTAAGTTAGTACCACGGTTGTTAAATTAATCTGGCTTCCGCATGGACTTTACTTATCAGAGGATCACAAAAAGGGATCACATGACCTTGGGACACTGCAACTATGATAAATGTGAGTTAGTTGCCAAATGTCTGAATTCTGAACATGTGTCCAAGGCGATGCTGCCACAGTAAATGTGAAAAATAGTTATAAGTCACTTTTTTCCAATGCTGTTCTAACTTTGAACAGTCATTAAATTGTTGTAAGTTGAGGACTACCTGTATATTGGACAGTTATAACTGTAATCATTTCTAAACAACTTTTCTTCTACTAGTCCTGCAACTGCTGGCCCTGGTTACTCAGTCAATACTCCTGAGTCCTATAGCCCATTTGTCCAGGAACGCCAACACCTAGTGTGGTCCTTTTTGACCTAGGCAATCACCAATCCAGTATGGTTTCTGTAAATTACATCTCACCATGTTGTTTATGGGATGTAAATTACATCTCCCTGGTTATGGGAGAGACGTTCTCCATCTGGCTGTTCTGTCTTGTATGGCTGAACATCTGGCTTAACTCTCATCATCCTCAGAGTTTGCAAGCTTCACAACCATGTCCAGATCGTGCCTCACTGGGGGCAAGGATTTTTATTTTTTATTCTCCATATTATTGTCTATGGAGATTCTCAGTCATCCAGGTCATGGTCGTCTCATAGGAGCTTTTTCAAAGGGCAAATGGACTTTCTTTGTTTTTTTTGTGTGTTTTGCTTCTCATCCAAGAAGCTTCTTCAGTTCTTCATAAACATCTTGGATGAGAAGCATAATGTCTTCAAGGACAAACAAAGAAAGTCCATTTGCCCTTTGAAAAAGCACCTTTGGGATAGCCATATTATTATTATTTTCTTTAAAAAAAATAGATTAACCTAATGTATGCCTCTATTTTAGAAGATGGCTTATTCAAAAAAAATGTCTCTGAAGAAATTTTAATGAACTACAAAATCTGTAGATACCCATATGCAAGTGCTGATGAAAATTACTTTGAAATTAGACACAATTAACAACAGTGTTTATGCAGATTATGATATGGATGTTTATGTTGTATATATGTTTCTGCTGCTTTAAATAAATATGGATAGAATGGCACTTACAATACTTTACTGGTTAAGATACTTTTTGTATTACAAAAGAAATGAAATAAACCCAACAATTGTTTGCAGGCAAGCTACACAGTAGAAAACTAAATTAATTGTGGGTCTCTGTGGAATGCTTAGAACAATGGTAAATCACTGATTTAGGCTGGTTGATAGTCTAAAAGACCCACTGAATATTTATGTTTATTTAAAAAAAATATTGCAGTAATATAATCAAGGTTGTGATATGCAGACATTTTCAAAAGGCTAATCAAATATATTTGTACTTGCATGTTTTAAAATATCACCCTTTGTATATAATGCATGCCCGTTGTGTATACCACTTACATTCAAAGTAGTAGTTGCTGTTAGTTGCAAAGTCGTGTGCGACCCATTCCTCCAGGCCTTCCTGTCCTCTACCATCCCCCAGAGTCCATTTAAGCTCACGCCGACTGCTTCAGTGACAATAATAATAATATAGCCATGCTACATGGATAAATATACTTAGACATAAAACAGTAGTGTGGGAATTAGATGTTCAGCATAGAAGGAAAAACTGTCTCTGTGTCTAGTTGTTTCGGCATGCAATGCCCTGTAGTGGCATCCCAAGAGGAGGAATTGAAACAGCTTTTGTCCAGGATGTGAGGAGTCTGTAGATATTTTCTCAGCCATATTCATAAGTAGTTATGAATCATCCCTGTGTCATAGCTTCTAAAAGAGGAAGTGCGGAAGAGACTTTTTTAATTATTTCTATCATGTTATTATTTGTAAAAACAAATTCCAGTTACTAAAATGTCTTAAATTAAATCCTGAAAACTTAACAGTCTGAAGTGTAGGTAACTTGTAGCCATCAAAATGTTGTTCATCTGTTATTGCCAGGCTATCAGTGACAAAGATGACATAATTTATCACAGTAGAACAATATCAGGGCTATCTTGTTGCCAGAAGCTGTAGGGACCTGGATGGGAACAATGGGCTTTAGCTGAACCCTGACATGACTGGGTGTTGGGGTCCTCTGGCCCATGCTACCTTTGGTGCTGGGAGCAGTTGCACTGTCCCAAATACATTTAATGCATTTACATTTACCTAAATAAATTTAACTCTCTCTGCCTCTCTGTCTCTTTCCATCTCTCCATCTCTCCACCTATCCAGCGGCGGGTTGCTGCCTTATTGGTGCCAGTGCGCTGTGCGCACATCTCTACGCTTCAGGCATGCTCGCGCTCGCTACGTGCACGCTCCCCCTTGTGCGATTTTGCTTCTGCGCATGCGTGGAAGCAAAATCATGCCAAAATCTCGCAAGGGGATGCGCGCGCGAGAGAGATTTCAGCGAGATTTTGCTTCCACGCATGCGCAGAAGCAAAATCTCACCGAAATCTCTCTCTCGCGCGCGTCCCCTCACGAGATTTTGGCGCGATTTTGCTTCCACGCATGTGCAGAAGCAAAATCAACCCAAAATCACTGGGAAAAAATGGCGACGTGCGTGATGGACCGGCAGAGAGGGCTCCGGAGCGTTTGCGCAATCCGTTGCTCCCTACCGGAGCTGTGCACTGGGCAGCTCCGGTAGGAACCCACCTCTGCACCTCTGCACCTATCCATCTATCCATCTATCCATTTATCACTCTATCCATCCATCCATCCATCCATCCATCCATCCATCCATCCATCCATCCATCCATCCATCCATCCATCCATCCATCTATCTATCTATCTATCTATCTATCTATCTATCTATCATCTCTCAGCAACATACTTTTATTTTATTTGTATGTGATGAGGACAAAGTTTCAGCTGCTCTTGCTATTGACTGGTGTGCTCAAATTAAAGTCTTCTTGGTGTAGCCTGTTTATTAGATTTCCAGTTGTGACCTTAGTATCATAATCTTGGTGCCTTTTAATGATTTAATGTCTTAATGACATTAAAGATTTATCATTTTTAATAATGTGGTAAGGCTTTTTTTAAACTTTCATAATGATCTATGTTGTCAGGATACCTGAGATGCATAGCAAAATAATCTATATAATTCACTAACACTTATTAAAAAAATAGTTAGATGTAATGTTGTGGTAGGCAGAATATTTATGCTAATCTGAAACAATTCAGCTCAGACTTTAGCTGTAACAACACAGCTATAATCTCACAGAGTAACATTTTATACAGTCAGGTCAGATTCTGAACAAATAAATTGAAAATTATGGGCCATTACTCCCTCATAAATTTGTTAATTAGTACCAAAGCAGTGGGATTTATGACTAGTGTGCTAATATAGAATATACCTGCAAGAGGACATTTCCAATTTTAATGTGACCTTTGCTAGAAAAGAAAATATCTGCATGACTTGTTTGTGTGTTAGTTGTAGCTGTTGTCCAGATAGTATGCTCTATTAGTAGAAATTAGTAGTTCTTTCCTATCAACACTACAAACTCAGGAGAATGTCAGCTTCTGGATGTACGCGATAAACGCCTGACAACAAAATAAATGGTGTTGTAGCAGTTTGTCTTCAGCGTTCCTGCACTCACTCACAAACAGTCAGTTTAGTTGAATTAGAGTGAAATATTGTCAGCGTCAGCTTTCTGGTGCACCAACCACCACTTTTAAAACTACCGCACTCCACCGTGTGAATCCGCCCATCGGCTCCACCCCCTTCCCATTCACATAATTGCTATGCAGCTCCAACAAGCCATGGTCAGGTCTCGGCATCCAAACCAGAAGCCTATCATCGTGCATGCGTAATGTCAATGTGCATGCATGGGACGTAATCATCAGCTGTTTCCCGGCTGCCTCTCAGCTGGGCTTTGGCGACGGTTCTGGGAGCATGCCGAGAAAATGGCGGCGATCTTGGAAACAGACAGAAGCAGACAGCAAGACAAAGACCCCTGATGTAGAACTATCCCCGCCGGAATGGCAGCCCTGACCGGGCAGGCCTGACAGAATATAGAGACAAATTTACTTTTTCCATAAATTGTTGGAATTCTTTTTCATTCAATATTTCTTGGTTTAATGTCCATCTAATTCTTTTCTTTTGACCTTTCCAAATAGTTGTTATCGGGTTATGATCGGACCACATACGAGTTTCAATATTTATATTTTGTATATTTGCTAATAAGTCTATTGACATCCACAACATATCTATTTTTGACCAAGACATATGTCTAGAATAGAATGTATATTTTTTCTTTAGTGGAAACTTTCCCCTCCATCCATCAAATATATTTAATTCATCTACCATAGTAAAAAAATGATTTTGGTAATATTTTCTTAATTTCTTATTCTTTTTGTTGTCTTATAGTCCAGTTCCACCTCTACAATAGCATTAAAATATCCAAACATGCAAATATTTTCATAGTCTAATTCAATTATTTTAGTATGTAGCTTAGAATAAAACTTATCTTGGCATTCATTTGGTGCATAAATTGCAACTAATAGTGTTTTTTTGTTATTCATTATTATTTCAACCATCAAAATTCTTCCATCTTCATCTGTGTATATACATTTTGGATTCATTTTTTTCTATATATATAATACAACGCCTCTTTTACTTTGATCTGCTAGGTCCGAGTATAAATCTTCCAATCTTATACATTCTAATAGTTTTTTATGTTGTCATCTGATTTGTTTATTCTTGTAGACATATTATATCCATTTTTAATTTCCCCAATTTATTAAGTGTTCTTTTCCTTTTTATAGCCGAATTCAGTCCATTTATGTTTATCGAAATCATCTTAATCTCCTCTTCCATGTTCATTTATTCAATGCTTTGGCTGATCTCATCAGCCTCATATCTCTTTTCTCTTTTACCACCATAGCCATTGTTCCTTCCAATTCTTTCTCTTCCGTCTCTTTAACATATTGACTTGCTTGTTGTTTTCTCTCATCTCTAGTATCTTCTTGAAATCTAACCTCTCTTTCTTTTCTCATTCTTTCCTCGCTCTGTTAAAAATATTGTCTATAAAATATTTCAGCTTTTTCCACTGTATCCAATCTATAACTCTGTTCATGCCAAACCAACATTATTTCCTCTGGAATCAACCATCTAACATTGGCACCTCTCTCAATCAATCTCTTCATCAAGAATTGATATTCTCTTCTCAGATCTCTCACTCTTCTTGGAACTTGTTTCACTGTCACAATCTCCTTCACCTTATACTTGATAGTAGTATTTCTTAGCTTTTGTAAAATCTCTGTTCTGAACAATTTCTTTGTGAATCTTATATGAACCTCTCTAGGAAGCTTTTTTTTCATCACATATCTGATATGAACTCTATATATTTCATCAATATCATTAAGTATCTTTTCTTTGCTTTCCTCCATTGCTTCTGCCAAGATTTCTGCCATTGTCTCAACCACGTTTTCTCCCTTCTCCTCTACCACATTTTGAAATCATAGATAATATTCAGAATGATCCATTTCCAATTTTATAATTGTCCTCTCCTGTCCTTTGTCTGATTCTGTAAGTCAGTCATCCAGTTCCTCCGCCTTCTTCTCAGTTGCTTCAACTTTCCCTTCAACTTTCTGTAAATGTTGTTCATTTTTTCCATCAATCCTTTCACCTCTTTCAGTTCTTCTTCCACTTTACTGATACTTTCTTTAAGGCTTTCTTTAAGATCTGCATGTAAAGCTTGCATCATATTCTTCAATTCCGTGGTATTAGACTTATCTGCTTGTGCTGAAGTATCTGCCACTTTCTGCCCTGGACTTTGCATTGTTGAAGTGGTTGCTGGTGTCGAATGTGGTGGTATCTTCTTCATCTTTATCAATTCTTGTAATATTTTGTAATCCAAGAAAAAGGCAAAGGGGAAAAATACAAAAAGGGAAAGGAAAAAAATAATGAGAAGAAGAAAAAATAAAATAAAAATAAAAATAAATTCCAGTATATTCCAATAAAAAAGACAGGTAGAAAAATCAAAGGGATAAAAAATACACAAAATATACTAATATTTAGTATAATATTAAATCCCCTTAAAAAGAAAAAAAAGAATAAAAGTAATCCAATCCTCCAATAATTCAATCGTGGAGATGAGAAGAGAAAAAACAGCAACATCCATGGCAATGCCCCCCCCAAAACAAGTAAAAAAGTAAAAAAGAGAAAAGCAAAGAAAAATATATATCCAAAATTCCAATCCAAAAAAATGAAACAATATATATATCCAAGATTCCAAAAAGAGAAGATAGAAAAAAAAGGGGGGAAAGTGCCCCAAAATTTATTACTACTAAATAGTAAATTACCTCCACAAAAACCAGCACAATTTACTTTAAAAATAGAGGCAAAAGGAAAAAGGTAGCAAAATTTAAATAAGGAGGGACAGCAATAATATGTAAAAGAAAAATACTTCCACAGGCACTTAAACACTATTAATCCAAATCCATATCAATAAGTGGCTCTATGGCAATCTCTCTCCTTAGTTATATCCAAGCCTCCTTTTTTTTCACGCTCTGCTTTCCCCGCTGTTAAAATCCAGACAGGGAGCAGTTTAAAAAAACCCGCTCCCCCCTCTCTGTGGCCATGCTCCAAACAGCTTTTTCACTCCTCTCACATGTTCCAGCTATCTCCTCTCTCCACAATTATCCAAATCAACCACTTAAATACATCGTCTCACCCAGGTAACTTCACTTCTTCTTATTCCGTTCTTCCTGCAATGGCATCCCAGCTAATGGTGACTGAGTCACCTCTCATCACCTGATGGTCGGGAGGCTGCTGTCAGCTCCCTGGGGGTGTGTCTGCAATTCCCACCAGGCCACCGATCCGTGCCTCTCCTCTTCACCGCTCCTCCAGAGCGGTTCTGACCCAAACAGCTGTGAGTTTCGGAGTTTTCCTCAGAGGTTTAGATTTGGAAAAATGGAAAAATCTTCAATTATCATTAATGGGAAGAATTGCATTAATTAATATGAATATACTGCCACGATTGCTGTTTTTATTTTTGACAATACAAATAAGAATAGAGAAATTTTTTTAAAGAGGTAAACAAAATGATTTTGAAGTTTGGCAAGGAAAAAAGGTGAGGATTAATTTAATAAACGTTCTTATAAACGTTCTTATAGGCCGCCCAATCCCGTGGGACTCAGGGCGGCGTACAACAGGATAAGAAATGTACAATAAAAACAATTATCATAATTTAAAATTAAAAGGCATAGTTAAAACAATTATAAAAACAACATTCATGGGGGGAATCTGATCTTCCTATTCACCCCGCCTGCCAGAAGAGCCAAGTTTTTATGGCTTTACGGAAGGCCAGCAGGGTGGGGATAGTCCGGATCTCTGGTGGGAGTTGGTTCCAGAGGGACGGGGCTCCCACAGAGAAGGCTCTCCCCCGTGGCCCCGCCAACCGACATTGTTTGGCCGATGGGACCCGGAGGAGGCCCTCTCTATGGGACCTAGCCAGTCGTAGGGAGGTATGTGGTAGGATGCGGTCCCGAAGGTAATATAATAATATAAAAATGTTACAAGATGCAAGACTTAGAGATGGATTTGGACTTCCAAATTGGGAGCTATATTATCATGCTGCAGTATTGACATGGATGAGAGAATAGATTTTGTTAAGAAATACAAGACTTTTGACTTTGGAGGGACATGATTTACAGATAGCATGGCACACATTTATATGGTATGGGAGAAGTAAAATACATAGCTATTTCCAGAGACATTGCATGAGGAATTCTTTGTATGTAGTGTGGGAAAAGATAAAAGAGAAACACTATTTGAAAATACCATATTGCTTATCAATAATGGAAGCACTAATTCACCCAAATAGACTTAACTAGGTAAATATTGCATGATATAAGGATATCTTAACAGACAAGGAGGAATTGAAATCTACTCAAGAATTGGAGAAACAAGGGATAAAGATGGACTGGTATATGAGAATGCAAATGCAGTCAAGGTATAACAATGATGTTAAAACAGAGGGTATTAATTTAGAAATGACAGAATTAGATGAAATACTCACAGGAATGGATGAAAGACTAATTAAAAAATTGTACAATTATTTACTATACATTGATTTGGAGCAAGAACAAGTGAAGGAAATGATGATAAAATGGGCAAGGAACTTTGGACATACTATAGAATTGGATAAATGGCAACAGCTTTGTGAAAGAAATTATAAATTGACAATGGCAACAGCATATAAAGAAAATATCACACCTGTTATTTATATTATCAATTGAGATATTGTTAAATCAAATTAGAAATAATGATGACATAAAAGGAACCAAAATAAAAATGGAAAGCTACAAAACCCAGGCATTTGCGGATGACCTGGTGTTTTTTCTGGAAAACCCAATAGAATCAGCAATAAAACTACTAAAGGATATAGAAGTATATGTTGGTTTATGGTTTATTGGATAGAAATGTATAACTATGTATATCTTGATATGATTTATGGTATATGTATGGGTGTATATATGGAAACTGAAAAAAAATCTTTAAAAAAGAGACAAATTTACTAAATTAAGAGAGAGAGAGAGAGAGAGAGAGAGAGAGAGAGAGAGAGAGAGAGAGAGAGAGAGAGAGAGAGAGAGAGAGAGAGAGAGAGAGAGATGTCAAACTGATTCTCACAAGGCCACTCCATGGCTTATTACACTTTCATCAACACTCAGAATAAAACGGTGAGAAATGTGTTGGCATGGTGGAAAGAAATTGTGAAGTTAAACAAAAGTAACCTCTTCCGCCTTTAAGAGTCTCTTTCAAATCAGAATGTATAGACTGAGAGAAATTATCTGGAATGTGCATCCACCATAAATTTTACTTCTGGATTCAATTTGCTGCTTCAGAAAACAGCCAAGATCTTTTTGCTTCTTAAAGAAATAAAATGGAATTTATAGATGCACTAGATTGTACTGAAAGAGTTTGATAAAATTAGGTGCAGAGATTTTGCAAGCTCCTTTGACTTCTTCTTTTTTAATGCAAATCTATAATATTGTTGAGTAAAATATAATTAGATGGGTTTAGATGGGGTTTTTTTGCCATGAATATGTTGTGTACATATTATATTTCAGACTGATATACACAGTCCTAAATATAACATGTACGCATATACAAGCGGTGAAATCTACTTACCTTCCCTACCGGTTCGGAAACGTGCCCTTCCGAGGTTGGTAAAATGAGGACACAGATTGTTGGGGGCAATTGGCTGACTCTGTAAACTGCTTAGAGAGGGGCTCTAGAGCACTGTGAAGTGGTATATAAGTCTAAGTGCCATTGCTATTTATTTCTTATTTTATCTTATTAGATCTTGTTCGGCAAAAACGGGGGGGGGGGAATAAATATTTTACTTGTAGGAAATAGGCCAAAGGAGACACATTTCAAATTATGAGAAACCAGAGCAAGGAAGAGGAGAAAAAGAAGTCTCTTGTCTGCTTTCTTTAATAGACATTTGGACAAATGGGGCTAGAAGTTCAAGCTTCTGGAGAATCATCAGAAATTGTATATAGTTCAAAACAGGGAGCAGCAATAGCCATGCTGACAAAAAAAAAAAAGGTTTTCTGCCTTTACACACGAAGACCAAATGTGAAAGATCTACACACTAAGATGAAAGCTCTTCCTTGAAATCATTCAGCCTAGTTTTACTAATTGTATTCTATGAGAGCTGCATAAATGGATAGAGAACCTGACACTTTGTTAGATTACATTTTGCTCTATATAGGCTGTGTTAGAGGTCGAGATATAAGCTCTTATCCAAGATCAGAAAGAAGAAAAATACAGATCTCTCTATATTGTGTAGTGGGCTTCAGTAGGCAAGAAGCAGACCAGCATAGCTACGACAGCATTTATTGACTCAAAACTAGAAGTGAGGAACAGCAGGCAAATGCTTGTAATTTATACTCTAGGCCCACAGGGCCTTAACCAATCATAATCCTTGAAAAAGCCCGCCCAAATATGAATGCCCTAAGTTTCCCTCCAAAACAGTTGGAGTTAACAGTTAGGGTCATTTAAAGGTTAGTTTCACTTTAGCATAAGGTGACCAGATTTTTTTTTTAAGCAGGACGGGGGGCGGGCCCGCCTGGGCGCCGCCATTTGAGTTTTGCCCTCTGCGCATGCGCAGAATGCTGCGCATGCGCAGAGGGCAAAACAATGCAAATGTCGGTGTCCAGGTGGGGGGGAGGCGGGAGGCCTTTCCTTGCCTCCCGCCTCCCCTTCGGGAGCCGGCAGTGGCTTGGGCTGGCAAGCGACGAACGGGAGGCAGGAGGCGGGGAAAGGAGGCAGCCGGCAGCTTACCTGCGAGGCGGTGCTCCTGCAGCAGCCCATGGCGGGCTCGGGGCTAGGTCTCTGTCGCAAGCTCCAGGCATCCAAGTGCCGCGGTCTCCCGGTCGCCCGCCCGGCCCCAGGGCAACGGCGGCAGCGAGGCGACGGGGTGGAGGAAGGGGAGGGGGATAAGGAAGGGCTGTTTGCGCCACCTGAGGGGCCGCTCGTGAGCTCAAACTGCCGCTCCAAGTCCGCAGCGGCGCCTCAACCCCCTTTTTGTGAGACGATGGCAGCGGCGACGGCTCCTCGTCCCTCACCCCTCCACCTGCATCCCAACAGCAGCGGCGCCTCCGAGGGCGGGGCTAGGGATGGGGCAGGGAAAGGAGAGGAGGAGCAGCCCCCCTTCCCCCTCCCCCCAGCAGGCAGCCGCACGACCTAGAAACAAACCCAGAACGATGCTGCCGGCATTGCGGGAGATGGTCGAACTGAATTAGGAGGAGCGCCAGGACCGATGCTGACCTGCCCGCTGAAATTACTGTGGCTCAGGCGAAGGACTCACTGGCACCTCCGTCAGGGAAACCTTCCCTGATGCTGTCCCCTGCTTTCAAAGAGCCCGACTTGCTTCCGGTTTTTATTTCAGTGGTAGTACCTCTCTTTTGTGCTTCCCCTTCTAAGGTGACCAGACGTCCCGCTGTTTCGGCATTCTTTCCAAAAAAGCGTGACTTTTGGAAAGAATGCGGGATGTGGGACACACGTTTGAAAAGCGTGTCTGTCCCGCCAAAAGCGGGAAGTCTGGTCACCTTACTTTAGCAGGGTTTAACACAACTATATACTGTATATTCAATACATAATGCCCTATCTTGTGGAAGACCTTAACTATATAACTGTTAAAAAAATATTGTGAATTGTATGTGAAATCATGGTGTGACAAAAGGAATAAGAAAATTTGATAGAACATCTGGAGCCGCTTTATCACTTGGGCATTTAATTGTCCTCTATTTCTGTATTGTGTGAATCTTACTCTGACTTGCTTAAGAATATGTATGACTTCAACACATAGAGACAGGAACGATTCATCACCCTTACATGTAACAGGTAACACCATGATGGAAGACGAAAGAGGTCACAGCAATATTTTTAGATGAAGCTGTCACAAAGTGGAAGAATTGAAATGGGGGGAAATGTTGACATGTGTGAAAAGTAGCTCGGCTTGCCTCCTTCCATCCTTCCACCCATTCACACACACACCCCAAAAAAATCAGGCCCAGAAAAAAATGTCACAAAATGCCTTTGTACTTCAAGAATCTTAAGGCATTGAGCTGCCCAAAAAACCTGTTGTGGAAGGTTGACGTTCCTTCTATGTTAATTATTGCTGTCATAGTACAGATTCAGAGGGAAACGGATTTTTGATGCCTTTAGGTGACACATACTTTTATTTTATAACCAGTGATATTTTAGATGTATTCTTACACAGTCAATTACCATACCATTATAGTAGCTTATGATTCCTTCTTCTGTTGGCATTTTATCCCATCGTTTTGATTTTACTTTCATGCTGTATTTTTTTTTTAGTTTTGCTAATCATTGAACAAATAAACATAACTACTCTACAACTATTATTACTTCTATTAATTTTGGTGCAAACATAGCTGAATCAAAATATTTCTTTCTGAAACCATCTTCATTCATTTGGCTTTTTCAGTCCTATTTATACACCGACACCATTAATTTCTCTTTCAACTGGCAAACTTACCCTATTTTAATTAAATAGGTTATTTTATTTAATTGGCTAACTTACCCTATTATGGATAATAAAGTATATATGGCTATGTACTCTCTGTGTGTGGGGGGTATGTGTGTGTGTGTGTGTGTGTACCCCCCATGAATATTGATTAGAAATAAAGACTTAGTGTCTGTGTGTACAGCTACATATACCCTACAGTGTGATCAAGTTTGCATAATCTGATGCCTCATTTTCAAAGCAGTCACATTTAGCTACCATATATATAAAATATGATATTTTTAGCCAGAAAAAGGAGCTTGACATAGAATTCATCTATTCTGCCAGGGTATTGGCATAGTTGGGAAAAATATATTGATTTTATGAAGCTTCATGTAAAAAGAGCAATATAACATAATGTGTTGCATTGATTGATCTCCCTAGATTCACAATAAGGAAGTAAACTTAGTTAGAGGAAATTTAGAGTTTTGCCCAGAAGTACAGAAGATTGAAATTTACCTACAGCCCTAAAAACATTTGTCGTCATTCTGGGAAGGTGAATATATTTAACTAGTTTTCTAATGTCATCTCGACTTTTGGTAGAATTCCTTATTTTCAGTAGGCATGGATAGACAATCAGATTTTTCTCCAAAAACTAAACAACATAAAATATCACAAATGAAACCAATAGAGCCTCAGAAAACAGGACTTCTGGGCTTTCAAAATGTACGAGGGTGAGTCAAAAAGTAATGCCGTTTTCTTTAGGACAGGTATAATTACCAACACAGGAACATGTAGCATACATCAAAATGAAGCTGGTCCTCTTTGGATCACATCCCTGCTTCTCAACATAGTCACCGTTTCTCTCAATAGCAATGTTCCACCTTCGAATGAGAGCATGTATCCCTGTCTCGTAAGATTTTGTCGACTGTTCTTTGAGCCACTTCTTCACTACAGTTTTCACTTCCTCATCACTGGAATAATGTTTGCCTCTCAAAGACTCTTTCATGGGGCCGAAGAGACCTGCATACATTACTATAATCTAAAGTATTGTCCTCAAACACATTTTGTAATCGTCTGTGAATGTTCACAGGGGTTTCCCCCTCAGCATGAAGGAATTCAATCACTGCTCTTTGTTTTTGACGCAACTCTAAGGGGGCAGCCATTTTGAATTTTCCTTGCAAGTATAAAAACCTGAAAAGTAAGAAACAAAATATTTCAGAACATAAATGATATAATCATTTATAACTGGGAAAAATTTCAGGTATTTTTATCAAAAATGTCACCTGAAATAAAGAAAATGGCATTACATTTTGACTCACCTTCGTAGCTGGAAACTACATATTTAAGCCCAGGAGTCCTGTTTTCTGAGGCTCTATTGGTTTCATTTGTGATATTTTATGTTGTTTAGTTTTTGGAGAAAAATCTGATTGTCTATCCATGCCTACTGAAAAATAAGGAATTCTACCAAAAGTCAAGATGACATTAGTTTCTATTCAATGGCTGTTTTCTAACTCTCTGACTAATCTTTCATGCAAATAGTTGTGAGGAAAAGATTTGATTTATGAATACTGATCCATGTCACAAATTCAGCTTGCAGATGAAAGATTAGGAATATTATTGCTGTCACATTTCACTTTTTTCATTTCCATTCTGTTAGGTAATTTTTTTTAACTTTTACGTAGTTTTAAAGGCAAAAGACCTCATAGACTAATTTGTCTTGGTTAATATATAACCCTCTGTTATCTGCTTTTTAAAAGAAATGGCAACAAACCAGAATATTCATCTATCCCTCCCTTTATCAACTACTAATTTCATTCTGTTATTACTCAAAGAATTAATTAATTAATTAATTAATTAATTAATTAATTAATTAATTAATTAATTAATTAATTAATTAATTAATTAATTAATTAATTAATTAATTAATTAATTAATTAATTAATTAATTAATTAATTAATTAATTAATTAATTAATTAATTAATTAATTAATTAATTAATTAAAATAATAAATAAATTACAACAGCATAGAGCCAGTATGTATATGGTTAAGGCACAGGTGTCAAACTCATCACATCACGTTGCCGTCATGTGATGTTTCGTGATGTTTTCCCCTTCACGGAGCTGAGATGGGCATGGCCTGCACATGACACATCGGGCCTGTGGGCTGCCATTTTGACACCCCTGGGTTAAGGTGTTGGCCTAGAAACAAGGAGACTCTGAGTTCTAGTTCCTCCTTTGGCATAAAAAATTGGCTGAGTGACCTGGGCCAATCCTTCTCTCTCTCAGCCCAATACACCTCACAGGGTTGTTGTTGTTGTTGTTGTTGCTGCTGTTGTTGTTGTTATTGTGGGGATAATAGGAGGCAGGAGGTGTGTTGGATATGTTCATCACCTTCACTTATTTGTAAAAATAATAAAGGCAGGATGCAAACAAATAAACAGGAAGGAGTATTGGTATGTTTGCCATTTTGAGTTGTATATGAAAAAAACCCGCAGGATAAAAATATAATCAACAACCACCAACCCTGTAAAATAACCCACATTTGAGAAAACCACAAGATGATCCCTGCGGTCTTGAGCCGAGATGGCACAGCGGTTAGAGTTCAGTACTGCAGGCCACATTAGCTGACTGTGATCAGCAGTTCAGCGGTTCAAATCTCACCGGCTCAAGGTTGACTCAGCCTTCCATCCTTCCGAGGTAGGTAAAATGAGGACCCAGATTGTTGGGGGCAATATAAATATACATTGATTACTGGTTTAAACCGCTTAGAGAGTGCTTGCACTGTGAGGCGGTATATAAATCTCACAAAGAAATAAATCTCACAAATAAAATAAATAAATAAATCTCACAAATCTCACAAATAAAGAAAGCAAGAAATCTGCATGCATTTTCTTGGGCTAAGACTTTGGATTAAAACATGTCATCAGGTCATTGCTAAGAACTCAGCATTTGATGGGCTTGGGGATTATTTTGATGATGATTACGATGATTCCCTTCATTTGTCTCCTTTGGGACTGATAAAACAGAGATACTTTAATTTTGTAGTTGGCCTAGGGGGAAAAAAGGAATGGAGAAAAGTAGATGTTTGGAAAATGCAAGCTGTTTCTAGGTTCCATCAAAATGCAGAGTAATAATAACCATCAATTTTAAAGTCAATATATAATCAGCATATAATCATTTGAATCTTTTTATATATAACCTTTCCTTCATTTATAACCTTCACAATAAACCCAGGTTATTGTTTTCAGAATCTTTAGAATTTTCCAAGGGGCAAGATTTCCTTTGTGAAAGCTGCTCTTTTATTTAATGCAGAAAAACACTTTGTTGTTTGACACTCTTTGAAAAGAAATTCAGATGTGTATTTCGCTGTAGGCTTTATGTAACTTTTGAGAGAACAATTAACCTTTAATTGAATCACTTGCTACTCATTATGTGCCTTTCTTTAGAAGGATTTTGTCTTCTTTTCTTTCTTCTCTGGGGAAATGACCTTTTTTTGTTTCAATCCTTAAATGTGACTGAAAGGAAATGGCTCCTTTACTGATGATAACTCCTAACTCCGAAACTATTGCCAAGCTCAACTTCAAACTACTAAAATATTCATTTGCTTCTCCTGATTTAATAACTAAGTTTTATTATGCAAAGTCAGACCTTCATGTCTTCAGTTTACCAAGATCAAAATTGACTACTGAAATTACTTCTTACCATGGTCTCAGATGGAAAGACTTAAGACTGTTACCCATTTGATTAGAGATGTTAAAGATTGTATCTGAAAACTTCACTCTACAAGCAATAAGTTACACTGCAACTCTGAAAACAACAACTGGCTTATTAAGAAGTAAATAAAGAAATACCTACTGTAATAGCACTGTTTTAACTTTACTTCCCTCTATAAAAAGCCATATTTAAAAAATGATGGTGATTTCCAATAATTCTGGAATGCATTCATTAGATTTCTGGGTGAAGAAAATGGTAACGTAGACATTTCCAACATGGAGACAACATAGCGATGGCCAACAGACAGGTCGCAAGCTTGGTCCAATGGAACACATCTGGACAAGAAGATTGTCCACTTGTGCTCTGGACAGTTTGCACCTCAGGATAGTATTTAGGAACTAAAAATAAAAAAGATAAATACACAACCCTAATTAAAAGATGGTGAAGAAGGGAATAGGATGAGTGGGGGAGAGGTGTGATCTGTTATTAGTCTGTCAACCACCCCCAATGTGAAGACCCCAACCCATTGGACCCCAAGCCAACTGGAAGAGCCAGGTGTTTAAAGTCTCTTCCCTTGGACCCTGCTGCCAGAATATTCTGGCTGATGGGGCCAGTTTACTGGAAGTTTAAACACCAAGGTGTTCAATAGGGCTTACTCCCAGGTTTTAAAAGAGACGTGGTGGCTCAGTGGCTAAGACGCTGAGCTTGTTGATCAGAAGGTCAGCAGTTCAGAGGTTCAAAACCCTAGTGCCATGTAACGGAGTGAGCTCCTGTTACTTGTTCCACCTTCTACCTACATAGCAGTTCGAAAGCACATAAAAAAATGCAAGTAGAAAAATAGGGACCACTTTGGTGGGAAGGTAACAGCGCTCTGTGCGCCTTCGGCATGCTGGCCACATGACCACAGAGATGTCTTCGGACAGTGCTGGCTCTTCAGCTTAGAAACGGAGATGAGCACCGCCCCTAGAGCCGGAAACGACTAGCACGCATGTGCAGGGGAACCTTTACCTTACCAGGTTTTAAAAAGACAATGCTAGATTTGAGTGTGAAGGAATGTGAAGGAGTGTCAACTTTCTTCCGATTAAAGAACAAATAAATTTTGTAAGGATAGAAAAAAACTTTCCATGCTGAAAAGACTTAAGGTGACATTAGGATACTACTTTATGAACCCATGAGAGTCAATTCCCCTGCCAGGTTTTCATTTGTTTTTGCTATTGACAGTTTCTCCCACTTGATATCCCTACTATGTGTTGTGAAAATAATCCCCAGAGCACCCAGATGACAAGAGATTTGGACAGGATCATTGAAAGTTCTGAGAAATATGATCCCAACACAACTTGAAGATATTACATTGAGGAAGGTAGTTTTTAGAAGAAGTTTCACAAACATTGATTTCTGTTCGGAAAGAAGTACAGAATTGTACTTCTGGATGCCTTTTCTTTGGTAGTTACAGAACTGGTTTCTTTGCATGGTTCTGCCTTTTTAAAAATCTGATCATTAAGTCTTCTCTTATCCCATCACCAATTACAAATTTAAGTGACAGAGCTATGCCCATTGCTTCAACTGGGTCTTAATTAGTTCCATACTATTGTGATAGTGTGATAGAACCTTGGCTGTTCACAGCTCAGCACATGATTCATGGTGTCATTTCCCTGAAATCATTATCTCTTATTTTAGTAATTATGAAGGTGCCAGATTCATCTTTCATAAAACATCATCTTTTGAGAAATAGCATTACAACTGTCAAACCGAGAAAGGCCGACCTCAACCTTTTATCAGCTCAGTTTCAGGAAGATAGATTGCCATAATGAAAGACTGACATGGAGGAGGAAAATATGGCAAATAATATGAAAATCATAGTAAGACTGTCTTATTGCAATCCCTGTTCATTAACCAGGTATCATCAGCATAGTTTCAAAGCTGTGACATAATCCTCTCAATCCTTATAATAAAGAAGTCTTCTTTTGCAGTGAGCAGAAAGGGCTGATATATGATATGGAAAATGAAACCTGGATAAGCCAACTATAATAAAGCAATCAAACCACTAGTAACTGAATAAAACCTCCTCATTCAGTGGAATTGTATTTCTAACTAAAAAATACTGATGCCTTCTTATCCTTTGCTCACAAGCTTTTGGAGTCATCTAGTTGTCAAAAATACAGTATGTTGTAGATATTGATTGCCTCTAATTATGGCTTTTCATTCCTTTATAACATTGTGAAGTTCTATACTATTTATTAAAATGTATTTAATACATTGTATTAATTTTATAGAAAGAATTAATGTTTAAGTTGACACTTTAGTCAAAATGGGAAAACATGTAGAGATGGAGGCCATGTGGAGGTTGTGTGCAGCAAACTGCCTACCTCAAACGGGCCTCTCATACCTACATGATCTCACCCAGTTCACATCGCCAGGATGATTTAGGACATTATCCGTGGCTGGTATGTGATCTCATCTAGGTTGTATCAACAGGATGTTCTTAAGGATTTGTGGGGAGAATTCACCAATGAAAATGCTGTTGCTCTTTTCTACCTTTTGCTGCTTGGAAAACTGTATAAAAAGCAATAAACACTGCAAAGGCAGTCAGACATCTTAGCATCCTGCAATGACTTGTCTCTAACTCCATCAAAACAAACAGGAATCAATAAAACAATCACACTTCAGTGTAGCCATAGATGCCCATAAACCAGAATGGGACAACTTGCCACAGCCAACTTGCCACGACCAACTCGCCATGGCCAACTCGCTCCTGACAATTTGCCATGGGATAACTCACCATGGCCAACTCACCATGGGACAACTTGCTGTAGGACAATTTAACAATTCAATTTAATTTTTTTAAAATAAATAAAAATATTTTAATTTTTATCATTCACATTTCATTCTGTTCCTCCTTTTTCATCTTTCCTTTGATAATTCTATTCTACCATTTCTTTGATATTAGTGCAACTCTTGTTCCTCAGTGAGTTTTCCCACAATTAGCTTTTGGAGAGTTGTCCCGCAGTGAGTTGGCCATGGCAAGTTGTTTGTTTGTTTGTTTGTTTGTTTGTTTATTTATTTATTTATTTATTTATTTATTTATTTATTGAATTTATATTGAGTTGCCCATGGCAACTCAAGGCAGCTTACAGAATATAAAACCACATTTAAAACGATAAAAACTAACAGAAATGATCAAATAAATTAATATAGTACAATATAACAAAATCACCCACCACCTCCAACCTTCCCGCCCCGGCGACAGCAGATCACACGAGCCATTTAATGGGCTCCATCCTGCTCTGGGTTCCCCAGGCCCACTGGCAGAACCAGGTTTTCAGTGCCTTCTGGAAGAGTATTAGAGTGGGGGCTATTCTAATTTCTGGGGGAAAGATGTTCCAGAGAGAGGGAGCCACCATGGAGAAGGCCCTTCTTTTGGGTCCCATCAGGTGTATCTCCCTCGGGGATGAGACCAGCAACATTACCTGCCTCCCTGCTCTGATGGGTCAGGTAGATGTGACCGGCAAGAGACGGTCCTCAGATAACCTGGTCCCAAGCCATGAAGGGCTTTAAAGGTGACAACCAGCACCTTGAATTGCACCTGGTAGCAAATAGGCAACCAATGCAGCTCCCACAGGAGAGGTGATACATGTGCACACCGGGGTCTGCACAAAACCATGTGGGTCATTGCATTTTGCACCAACTGGAGCTTCTGGATACTCTTCAATGACAGTCCCATGTAGAGCATGTTGTAATAGTCAAGATGGGAAGTGACTAGGGCATGAGTGACTGTGAGTAGGGACTGTTGGTCCAGGAAAGGGCATAACTGGTGCACAACCCGCAGTTGCGCAAAGGCCCTCCAGGCCATGACCGCCACCAGCTCTTAATTTAGTTTAATTCCTTATTCAGAATTTGCCTAATTTAGCGATTGATTCTCAAAGAAGGCTTGATATGATATTGATGTGTTCTCTACACTGAAGCAAAAAAATATATGAACCTATGTATACACAGATGCCAATCTTATCATACAACTCCATGGTTTAAATTTATGCTTTTCCTTTTACCAAGTCAATTGTCATGATGGCCTCTGATATGTCTTGGCATGAAAGTTCTCTCTGGCTTAGAAACTGCTGACTCCTGTCTCAATGACTTTATTTCTGGATCCTTTTTCATAGAACTCAATATTCTTTTGGGGCACTCTATTGGTCCATTTGTTTTCCTTGGTCTTCCATCTCAGCACCTGTGCTCAGACACCTGTGGACAATTTCAATAAACGCTTTGGCAGTGACACAGTTTCTGTGGGTACAGAAATGTCATTTCAAGATAGCAAATGTCACTTAGAAACGGCAACATCTTGTTACATTTTTGCTTGTAGCAGCCATGGATGGGAGGGTAAAGCTCCTCGATTTAACCCATTCCCAAGAGATCTGGCAGTATTAATAAAGAATCCCAAATAGACAATTGCCAGGATTAGCCTTCTGAAAGTTAAAGCCGGTGAGGTTTACCACTATGGAAAATATGCAACCATAGGGAAACGCCAGAAATTTATTCTGTTTATAATTTTATGAAGAGGGGGAACAGATGTGAATTTATGCATTAATCTAGGGATTAAAACAAAGTGTCCCATTACTTGCCAAAAAAAGAGCACTGATTGGCTGGCAACTCTTAGCAAACTCTAGGTTTGCAAACATATACTGTAATCAGACTTGTACAATCCTGATCTCCAAACAGATCTAAAAGTAATCAAACAACCTGAACCAAACTCAGGTACATTTTAAAGTAGATTCAAAATGCTATGAAAATCTGGACCCCTGAATGATTCCAAGTTATGTTCTTTTCTTCCCCTCTGCCACAAACTAAATGGAATGAAAAGAGGTCTACCCAAACATTTAAGAAACCTGATGGGTTCATAAGCATCTCATAATGTTACTGTATATCAGAGGTGGGTTCCTGCCGGAGCTGTCCAGTACGCAGCTCCGGTAGGGAGCGACCGATTGCGCAATTTGCGTGCGACTGCTCTGGAGCCCTCTCTGCCCATCCACCGCGCGCGTTGCCATTTTTTCTGTGAATTTTTGCCCGATTTTGCTTCTGCGCATGCGTGGAAGCAAAATCGTGCCAAAATCTCATGAGGGGACTCGCGCGCGAGAGAGATTTTGGCAAGATTTTGCTTCTGTGCATGCGCAGAAGCAAAATCGCACTGAAATCTTGCAAGGGGACGCGTGTGTGTGTGCGAGATTTCTGTGCAATTTTGCTTCCGCGCATGCGCAGAAGCAAAATTGCGCAAGGGGGCACGCACGCGTAGTGCGCGTGCGTGCCCGAAGCATGGAGATGCACGCGTAGCACACCAGCACTGGTAAGAGAGCAACCCGTCGTTGGCCTGGTAGGCCCCATTTTTTGCCCTCCCCGGCTTCAGGGGCTTTCTTGGAGTCTGGGGAGGGCGAAAATGGCCTCCCCAGCCCCACCAGAGGTCAGAAACATTGCATTTTCTGACTTCCGGTGCGCCCAGTAGGCCTGTTTTTTGCCCTCCCCTGGCTCCAGAGGCTTCTCTGGAGCCTGGGGAGGGCGAAAATGGCCTCCCCGCCCCCCGGAGGCCCTCTGGAGGCCAAAAACACCCTCCCAGAGCCTCCGTGCGAACCAAAAATCAGCTGGCCGGTGCACACATGCACGCTGGAGCTGAGCTAGGGCAATGGCTTGCGTGCCGGCAGATATGGCTCCGCATGCCACCTGTGGCACACGTGCCATAGGTTCGCCATCACGGATATAGGGTCTTCTGTTTGTGCAGGCAGTTGGATTAGATGACCTCCAAGATCCCTTCCAACTCTGTTATTCTGTTCTGTTCTTCATCAGTTTAATCTACCTTTTTCACATATTGACAAATATGTATTTCTTAAATAATGACCAAATATATTATGCACATTTCTCTTTGTGTCTCTTTGCATATGCATATGCTACAAATGTTCCATAAGGATGCTCTGAATTCTACATTTCTGAGAAAGAGGGGCGGGGAGAGGCGGGACAGAGATCAAAAACAGAAAGAGGGAAAAGAGTTCTTGTGTTTCCTTTGCCTAATTTTTTAAATGCATCATTAAACTCTGACCATGCAGAACAATAGTGATCCATCTTTTCATAACAACCATAGAAAGCCAGCTTGTAAAGAGAAAATGACCATACATTGGTGATTCAACACTTTAGGAGTTGCATTGCTTTTCCAAAGTTGTTTTGCTACCCCAATGCATGATAAATGTATAATTGTTCATGTAATAATAAAACCAAAGTTTTGGCATATACCTCAGAAATATATTCACATGTTGGAATCATATTAACACCACAACTAACACACTTACTGACCCAAAATGAGCCAATAGTTCCACTTTCCCATCCCATATCAACCGCCCAGAGTCTCTGTGGAGTGGGCAGCATACAAATGCAACTAATAATAAATGACACTGCAGCCAATTTACATTTCCAATACAATAAAGTCAGTAATCGATATATCATTTGTAGTATCCTATAAATGTAAAAATGAATATTTTCTTTAATTACTCTCTTCTTAATATTGTAAAAATATTTCTTACCCATTGATTTATTAACACAAAATATTCCAACTGTCGGTGCAAGCAGATATAGTATATAGCACTTTTTTCTTATATACCGCTTCATAGTGCTTTACAGCACTCTCTAAGCGGTTTACAGAGTTCAGCATATAGCCCCCAACAATCTGGGTCCTCATTTTACCGACCTCGGAAGGATGGAAGGCTGAGTCAACCTTGAGCCTAGTGAGATTTGAACAGCTGAACTGTTGAACTAGCAGTCAGCCTGCAATGGCTGCATTTAACCACTGCACCACTTCAGCTCTTCATATATAACTAAAATACCTTTTAATTATGTATTTTAAAATATTGCAGACTTTGAATCATGCATACATACACACAAATACAACACTGGTAAAAATTAGGGAGATTTGGATGCTTTTGGTGACATGGGCACCTGTATAAATTTGATAAATAAATAAAGATCTGAATCAAAATATAAAGTTGGTAAATATTGTAAATGACTGTATTGCCATTTCACTACTGTAAACAAATTGAAGTCTTTATGAGACATAAATGGTTTAAGCACTTCATGGGCAGTACGTTCAGAGGTGGTATTTGGTTCGGATCGGTTCAGGCGAACCGGTAGCAGTGACCTGCGGGCCCGCTCCCACCCATCCATCCCAGCGCTATGCTGTCCTATTTAGCTATGTTTTCAAACCACATGCATGCATGCATGCAAGCCATGAATTTGAGCAAAGTGCATGCGCGGAAGGCCATGCACATGTGCAATAGGTGAGCACGCACGCTGGGCAAACCAGTAGGGAAATTATGAGAATCCCACCTCTGAGTATGTTGATCTAAAGTATTAATAGCTCTATTTGCTCTGTGTGTGGGTGTGTGTATGAGAGAGAGAGTTCATATCTGTGTTGCTTCTTAGCAACTACCTGACAGATTTTTGAAAGTGTTTTGTCATACTGTTAAAAGTGGGAAACTCTGTCTCTATCAAAGGGGTCAAATAGCAACTCTCTAATTATGCTCAGAAAGTGGATATTTTTTAACTTGATCACTCTTGTTCCCTAAGGAAGTTGAAGTCAAAATATAGGCCTAGTGAGAAAGCGAGAGCTATAATTTAGGGCTTTCTTTTAGCTTTTTTTTCATTTTTAGATATACTTTATCCAATAAATTTAATATCCAATAATTCTAAAAAATAATTGTAATTAAAAAGTGGAAAAAAGAAGATAGAAAAGAAGGGCAAAGGGAAAATAAGACAATATAGAATTATGACTTCCAACCTTTTTTAATGAATAGTAGCCATTTTATTCTTTCCCCTTGTTTAATCCATTTTAATTCCCAAATCCATAAATTATCAGTTCAATCTTTTTTTCTTTCAACAAGAAGTTCTTATAAAGTTTTCAGTCTTTCAAAAAACAAATAAATCATTTTTTAAATCATTTTTCCGTGGTTGGCTTTGCCATTTCTGCAAGTCCCATCAATTTTATAATCCAGTCTTCTACTATATTTTATTATTGGGGAAACAAAACAACCACTTCACAAATGCATGGCACAACACAAGAAAGCAAACTCATCAGAAACAGGATTCAACAGTCCATCTTCATCAACAGTCCTAACTCACTATTTTGGTGACAGCAAAGTTCACAGTCTTTTAGAAGACTACTGGTTTGAAAGAGGAGTCAAAGAAGTCATCTATGTTAAAATTGAACAGTCCTTTCTCAATAGAAGTACAACACCACCACACCACCTATCCCCTGTTTACAATGTAATCCTTTCAGCAGTTCCAACAAGGTTCCACACTCATTTCAGTGACTCATTAATTCTGAGGATACAGCTAAATCTCTATGTAACCTTAACAACTCTCACAGTGCTAACAACCAGATACAAAGAATATAAATCCTTCCATTCCCCACCAGTTAGTTAGAACTGAGGAAGCTTCTTGGATGAAGTGTTTTCAAAGGAAAAAACCTCAAGAAAATCAATTTTCTTGGGGGGAAGCACCTGTTGGACAACCATGATCTGGATGATTGGGAATCTCCATAGCCATTTAAACCATGACACCCAAATCTTAGATTTTGACCTTCCGATCCCAACAT
Source organism: Diadophis punctatus similis (assembly GCA_023053685.1). Taxonomy (NCBI): domain Eukaryota; kingdom Metazoa; phylum Chordata; class Lepidosauria; order Squamata; family Dipsadidae; genus Diadophis; species Diadophis punctatus. The sequence goes on from JALIGW010000021.1 coordinate 1,990,412, forward strand.
TCTCTTATTTCTTAAGAATAACCAATCCCCCATCCATATTAAAAAGCATGCGGCCAAACACAGAAAATCATTAGAAATGGCTTTTCCATTAAAAACAAATCCAGTATCTAACCAATCACTTTGAAATAATGTTAGGGTTAATTATTCGGAATAAATATACATCTATTTATGTTGATTTTGATACGAGATAAATCTAAGATACATTTGACTCATTTATTGTTATAAATGGAAAAAAATATTGGAACAACTTCTTAGACATTTAAAAGAACTCAAGCAATATTTGAAATCCAAATTAATACAGATTTGTAAATATTAAAACAAGTGAAAATATATGTGATTTTCCCCCCTTTACTAATTAATTTGAAAGTATTGGCACAATATCTTATCAAATAACCAAATGGTGCCTAAATTAATAAATGGTTGCAACTTCTGTAAGATATTTTGACTATTTCATCTGCAATAAGCCAAAGAACAAAATGCAACCTATCGATCCAATTCATTTAAAAAAATGACCATTCACATTTAGGCAAGGCCAGTTACAGAAATTTTCACTGCACCATGTGAAGGGCCCTTTGAGTATCCAAAAAACCCATCTCTACTGATTTCGATTTTTCAAAATATGTATCCGAGATGTCAGATAGAAATCTAATACCGTCAGATGCTTGATGACCTTTTTTAAAAAATGGATGAACAAAGATAAAACCATTTGTAATCTATGTGCCCAGGGTCATGGTCAATAGTTTTATATTGACATTTAGCAAGGAAATCGAATGATAGATTGCACCATCAATGGGATCCTTGCCATCCTTCAAATTTACTGTTATATAAGCCCTAAAGTTTTAAACTGATCTGTTTGCCGCTACTCCCTGAACAGTGTGGTTGGAGCATGGTGACCATACCAGTGTAGAATGTACAATTTCAGAAGAACAGAGGGCATCTTTGACTTCTCTTTCAAACCTTCCTCCTGTTTTGAAAGGAAAGAGAGAGACAGAGACAGAGAGAGAGAGAGAGAGAGAGAGACAGACAGACAGACAGACAGACAGACAGACAGACAGACAGACAGACAGACAGACAGACAGACAGACAGGACAATATGCATTTTACACTTATTCTGACTCTGTTGTAGTTATTGCTGTGCAGCCAAAGGGTAGATTTTGGTTGATTGCTGATCAGAGTAACTCTTGTGTTGTTCACTTATGGCTGATTAATATCAGCCTAGTGATAAATGCATTTTTAGGAAGAAAAAAAAATATGAAGTACATTAGTACAGAGTCTTAAAGCAAAGCCATTTTTTTGCTAGAAATTTCACCTACAATTTTCATATGCCAGGCATACAGCTTCCAAAGGCTGTTATCTGTTTTTGAGGAATGCAAATGTAAACTCTTTAGTTATTGACCAAAATGGATGGGATAAAAGTAACCTTACTTTATTTTCTAACTTGCTTTCTTTTCTGGAACACATGTACTACTACTTATTTTCTCCTCAAAAAAATGTTCTAGTCTAGTGCATCATTTTCCAAAAGAAATTTGTGGGCCTAATGATAATAAAAGCTTGCTAATAATAATTTTAGGAAAATAAGATCAGCAAGTTAAGTGGACCAGTCAGATGTTTCAACCAAACAGTATCTTCACCTGGCCATGACTAATTCTTAATCTTCCTTGTTCTTTTCTCCACCATTTCTTTGTCATTACAAGTTTTTTTTAATTTCAGCTTCTTTTTTGTCTTCCTCTACTCTTTTTACCCAAGATGCATTCCTATTGTATTTTGGGCGGAATGAGGTTCAGGGCAGAGGTGGGTTGCTGCCAGTTCGGACTGGTTCTATACAGGGGCAGGTTGCTCACTTACCTCACTGCCGGAGCCATGCGCGCACATCTCCATGCTACACACACGCGCGCCTCCTCACACAATTTTGCTTCTGCGCATGCACGGAAGCAAAATCTCACCGAAATCTCATGAGGAGACGCACGCGTGTGAAAGATTTCGGCGCGATTTTGCTTCCACGCATGTGCGAAGGCAAAATCTCACTGAAATCTCTCGCGTGCGCATTCCCTCACAAGATTTCAGTGCGATTTTGCTTCCGTGCATGCGCAGAAGCAAGATTGCCCCAAAATCACCAAAAATGATGGGAAAAAAATGTCGATGCGCTGGGTGGACCAGCAGAGAAGGCTCCGGAGCAGTTGCAAAATCCGCCGCTCCCTACCAGAGTTGCATACTGGGCAGCTCCGGCAGGAACCCACCTCTGGTTCTATAGAACCGGTAGCGGGAATTTCCCCCTGCTTGCTGAACTTGCAGCGATGGCTGGCTGGCCACGCCCCCGAACCGGCTCTCTCGGCGGCGCTGTAGGCACCGCCATCTTGATTTTTGCTTCTCCACACATGCAGAAGCTGTTTTTTAAGCACTGCGCCTGCGTGTGTGCCAATGTGGTGCGGGAGGAAGTGAACTGGCGGCGAGGTAAGTTAGAACCCACCCCTGGTTCAGGGAAGTTGTTCCATAGCTATGCCCAAACCTGCACTGTTTCTTCTTTATCCGGAGTTTGCTGGTTTTTTGCATTCTGTCAATTGATGGATTTAATAGAAATGTTTCTGATTCAACTGAAATGGAAAATTCTGCCTATAGTGTGTAACTCGACCTTTGTACCTGCTGATTTTCTTTGTTCTTGCTGTTTCTGTTATTTGCTCTTTATTATTTCCGATGCTTCCTTGATCTTCCTTGTCTCTAGGTAATATTGTTTGATGAAGTATTCTTTGATCTTCTTATTCTTCAGCTTCTCTTCTTTCATTTGTTCTAGGCTGATTTCATATGATCTTAGCATGCAATCTAATTTTCCAGCCTGATCTTCCATTTTGGTAGTACACTGTTTGGCTTTGTTTGTTTGTTTGTTGATTTTGCATGTATTCAGTTATAATTGCAACCATGCCATACATTAGTTAGTTTGTTTCTTGCAGTGAACTGGTGCTTGCATTTGATATTACAGTATTGGCATCTTTTGTTATCAGAAATAACATGCTTCAGTACAGGCAACTCTTTTCTATTATTTTTGTGCTGTACTTGATGCTCAGTTATTTTTTTGTTTCAATTTCTCTTGTTGGATTAGTCCGAGGACTTTGTCTTTATTTTTGCTGCACGTGGATGTGTCTCAATTGGCAATTCCATCCACTTGGCTCCACACCACTGACATAGTGAGTCTCTTGATTCAAGCAAACAGTGAAGCTGGCTGTGGCGGGGGCAGGGAGAACAATGATTGGGAGTTGTACTTGCTTCCAGAATACATCAATTTCCCATTTATGATGCACCCCTATCTGCTTTGCATCAGTGCTGGAACTGAACCATGCAATTGAGAATCAACATTAAGTCACTTCAGAAGATGATCAATGGCTGCAGTGATAGATGGAGAAATACCGAAGGTGTCTTTTATTAGTTGGCTGCCACTTGGCAGGTAAGGGAGAATGAACGTAGCCAAAATTACACAGGTAAGAGAATGGCAAATAAGAGAGAATGACTGTAGTCAAATTTACACAAGAACTGCAGCCAGTTAAACTATCTATGATATTGCCATTATGTGCCTGCTTGCTTTATGAAATCCTCCCCAAGGAATTTCCTTGTCTATTATCTATTGTCTCAGCAGACTTTGGAATTTTATCAGTGTTCCCAGATGCCGGGAAGTTTGTAAGTGCATATAGTTGCACATCAGTCACAAGCCCACTCCATTTAGAAATTCTACAGGGTTGGGATTGTGAAAAGAACCTTGCTCCCAACACACTTTCAACCCTGACATAGATAGAAGAGATGACTGCAGAATGACGAAGAGGGTTTGCTATGGAGTAAAGCTCTTTTCCATTAAGAAAGGGCTATTTCCATGGGAACATTAGGTATAAGTTACACATAATATTCTGAAGGAAGCAGGAGACATCTTCAGGCTAAAATGTTCACTTAAACCTGGCTTTGTGGTCACATGAAAATGTGGTCACATACAAATATCTTCTTCTTCTTCTTCTTCTTCTTCTTCTTCTTCTTCTTCTTCTTCTTCTTCTTCTTCTTCTTCTTCTTCTTCTCTCTCTCTCTCTCTCTCTCTCTCTCACACACACACACACACACACACACACACACACACACAGAGAGAGAGAGAGAGAGAGAGAGACAGAGATCCTGTATAGTTCAATTTCTGAGTAGAAACAACTGTATGTGGAGAAATACCCAAGGTCTGGAATTATTTATTTGTATTTATTTTTACTTATTAGTTTGTCAAACAAGATAGCAGGTATAAATATAAAGTGACCAGATGTTAACATTAGTAAAGCGGGACACCATTGACAGCGAAGGGGGAGGGAAGGAGGGAAAAGTTCTTGATTAAAAACTTTGACTCCTGCTGGAAGATGAAGCAGAGTAGAACCAGGACCCCTGCCTCCTGACCTGATAATCTTTAGAGGTGGTTTCAAATCCAACATGGCAGGGGTCTAAAGTTTAGACCCCTCCCATGTTAGATTTGAAACCACCTCCTTTTGTTTCCCAGTCTGGAGGTTATTAGCATTGCCATCAGAATTGGAGGTTTGACCTCTTTTTTGAGTTCCTTCTAAGTCATGGTGAGGTGGTCTAGAAAGTGGTCTAGAGTTTCCTCTACTCACTTCAGGGCATGATATCTTAGACATATTTTCACTTTTGCCCTGTTTCTGTCTCTTTTCTGTCATTAAAAAAGTAACTTTTAGTTCAGATTCTGTCAGAGGCGTGTCTATGCAAATGAGCCTTGCTTGCTCTCCGGGGGGGGGGGGAAGGCTGTGCAGCCATTTCAAGCCCCTTCTGCAGCGCGTTATTTAAAACCAGGCAGGCAAGTGAATCGGCTTTTAAGGGAGAGCTGGGGGGAAACTCTTAAATGCTTTTTCTTTAAGCAGCTGTTTTGATTTCTTTAAAATCAGCTGTAGCGTCCTCTGCTCCCTCTGAATAAGCACGGCAAACTCTTCTGGGAATTGCAGTCTTTAAAAAAATCGGGACTTTTTAAAAACACAGCGGGACGCGGGACAAATTGATGAAAAGAGGGACTGTCCCGCCAAAAGCGGGACGTCTGGTCACCTTATATAAATATGAACATGGACATGAACAAAGGAAATGAATACAAATAAATGGGGACAGTAGGATAGGGATGGTAGGCATGCTGGTGCGCTTATGCACGCCCCTTTTATGGACCTCTTAGGAATGGGGTGAGGTCCACGGTAGACAGTTTAAGGTTGAAGCTGTGGGGGTTTGAGGATGTAACAACAGAGTCAGGTAGAGCATTCCAGGCATTGACCACTTTGTTGTTGAAGTCGTATTTTCTTATCTTCTACAATCTAGGTCTGTGTTCAGTTTGTAATATAATTAGTATACTAATTATATTAAGAGAAAGAGTTTGAATGTTTAAATATTGTATTTAAGTAGTTTTTAAGGAATCTTCTAGGTCTTCTTTCTTCACCCATTTCTCCTCTAGTAGCCCCTGTTTAGTTTTAAATACCGATAGTACCAGCAATGCTTTTTTCTCCTCCAGGATTGTCAATCTTGTTCTTTCTTTTTCTTCCATCAACTCCTTTTTAGTGGCCAGCATGTATTAAACGTCCCATTCCCATGATCCAGCCAGTTTGTTTGCAGAAACTAGGCACCATTCAAAAGATTTAGTTAGCAGATAGTTGAACCTAATGGGACATTTCCTTTTGGAGTACAGAGACAAGTAGAACAGCGAGGAATTGGTCTATTACTTTATGTGCACTTACCAGGGGTGGGCTGCTGGGTGTTCGCAGGGGTTCGGGAGAACTTCTAGCTAAGATTCTGTGCAGTTCGGAGAACCCCCAAATCCCACTCCTGGCTGGCCCCACCCACCCTACCCCTCCCCTCCCAGGAGTCCTCAAGTGGCCCATTTTGGATGCAGGTAAGTGCAGAGCACATGTGGAGGCTTGGGGAGGGCGAAAAATGGGCCTACTGGAAGTTCGGGAGCCTGGGGAGGCCGTTTTTGCCCTCCCTGAGGCTCGCGGAAAGCCTCCGGAGCCTGTGGAGGGCAAAAACACCCCCCCACCATGGTGCAGAAGGCCGACTAGGCTGCGCCCACAAGTGGTGGGTTCCTACCAGTGCGGTCTTGCCTGTTCATCGCCGCAGAGCTGAAGAAGCTGTTGGCATTCGCGGCGTGGGGCTTCCCCTGCCCGCTTTCCCCCGCCCGCCGGGACGCTGGTGTTTGCATTCTTTTGCCCTCTGCGCATGCGCAAAGCGTTCTACTTGCGCCAAGGGCAAAAGAATGCAAATGGCGGCATCCCGGCGGGCGGGGAAAGCGGGCGGGGGAAGCCCCGCACCGCAAACGCCAACAGCTTCTTCGGCTCTGCGGCGACGAACAGGCAAGACCGCATCGGTAGGAACCCACCACTGGCTCCCACCATGGCCACACCCACCCAGCAACCGGGCAGAGAACCCCTTGCTAAAAATTTTGAAGCCCACCTTTGGCACTTACCATAGTTTCAGATTGCTTCAGTTGTGTGCCATGTAGAAATTGAGGTGTAATTTTTTTTTATTAAGCTGGGATGGGAAGCAATATCCCCTGGCATAGTCCTATCAAAAATATATATATTTCTCCCAAGTGCTGACCTTAGCCCAGGTTTTCCTGTGCACATCTGTGAGAGAATTACTTACTCCAGGCAATCTTTTTTTCTGGAACCAATGCTTTTGGTTTATCTGCTGTTCCCCCCCCCCTAATTCCGTTCAACTCTGAAATAAACCTGGGAGACAAAATTGGGAGTGGTGTGTGGGGGGGAGGGAAGGATTATGAGGTGAAATTCCCCTCTCCTGTTGCAAACTTTCCACTTAAAGTATTTCCCTCGACCCCAGTTTACATAGAAGAAAAACCTCTTCTCTGGAAAAATAGATAGTCAAAAAGAATTACAACTTTTGAAGTGATGTAAGGGGTTCATAATATATGTATATGTAATGCTCAGCAAGCTGTGTGCTTCAAAAGAGTGAGAGATAAAGATACCCCAGCTGTCCTTTGAATCAAAGTGGGTATGTTAATTATGCCAAATCCCACAGATCAGATCAACTCATGTTGGTTGAATAAATCATTCCCAGCTTGCTGCTGGATGTGTGCAAATTCTGCTCGTGACGGGGACTCTCCTCTGAGCAATTTTCATCCCAGAAAGATGTATTATTGCTTTTTCATCCAATCAATAGGAGGGCTTCCGAGAAATGTATAGGATGTAGGCGTTCATAAGATAGCAGAGTTAATATGCCGGCAGAATTTTTTATTTATTTATTTTCAATTTATCATTTCACAGAATGATTTGCCAACCTTTCAGTCTCCGGAGAGCAGTTGGCTAAGCAGTCTTAACATCAGCCTGCTTTAAACCTTTAGATCACTGAAACCTGGATTCAACTTATTACATTTTATAATGGATGGGATGGAAAGGATTGGAATCCCAGGGTTATTTTCTATTCATGTGAGGCCCACCGAGTATATCCAATTGATCTCACCCAGTCTATTCTTAGTGTTTTCGGATCCCAGCTGTGAACATGCTTTAGATATTCTATGGCATTGACTTAAGCAGCTGATCACCCATAAAAAGGTGGTTGCAAATGAAGGAGGAAGAAGGAAAAGGTTGATGGACACCTTGTTAAATTCCATTTTAGAGCAAAAACATGAAGCTTGGGGAAAAAAGCTTGCGCTTTGTATAAAGTACCTTCCTTAATCCCTAATTAAAGAATCCCCCATAAGTCCACAACAAAGAGCTTAGACAGCCTCAGAAATGTATTTATTTATTTATTTGTGAGATTTATATACTGCCTCACAGTGCAAGCACTCTCTAAGCGGTTTACACCAGTAAGCAATATTATATATAATATATTTATATTGCCCCCAACAATCTGGGTCCTCATTTTACCTACCTCGGAAGGATGGAAGGCTGAGTCAACCTTGAGCCGGTGAGATTTGAATCGCAGACCTGCGGATCACAGTCAGCTAAAGTGGCCTGCAGTACTGCCTCTAACCGCTGCGCCACCTCGGCTCTTATGAAGTCTGCACTTAGATCATCTGACTTTGCAACAAGTATTGAATTGGAGCAGTAGTGGGTTCTGAATTAGTTTGCTACCGGTTTGCACTCGCAGACGCACACGACACTTCTGCGCATGCGCAAAAGCATCCTGGGCAGGTGGGCGGAGCCTCCTGCCACCGCCACTACTGGTTCTATGAACTGGTCCGAACCGGGAGCAACCCACCACTGAACTGAAGGCACACAGAGTCCTTTAAAAAAAGGTGTAGCCAAGGAATTTAATCCCATTGATTCATTCAAATCACCATCAGGAGTTACAGTAATTGGGTGTAGACATGAATATAGCATACTTAATCATAGTCCAAAACTAGGAAACATATATTGCTTTGTGAAATTCCAGGACCAGGGATTAGCTGAGGTTGGTTTCCATATAAGAGATAAACCATTGACATTAGGTAATATTTGATTTATGAATAAATGCAGAAATAGAGTAAGAACTAAAGCAGAAGATCAATTATCCCATTAACCTTCAATAGGTAATGGGTAATGGGATAATTACCAAATGTCACAGCTCCACTCTTCCTGTTTCCTTCAGGTTGCTTCCACACAGCCATAATTTTTGCCTTCCCCTCTCCAAACTCCCAAATCATTTTCACATTATGTTTATCTTTATGAGTGACCTACCTATGCCTCCTTCTCACAGAGTATATTTTTCTGGTGTGAACCGTTATGTCCCAACCGTTTTGGTCAGCCTAAAATACTGATGGATGGAAAGGCAATCAGTCACCATAACTCCTTGGCTTGAAAAGACAACTGTTATTTCAATAATGCTGGTAATTCATGCCACACAAACACAGGGACCCAACCTCTTCCTTTGGTTGGGTGAGAAATAAAATTGGTGCTCTCTGAACTTGGTTGTTTTCTTGAAAACCTTTCATTAACTAACTAGGTAACATCATCACTGCTAATGAGTTTTCTGCCTGTTTAAATATAATAGCTTGCCCCAGGGGTGAAATCTACTTACCTTCCCTGCCGGGTTCGGAAGTGCGCAATTTGCCCTGGTGCATGCGTTTTCACCCTCTGCGCATGCTCAGAAGGCTTTGCGCATGTGCAGAGGGTTAAAAAAGAAAATGGCTTTGTCCGGGCAGGTGTGTGGAGCCTCACACTGCCGCCGCTACCGGTTCTCCGAATCACTGGCGGCCGCCGCTACCAGTAAGCCCAAACCGGGCCAAACCAGTAGCATTTCACTCCTGTTGGTGGGAAGGCATGATTTTCTCCTAGGAAGTTCCTTGACTGGGGTATGGAACAGTAATGGGTTCTAAAACCCTTTGCTACCGGTTCACATGTGCTCTCGCACACGCGGCACTTCTGCGCATGTGCAGAAGCATCCCGGGGGAGTGGAGTCTCCCGTCGCCGGTGCTACTGGTTCTTAGAATCGGGCCAAACTGGCAGCAACCCATCACTGGTATGGAATTGCTTTCTAATTAAGGAACTACCAAGGAGAAACTGGCAGGGCAAAGGAGGAGCCGAGGTGGTGCAGTGCAGAGGTGGTGTTCGCAGCGTGGGGCTTCCCCCACCCGCTTTCCCCCGCCCGCCTAGACGCCGCATTTGCGTTCTTTTGCCAGTTTTGTCAGCATATGGCAATTAGTGTTCTGCTTGCGCAGAGGGCAAAAGAACGCAAATGGCGGTGTCCAGGCGGGCGGGGGAAAACGGGTGGGGGAAGCCCCACGCTGTGAACATCACCGGCTTCTTCGGCTCTGCGGCAACCAACAGGTAAGAGCATACCGGCAGGAACCCACCTCTGGTGCAGTGGTTAAAGTGCAGCACTGCAGTTCAGCAGTTCAGCTGTTCAAATCTCACCAGGCTCAAGGTTGACTCAGCCTTCCATCCTTCTGAGGTCAGTAAAATGAGGACCCAGATTGCTGGGGGCAATATGCTGAACTCTGTAAACCGCTTAGAGAGGGCTGTAAAGCACTATGAAGCGGTATATAAGTCTAAGTGCTATAAACTATTGCATATACAGTAAACAGGGACCAAACTCCATTCTCACTAGCACTGAAGAGGTTACCTAGTAGGCAGTGGTGGGATTCACTTACCTTCCCTACCGGTTTGCAAATTTGAGTGCGTGCACATGGCCTTCTGGACATGCACAGTGCTCACGCATTACATCAGAGCGGGTGGGCGGAGTCTCCCACAGTCACCGCTACCGGTTCGATTGATCCGGAGAGAACCGGCTGAATCCCACAACTGCGTAGGGTAATGAAACATCTATATGCAAATAACCAAGATCCGAGAGCACTAAGGACTCCACAGTTCAACCCTGAGCTACCAATATTCTCTTTTATTGGAGAAATAAATCTCATTCCATAGCCATTCCTCACATTCTAAGAAAATATTCTGTTTTTAATATGCAGAGTGATTTGCTTCTAATTTCCATGTCTGCATTATTGTGAACAGACAATTCATAGCAATCTGGATTAATACTAATCGTATAAAATGGAGAAATTATTTATATCTCCTTCCTGGCATGTACCACAGGCAGACAAGCTCAATATAAATCAAGCATTTTGTAATCTTGGCCAGAAGTGGGTTTACCATGAATGGTACAGATGGCATAATTCAACTCTAATAATAAAATAAAATTAATCATTCTGGCTGACTTAGTTAAGAGATGTGTAAATCCACCATAATATATTTTGACAGGGTAGTTTTGCAATCTGGTGCTTTAAATAAAAAAAATGAAGAAATATTTTCCAGGCTTGATGGCAAATGGGAAAGGGTAGCCATGAATTTAATTTATTAAATGCAGACAGAGGACAACTATTTTTTTTAATCTCTGTTAACTTTTAAGAACCTGGCACTTTTAGAAAAAGCATCAAGACCAGAGCAAAGAAAAGAATTTCTATCTACAGGGCTTCCTGGGATAATGAAAGGATGAAGACACGCAAAAATGGCAGAGAAAGAAACATTGGAGAAGGAAAGCATCTTCTGCTCATATCACATCTTTTTTTTTAAAAAAAAAAAAGTCCACCAGATTTGCGAAGGGTGCTGTGATGACTCAGTGGTTAAGACACTGGGCTTGTTGGCTGGAAAGCCCAGGTTTGAGATCCGAGTACCACGTGATGGGGTGAGTTCCAGTACTGCCAACCTAGCAGTTTGATAACATGCAAATGTAAGTAGTTACGGTATTTTTTGGAGTATAAGACGCACCTTTTTCCTTCCTAAAAGTGGCTGAAAATTTGGGTGCGTCTTATACTTTGAATGTAGCTTTTTTTTCCCAGCCCTAACTAGGTGCTAACAGATCTTCCCAGCTCTTACCTTGCAGGCTTTTTCATTGTTACTCTCTCTAAATAATGTTTTTCCAGCCCTAAGTCTTTGCAGGCTTTTTTCTCATTGCTTTACTTGCTCCGAATAAGTTTTTTTCTAGCCCTAACCAGGTGCTAACTATCTTCCCAGCTCTTACCTTGCAGGCTCTTTCATTGTTATTCTCTCAGAAGAAGGTTTTTTTAAGCCCTAACCAGGGGATAAAATAATGTGCTGAAGCTGTTCTGAATAAGTTTTTTTTTAGCCCTAACCAGGTGCTAACTATCTTCCCAGCTCTTACCGGCTTGCAGGCTCTTTCATTGTTATTCTCTCAGAAGAAGGTTTTTTTAAGTCCTAACCAGGGGATAAAATAATGTGCTGAAGCTGCTCCGAATAAGTTTTTTTTTAGCCCTAATCAGGTGCTAACTATCTTCCCAGCTCTTACCGGCTTGCAGGCTCTTTCATTGTTACTCTCTCAGAAGAATGTTTTTCCAGCCCTAAGTCTTTGCAGGGTTTTTTTCATTGCTCTACTTGCTCTGAATAAGTTTTTTTCTAGCCCTAACTAAGTGCTAACGATCTTCCCAGCTCTTACTGGCTTGCATGCTCTTTCATTGTTACTCTCTCAGAAGAAGGTTTTTTTAAGTCCTAACCAGGGGATAAAATAATGTGCTGAAGCTGACCAGACTAAGGATGCTAGCCAGATGAATACCTGGTAGGCAGATTGTTTTCCCCTATTTTCCTCCCCAAAAACTAAGGTGCGTCTTATACTCCGGTGCGTCTTATACTCCGAAAAATACGGTAAATAGGTACCACTTCAGTGGGAAGGTAACAGCACTCCGTTATGTCATGCTGGCCACATGGAAATGTCTTCAGACAGTGTTGGCTCAATGGCACTGAAAAAGATGAGCACTGCCTCTTATAATCGGCAACGATAAGCAGAGTAAAATCTGCAGGGATTCCTTTACCTTTTAACCAAATTTGCTAAAACTTTGTTTTATGGGAACAATCAAGGATGCCAGTCAGATTTAACTATTGACTAGAAACTGTCTGTCTCCGGAGGCAGACTCTGTTCCTGCCAATCTGTTCTCAGCGGAATTCATGACAAAATACTTTTAACAACTCTTATCACTGAGCCCTATTAATATTTTTAAAAAAGAAGAAAGTCAAATTCTTCTCACAGTTCCAACAATATTTTTGGATACTTACAAAGAGTGTTTTTTTAGCTTTTCTGTTGAGTTTTTGTCCTTTCTGGAAGCTGTGGTATGCCTTCATTGCTTTACCGATGCTGTAGAAGCAAAAATGGTCGGTTATTAATTGAGAAAATGAACAGAGTTATCCTCAACTTAATCACTTGATAAGGAAAACTAAAAGGAAGATTAAATTACACGCTGCTCTAATGTTTCTGGTTTGCAATAAATTAACGTCAAGGTATTTTTTTAAAATTTAATTTAATTTTTTTCATGCAGTCTATTGTACAGTATTTTCGGGTTTGATTAGGAGGAAATGGGACTTGGGGGAAAAAAGGCGATAGGAGAACATTTGAAGTGCAGGGGCTAAGCAATAAGTACGTAAAAATACCCATTTTTCTACATTTGTTTGCCTTTTATATGCATCATTTACTGGTTTTTGCTGCCAAACCTACATCCTGTTGCTTCTGCTACCTCTTTTTTATGTTTTGATGGAGAAGGAAATGAAGCTTAACTAGGCAGTGTCTTGGTCCAACAGGCCACTGATGGTGCATGAGCAGCGAAAACAATCAGATGCATATTTATGCTTAGATCAAGGTTAATTACAATTGTAGCTCAATCAGCAGGTTCTGAGCTTCACCAGGGAAAAGTGAAGCCTGCACCTGTTGTTTTTAGTGGCTAGAGTATTGCCCTTCATTTGAAGTTGATGGAATTTAAACTCTCCCTTTAGTCTGGTGGATACACTTGCAATCCTGCTGTGTGCAATTCATGTCCATTAAACAGCCCAATCACCAGCTGGAAGAAGTCAGACTATGAACATCTTATCTCTGCGTTTTTGCAATGAGTTTGTTTTGGTCTTGGCTAACAGATAAGAAACAGAGAAGTATATATAAAAAAAGAAAACCTGATGTCGGAAAAAGATCCAGTGGTCCATCAAGTGGTCCTTTGAGTTTATGGTTTTCGTTTTCTTTTCAATTTATTTATTTAATGATTACTTTTTAATTAATTATTTATTTTAAAAATTGTGGGATGATAGACATGTGTTTTTCTTGATCCTGTTTAAACTCAGTTGCTGATGATTGGTTCCTGCTGATACAGTATGATGATGTTACTGATGATACAGTTACTGCTGGAAGTTGTTTCTGAGCTCCCATTACTCTTTATGTTAAGTAATGCTTTCTTAACATTATTTTCATCTTACCCTAAAGCCAGTTTTAAACCATTGTCTTTAACTCGTGTCTCCTTGATTGAGAAGCCGTTTTTATAGTCAAAGCTTAGCCGCTCCTTGTTTGAACTATTGCAACATGCTCTCAATATAGGCTACTCTAGATACTTATATATACTCTATATCAGAGCCGTGGTGGAGTAGTGGTTAGAATGCAGTACTGCACGTTAACTCAATGCTCACTCTAGGACAGTGATGGCGAACCTTTTCAGCATTGAGTGCCGAAAAGGGAGCATACGCACTCATTGGGGCCGCAACCCAGAAGATGAGCTGCCCAGGGGGCATGCGCATGCTAGAAAATGAACTTCTGGTTCCCGGCATGCACATGCGCACTGGCCAGTTAGTCTTCCGGCTACTGGCATGCATGCGTGCGCAACAATCAGCTGGCCAGTGCACATGCTGATGCCGGAAAATGGAAGAACATCTCTTCCAGTTTCCAGCACTGCCACAAACACGAAGGCCAGCTGATCGTCGCATGCACATGCATGCCAGAAACCCAGAAGAGGAATGGGCAATGCCATGTGTGCCAGGAGAGATGGCTCCATGTGCCACTTCGGGCACGCGTGCCATAGGTTCGCCATCATGGCTCTAGGAGTTTGATTCTGAACGGTTCAAGGTTGACTCAGACTTCCATCCTTCTGAAGTTGGTGAAATGAGGACCCAGATTGTTGGGGGCAATATGTTGACACTGTGAACCACTTAGAGAGGGCTGTAAAGCACTATGAAGTGGTATATAAGTCTAAGTGCTATTGCTATATGGGGCTGCTCTTGAAGACCACTTGGAACCTACAGCTGGATGTGAGCTATAGTTTCAATGTCCCCTTGTCCCCAGGAGTGTAGCCTCAGCTCATCTGATATATATATATATATATATATATATATATATATATATATATATATATATATATATATATATATATATATATATATATATATATGTGTGTGTGTGTGTGTGTGTGTGTGTGTGTGTGTGTGTGTGTGTGTGTGTGTGTGTGTGTGTGTGTGTGTGTGTGTGTGTGTGTGTGTGTGTGTGTGTGTGTGTGTGTGTGTGTGTGTGTGTGTGTGTATATGTGTATATGTGTATATGTGTATATGTGTATATATGTATATATGTATATATGTATATATGTATATATGTATATATGTATATATATGTATATGTATATGTATATATATATGTATATATGTATATATGTATATATGATGTATATATGTATATATGTATATATGTATATATATATATATATATATATATATATATATATATATATATATATATATATATATATATATATATATATATATATATATATATATATATATGTATATACATATATATATATGTATATACATATATATATATACATATATATATTATCAGCCCTCCAAAACTGCTGTGGGAAGTGTGTTGCAGTGCGCTTAGGTTAATGTCCTTTGGATTTTGATATAAATATTTATTTGATATAAATATATCAAATTTATATTTGATATAAATATCTCGCTGCTTTAAAAGGGGAGTTTGACTGCTCAAATAAACATTCTTGGGAAGAGCAGTCCAATCTTGTTGGATTTCCAGATCTTTAATACTTTGTTTAAGTGTACTAAGTACACACTCTGTCACGATGTGAATATTGTCAGTTTGTGCATCTCTATGTTTTCTACTGTTTCTTGTATTTACAGTCAAGCAGACGTATGATATGTTCTATTACGCATGCCTGCATTCCTGAAGTCAACTCCTTCCTTTTCTTCCGCCATTTCTGCCGAAGGTAGACGTGATTAGCCGATAAGATGTAGCTTACTAAGGATCTTTTTATTATTTTCTATTCTATTCTATTATTTTCTATTGAAATAAATATTTTGTTAATTAGATTTGAATCTCGGTTTTATTTTCTAATGAGAATGACTTCAAAAGGAGCAAAGATCCATCGACCTCTGCGGGGGATTGATGACCCCCCCTTCTCTTCCTAACACACTCATACCCCATTGTTAGAAGGGACCAAATATTTTTAAAATGATCATGTGGCATTTGGTTATTTTTAAAATACTCGGTCCCTCCTTTTCATCTGATGAGTTTAGAACAGCTCACGTGGAGCATTTTCTGTTCCCCTGATCACAGTTCAGATACACACCAACAATATTTAAGTTCCTCAGTGCTACAATGCTTGCTCAGGCCATTAGTTGTTCCCTTAAGTCAGGGGTCCCCAACCCACAGGCTGCAGCCCACTATGGGGCCTTGAGCCATTCGGAACAGGGCCACAGAAGTGGTGGATGAGCATATGCGCCAGTGGAGGTTCAGGCGAACTGGTACCAGCAGCCCGGACGTCATCACGGATGATCTGCGCATGCGCAGAAGCACCGCGCTCTCGCTTTGCTCACACACACACACGCATTTACAGTTCCGAATTGGTAGCGAAGGTAAGTGAAAATCACTACTGATGTGCGCATTTCCACTTGCGCAAGCAGTTGGCAAGCGTATGTGCTCCATTTGCATGAGCAGAGGACACATGTGCCTGCCACTCAGGCAAATGGAGTTGTGTGGGTGCTTGCCCACTGCTCGCATGAAACCACCCCCTTCCCCCACTCCCAAGCCAGTCTGCAAAACCAGAAAGGTTGGGGAACTCAGCCTGAAGTGCAAGAGCAATGTTTTCTGGTTTGTGAACTATAGTTTGTAGCTTAATATGTTGTATGGTTGACCAGTGGTGGGTTCCTACCGGTGCGGTCCACTCTATAGCACCGGTAGCGGCCCGCTGGTGACGTCACAGTACCAGTGCGGTCGGTTGCCTGTGCCTGGGCACCGCCATTTAAAAAAAATTTTTTAAAAAAAATTTTTTAAAAAATTTCTTCTGCGCATGCCCAGAAGCCGAGCTTCCGGCACTGCGCATGCACTGCCTTCCTACCCCACAGTGAGTCCAAGCAGGGGAGGATGGCTGAGGGAGCGTGTGAGACGCTGAAAGAACGGGCGGCAGGAGCTATCTCCATTCCCCTCCCTTCAGCAGTCCGAGAAGCCACGAACACGCGGTGATGATCCTAGGCATTTTTGCATGTTTGAGGCTTCTCGAGCTGCTGAGGAGAGGAGGAATGGGCGGCAGGACCTATCTCAGTTCCCCTCCCTTCAGCAGTCTGAGAAGCCACGCCCACCTGGTCACATGGCCAGCAAGCCACGCCCACCCAGTCACATGGATGGCAAGCCATACCCACAAAATAAGCCACGCCCACAGAGTGGTAGTAAAAAAATTAGGAACCCGCCCCTGGTTGACCCTAATGGTGGCTTGTACTGGTTAAGCATGGGGGGGGGAGTATAGTATAGAAAGATGTATAAACAGAATCTGATTTCCCAAGTAATCATAATGCCAGACCTTCAAACACAAGCAAGACAGAACTAACAAGCAAGGTAAGAACTAACTATCTTGCGTAGCTTCTTCTCTGGCAATATTACACTGCAAACCAGAGCATACAAAACATTTATTAGACCAATTCTGGAATACAGCTCACCTGTCTGGAACCCGCACTGCATATCAGACATTAATACAATCGAGAGAGTCAAGAAATATTTCACAAGAAGAGTCTTCCACTCCTCTGCTCGCAATAAAATACCTTATTCCACCAGACTTGAAATATTGGGATTAGACAATTTACAACTATGCCGCCTCCGATCTGATCTAAATATAGTTCATAAAATCATATATCAAAAAGTCCTTCCTGTCAAAGATTACTTCAGCTTCAACCGCAACAATACACGAGCACATAACAGATTCAAACTTAATGTAAACCGCTCCAAACTCGACTGCAGAAAATACGACTTCAGCAACAGAGTGATCAATGCCTGGAATGCACTACCTGACTCTGTGGTTTCTTCCACAAACCCCCAAAACTTTAACCTTAGACTCTCCCCATTTCTAAGAGGTCTGTAAGAGGCGTGCATAAGCGCGCCACTGTGCCTACTGTCCCTGTCCTACTGTCCTATTGTCCTCTTTTATCGGTACTTTTTACTTATGTTATGTTTATACAAACAGCTACTATCCTGTACATGTTTGACAGATAAAATAAAATAAATAAATAAATATTGGTTCTGAATATCTGCTGATTTGAAATGAGGTAGTAGAATTTCTTCCCTTTTCAAACAAGGAGAAATATATATATATATAAAACATAATGTTCAATTTTCTGCCAAAGTAAGTACTGTGCATCCTGTACTTGCTCCTGGGTTGTGTTATTCTGGGATTAAATTCTGGCACAAGGAAGTTGACTCTGTCAAATCCTTAATGAATGTTAATACATAATAATCATAATTCATTCTAAAATGGGAAGAGAAAAATAATTGGCATTCACTTGTAGTTTAGAACGTATCTCCATGCTTCAGTGTAGATAGAGGTTCAGGATATACAAGGAAATGCTCTTTTAATCATATCAGATGAGCTGTTTCCTTTCTTTCACAGTTGGTATATAGTTGGTACTTTGCCATGGACTAAAGATAAAATGTCAGCATATGGCAATTAAAATGAATACACTGTGTGTGGTCCAAACATAACCAAGGGTGAAATGATTGTGTGCATGTGTGTGTAGACATAGAGACACATATATATATATTTTATAGATAGACCTACAGATCACACTAAAACCTAGAAGGGGAACATACATGTAGTTGCTTATAAACTTTATCTTCTACCTAAAGCAATCAAGTATACCTAACCACTTTAATCTAGCAATGAATAAAGATTGATTGTGGCAAAGCAAGGTCTTTTTCAGGTTGTACTTTCTGAAATTTTCTGTATGTATGATTAATGTGCACTAGTTTTGCACAAGCCAGCATCATAGCTAATAGCTAGCTGTTACTGCCATCTACAGTTTAGGACTTTAAAGGAATTTTGAGAAAGTGCATTTTTACATAGCCACAGATCCAGAATTAAAGATATGAGACAGATTTGCTTAACCATGATTCTGTTCAAAATTAAACAATTAGCTAGCATGGCTGCATCTCCAAATCCATTATTTTCCATTACATTATGATATAAGTCGCAGCTTCAGAGATAGATAGATATAAATGTGTTCATGCACCTTTATTTAAGGAAAATTGTACACAAAAAGGTATTGTGTCCCAGGAAATCGTGGAGAAAAATGTGTATCACTGAAACAGAATAACGGAATAACAGAGTAGGAGATCCTATATCATTTCAGACAAGTGTTTGTCCACTCTTCAATGATGAAGTCTCCAATGATGGAGCACTCACAACTCCGGGAAGCATGCGGTTCCACTGGTTAATTGTTCTCACTGCATGAAATTTCTCCTTAGTTCTAGGTTACTTCTCTCCTTGATTAGTTTCCATACATTGCTTCTTGTCTTGCTTTCTGGTGCTTTGGAAAATAGATTGACCTCTCTTCTTTGTGGTAGCCCCTCAACTGTTGGAACAACTATCATATCACCCCTAGTCCTTCTTTTCTCTAGACTAGCCATATCCAATTCCTGCAAATCAATTTTAGGCAGATTTTTTAATTAATAAAAAAGAAAATGACTTAAAAGTGTAAAATATGCAGGAAGTTAACGCAATACAATTTCCTGGTTGTATTTGTACACTGAGAGCATATGCACCAAAGACAAATTCCTTGTGTGTCCAATCACACTTGGCCAATAAAGAATTCTATTCTATTCTATTCTATTCTATTCTATTCTATTCTATTCTATTCTATTCTATTCTATTCTATTCTATTCTATTCTATTCTATTTCCTAACAACTGGTACTGAAAAGAACACTGAAATATATATATATAGAAAATAAACAACATGTGGCTTCTGGACTTGCATTCCATGTCAGCACGATCAATGTTGGGGATTGTTGAGGTAGTACCATATATATATATATATATATATATATATATATATATATATATATATATATATATATATATATGTATATGTATATGTATATGTATATGTATATGTATATGTATATGTATATGTATATGTATATGTATATGTATATGTATATGTATATGTATATGTATATATGTATATGTATATAT
This sequence comes from Diadophis punctatus similis, assembly GCA_023053685.1. Classification (NCBI taxonomy): domain Eukaryota; kingdom Metazoa; phylum Chordata; class Lepidosauria; order Squamata; family Dipsadidae; genus Diadophis; species Diadophis punctatus. The sequence continues at coordinate 2,010,136 of JALIGW010000021.1, forward strand.
ATATATGTATATATATATATGTATATATATATATGTATATGTATATGTGTATATGTATATGTATATGTGTATATGTATATGTATATATATATATATGTATATGTATATGTATATGTATATGTATATGTATATGTATATGTATATGTATATATATATATATATATATATATATATATATATATATATATATATATGTATATGTATATGTATATGTATATGTATATGTATATGTATATGTATATATGTATATATATATGTATATATATATGTATATATATATATATGTATATGTATATGTGTATATGTATATGTATATGTATATATATATGTATATGTATATGTATATGTATATGTATATGTATATGTATATGTATATGTGTATGTATATATATATATATATATATATATATATATATATATATATATATATATATATATATATATATATATATATATATATATATATATATATATATATATATATATATATATATATATATATATATAACCTGTGTTATATATTCAACTAATTGTTTTCATGCATAATAGGTATTAGTAGCTTAATCTCCACAAATGTATGTATTATCTCTTTAAAACCTTCCAAGTTTATAGCTGTTATTGATGTGTGTGGTAACAACTGTTCAACTGTGTGCTGCCTAAGAATGCATTTCCCATTATAAGTTTAATAACTTCCATGGAAGGCTACTTTCTTTATAGTTCTTTCTCCCTAGCAGGAATAATTTTACGCATCACTATCATTTCTCCCATTATTTGCTTTCTTCAGGGACAAAATGCGTACTTCCATAGTAAGAGGTGCAATTGCACATTTGAATTGTTGAGAAAATTCTTACATGGAGTTGACCTAGTGCAATGGTCATTGCACAATTTTAAATGCCCATTAAGCATCAGTTCCAGTGGAGACAAGGGAGATTCACATCTGAAAATGTGAGTTTGATACCGCTCTAGAGCAGGGGTGTCAAACTCAAGGCCCGGGGACCGGATCCAGCTCACCGGGTGCTTAGATCTGGCCTGCAGGGTGCGAGGATGCCACCCGTCCCCTTCCAGTCAGGTTTCTTATTTTATATGTCTCGGTAGCGATTTGTGTTTAATTTTCTTTTTTTATATCTCCCTGACCAAGGGTCGCACCCTCTGTTTCACTTCTCTCTCTCTTTAGAGGCTTGATTTTACTTTTACAATATCTCTATGCTCTGCAGGATTGTTTAAGATTTGCTTTATATGAGGAATAGACAGATGTTGACACGTTTCTTGAACAAACAAGTAAACAGTTTATTTAAATACAACTTCTCAGTAATTGTCAAGTGAATTTGTTAAAGCCACAACCAGCTATTTAATTCTTTCTTTTCTCTTCTTCCCCTCAAGAGACTCTCCTTGCTTTCCTGACTAAATCTAAGCAAATCCAATTTTTCTTTGTTTCTAGGCCTATAGATAAGAGCACGTTTCACCGTTTATCTCTATCTACAAATAACACAATATATCAGTCAATAAAGTTCCCTGACCCTGGCACCTGCTTCTCACAGAACTTCCCTCTTGGACAGCTAAACTCAGCCAGAGATTCACTATAATCCTTCCCTCATGGAAGTTGCCCACACAGACAGAGCTATTCAGCTCTTCACACTAAACCTTCCTTCATGGAATTTACCACATAACAGAGCTTTCCTCAGCTCTTCACACCAGGCCTTTTATAGTTCCTGGCCCTGCTATCTATGCTCCCATTGGCTGTCTCTTATGATGTAATCTATCCCCCCTCCCTTCTGGAGCACTGGGATAAACACATCCCCCTTTCTACTTACCATACATTTAAAAGCTGTTTGGCTCTATACTTACTTGTTTAAACAGTTCCTTTTAACAACATTTTAACTTTATACAACAACTTACCATTTTACATTCAGTACCTGTATGTGGGCACCACACAGGGCCACCCTGGAAACAGTAAAGAACCAGCCCATGGTGCCTCTGCCAGCAAAAACGGAGCTTGGGATGGCAGCCTGCACTGTCCTGAGCTCCATTTTCGCTGGCAGAGGGTTGCAGAAGGCCATTGCAGCTGAAAACAGAACTCGGGAGCCCATTTTCGCTGGCAGAGCACTCGGGACGCCACAGGCACCCCTGACACGAGTGACATCCAGCTGGTCATGCCCACCCAGGCCATGCCCACCCGGGCCCCTCAGGTGAAACACAACCCTGATGCAGCCCTCAATGAAATCAAGTTTGACACCCCTACTCTAGGGCTAATTTTGAAACATCCTAGCAAAAGACCAGTAATTAATCATAAGGGGGATTTATTCAAGATTTAAATTCAAAATGGCTCAATTGTCCTTACCTATGGATATTTGCTATTTAATATTCTAGAACATTCTTAATAGGATGAAGAGATTCCCTGTTTACATACCAGTCAGCTAGAATCAGGTAACCTGATGCTAGAGTAAGGGTGACAAGTTTCTTGAGGCTTTCTTGATATTGATGATGGTGGTGGTATTCTTAAAAGCTTCCTAGAGCCTCATAGAACATAGTGGCCACTGTTGTTATGCTAACAATAGAATATGAAGATATAAATTTTGGGGGGGGGGGATATTTGAAGGAGAAGACTGGCGGGGCCTAGGGGGAGGGCCTTCTCTGTGGGGGGCCCTGCTCTTTGGAACCAACTCCCCCCAGAGATCCGAATCATCCCCACCTTGCTGGCCTTCCGAAAAGCCATTAAGACATGGTTCTTCCTGCAGGCGGGGTGAGTCTGAGACGATTTTATATCTGATGTCTCCCCCATGTATGTATGGTGTTTATATGTTTATATGTTTTTTAAATTGTTTTTAAATTGTCTTTTTAATGATTTGTTTGGAGTTTTATAACATGTTATATGCCACCCTGAGTCCTGAGGGAGTAGGGCGGCATATAAAAACTGCCAAATAAATAAATAAATAAGAATTTGTATTCCTTTGCATTCATCTATATCCATAAATGGCAAAACTGACTACTCTGATTAAAGAAAAGAACATAAGTACTTTTGTTTCCACATTTTTTTCTTTTCCCTACCTCCCCTTCATTTTTTTCTCCTCTTTCCCCTCCCCTCTCTCTTTTATTTACTTTTGTATTTTGCATTTTATAATACTTTATAACTTAATAAAACTCCTTATCCAGAAATAAGCTTGATTTTTGTGGAAGTTGAAAGAAGTGGAACACACGTTTTAAGTATTGACCAGTACTACTCCTATCCTTATTTATCTAGAAGTAAGATATGGCACCCATGTTTTATGATACTCATCTTCCCATCCATATTTTAAAGTTTTGCTTGCAAATATATTGGCCCTAAGAAAGAGAAACTATAGCCAATCAGCAGAAAAGCAGAATAAGACATTAGACAAGTTGTTGGATTTATTTATTTATTTATTTATTTATTTATTTATTTATTTATTTATTTATTTATTTATTTATTTATTTATTTATTTATTTATTTATTTATTTATTTATTTATTTATTTATTGCATTTGTATGCCGCCCACTCCACAGAGACTCTGGGCGGCTCACAACAATAAAAATTCACAAGCAACAATAAATATAAAAGGCATTAAAAACAATAAGTATTAAAACATTTAAAAGCATTTAAAAACCACAATTTAAAAACCCATACAATAATTCATTCTTCTTTGGGCCTAGAAAAATTCTGCTGAACAGGCTGTTCAGCCTGAACTGGGCACCTTACCCTTAATTCAATTCATTAGTCTTATGGAAGTGATGCATGATAAAAATATATTTTGAGACAGAAAGAAGAGGAAGTCACTACGTACATTTCTCGTCTTTGCAACAAAAGTAAAGGTTCGTGAATAATCCAAGATCCCAACCCTACAACAATTTGGGGTTGCAAACATGCCACTTTTATTTTCCTAGGGATCTGAATAATTATAAATTACAAAGTTGGAACTGCTTGCTTGCTATGATTCTATGTGGGGGGGAAATAACTTTAAAAAGGCTCGTATTAAAGGATCTGCACCTGAAGACCTTAGACATTCATATTTCTGCATTCAAAATCTAACCTTTGTCAGCATACTAACTGTCTGTAAAGTACTGTCTGTTGCTTTTTAAAGGGCTTTACAAAAAGACTGACTGACTGAGATAGTATGAATGAAGTTGGACAATTATTTCCTTCCCAAGTGCATTTTCTATGTAACTTCTCCATCATTGCAGAAGTATGATTTTAATGGTGAGGGATTGAAGTGGCATGCCCCATTTTCTCCAGTATAAAATGGCTTATCTTCTGATGCCTTGTACATACTATGGCTAGTTAAAACTTTTAGCTTTCCCACAGGCCTCTATAACTCTCCTCCCTTAATTAGTCATTTACTCACACAGTTTAGCTCAAGAGGGTTATCTCTTTTCTTTAGAAGTTCTTTTCCAAGGCTGGACACCTGGCACAGAACAGGATAGATAGCCTGGTACTACCTCACATAAACTTTTGATAACTGCAAGGCAATAACTATAAACAACTATACTCTCAAGGCCAATACCTGGAGAAGACAGGATAAATAGATGTATGTTAATGGCAATATATTTGGTAAAATATCCTTGGCAATTATTCAAATGTTTGGATTTCATCGAAGCTACTAATAGGATAGTAGCTGTTATTGTTTTACAAAATATAAAGGTTGTAAATAACATAGGGTGTTATGTTATTTACAACCCTTATATTTTGTAAAACAATAAAATATGACCAACACAGGACATATTTTATTATAGGCTTACCAGAAAAGGTGTTATACACTAGTCAGAATAATCTGAGGGACATCATAGCAGGAAGAGGAACAACCATATTCTACAGCAGGGGTGTGAAACTCAAGGCCCGAGGGCCTGTTCCGGCCCACAGGGTGCTTAGATCTGGGGCCCGCCCTGGAAACAGCAAAGGACCGGTCCACAGTACCTCTGCCAGCAAAAATGGAGCTCGAGAGGGCTGCATGTGGCCCTCCGAAGCTCCATTTTTGCTGGCAGAGGGTTGGAGGAGGCCATCGCAGCAGAAAACAGAGCTCTGGAGCCCATTTTTGCTGGCAGAGTGCTCAGGCCGCCGCAGGCGTCCCCAACACGAATGATGTCAAGCTGGCCACATCCACCATGGCCACACCCATCCCGGCCTCACGAAGTCAAACACAACCCTAATTCGGCCCTCAATGAAATCGAATTTGACACCCCTGTTCTAAAGGATGTAAAATTCTGAACTCTACTTATATTTATACTCTGGAAAGAGTGCAGAGAAGAGCAACAAAGATGATTAGGGGACTGGAGGCTAAAACATATGAAGAACGGTTGCAGGAACTGGGTATGTCTAGTTTAGTGAAACGAAGGACCAGGGGAGACATGATAGCAGTGTTCCAGTATCTCAGGGGCTGCCACAAAGAAGAGGGAGTCAAGCTATTCTCCAAAGCACCTGAAGGTAGAACAAGAAGCAATGGGTGGAAACTAATCAAGGAGAGAAGCAACTTAGAACTAAGGAGAAATTTTCTGATTGTGAGAACCATTAATCAGTGGAAAGACTTGCCTCCAGAAGTTGTGAATGCTCCAACACTGGACGTTTTTAAGAAGAGATTGGACAACCACGTGTCTGAAGTAGTGTAGGGTTTCCTTCCTATGCAGGCGGTTGGACTAGAAGACCTCCAAGGTCCCTTCCAACTCTGTTGTTGTTGTTGTTATTATTGTTGTTATTATTGTTGTTGTTGTTATTATTATTATTATTATTATTATTATTATTATTATTATTATTATTATTATTATTATTATTATTATTATTATTATTATTATTATTATTATTATTATTATTATTATTATTATTATTAATCTATTGAATGTTGCTCCGATCTTGTTATCTATTCCTTATCCGTGGATATTCCCTGTGTATATGATGGTTTTGTTAAAGGTTAATACAATAATATTATTTAGCAATAATAAATATTGATTAAATTCATAAGGTGTCCAATCCAGCATCTCTGGGTCGTTTATAAATTGTTAAAAACTTTTAAAAACAAGTAACAATATAAGAAACACAAAGAAACAGAGATGGCAGAAAACAAACAAACAAACCTTCATGGAGACACGGAAAAGGAAGAAAAGGAACATCAATCACCTTCACCAAAGGCCTTGCTAGTCATTGCTTAATAAGGCCTTTTCAGCATTTATGTCATGTGCTTGTTGCTTTCAAAGCCACCAACCTCATGCTGACATTTTAGCATGGCAAAACAACACCCGTGGATTTTACTCGACTGCTTTGGCTTATAAAGTTTAAACTCATTTTAGCTTTTCAGCTGATATTGACACTCTTGAAATTTGCAATTACAGTTCGAAGTACTCAAGTTGAAGTTGAGCCCCCACAAAGTTGGCATTGTCTTTTAAGACCTACTAACCACAGTTGACTCTTTTCTATGTTTCGGTTCAAGCGAGGATTCCGAATCAAAGCTATTTGCCCCATTCAGAAGCCCTATGCCTGGTTCAGACGATACCTGTTGAAAAATTACCAAATGATGATACCTGGGCACATCAAGGCTATTAAGAATTCATTAGGTTGTCCATGAGCAAACTCAGATGAAAGTTAATAGCAATAGCAATAGCACTTAGACTTATATACCGCTTCACAGTGCTTTACAGCCCTCTCTAAGCGGTTTACAGAGTTCAGCCTATTGCCCCCAACAATCTGGGTCCTCATTTTACCGACCTCAGAAGGATGGAAGGCTGAGTCAACCTTGAGCCGGTGAGATTTGAACAGCTGAACTGCTGAACTGCAGTGCTGCACTTTAACCACTGCGCCACCTCGGCTCTTAAGATTCCTTAAGGTTGCATTAAGGAATCATGTCATACTCATAGGATACGAAAGGTGAGAAAAAAATGACAATTTGCCATGGCCAACTGACCATGGCCAACTTGACGCAGCTGACTCGCTACCATCAACTCACCACGGCCAACTCACCATGGTCAACTCACCATGGCCAACTTGCTGCAGGAACAACTCATTGCAGGACGAGAGTTGCACTAATATCAAAGATGGGGTGGAATAGAATAATTAAAGAAAAGATGCAAAAGGAGGAACAAAATGAAATGTGAATGACAAAAATTAAAATATATTTTAAATTATTTTAAATAATTAAATTGAATTGTTCAATTGTCCCACAACGAGTTTTCCCTTGGCGAGTTGGCTACGGTGAGTTTTCCCTTTCCGGGCTTGGTCTATGTAGTGTTCAATAGCATCACTGTAATGTCCTATAATTATTGTTTTAGAAAAAGCCATCTTTGAAGAAGCAAAAATGCCTTGCAGATGTTTAGGGCAGTAATTTCTGCCCTTACATTTTTGAAAATGTTTCCCAAAATTTATTTCTGGCCTAGTCCAGTATGCTGCACAATGTCTGATATGCCCCTCCCCTACTGCAAACTCATAATAGTGATGCTTCCTGGTATATTGCATATGTTCACCATTGAACACATAACAAAGACAAATGGACGATGTATTTTTATTTATTTTTTATTTATTTTATTTATTTTGTCAAGTATGTGTTGGTAATATACATAGATGTAACATTGTTTATATACATAAGATTGGTACTGATAAGAGGGAACCAGTGGTGGGTTCCTACCGGTGCGGTCCACTCTATAGCACCGGTAGTGGCCCGCTGGTGACATCACAGTACCGGTGCGGTTGGTTGCCGGTGCCTGGGCGCCGCCATTTTTTTTTAAAAAAAAATTAAATTAAAAAAAATTCCTTCTGCGCATGCCCAGAAACCTGACAATTAAGTCTTTCCCCGTCCCTTCGCTTGAAAATAATAATAAGCTCGCATTTGACACTTTTCCTTCGCTTTTGCCTAAAGCTTCCCAAAGTGGGCATTTTCCGAAAGCTTAACCTTTTATACTTGTTAATTTTATACAGTTTTATACTGTTATTCTTTAGATGAAAACATTGAGGACTGTTAAAAGATACTGTTCTTTTAACAGTCCTCAATATTTTTGTCTAAGGAATACATGACTGAAACCAAAAATGCTGTATGAGACTTGCTTGTCTTTTAACTATAGCATTTTCTGCATATAAAGGTTGCTGTGTTGCCATGGTGTAACACGCACTTTGTATGCAAAGCTTTTCATGTAAGGTATAAAATAGCAAAAATAGTAGTAACATCTCTCTGAAATAACTAATATATGACTGGCAAGCCACGCCCAACTGGTCACATGGCTGGCAAGCCACACCCACAAAATAAGCTATGCCCATAGAGTGGTAGTAAAAAAATTAAGAACCCGCCCCTGGAGGGAACATTAGGACAGGGACGGTAGGCACGCTGGTGCACTTATGCACGCCCCTTACTGACCTCTTAGGAATCGGGTGAGGTCAACAGTGGACAGTCTTAGGGTAAAGTTTTGGGGGTTTGGTGACGAAACCACAGAGTCAGGTAGTGAGTTCCAGACATTTTCCACTCTGTTGCTAAAGTCATATTTTCTACAGTCAAGTTTGGATTTCAGACAATCTCAAAAGCTTTTACAATTAAGGTAGACAGGCATTCCAGATATCTCAATTTGGCTAGAGAAAAGAAAAAGAGGGAGGGAGAAAGGTTGGGTTTTTTTTAAATAAAAAAATAAAATAAAATAAATAAGCTTTGTTTCTCTCCCATAACCCCTCTTCTATTTCTTGGTGAAAATCTAAAGCTCTGGTTGATCGATCCTTAGACATCTTTGGGAATTTTCCGTAATAGCGGATTGATACTGTTAAGCTGAATTGTGCTTGCATTAGTCTGAATTGTTTCTTGATTTAACCATTGTCTTTCAAAAATAACTTTCGCTCATAATCAGCTGCTGAGTTTCACGGAAGACTACATGACACATCTTGCCTTAGACATTCTCTGGCGTGCTAATTGCTTTGTAGTTAAAGTCAATTCTGTTTTGAAAAAGTTGATAACTTGGCAAGTGTGGGATGGAACCAATTTATCTTAGTCAGGCAGCTTCACTCACAGGACCTGAAAATAGAGGAGGGGGAACAATCCCGATGTCACATAGAAAGAATAATATGCAGATCTAGGTTATGATTGCTTTGTCCTTTGGAGAGTATATTTCTAAATATATGGAAATGTATTCAGACACACTAAGGGCTAAAGTATTCATTATCCTGAACGTATAGCATGTAGCTGCATCGTCACTTTCTGTAATTAATTATATGTTCGAGGGTCCACAGTGATGGACCAAGCATTAAAGTCAGTTTGTTCTCTGCCCGTGTGATCTGGGCAATCCATCCCATGCACATGCCAAAGTCTCTTCTTGACTTCTTTGGATCGCCTTCTAATAGTGGGGAAAATATTTGTTTATAGTGCACTCTTTTGCTATTTGAGCAGGATATATGCTAATATTGCAATAATTTAAAATATGTCATTGTACAGTACACTTTATGCATATCATATGTCTTCTCATACTCCTTCCTGATGTTGCTTTCACATGGCAGTGCTATATCTATCACCACCACTTTCTTCTGTTCCTTGTGTACTATCACAAAGTCTGGTTGATTGGCTTGTACCTACCTCTTGAAAGAGGATCTCTCTCTCTCTCTCTCTCTCTCTCTCTCTCTCTCTCTCTCTCTCTCTCTCTCTCTCTCTCTCTCTCTCTCTCTCTCTCTCTCTCTCCAATATTTTTGTCAAGAATGAAGTAACCCTACATCTTGATAATCAACTCTATTTTATAGAACATTGCTCCACAGATAGTTTGCCCCATCTTCATGGATTTCAGAAACATTGTTATAACTTTCCTTTCCTTTCCTTTCCTTTCCTTTCCTTTCCTTTCCTTTCCTTTCCTTTCCCCTTTCCCCTTTCCCCTTTCCCCTTTCCCCATTCCATTCCAGTCCCTCTTTCCCTTTTCTTCTTCCCATTTCCTCTTTTCTCCTTCCTTTTCCTTCATCTATCTATCTATCTATCTATCTATCTATCTATCTATCTATCTATCTATCTATCTATCTATCTATCTATCTATCTATCTATCTATCTTTATATTTATATTTATATTTATATTTATATTTATATTTATATTTATATTTATATTTATATTTATATTTATATTTACTCAAGACAACTTGGACTGCCTAAAACCCTAAAAACATGCTGCTAAGCAAGGTTGCCTATAATAGGCTAGATGGAACAATGATGTAAGCAGAGGTGGAATTCAGCAGGTTCTGACCAGTTCTGGAGAACCAGTAGTGGAAATTTTGAGTAGTTTGGAGAACCTATAAATACCACCTCTGACTGGCCCCGCCCCTATCTATTCTCTGCCTCCTGAGTCCCAGCTGATTGGGAGGAAATGGGGATTTTGCAGTAACCTTCCCCTGCCACGCCCACCAATCCACACCATACTCACCAAGCCACGCCCACAGAACTGGTAGTAAAAAAATTAATCCGTAAATTTACTTTTTTCTGACCTGTCTTTCTTGATGGAAGTATATCCATTTTGCTTAATGGATAAAAATATAAAATATTTAATGTTGTATTCTGAAGGAAATATGTCGAGAGTTTTGTAACTATAACCATATAACTAAAAATGAGAAATAATTAAAAAGTGGTGTATATTTAGAAAGTATCTTACAGGTGTATGAAAAATATTATTAGTTTGATTATATCCGATGATAGCTTTTGGTTGATAGGGGGACACTTATGCCCCACTTGTATGTTGTATGTCTTTGTCCTTGAATGTATATTGTCATTTTGTTATGTGTGTCCAATAAAAAAATTGAAAAAAAATTAATATATATATATATAAAATATTTAAAACAATATTCATGATTCCACAAACACAGTTAGGTAATGAACCAGCATTTATGCTAAGGGAAAGAAGATCTAAGAAAAAAAATTCAGGAAAGCAAGCAAATTTATACCCAACAGGAAATGCTAGAATCCTTGTCTATGGAAATTGCTTCTATTTGTACAACACAGCAGGTTGCTAAGCACAGCAAAATATCATTGATTGCACTTATTCCCTATGGTTGGCATGACTGAAGTCATATTTTATATGCATTTTATTTTAGGCTGTTGGAAATTTGCATCCAGTGTTTCAACTGTTGACCTTTTTACCTGTGAAAACATAGTGCATGAAGCATGACAACTGGCTATAAAAAGGCCCCTGTCTCATTCATCATTACCTATTATGCTGAAAAGAGAAGAAGTCAGCAAACCTGGGAAATATTTTCCATTTAACAAAGTCAACCTCATTTTTTTTTCTAATATACATGTCCAAAGCAGCACTGTAAAGAAGCAATATTAGCGTGTCCATGATAAACAATGGAAAACTTGAAAAAAGGAGTGTATGGTTAAGGAGCATCAAAAAGAAATGAAGTATTTGTTCCATCCCATTGCAAAGTGAAAAGAGGTCCAGCAGAAATACAACCTGAGAATGTTCAGTGGTCCTAGGATCCCGGGGCGGGTTGCACTTACCTCGCTACCACTGTGCTGCCATGTTGCGCGCGTGCATGCGCTCACTACATGCGTGCCCCCGCATGCGCTTTTGCTTCCTGAACATGCGCAGAAGCAAAATCTCACCAAAATCTTGTGAGGGGACACGCGTGCGCAATTTTGGCGAGTTTTTGCTTCCGTGCATGCATGGAAGCAAAATCGCACCGAAATCTCGTACGCGCACATCCCCTCGCGAGATTTTGCTTCGGCACATGCGCGGAAGCAAAAAATCACCGAAAAATTTCATAAAAAAGATGGTGGCGCGCGATGGACCGGTGAAGACGGCACTGGAGCCATCGCACGCAAATTGGGCAATCGGCGGGTCCCTACCGGAGCGGCGCACTGGACTGCACCGGTAGGTACCAACCTCTGCTAGGATCCTTCCTTAGAGAATAACACAATAACAGAGTGGGAAGGGTCCTTGGAGGACCCCTGCTCAGGCAGGAAACCCTATACCATTTCGGACAAATGACTATTCCAATCTCTTCTTAAAAACCTCTCCTGTTGGAGCACCACCAACTTCTGGAGGCAAGTCGTTCCACTGATTAATTGTTCTCATTGTCAGGTTGCTTCTCTCTCTGATTAGTTTCCATCCATTGCTTCTTGTCCTGCCTTCAGGTGCTTTGGAGAATAGGTTGACCCCCCTCTTCTCTGTGTCAGCCCCTTAGATATTGGAACACTGTTATCATGTTACTCCTAGTCCTTTTTTTCATTAATACTCATTCCAACAACCATTTTTCATTCCTGCAACCATCCTAATCATCTTTGTTGCTTTTCTCAGAGTCCTTCGGGAATTGGGAGACATAGAAATACAATAAATTAAATTAAATTAAATTAATTCTCTGCCTTCTTTCTAGAGTCTCAACATCTTTTTTACATTGTGGCGACCAAAACTGGATGCAGTATTCCAAGTGTGGTCTTACCAAGGCATTATAAAGTGGTATTAAAACTCCATGTGACCTTGATTCTATCCCTTTGTGAATGCAGCCAAGGACTGCATTGGCTTTTTGGGCAGCTGCAGCACACTGCTGGCTCATGTTTAAGTGATTGTCCATTAGGAAACCAAGATCCCTTTCACAGTTACTACTATTGAGCCAGGTACCACCTATTCTATACCTGTGCATTTGGTTTTTCTTGCCTATATGTAGAACCTTACATTTTTTTTCACCATTACATTTCATTTTGTTAGGTAGGCACCAGTGTTCAGGTCTGTCAAGATCCTTCTGTATCTTAAGCCTGTCTTCTGGAGTATTGGCTGTTCCTGCCAGCTTGGTGTCATTAATGTAGATATTGAAAAGTATTGGGCTTAGACTTTGCTTCTATTGAGATATCAGTCTCATTTTGTGATGCTATTTATGCTCAAATCCCTGGGCAATGTGCATAAATTGGTAAAAATATTCCGTATTTTTCAAGTGATAATATTATTTTCAGTAGTAAGTATGGGTTGTAGGTGGGTGGGGAAAGTTTATTATATTGGAAGAGAAGACATCAATCTTTGTTGCTAGCACTCATTATCCTGGAATGAAATGGGTTCTTTGGGGATACGTTAATCATTAAGGATATTGAGTGTGATTCCCTAAATGGTGATTCTCCAACATATATTATAACAATATTGAAGCAAAATATAAAATCTAGATATTTCCTACAAGCGTACATGCCGGGCCAGAGATAATGCATTTTATTTTATACACAGCCACACAACATAACTATGAACTGGGCAATAAACTAACTCAAGAACATCCTGTAGCTCATTAAAACCTTGCCTTCAAAATTTTACAGTTCCCTCATGAAAAATACAGTTATGTGAACACGGATACTTAAACAGTAACTTCTATAACTATCCTATTTTCCAGGATCCAAAACACTTCAAGGAAAGCTGAAAATTAGAATATGCACCTCCCATTCAGGAATTTCACATGAAGGCAGAATTCACATATGAGGTTGAGGACTATGAAATATGAAAATATTTCCTGACAACAATGCTCCCCTTTGTGTTGTGCCCATTGTCTTCTATTTATTTATTTATTTATTTATTTATTTATTTATTTATTTATTTATTTATTTATTTATTTATTTATTTATTTATTTATTTATTTATTTATTTATTTATTTATTTATTTATTTATTTATTATTAGGTTCTTCTATGCCGCCCTACTCCCTAAGGACTCAGGGCGGCGTACAACATTTTAAAAGAACACTAAACAATAAACATTCATTTAAAAACAATTTTAAAACATTAAAAATGTTAAAAGACGTTCAACAACATACATACTGGGGGAGCTCTCGGATAAAAACTAGTCTCAAACCCCTGCCTGCAGGAAGAGCCAAGTCTTGACGGCTTTCCAGAAGGCCAGCAGGGTGGGGATAATTCGGATCTCTGGGGGAAGTTGGTTCCAGAGCACGGGGTCCCCCACAGAGAAGGCCCTCCCCCTAGGGCCTGCCAGCTGGCATTGTCTGGCTGACAGGACCTGGAGGAGACCCACTCTGTGGGCCCTAACCGGTCGGAGGGAAGTATGAGGCAGAATGCGGTCCCGGAGGTAACCTGGTCCTAAGCCATGTAGGGCTTTAAAGATGATGATCAACATCTTGAATTGTACCCAGAGACCAATGGGCAGCCAATGCAGCTGGCGGAGTATGGGTGTTACGTGGGTTTATCTTGACACACCCACCACAGCACGCGCAGCCGCATTTTGCACCAGCTGGAGTTTCCAAATACTCTTCAAGGGTAGCCCCATGTAGAACGCATTGCAGTAGTCCAATCGAGAGGTGACAAGGGCATGAGTGACCATGAGCAGAGCCTCCTTCTCCAAGTATGGTCGCAATTGGTGCACCAGGTGCAAAAGCCCCCCTAGCCACAGCTGTAAGATGTTGATCTAATTTTAGCTGTGGATCTAGGAGGACTCCCAAATTGCGAACGTGTTCCGAGGGAGTTACTTTTCCTCCCTCAAGAACCAAGGAGGGACAGTTGTCATAGTCCTTAGGAGGCAATATCCAGAGCCTCCTGGAGGGTATATGAAGCAGAAAATATCCTCTGTCAGTGGAGGCTGTTTATATGATTTAATATGGAAAAACAGGTGCTTGAATCATGCAAAAACTCTTCATATCTCAGAGAATCTTCACAGCAAATGCTTTAATCAAAGTGGTTCAGAAAGAAGGAACATTTATCCTCATAATGCAGACAATACATCTCAATCAATCAGCTCAGCTATCCATGGAATAAGTATAATCCAACTCAGTTTGAAAATAACTTTTCACTCTCAGAGGTTTTTCTGGCATCTAATCCATTAAAAAACATAAAAGCCCATGCCTTCTAATATGATGAATGTAAATTACTGCTGGCATATATTCCCTGTATGTTCTGGTGTTGCTGAACATTTGATGAGTCCACCAAATGTTGAAATAAAAGCAAAAAGCAAAAAAAAAAGTTGATTAAATCAAGGGATTTTCTTTTTACTCTTTGAAAAATAATGGGATGAATTTCACCCTAACCCAATCCCATTATACGTTAAGCACAGGATTGGTGAATCCATTACAGTTGGAAACAGAATGAAAATATTTTATTCTAGTAGACACTCAGAACATGACTTTTAGAAAGAGCTTCTGCATTTTGTATCTGAGCTCAGATTGAAGTGGAAGAGTTAATGATTACAGGAATTCTCTTCTTAAGTAGGTTTACTAACAGGACAACAATAGTCACAACTTCTGGAAATTAGCAGAGATATTTTCATTTCAACAGAAGTAGAACTGCAGTGGTAGTCTCCCACTAAGTAACAGGCTACTTTATGTTGTGCAGCTTTGAATTACAAATTCATTTTATATAAAATAATATAATTTATATTATTTGCTTAAGTTAGACTTTAAATATGAAATGGAATGATTGTCCTTTGAGAAATTTCCTCTAAATAATTTATTACACACACACACACACACACACACACACACACACACACACACACACACACACACACACACACACACACACACACACCAGTAGTGGGTTCTAAGACCCTTTACTACCGGTTCCGGGGCAGGTGGGCGGAGCCTCCCGCCGCCGGTGCTACCGGTTCTAAGAACCGGACCGGACCGGGAGCAATCCACCGTGTTTTCCCAAAAATAAGACCCTGTCTTATATTTTTTTGAACCCTGAAATAAGCGCTTGGCCTTATTGCCATGCACTCAAAAGCCCGATTGGGCTTATTGAAGGAGCCGAGATGGCGCAGTGGTTAAAAGCAGCACTGCAACCTACTAGTTCAGCAGTTCAACTGTTCAAATCTCACCGGCTCAAGGTTGACTCAGTCTTCCATCCTTCTGAGGTCGGTAAAATGAGGACCCAGATTGTTGGGGGCAATATGCTGAACTCTGTAAACCGCTTAGAGAGGTATATAAGTCTAAGTGCTAAGTGCTAGTGCTATTATTATCAGGGGATGTCTTATTTTGAGGAAAACAGTGTGTGTGTGTGTGTGTGTGTGTGTGTGTGTGTGTGTGTGTGTGTGTGTAAACACATACACACACACATATAAATATTTAATAAACAGTGCATTGTCTGGGTCATTTTACTTATGCATATACATAGTAATAATAATATTCTTTACTTGTATATTTCCATGACAAAGCAGGAAGCCGTGGCCACCTCAATGTCCTCCAGTTCACTAACCTCTAATGTGATATTGCTCCTACTTTTCTTTTACAGTTGTGTTTTTCTTATGTCGTTTTGGAGGAAAAGAATTAAGACCACTTGAAATGCTAATTTTCAGATGGCAGTTAATCATATCTTGACAGAAAGTGGGATTCCAAACAAGGCTGGAAAAACAATTTTGACATTTCCCAAACAATCACTTGCTTTGTAGAAGAAATGGAAATTTATGGAGATTTTAACATAGATAATGAAACGCAACATTATACCCTATCAAGGACAACACGATGTTTTCTGGAAAATTAAAAAAAACAGAGGGGCTGTAATTTGATGGAACTTTATGATGTCTACTATTTTTTTCTTGTTAATGTTTGACATTTTTATTTAAAAACTGAATATGTATGAGACCCTTTTAAAAACAGAAAAAAAATCAATGTTATTATTGTTTGTTTAAAAGATGAATCATTAATGCATAGCAACTTTTTATTAATTCAGCAATCACAATTTTACTCAGATATCCAAGTATTGTCAGTTCTAAATTAAACCTGATGTACCATTAAAAAAAATCAACCCTGCTTAGACGTATTAGTTGAGATGAGAAGATAAAATACGAACGTTACTTATTAATGGAATTCCAATATTTCAGTAGCGGTGTGGCTTGATTTAATTTTGATTCAACATCATCTTTGTAAGTTAAGTATCAGACTGCACATAATCAGCTTTCAGTCACCAACATTTACTTGATAGAATCCACTATTATTTCTTTTTTATCAACATGCACATCAATTGAATTGATTTTAATCATTGCACAATATTCAGTTCTACTGAAAATGATGCTGTGTCACTTAACATATTAAGTGGATTTAGTCCAGACAGCACTCTATCAGTGTAACATTCTGGATGTATTTGTGCATTCAATTTTTGATGCATTCATATTTCACTGACCCTTAATTGGTTCACATTGAGAGATCCTCTTATAAATAGCATTTGTCTTGCATCAGGTTTCTTCATTGAACAAGACAAATGTTAATATATAACTAGTGATTTCCCCTTAGGTAGGAGCATGTAATATGCTGTCTTTTGTGAATGCTAACAGTTTATTACTTGGATTAATGCTATAGCATCAGTATGTCTATGCCTATTAGTAAACAATTTCATTATTACATTGTTTAAATCAGCAGTGCCAGCATCTGACAAATATGTAGTCATTCTAAGTAATGTTATTTCTTCTATTAAAACACAGAGTTGTGCCTTACTAGACTATTAGGACAAGCAGAATAGACCAACTTATTAATAATAAATACATCATCTTTCCTTTGACCATCATTTGCTAAATCTCCACAATACAGAAAGCTCCTTTTTATTTATTTATTATTAAAAATAATAAATTTTGTCTGTTTATTCATCCCTGAGTAGAATCAATGGCTTTTGAAGCTTCTGGAAGATATTCCCTATCCATATGTCTTGTTCTTCTACCTGCCTTCTAGCACGTGCTCAACCATAATCATTAACAATAAGCAGAATAATCCTGCTTTCTTTTGTGAGGTTTTTTTTGCGGGATGTGTCTAATCACATTCCCTTTGTTGTTTTAAGCATGTATTTCCCACCCAACAGCATTTCCCCCAAGAATGCAACACAACAAGCAGTTCTATCAGCGTAATGCAGGTGTTTACTAACAAAAGCAAAGACAAAACGAGAAAGCCTTGTTCTTCAAATGCTTTGGCTGAACTTAGTTTGAACACATTGACTATAGCTGTCCCATTGGGCAACGCAAATGCATATGATGAAGTCACATCATCTACGTAGAATGAAAGGCCCAATTGCATCACTTAGCTGTAAAAGAGAAACGGGGCACTTCGTTGAACGATGGTGATAATGCCTTTCCCCAAGCAGATGAAGTGTTCCAGGATTTATCTGATACCATAATAAGGAGCAGGGCTAATATTTTTTCAGCTTGCTATTGGCTTCCTTTTAAAATGAATTTATGAATTGGATTTAAGCAGGACACCTATGGGATGCGGATCACTCTCATTTCCAACCAATCCTTCTCTGTTTCCCATCAAAGAGGCTCAGAGTCACGCTCAAGACAATGAGAACGTATTAGTTGGGTCATGTTAAGTCATTTTAAGGTGGGAGGGATTAAAAGTAAAAGTGGGAGAGGCTATCTCCCCCATTCCCATGCATATTTTGAGGAAAAGCATTTACCATTGAAGTTTGTTTGTTTGTTGGTTGGTTTGTTGGTTTGTTTGTTGGTTGGTTGGTTGGTTCGTTTGTTCATTCATTCATTCATTCATTCATTCATTCATTCATTCATTCATTCATTCATTCATTCATTCATTCATTCATTGTATTTATATTGCCGCCTATTCGCATATGGCGACTCAAGGCGGCTTACAAGAATATAAAAACATCATATAAAAAACAATAAAACTAATAAAAGAGAGAATCATATAATAAATTAACAAAATAATATAACAATATAACCCCTCACCACAACACATCGTATGAGCCATTTAATGGGCTCCATCCCGCTCTGCATTTCCCAGGCCTGCTAGTAGAACCAGGTCTTCAGCGCCTTCCGGAAGAGTGTTAGAGTGGGGGCTATTCTAATATCTGGGGGAATGATGTTCCAGAGAGAGGGAGCCACCACAGAAAAGACCCTTCTTCTGGGTCCCACCAGGTGTATCTCCCTAGGGGATGGGACCCACAACATTCCTTGCCTCCCTGCTCTGCTAGATCGGGTAGATGTGACCAGCAAGAGACGATCCCTCAGTAGGTTGTGTATGGGGAGCTGCATTGGACCATCTTGGGTATTAATTTGCTGGTCCTACTATTTATCCTCAACACCTGAGCAAAGGTCAGGAGAGGCAAAAAAAAAGCTTCTTTCTGAGGTAATGCATGGAAGGCAGTCATGGAGTTAACATTCTGATAACAGAACAGGGGTGAAGATAGATTCATTTGACTTTTAAGAGTGTGTTCTGAGTCCCAAATAACTCATTTTAAGCTATATTCAGAGTAAAGATGTATTTGGGCCACAGAAATGCTGCTCCTACACTGGATTGCACAGCTTCTGTGACAGAGGCGGGTTCCTAATTTTTTTACCACCACTCTGTGGGCGTGGCTTATTTTGTGGGTGTGGCTTGCCAGCTATGTGACCAGGTGGGCGTGGGCCTCGGGAGCTTGGCAGCGGGAAGCAGGGAGGCATTGCCCACCCGCAACGCAGCCCCCCGCAGCGGGAGCAGCAAGACTGCAGCAACGGTTCTTCTAGGAGGCTCCATCTGGCCTGAATGCTTCTCCCCATTCGATGATCCTAGGCTCCTGCCACCCGTTCCCCCTCCCCATAGCAGCTCAAGAAGCCTCGAACATGCAAAAATGCCTGGGATCATCACCGCGCGTTCGTGGCTTCTCGGACTGCTGAAGGGAGGGGAATGGAGATAGCTCCTGCCGCCCGTTCTTTCAGTGTCTCACGCGCTCCCTCAGCCATTCTCCCCTGCTTGGATTCACTGTGGGGTAGGAAGGCAGCGCATGCGCAGTGCCGGAAGCTCGGCTTCTGGGCATGCGCAGAAGAAATTTTTTTAAAAAAGTAAAAAAAAATTTTTAAAAAAAATGGCGGCGCCCAGGCACCAGCAACCGACCGCACCGGTACTGTGACGTCACGAGCGGGCCGCTACCGGTGCTATAGAGTGGACCGCACTGGTAGGAACCCACCATTATTCTGTGACCATCTGACACTTTGCTCTGAAGATCTCTCAAAATGTATCATTTCATGGGGAAGAGAAAAGGTGAATGAGGCATCTGTGGAGGGCAAATAATGTTGTGTCAATATATCCTTTGCTGTTGCAGCTGGAAACCCTTGAGCCAACTCTCATTATTATTTCAGTTTTAACAATATTCTTTAAACTGTCACGACGTTTGCCTGCTTTGTGAACAATATGGTAGACGTAAGACGGCAATGTCCTTTATTAACAACTCAGCGATTTCCTGCAGTTGTTTGAGAAGTGAGCATGTGTAATAAATGACTGAGAAGTTGAACATTGTTCAGGTAAGATGTTGGGCAGCCTATTCCACAGGCACCAGCTGCTTTGTTCACCAGCTTCTCACATTTTGATAAACACAACCAGCATTCTTGTGACAGAATTTCCATCACAGTTAACTTCAGTCATACTGTCAAACCTAGGAGGTTAAGTGCCCTTATGACAAGACTCTTGCAATTGTCTGCTGAGTTGGCTCTGTTTGATTACTGTGATTCCCAGACTTTTAACACTTGGCTGCATCTTGGAAAATGGAGTAACAAGCCATGAGTAGAGTGTGTTCTACAGAGCAGAGAATCCTGCTGACATGTACTGTATCCCAGAATACTGTCAGTGTAAAAGAGTAAAAATAATCCAAAAGTCAGTAGGGTTTTTTTTTTAATGCTATAAATGAAATTCAGGAACATTTGTGAATTCCAAATGAAAACACACCCTTTCTGAATTTTCAGGCCAACAATTGGTTTTCCTCATAGAACATAAAATAATAGAGTTGGAAGGGTCCTTGTAAGGTCTTCTAGTCCAACCTCCAGCTGAAGCAGTAAGACCCTGTATCAGTGATGGCGAACCTTTCGGAGACCGAGTGCTCAAACTGCAACCCAAAACCCACTTATTTATCGCAAAGTGCCAACACGGCAATTTAACCTGAATACTGAGGTTTTACTACCTAAAAAAGTGATAAACAAGGCAGAGTTCAGCTAATTGTTCTAAGAAAAATGTGATAAATGCACTTTTATGCCCCTTCATTTTCCCCCCCTGCTTTTGAAATACTACGTTTAGCAACAATAAAAAAGAAAAACATTTCTAATATCATTTTTCTCTTTCCCTCCCTCTCCCTCTTCCCCCTCTCTTTTCCTCCCTCTCTCTGTCTCTCTCTCTCTCCCCATCTTTCTCTCTTTCCCTCCCTCCCTCTCTTTATCTCTCTGTCTCTCTGTCTTTCTCTCTCTCTCTTTTCCTCTGCCCCTCTCTTTCCCTCTCTTCCTCTCTCTCTTTCTCTCTCTCTCTACTCTCTCTCTTTCCACCCTCTCTCTCTTTCTCTCTCTCTTCCCCCTCTCTTTCTCTCTCTTTCCCTCACCCTCTCTTTTTCCCTACCTCTCTCTCTCACTCACTCACTCTCTCTCTCACACACACACATACACATACCACCCCGCGATGCCTCCACCATCCTCATCCCTGCACCGGATCAGCCAAGCCCTTCTGGCGAGGAAAGGTCTCAGCATCTGCGAGATTCTCACCACAACCCACCCCTCCCCAGGCCAGACCTTTTCTGGGCACCCTGCCAAAGTCCCAGAGCTCCCTTACCTGCTGCCGTTGCTGGTGTGAGGAGTGGGGGGAGGGTAAGAGGAGGCAGCAGAGCCCGGCTAGCCTTAGAAGGCAGATCAGGCGGGCTCCCGAAAGGAGCAGGGGTGCGGTCCTCATGGGAATGGGACAGGGAAGCAGAAAGGAGCAGGGACCATTCGCAAACAGGCTCACGGCTGTCTATCAACTTAAACGGGAGGCACGAAATAAAACCGCATCCACCAATCGGAGCCCTGTTCTGCCCATCACTTGTTTTAGTGCATGTCCGGCAGCGTTTTGTCTGGGCTGAAGTGATGGTGCGCGTGCCCACAGAGAGGGCTTTGTGTGCCACCTCTGGCACGTGTGCCATAGGTTCACCACCAGGGCCCTATATCCTTTTAGACAAATGGTCGTCCAGCCTCTTTTTGAAAGTTTCCAGTGATGGAGCACCCACAACTTCTGAAGGTAAGCTATTCCATTGGTTAATTGCTCTCACCATTAGGAATTTTCTCCTTAGAGAAAATTCTAGGTTGCTTCTTCCCTTGCTTAGTTTCCATCCATTGTTTCTTGTCTTGTCTTTCAGTGCTTTGGAAAATAGTTTGCCCACCTCGTCTTTGTAGGAGCCCTTCAAATATTGGAAAATGGCCATTATGTCTCTACTAGTACTTAATTTCATTAAACCAGGCATACCCAATTCCTGCAAGCATTCTTCATATGTTTTAACCTCCCATCCCCAATCATTCTTGTTGCTCTTCTCTACACTCTTTTCAAATCTCAACGTCTAAATTATCTAGAGGAACAATTATATTTATTCCACAAAGGTCTTTATTCAAAATGTTAAGTTTGGTTCCACAGAAGATATAGTACAAAATACATACTAGTTGCGTCAAAAGATGGACAATTTTGGTTGTTATTGTGGCAGAGTACAATTTTTTAAAAAAGTTTAGGCTGTAATATATGAAGAAAATCTGTTCAGAATGAACCAGGGGCGAAATGCTCCCGGTTCGGGCGGGCCAGTCGGTTGTCATAGAGCCGATAGCGATCGCAGCGCAAGGCTTCCCCCACCCGCTTCCCCCACCTGCCTGGATGCCTCCATTTGGGTGCTTTTACCCTCTGTGCATGCACAAAGCATTCTGCGCATGCACAGAGGGTAAAAGAACCCAAATGGCGGCGTCCAGGCAGGTGGGGGAAGCGAGTGGGGAAGCCTCGCACTGCGATCGCTATTGGCTCTATCGGCTCTACAACGACTGACCGGCCCGCCCAAACAGGGAGCATTTCACCCCTGGAATGAACTCAGGGTCTGTTGACTTACATGGACAGAGACCCAGTGGTGGGTTCCTACAGGTGCGGTCCACTCTATAGCACCGGTAGCGGCCCGCTGGTGACATCACAGTACTGGTGCGGTCGGTTGCCAATGCCTGGGCGCTGCCATTTTTTTTTAAAAAAATTAAATTTGTTTTAAAATTTTCTTCTGCGCATGCCCAGAAGCCGAGCTTCCGGCACTGTGCATGTGCTGCCTTCCTACCCCACAGTGAGTCCAAGCAGGGGAGTATAGCTGAGGGAGCACATGAGATGCTGAAAGAACGGGTGGCAGGAGCTATCTCCATTCCCCTTCCTTCAGCAGTCCGAGAAGCCACGCCCACCCGGTCACATGGCCGGCAAGCCACACCCACAAAATAAGCCACACCCACAGAGTGGTAGTAAAAAAAATTAGGAACCCGCCCCTGACAGAGACATACAATTTTTAGCTCACCATTGCCTTGTTTCATATCTGTATACTCCACCCTAATCATCATCAGATTCTGAAACAGCATGTTTGTACACATGGATGCACACACACACGCACACACACAACCCACATTATGTACTGCTAGCTTTGATATAAGAAATAAGCTGATCCTGTAACTGTGTGTGACAAAAAGGTAAGGAAAACAATTAATATTCTCTCTCTCCCCTGCAGTCTAAACTTTACATCTGGAGTATCCAGATGGTCTCTCATCCAAATACAAATAAGCCTAGCTCTCTCCATCAGCTGGACTCCTGAAATGGAGAGAAGGATGAACTAAAGAACAGCAGAACTCTACATTTATCAATATGTTGTGTAGATAAAAATGAGATCCTTCATATACCGAGGACAACATTTGAGCTTCCCTTACAAATTATAATGTATAAATATAGGCCTTCTCATTTTTCATCTTCTCATATATTGGCATTTGCTTGCCAAGGTCATGTAACCCAGCTACATGAATGGTCCAGTGGAATGCGGAAGTGTCCATGTGTTGATTTATTTTTCTAAATGACACTTGTCATTATTTAATGACTTAAACATTGATACGCTAACACCAACACCTGAGCTCATTCTGAACAGATTTTCTTCATATATTACAGCAGTGATGGCGAACCTTTTTTTCCTCGGGTGCCGAAAGCGTGTGCGCACACGCTATCGTGCATGCGTGAGTGCCCACACCCATAATTCAATGCCTGGGGAGGGTGAAAATGGCCCACCCACCCCTCTGAAGGCCCTCTGGAGGCCGGAAACAGCCCATTTCCCAACTTCTGGTGGGCCCGGTAGACCCTGGGGAGGGCAAAAACGCCCTCCCCCATCCCCCCGGAGGCCCTCCGGAAGCTGAAAACGCCCTCCCAGAGCCTCCGTGTGAGCCGAAAATCAGCTGTCCAGCGCGCTGGAGCTGAGCTAGGGCAACGGCTCGCGTGCCGGCAGATATGGCTCCGTGTGCCACCTGTGGCACGCGTGCCATAGGTTCGCCATCACTGTATTACAGCCTAAACTTTTTTTGACTGTACTCTGCCACAATAACAACCCAAAGTATCCATCTTTTGATGCAACTAGTATGTATTTTGTACTATAACTTCTGTGGAACCAAACCTAACATTTTGAATAAAGACCTTTGTGGAATAAATATAATTGTTGCTCTATAGGCCATTTTTCCCCCTGTAGGATGTTCAGGGAACAGTTTTCCCTATTTAATTTTCCTTTCATCTATGTTCATTGGAGAGCTAAACTATTTATGGATATACTGGGAGTTTCAGAATATTTAATAATCACAACTCCTTCAAGATGTTTAAGTCCCTATGGATGCCACATGTTGTTTTGTGAGCATGGCTCAGCCATAACATAAATTACACCTTGTGGCTTAGTGATACACTAAAATATGGTTCCCAGTGCAATTCATATTATCTCTACATAGAGAGAAGAAAATCATGGAAGTAACCCCAAATTCCAAATATTAGAATAATTAAGATGATGATGGATTTGACTCTGTGTAGGATCTGCAATGTCAACAAGTCTGGGTGAGAAAGTTAGTGCTATGATTCAGTATTTTGCTTAAGATCATCATGAAAGTCGTTTGGAAACAAGATATTTTCTGGTTCACAATATGTCCTGCTTCTGGTTGAAATCCACCCAGGGAGCAGGGAAAATATATACTGCTGAATCCTATTTTATGCTCATATTCCACTGTGAGAATAATCGCCAACAATATATTCTGGGTAGATACATATATAATTTAGAATTCCTAAGAAGATTTCAGACTGAACAAGTTTCCTTGGACTTAATAAAAAGGAAAGAAGCAAAAGTTTCAGAATGGTAACAGGAAAATTCAATTTTTTTAAAAAAACACTAATAATTAAAAAGTGTTGTATATGTATCCCGAACGCCATCACTCTGCTAAACAAATAATTCCCTCACCACTGTCTAACTATTCACTAAGGCAGTGTTTCCCAATCTTGGCAACTTGAAGATATCTGGACTTCAACTCCCAGAATTCCCCAGCCAGCATTCGCTGCACTAAGGCTGCATTACTATTACTATTAGTCTTCTCATCATTCCATCACCCATCTCCTCCCATTTATGACTGTATGACTGTAACTTGTTGCTTGTATCCTTACGATTTATATCAATATTGATTGTTTCCCGATTGCTTATTTATACCCTATGACAATCATTACGTGTTGTACCTCATGATTCTTGACAAATGTATCTTTTCTTTTATGCATACTGAGAGCATATGCACCAAAGACAAATTCCTTGTGTGTCCAATCACACTTGGCCAATAAAGCTATTCTATTCTATTCTATTCTATTCTATTCTATTCTATTCTATTCTATTCTATTCTATTCTATTCTATTCTATTCCATTCCATTCCATTCCATTCCATTCCACTCCACTCCACTCCACTCCATTCCATTCCATTCCATTCCATTCCAGAATGGCAGAAATTTGTGTGCACCCACAATTTCAAAATCGTTAGGTGTATTCACTGGTTTCCCCAAAACTGAGAGTTCTGGCTTTTGCAATGTTGTGTGTTCAGACAGTTTATACGGGGCCCGTACAATTGTTTCTATATTCTGTAATATTCTTGTAGTAGTGAGAAGCCAGAAAATTCAATATTTTAGATGTTGGATGTTTTGAGGAACGTTGAACATTATTTTGAATAACATATGGTCATTCAGAAGAAAATACTGCAGTACTTATGTAGCAAAGTCCTGGAAAGTTTTACCTAAGAACCAATTCTACTAGGGACCAACATGTTAATTTCATTACCTCTTGTATATCAATGGACTCTTTTACATAATACTTTAAGCTTACAGCTTCTTCTCAACAGCTATTGACTGCTGAATATTTTTCAAAGCGTCCCACATGCCTTATTTCTAAAACCCTATGTAACAATCCAAGTGGGTTTTCTTAAAAGTGCCCTGTGCTTATATCTTTTCAGCAAATAAACATTTTCTGAGTAATGACTAAATTAGGATGTATGGCGGTATCAACTGACAAGATTGTTTTTCTCCAAAGGAAAAGAAAGGCACAGCATATTGCCCTGAGAGGATGTTTACAGGGAAAAAAAGATTATTTATTTTAACATTTAAATAGACAGCAGTTTGAAAAGGTTTGGTGGTCAGATCATTATTTTGTCAAGCCACTTCAGTTCACTAATTTCTTTAGGGAGTCTATCAACCATGCTTTCTGAAAAAAAAACCATTTTATTTGATGGCAGATGTATACATCTGTTGTCAGTCCATGCTATCGACTCTAAGAATGATTACACAAGAGTATGTGACCATGTTCAAACCCTTTTGCTTGACTTTTATTAAAATAAGAGCCTCTTGAGGATAATATTTCTGAAAGTTGTGTGTATGTGTGTTTCTCTGTGTCTCTGTATCTATATCTACTGTTAACGGGGAGGAATCAATCCTCCGGAGGTCGATGGATCTTTGCTCCTTTTGAAGTCATTCTCATTAGAAAATAAAACCGAGATTCAAATCTAATTAACAAAATATTTATTTCAGTAGAAAATAATAAAAAGAATCCTTAGTAAGCTACATCTTATTGGCTAATGAATAAATCACTTCTACCTTCGGCAGAAATGGCAGAAGAGAAGGAAGGAGTTGACTTCAGGAATGCAGACATGCATAATAGAACATATCATACGTCTGCTTGACCATAAATACAAGAAACAGTAGAAAACATAGAGATGCACAAACTGACAATATTCACATCGTGACATCTACTTTATTCCGTATTTATACTGGCTGCAACATCTGCTACCTTATTCATCTCCAAGGTTCCTTCAGCTATTGTGACTGGCTAGACAAGTGTCCGCTTCATTCATCAACACTTCTTGTGTATCACTCCCAAAGTTATGTGCTTAGTGGAAGAGAGTGACCATCCGAGACAGAAGGTGTATACCGATCTTCAGTCAAGGATATTGCTCTATTTCATTGGAACCTCCAATTTCCATCTCCATCTTCAACTCCAACTCTAAAACTTTATCACTTTTGTTTATATGGAACCATGCAAACTAGCGCTATGAAAAGCATTTGGAAGAGCTGCTTTGCAAAGCTAATGAGAATGAACAGAGTGCTTCAAAGTATTTAAGTAGCTCTGGTGGTTCAGGGTTAGGGTTAGGGTTAGTATTGCAGGCAAATTCTGGCCACAGCCTGGAGTGCGATCCTGATGGGGCTCAAGGTTGACCCATCCTTCTGTCCCTCTAAGGTTGGTAAAACGAGGACCCAGATTGTCAAGAGCAATATATGCTAATAATGCTAATATTGTAAACCACCCAGAGAATGTTTTTAAAATGCTATAGGTGGTATATAAGTCTAAAGGCTATTGCTATAATTTTGCAATGCTTGTATGTTTTCTTTGAAAGCTGCCCTACTGTGTCTTGTGTATGCATGCTTGCAGACACTGGAGTCCAAAGGACTCATGTCAGCCTTGTGAAGCGCAAGGATTCTTTCATGTTTTGAAAAAAGATACTTTTGTTATGATTAACTTGTTTTGGAAATTACATCTTTCAAACTCTTTGCACAGCCCTAATTGGAGTTTTCCCCACATAAGCTATTCACTTTTTTGCATAATGACACTACTTTCATATGTTGCCCTTAATATCAAAGCATTTTAGATGCATGGTCCCATAGGGATAAATGGAATGGAAGGTGATATTCAGAATGACAAGATCAGGCTCAGTGCAGTCAACTAAATCGTCATTTCTCTTCATCATCCCTCTTAATGAATCTATTACAATTACTTTCACATCTGGTTAAGCTGAAGAATAGATTTTTATCTTGGTTCAGAATAGCCATTTGTGTGGTAGAAAGAAATGTATTTCTCCATCCATGCTGATCTTCTAATTAATCCTCACATTCCTAGAAGTGGGAACTTGGTTCTTGGCCTTTGAAACATTTATTTCTTCCATTGAAAGTAGGTGAATCACAAAGCCGATGAACATTGCTTGGAATACCACAGTTTTGTTGTGCTGGAGAAATAATATGGGGCACGCTTTACAGCAAACTTTCAAATAAGAATCCCCCTTCATAAATTAGAAGTTATCTGAAAGAGTTGGCATGTGATTCCTGTACAATTGTAGTTCTACTCTACTTGGATGGCTGATTTCAGAAGAAGGTGTTGGGGAATTACTCTTCAGCCACATGGTGGTGGGTTATGCAATCCTCAAAGCCCCATTTTATCACTTATGCCCTTTAACTTCTAATCAAAACCTCTTGGACATGTTATCTGAAGACATGGGCTATGGGATGACACCTACTCAACCTCTCTTTTTCATCTAACATTGGTGGAACAGTTGGTGTTCTAAACCATGACTTGGACAAGGAACGTAATATAGAAAATGATAAGAGGGAGAAGCCATTTTCTACGGCATCTTTATGAAAAGCATTTCATCTTGCAATTGAAGATTGCCAATAAAAATGAGAGCAATCAAGGCTGCCAGGTTGCTGGTAGCACAGTATTGCAAGAAAGAAGATATACCTACCATTGAGGAATGGACAACAAAAGTTGCACATCTGGCAGAAATGGCAAAAATTTCATATCTAAAAGAACACTCAAATGAGAGATATACTGTATATTGGAATGGAGTAGATGGACTGATTATATTCAAAAAAGTATCAGATTAAGAAGATATATATAGTTTAATAATGATATATGTTAAGAATTTTAGAATGGTTTAATAGATTTTAAAGAATGTGGAGTTTAAAAATTAGAGAAATTTTTGAATTTATAATTTGTTAGTATATTTTAAGTTTACGTTTATTGAAGATTATATCCTGTGCTTTTTCTGGGAAGTCGGGGAGGGGAGGGGGAAGGCTGGGGGGAAGGGGGGGGGGAGAAAAAGTGAAAAATGTTTGTACTTTGTACT
This sequence comes from Diadophis punctatus similis, assembly GCA_023053685.1. NCBI lineage: Eukaryota > Metazoa > Chordata > Lepidosauria > Squamata > Dipsadidae > Diadophis > Diadophis punctatus. The sequence continues at coordinate 2,039,196 of JALIGW010000021.1, forward strand.
AATAAAACTTTTTGAATTAAAAAAATGAGAGCAATCAAGAAGCTATATATTTTTTTGCCTTTGCTGTACAATCCAAAGGCTAACCTTACTAACGGCTAGAATATAATGTTATTATAATATATTACTTTTCTTCCTATCCAATCTCTAAAGACTGTACTGTGTTTTCCAGATAATCAGTGTAATTTATTGAAATGGTCACCTTCACCTGCCAACTTCTTTTTCATAAATTTCCACTCGGCTAAACTAAGATGACAAAATTGTTTTCAGCCCTTATTTCAAACTGGCTTCTCTCACATTTTGTTATTATTGTAATTTCCTGTAGTGCTGATCATTACATCTTGGTTGCATAGAGTCAATACCCTTCTATTTAGACACAAGCTGAATTAAAGAAATCAAATTAAAATATGACAAATCATTAAAGCTAGCTTGCTAACTATTAAATAGATCGGAGACGATATTATCTTTCGGATGGTTGTTAAAGCTTTCTTCTTACAGTGCTAAACAAAGCTGCTGAAAGGATGGGGAATCAAATTACAATGATTTAAAAAAAAGAAATAGAAAATTATGTCTAAACTGTTTTAGGAAGCAAATATTTATATCAGTAGAGGGGATTATAGTATGGACAACTTTGTCACCAAGATAACTTTTTATTGAATGCCCAGCAATGGAAATAATTGATAATAATTCTTGAAAAGGAAAGCTATCATAATAACAGAATAACAGCATTGGAAGGGACCTTGGAGGTCTTCTAATCCAATCCCCTGCTTGGGCAGGAAACTCTATACCAGCGGTGCCATACTCCCAGTCTGTGGACTGGCACCAGGCCGCAGAATGCCAGAAACTGGGCCACACAAGCAAGTGAAGCCCCATCGGCAGAATGCAGACAGCACATGAAACCATTTCCCCTCTGGTCACAGAAAAACCTCTCTCCACAGAAGAGAGAGGTGCCCAAAGGTTTGGGGGCTACTGCCCTATACCATTTCAGACAAGTGGCTCTCCAGTCCCTTCTTAAAAGCCTCCAGTGATTGGGGCACCCACAACTTCTGATGGCAAGCTGTTCCACTGGTTAACTGTTCTCAGTTAACTTAAATTAAATTTAAATTTAAATTTAAATTAAAATTAAATTAAATTCAGTGACAGAAAATTTCTCCTAAGTTCTAGGTTGAAGAGTATTCGGAGACTTCAACTGGTGCAGAATGCGGCTGCGCGTGCTGTGGTGGGTGTCTTAAGATACACCCATGTAACACCCATACTCCGCCAGCTGCATTGGCTGCCCATTGGTCTCCGGGTACAATTCAAGGTGTTGATCATCATCTTTAAAGCCCTACATGGCTTAGGACCAGGCTATTTCCGGGACTGCATTCTACCTCATACTTCCCTTTGACCAGTCAGGTCCCACAGTGTGGGCCTCCTCCAGGTCCCATCAGCCAAACAATGCCGACTGGCGGGGCCTAGGGGGAGGGCCTTCTCTGTAGGGGCCCCTGCTCTCTGGAACCAACTCCCCCCAGAGATCCGAATCATCCCCACCTTGCTGGCCTTCCGAAAAGCCATCAAGACATGGCTCTTCCTGCAGGTGGGGTGATTTAGAGACAACCTCACACCTGATGTCTCCCCCACGTATGTATGTTGTTATATGCCTTTCTTAATTGTTTTTTAATTGTTTTTTAATGATTTGTTTGGTTGTTCCTAAAATGTTGTACGCCGCCCTGAGTCCTTAGGGAGTAGGGCGGCATAGAAGAACCTCCAAATAAAATAAAAATAAATAAATAAATTACACCAAAATGATTAATTGAATAATGGGTTAAAATTAATGATGGTGTGGAGATGCTTTTGAAATGTTTATGAAGTTAAAGAGGAGTATGATACAACTTGAATACATCAGAGTACTGAGATAAGCCTATTTTTCAACGAAAAGTTCAACGAACTTTTTTTAAGGAAAACTTTAAATTTGTTCACTAAATTAAAATGCACATCTTCTTTTCTTCTTTTTAAAATTTAGTTGTTTTACTGGATGACTCAAGTTGTAGATCAACAAAAGAAAGGAAGATTTAGTTTATTGACTGATAACATTTACAGGCATAATTTTGCTGGAAATATCGTATACGTATGCATGCAGACACACAATGTTATTTCCTTTATGATTAGCAAGTTGTATGTGGGAAAGAGGATGCAATAAGAGTGGAAAAATGAGTTCATTTTGCCGCCCCTATCGCCACTAAATAAGACTTAATGAAAGTTCTTAGAAGTGTTCGGTCAGATTCAGTTTTACTGGCTCTCCAGTAATGAACGCTCTATTGTCAATTTGGATTTCTGTGGGAGTTGCGGATAATTTGTGCAATATTGGTAGATAATATTGCTTAGATCTATGCTACCTTGGATGTTCTAAAGGCAAGCCAGTAGATAGAACTTCGATTTATCCATGTTCAATTATAATAACTACTTTACCATTACGTTGGAAATTTCATTCCATTTTATTAGGAAAATATTGTGCTACTTCTGCTTGATAAAAACCGCAAAGTGGAGAAGTGATAAAAGATAATAGTAAACAGTGTATAAAGAGATGCTGATAAAATTGTTATTTAAAACATAAGTGCTTTTTTGTACATAAAGAACTTTAGAAAGCTTGGCAGCTGTTTCACACCATACACACAACAACATACAGATTGCTAATCATTTGGCTGGTCTTAATTTACTTTATATTTAGGAACATCAATGCAAATTAAATAAATGGGCTCATAGCAGAGGTGGGTTGCTCCCAGTTTGGACAGGTTCTATAGAACCGGTAGCGGGAATTTCCCCACGCTCGCCGAACTAGGAGCGATCGCCGGTTGGCCATGCCCTGAATTGGCTCCAATGGCGGTGCTGTAGCTGCCGCCATTTTGTTTTTTGCTTCTGTGCATGTGCAGAAGCTTAGTTTTTGGCACTGTGCATGCATGTGCGTAGCACGGCCATGTGGCGCGCAATGCGCATGTGCCCATACGGCATGGGAGGAAGCAAACCGGCGGCAGTAAATTAAAACCCACCCCTGGCTCACAGTGTTGTGGCCTATCTAGCAGCCTGTGCAGTCAGAGCCTTTGGAGCCTTCAGTGCCTCGTGGCAGTGATAGGAAAGGAGTAGCCCCTCCTTTCCTGAATGCCAGAGCAACGCTGAACTGCTGAGATGCAGAAAGATCTACTCCAGAGGAGGTCTGCTCAGGGCTAATTGGCCACCTGGGGTTAATTGGCTACCATGCCCTTAGGTCTATTTAAGAAGGATCGCTGCAGCTGGGAAGCTGCAGAGAACAACGCTTGACCAAGAGACCTGTCTGATTCTAGTCTGTTCCATGACTTCAGTTCCAGTTTGTATCCTGAATCATAATTTGTATCCTGAATCATAGTTTGTATCTTGAATCTTGCATCTTGACTCCAGTTTCCAGTTGTATCCTGAATCTTGCATCCTGACTTCAGTTTCCAGTTTGTTTTGTGACTCTTGACTCTTGCATCCTGACTTCAGTTCCAGTTTGTTTTTGTGACTCTTGACTCTTGCATTATGACTCCAGTTTTCAGTTTGTATCATGACTCCTGAATCTTGGTTTATGCAGCTCCAGTTTTCAATCCAGCTCAGATCTTGTTTCTGGCATTATGGTTTCTGAATCCAGTCCTACAGTATGGCCAGTTTGCATTCCAGTTTCCAGTTCTTGTTCCTGGCAAACGTGGCCTCTGATATTGAGACATCGGTGAATCCACTCTGTAACTCCAGAACGGGTTTTGGGTTTGGCATCTGCTAGCTTTGGGACTTGTGCCAAGGACAGGGAGACTTGTAATTATCTCTTGGACTTCTGCCTATCTTGTTCAGTGTTTGTGTTTAATGAGGTGTTGCTTTACTGACTAAAAGACTCTGTTTGAGGGTTTGTGTGTTGCGTAATTATTGATATGTCGATCGTGGGGACAGAACACATAGGTACTTCCATTAGGGTTGCAGAAAAGAGCATTCTGCCTTGTCTATTCAGAATGTTTTCCGTTGTGTTTATTAATGAAATAAATTTCTTACAGAAATTTCTACACCAGAACATGACAAATGTGCCTCATTTGGTGTGAGCATCCTTATAGAAATAACTTAGCCATCCTGAAAACTGCATTACAGTTTATATTTATTCAAATAGGATGAGATAAGCTTGGGTGAGAGTTGCACTTTGATTTCACAAACTAGCATATATATTAAATGACAATCATGCATTTGCATTTCAATATTTCATATAACATTTATTATATTCAAAGAATAGGATGCCAAATGCTCACAGCATGGAAGAACTGATTGCTAAGTTTGCTCACAAGAGAATCATTTATTACATTTTTTGACATTGTATTCGTATTTTTGTTTTCTCTCAGCAAATTTACATTAAGTTGGGGGAAAAACACACCATCACTTTTCCACAAGGATAGACACTGTCATAGTGTCATAATCAACCATCTTATAGGCAGAATGGGACAACTCACTGTGGCCAATCTGCCATGGCCAACTTGCCATAGCCAACTTGCCATGGCCAACTTGCCATGGCCAACTCGCTACGGGACAACTTGCTGAGGAACAATTCAACCATTCCAATTTAATTATTTTAATTTTGTCATTCACATTTTGCTTTGTGCCTCTTTTTGCATCCTTTCTTTAATGATTCTATTCTACCATTTCTTTGATATTAGTGTAATTCTTGTCCTGTGGCAAGTTGGCCAGGTGAGTTGGTCATGGCAAGTTGAACATGGTGAGTTGGCTGTGGCAAGTTGACCATAGATCTATGTTCCCTGAAATGGTCTTCAGAACACTGTGACTTTAGTGTCTGCCATAAGAAGTAGGTGGAATGGACATGTGGTCCAATGTGCTACTTGTACAAAGCTATCATCCAAAGGGGCTACTGAATTATCTTTATTAGCAGGTCCAGCACCAATTAGAAGTATATGCTTATGACTATGAAGTGTATGCTTATGATTATACACTGTTCAGAGGTGGGTTCCTCCCGGTTCAGACCGGTTTGCCCAAACTGGTAGCGACCCGCTGGTGACGTCATGATGATGTCACCGAACCAGATTGGTCGGTGCCGGTCCATGAGCGCCGCCATCTTTTTTAAAAAATTTTTTGAATATTTTTCGATTTTTTTCCGATTTTTATTTTTGTTTTTTGTGTGTGCATGCGCAGAAGCCGAATTTCCGGCACTGCACATGCATCGCCATTTTGTTTTCAGCAGGTTTTTTTTAAAAAAAATACTGGTTTTTTTTCACTGTGCATACCACGCGGCGCGGGAGGAAGCGAACCAGCAGTGAGGTAAGTTGGAACCCACCCCTGACACTGTTCTATTCCAAAGAAACATACATCATTACATACAAAACTTTATATTATGAGAAAAGCTATACATATTCATTCATGCTGATTTTCTACATACATGAAAGGCTTTTTCATATGTCTGTTTTTTTATCCATTTATAAAAGAATATTACTTGGTAGACAGTTGTACTTTCCCCCCACCTAATATGAATAATAATTAGGTCTGTTATGTTCACTAAAAAAAAATCAGCATTAATAGAAAAAGTGGCAAGGCAGGGTTAACTTCTGATAATTCGCCTTGCAGCTCAAAAGTGATATGGCCTTATCTGCTTGTTCTTCAGCTGAGGCTTAACACAAAAAAAAATAATGTAGAAATGTGCTAAGAGACATTTTTATAATGGACAGGAAGTGATGGTACAGATTTGATTTATATCTTGTACACATTCATATACATTCCTCCTAAAACACATATTCAATTATTTCATGGATTTTCTCCTGACACAATGCAATGTTGTTATTATTATTATTATTGTATTTTTGTACTTTCCCTCCATGATATCCTTCTTTGTAAACATGGTTTGATTGTTGTGAATAATTACACACTTTAAAATATATTGTTATGGTTCCAAACTGATTAAAAAAATTATTTAAAGATAAATTCTACAAGTTGGTTAAACTTAAAACAACATCTCATGAAATGGACACTATTTTTTTCATCCATGGACCAACCTAGCATGGAATTGTCAAAAACATGTAAAGAAGAAAAATAAATAATCCTTATTTCATTTTTTAAAAATGGATAATTTTCCTAGTGGACTGTAGGCATGCTGTCAGCATAATGTCTCTTGATTTTAGCAAGACAATTGACAAAGTGGTTTAGTGCTTGCAGAAATGGCATGACAATTCACTGACTCAGCTATCATACACAAAAAGTTGTGATTAATGGTTCATCATCAAATTGAAGGGATGCTACAAGATTAATTGGGATGCTACAAGACACTGACCACATGCTTTACAAAAACATTAATGTTGAAGAATCAAATTTTGGATAACACAAAATTAGTGGGCGAGCTTATAACATAGTGGGCAGAAATAAAATTCAATATCACTGACATATGACACAAATGAGCTTAAGTAACAGAATAAAATTTGACAGAATTCAATAAAATATCCTTAGCTAAAAAAAAGAGTATTCAAATGCAGATTAATAGAACGAAAAATAGCCAGCTTGGTAACAGTATCTGTGAAAATGATTATAAGCTAAATATAAATCGGCAATGTGATAAAACTGCATAAGAAATGCAGTTTTAGGTTGATTCAGCAAAAATATAGTTTCTAAGACATAGAAAATATTGTTCTATTTATTCTGAGCTGTTCAGATATTACCTTTTATCCAGTACTATACATCACATTTTTAAAAGGTTCAGTCACATTGGGACAGATTCTAAGAAGGACAATGAGTCATGGGATTAGAAAGTCCAATGGAGACAGATTGAAGAAAATGAGCACCTTGAGGAGAGAGAAGACTGAGCGAAGACATCAATCGTATCACATAAAATTACTCTTGATTGAAAGAAGGTATAGAAAAACAGAAAGAGAAAGCTGGGTGGGTATATAGATTAGTTTGTTGTTACCTCAGATCATGCGGTATAGGAAAATATTTAAGAACCAATGGGACAGGGGAGGGTTCCTAACTTTTTTACTACCACTCTGTGGGCGTGGCTTATTTTGTGGCTGTGGCTTGCCAGGCATGTGACCGGGTGGGCATGGCTTGCCGGCCATGTGACCGGGTGGGCGTGGCTTGCCGGACATATATTAGTTATTTCAGAGAGATGTTACTACTATTTTTGCTATTTTATACCTTACATGAAAAGCTTTGCATACAAAGTGTGTGTTACACCATGGCAACACAGCAACCTTTATATGCAGAAAATGCTGTAGTTAAAAGACAAGCAAGTCTCATACAGCATTTTTGGTTTCAGTCATGGATTCCTTAGATGAAAATATTGAGGACTGTTAAAAGAACAGTATCTTTTAACAGTCCTCAATGTTTTCGTCTAAAGAATAACAGCATAAAACTGTATAAAATTAACAGTATAAAAGGTTAAGCTTTCGGAAAACGCCCACTTTGGGAAGCTTTAGGCATTTTAAAAAATGGTGGCGCCCAGGCAACGGCGACCAACCGCACCGGTACTGTGATGTCACCAGTGGGCCGCTACCAGTGCTATAGAGTGGACCGCACCAGTAGGAACCCACCACTGCAATGGGACATAAATCAGAACAGTTTCCAACTGAAAATTAGGGCGGGGACCCCACAATTCTTAAAAGTATTGGGTAGTTCTGCAGTCCATTACACTCTAAGATAAAGCAAGCGTTCAAACAGAACCTAAGTAAATGCCTGAGAAGGACAGTTCAATTTGACTTTATTTATTTATTTATTTTATTTGTGAGATTTATATACCGCCTCACAGTGCAAGCACTCTCTAATCAGTTTACACCAGTAAGCAATGTATATTTATATTGCCCCCAACAATCTGGGTCCTCATTTTACCTACCTTGGAAGGATGGAAGGCTGAGTCAACCTTGAGCCGGTGAGATTTGAACCGCTGACCTGCGGATCACAGTCAGCTAAAGTGGCCTGCAGTACTGCCTCTAACCGCTGTGCCACCTCAGCTCTTGGGACTCAGACTCGAATAGCCTAAACATGTCCTTCTAATTCTGTGATTGAATCTCTTTCTACACATCAGAGACTGATTCCAATTTCTGAATTCCAAGTGTCTCCTAGTACCTTCCCTTCAATATCTAAATTAGTGAGAAACTAGAAAAATCAATTGTGAAGTTTTTCTCCAGAATCCAATCTGGGCCAGTCACAGGGACCAGAGGTTTAGTCTTCCGAACGTTTGGACTCATGCTGGACCTCATCCTCAGGGAACTTCTCTCTACCAGAATGTGTGCTTTGGGCTATCACGTGTATAGTATTTACGTGGTGCCTGATTGTATGTGGCTTTTTATTTGTTGATTGGGATGTTGATGATCAGCTATTAAATTGTTAGCTATTGTTTCCTTGTGCTGCCAAGTCCTTGGTCCTAAATACCTGATAAACTGGTGGTTTCCCTCCAAAGCTTATGCACCTTTTTCTGATTCTGGGTGCAATGGTGTTGCAACAGTTAGCCTGCTAGTCAGTTTCCAATTCATTCTCTCCTCTCTCTCTCTCTCTCTCTCTCTCTCTCTCTCTCTCTCTCTCTCTCTCTCTCTCTCTCTCTCTCTCTCTCTCTCTCTCTCTCTCTCTCTCTCTCTCTCTCTCTCTCTCCCCTCCCCCCTCCCCCCTCCCCCTCCCCCCTCCCTCTCTTCCTCCCTCCCTCTCTTCCTCCCTCCCTCCCTCCCTCTCTCTCCCTCCCCCCTCTCTCTCGTATGTACATGTACATGTCACTTCCAGGTCACACAAGGGGATTTTGTGTAGTTTTGTTTTGTTTCAAATTCAGGTAATTGCATCAGCATGTTTATGTTTCCTTGGTTACTTATTAAGCTGTTCTGAAATGTATGTCAAAAGCTTTATAGAAATACATAAACATTCCTATGCACACGATTTAAAATGGTGACCTTCTGCTAATGCTGCATAAGCAGCTTTATAAATTGTACGTTATGCTCCAGTTCATACAGAATTGCTTTGAAATTATAAGTCTTTGGGGGTACAAACACACACACACACACACACACACACACACACACACAGAGAGAGAGAGAGAGAGAGAGAGAGAGAGAGAGAGAGAGAGAGAGAGAGAGAGAGAGAGAGAGAGAGAGAGAGAGAGAAACATACATACATTCTAATTTGCACGTCTATACTTCCATTCTTATTTTCTTCTCAGAATTATTTGTGAGGGAGATATCTGTAGTAGCTGAGCTTGCTACAAACTGGACAATGCAACGGCACCACAATTACAGCCTTTTTTCATTGTCTTCAACTTCTGAAAGTCTTAGGGTAAGCTGTATTTTTGTGTGCTAATCACACTACATGAAAAAAATGGCGGAAAATCATGTGTTCCTCTTTCTTTTAGCATTACTGGCCTGAAAAGGCTACAGGAAGTACAAGAAAACAGATTTGGAAGATACCTGTGGCCTCATGACTGCAGGTTTTATTACATGAAAATCCCTGGTCCCAGGTGTGTAGTATTAGTTTCTTATTCAGGATCAGATTGATAGGGTCTATCTCCCCCAAAAATAAATGAAGTACCAGTTGAATATTATTTTTTGCTCCTTCTAATCTAATTCCTCCAGTTTTCTTGTCCTTCCTATATAATTCTATTATCTAAACCACAGAAAATGTGGTTTTACTTCATGGCTACAGTAGACATATAAAGGCCAATGAGGTTACACCAGTTTCTTTTGATCCGTGTGATATAAAATCTTGTAATAAGATATTTATGGCTGAAAAAAAAGGAATATGATTATCCCAGAGGGTCTCATAGTATAGGTCTCCAGCCAACCTACTAGAACTTTTGAACTTAATTAGTTGATACAGTAAATGCTGATCAGGCCAGTATTTATTCCCAATTGAAACCTATTTTCAACCTATTTTCCAAAACACCAGAAGGCAAGACAAGAAACAATGGATGGAAATTAATCAAGGAGAAAAGCAACCTAGAATTAAGGGGAAATTTCTTAACAGTAAGAACAATTAGTCAGTGGAACTGCTTGCCTTTAGAAGTTGTGGGTGCTCCACAGTGGTGGGTTGTAAAATATTTTGCCACTGGTACGTGCGTGCGTGTGATGCTTCTGCACATGAGCAGAAGCGTCCCAGGTGGGTGGGCGGAGCCTCCCACTGCTGGCGCTACCGGTTCTAAGAACCGGTCCGAACCGGGAGCAACCCACTGCTGGTGCTCCATCACTGGAGGCTTTTAAGTAGACTGGACAGCCACTTATCTGGAATGGTATAGGGCAGTGGTGGCGAACCTTTTTAGGTTCGCGTGCCAAAAAGGGGGAAGTGCGCGCTCTAGCGCGTGCTCGCATGCCCACACCCATTCCCTCCCCACCATGCAGGCACACAACACCCCACCATGCTGCCCCCTGCGCATGCGCACACACCCCCACTCCCGCACAAAGGCCTTACCGGAGCCTGGGACAACGAAACGGGCAAACCGGAATTGCGGAAAAACGCACTTCCGGTTTGCCGGTGAACTGTTTTTTGCACTCCAGAGGGTTCAGGGAAGCTCCCTGAAGCCCCGGAATGCAAAAAACTACAAAACGGACAAACCGGAAGTGCAGAAAAATGCACTTCCGGTTTGTCCATTTTGTAGTTTTTTGCATTCCTGAGCTTCAGGGAGCTTCCCTGAACCCTCCGGAGTGCAAAAAACAGCTCACCGGCAAACCGGAAGTGCGTTTTTCCGCACTTCTGGTTTGCCGGTGGGCAATGCTCATGTGCCGTCTGCTATGGCTCCGCGTGCCACCTGTGGCACGCGTGCCATAGGTTCGCCACCACGGGTATAGGGTCTCCTGCTTGAGGAGGGGATTGGACTAGAAGACCTCCAAGGTCCCTTCCAACTATATTATTCTGTTATTCTGAAAGAAAGACAGGAAGACAGAAACAGAGGGGTGGTTGGATAAATAAATAAATAAATTTGTTATTACCATGTATCATGTTTGAATTATAAGAAGACTTAATAATAATAATAATAATAATAACAGAGTTGGAAGGGACCTTGGAGGTCTTCTAGTTCAACCCCCTGCTTACGCAGGAAACCCTACACTACTTCGGACAGATGGTTATCCAACATCTTCTTAAAAATGTCTAGTGTTGGAGCATTCACAACTTCTGGAGGTAAGCTGTTCCACTGATTAATTGTTCTAACTGTCAGGAAATTTCTCCTTAGTTCTAAATTGCTTCTCTCCTTGATTAGTTTCCACCCATTGCTTCTAAGAACCAACATTCTGTAAATGTATTTAATATTCTCAGCATGCCTCTGAACATTGATGCAAAGAGATCTACTAGAAAATAACATGGAATTAGCTGAAAATAAGGATAAAACTCTTGTTAAAGTATGTGGAAAGTTGAGTTTGAGAATTGACTGGATTTATTCTTTACAAATTCTTCTGATTCTTTACAAATCAGAAGAGTGGAAAAAAGAGATAAATCAATTTTGTGAGCCTTTGTAAATGCCTTGTAAGAATGGGGAGAGATTTGAAGGTCTTGGGGGGAAACCAATTTAAACCATCATATCTAAGGACTCTGGGGAGATATGAACCACCCTCCATAGTCAATGTTCCCAACTAATTAGAAATAACATATGCTTAATCTTCATGGTATGCTTTTGTCAAGTTTCCAAACAGATGTTGTTCTCTCTCCATCAATCAACAAGACATAATAACAAATAACTTTAGAAATTTTGCAGGAAGTAGCCAAAATGCTGACTAAGGAAGTGTATTAAATATCTTGTCTGCTTTACTATTTTATCATAAATGTTTTGTTCTAGGACAATATAGCAGTCTTCTTGAACAGTTTTCATTTTCATATATAGAAAATATTATTGCATATTGCATTTTAACCTCTTGTAATACATGTGGTTTCCCCTATTTTTCATCATTGTTAACTACGGTAACTCACCCAGTAACTTTTTGTTAATATTACTGACTCTGACTTCCATGTTCAACAAAGGATTTTCCCTAATTTAGTTTTTTGTAATGCAAACTTTACTGTGAGAACTATTTACAAAATCCTGCTGATGCCATTAATTTTCAATATGTACTTTATTTTTCTGATGATGGTGGAGGTTTTTTTTTCTCTTCGGCTAATATGAATAATGTCCCAGTAATGTCATGGCAAAATTGTATTATCCTTAGTACTGATTTTCTGAAGACTCATTTCTTACTTACTAATGATTTAATTCTTCCTCCAAAGAATGAAACATCTTACATAATAAACTATTTTAGTTTGAACTGAATATTTACAGAAGAAACTGAAGACCAAATTCAGTTGGTCATGCAGAATTATTGATTCATTAAATGTCATGCAGAATTATTGATTCATTAAAATCCAGTATTGAAATAATGCCATATATTATTTCATATATTTGATATTATGTATATCAGAACCTACTGTGGAGCTAACATTTGTTACCTTATTGCAATATTGGTTGGTTGGTTGGTTGATTGGTTGATTCATTCCAACTTTTGAATTCCTGGTTAAGAAGCTATCCATGAATCAGCTTTTTAGCTGGAAGATAGGCTTGGATCTAGTAACCTGTTGCAGGTCCCATCCCATAAGGAGAAACATCTGGTGGAACCCAGAAGAAGGGCCTTCTTCATGGTGGCTCCCTCCCTCTGGAAGATAATTCCTCCAGAAATTAGACTGGCTCCCACTCTAAGACTCTTTTGGAAGGCCCTAAAGATGTGGTTCTGCCAGCAGGCCTGGGGAACCAAGAGCGAGATGGAACCCATTAAATGGCTGGTATGAATGTGTGTTGTCACCAGGGTGGGTGTAGGGGTTATTATTTTATTATTTTTATTTCTTTTATATTGTGCTTTTATGTCCTATAAGCCACCTTGAGTCACCATTTGCGAGTAGGTGGCAATACAATTTTTCTAAATAAATAAAATAAAAACCTCTTGTTGCACTGAAAAAATATAACAACTTCATCAGATCAGTGTTTTCAAGTTCAGAACACTAGAAAAAGAAATGCATATATTCTGACACATCACGGGAGGCAAAACTGCAGCACAATGTCTCCCTACGAGAGCAAGAAATTCAACCATATGAGCTATCTAGTAGAAATGGTTTGCTTGGTTCCTAGTTACTATCTAAAAGAGAATTGCTGATAGGGAATTGAAAGTCTGGAGTAAAGTAGATATACATTTCAAAAGCATCTAAAAACATAAAATGAGAGTCAGTTTTGTCTAGTGGTTAAGGCAAAAGGTTAGAAAGCAGGAGACCATGAGTTCAATTCCCACTTTAACCATGAAGGCCTTTGGGCTAGTCCAGTGATGGTGAACCTATGGCATGGGTGCCACAGGTGGCACGCGGAGCCATATCTGCTGGCACGCGAGCCGTTGCCCTAGCTCAGCTTCAGCGCGCATGCGCGTGCACGCCAGCTGATTTTTGGCTCATGTGAAGGCTCTGGGAGGGCGATTTTGGCCTCCGGAGGGCCTCCGGGGTGGCAGGGGGAAGCGTTTTCGCCCTCCCCAAGCTCTAAGAAAGCCTCTGGAGCCTGGGGAGCCAAAAAACGGGCCTACTGGGCCCACTGGAAGTTGGGAAACGGGGGAGTGGGGGGGTCATGCACGCATGTGCAGGGGGGGTGAGGCAAGTGGGGGGGCTTTGAATTATGGGTGTGGCCACGCACGTGTGTGCGATAGCGCGTGTACACACTATTTCGGCACCCGAGGAAAAAAAGGTTCGCCATCACTGGGCTAGTCCTTCTCTCTCAGCCCAACTCACAGAGTTCTGGTTGTGGGGAAAATAAGAGAAGGAATGTGTATTCGATATGTTTGCCACCTTGAGTTATTTGTAAAAATAATAAAGGTGGAATACAAATAAAAGAATAAATAAAGAATGAGGGTCTACTTTCATACGCAGCTCCTGAGCCATTCACGGACCAACTATATGGCCCTCAGAACTGGAAAGAGAACTCATCCATATACAAAGCAAATCAGAACCCCCACATAAATCATATACCTGCTCAGGGGTAGGTTCTAACTTACCTCGCTGCCAGTTCGCTTCCTCCCGCACCGTGTGGCTGCGCGGGCATGCATGCGCAGTACTGAAAACTCAGCTTCTGCACATACGCAAAAGCAAAAAAAAAGCAAAAAAAAAAAGCAAAAAAAAAAAGCCGAAAACAAGAGGTCCAGTGCCGGAAACTCAGCTTCTGCACGTGCATGGAAGCAAAAACAAAAACAAAAAAAATTCAAAAAAAAATCCCTCCCCAAAAGATGGTGGCGTATACATCATATCAAAAATCTACAAATACCACAATGCTTTCATGCAAAGTTATACTGCAACCAACAAGTGTAAAACTGCAGAAAATACTCAGCAGATTGTAGAGGAGCATTTTCCATGTAAGGTTAAAAATGTATGAAATTACCTAATTCAAATGATCCACCAGATGGCAACAAATTATTATTTTTTGTATTGAATCATAGAATCATGGGGCTGGAAGGGACCTTGGAGGTCTTCTAATTCAATCTCTTGCCCAAAGCAGGAGACCTTATAATATAAGGTCAAATGGTTGTCCAATTGTTTCTTGAAAATCTCCAGTGATGGCTTGCTGCTATCTAATGGCCTTCTAATTTTTTACAGGTAATCCTTGAGTTACTACAGTTTGAACAGCAGGTGCTTCATTAGTGGGGGGTTTTTAAAAAAGAGACTGGCCAGTCACTTGTCTGATGTGGTATAGGATCTCCTGTTTGAGAAGGTGGCTCCGAGGTCCCTTCCAGCTCTATTTTGATTCTGATTATAATCAAAAGTCAAGAGGATGTTAAGTGAATCATATTAAGTGAACAAGACCCCATCCTTGTTATTTCCAATGCAACAAAACAAATGTGTGTTGTTAAGTGCACAGGGGGTGCATCAGGGATGCCTACCTTGAGTCTCCCAAAGCCTCCTCAAACCCCTTGAGATACTGCTTCTCACCCTTTGTGTCCCCACCTCTCACAATGGTTTGCTTATTTTGTGAAGAGCTCAGGAGGTTGGAGAAAGGAAGAAGAGCAGCAAGAGATGCATCCAGTTCCTGAAACTGTTCTTCACGTGCTTTAGCTTCAATCCCCTAATTATCTTTGTTGCTCTTCTCTCAACATCATCTCAGAGTTGTCATTGTCCCCCACCTTGTTGGCCTTCCGTAAAGCCGTTAAGACCTGGCTTTTCTGGCAGGCCTGGAACCATTAACCCAGAGAGTAGATGTGCGAGTGCAATGATTTTATATGTATGGTTTATTTTAGTATGTTTTTAGATGTCTTTTTATCATGAGCAGAGGTGGCGCAGCGGTTAGAGTGGGGTACTGCAAGCCACTTTAGCTGACTGTGATCCGCAGGTCAGCGGTTCAAATCTCACCGGCTCAAGGTTGACTCAGCCTTCCATCCTTCCGAGGTAGGTAAAATGAGGACCCAGATTGTTGGGGGCAATATAAATATACATTGCTTACTGGTGTAAACCGCTTAGAGAGTGCTTGCACTGTGAGGCGGTATATAAATGTCAATAATAATAATAATAATGATTTTTGTTGGTTACTGTTTGTGAGCCGCCCAGACTCCATGTTGAATTGGGCGGCATATAAGCTGGACCAAATAAATAAATATATTGTCGCCATCATTCATCATCATCATCATCATCATCATCATCATCATCATCATCATCATCATCATCATCATCATCATCATCATCCCAAAACAGCCATACTTGTAAAGTGTGTGGAACTACAATATTCAGCCTATTTTGAACGAGATGTTTGTCAGTTTTGTAGAGTTACAAAATCAGTGCAGGAGGGAATCTGTCTGTGGTCCGTGACATGTTCATCTCTGCTTCGAGGAAAAAGATCTGTCAGTAGCTATTATCCATGAAAACCAAATGGAAACATGACACTTTCTGCCACAGCAAGTGGTTCCATACTGCAATAACAACACATTTATTTATTATTTATTTATTTATTTATTTGGCTTTTCTTATATGCCGCCCAACTCCCGAGGGACTCAGGGCGGCGTACAACACAAGAAAAATACAAGAAATAACCAATAAACAGAATTAAAAACATAATATAAAAATTAAAAATTACAGTATAAAAACCATTCAACAACCAAACATACCCGGGGGAGAGTTCAGCTGGAATTAAGCTCTGCCCCCTGCCGGCAGGAAAAGCCACGTCTTAACGGCTTTTTGGAGGCCAGCAGGGTGGGGATAGTTCGGGTCTCTGGAGGAAGTTGGTTCCAGAGCGCGGGGCCTGCCACAGAGAAGGCCCTCCCCCTAGGACCCGCCAGCCGGCACTGCTTGGCTGACGGGAGCTGGAGGAGGCCAACTCTGTGGGCCCTAACCGGTCGAAGGGAAGTATGAGGCAGAATGCGGTCCCGGAGATAACCTGGTCCTAAGCCATGAAGGGCTTTAAAGATGATGATCAACACCTTGAATTGGACCCGGAGACTAATGGGCAACCAATGCAGCTGGCGGAGTATAGGTGTCACGTGGGTGTACCTTGGTACACCCACCACAGCACGCGCAGCCGCATTTTGTACCAGTTGGAGTCTCCGGATACTCTTCAAGGGTAGCCCCATGTAGAGCGCGTTGCAGTAGTCCAAACGGGAGGTGACAAGGGTGTGAGTGACCGTGAGTAGAGCCTCCTTCTCCAAATATGGCCGCAACTGGTGCACAAGGCGAACCTGTGCAAAGGCCCCCCTAGCCACAGCAGTAAGATGATGCTCCAATTTTAGCTGTGGATCTAGGAGGACCCCCAAGTTGCGGACCTGGTCCGAGGGAGTCAGTTTCGCTCCCTCGAGAACCAAGGAGGGACAGTTGTCGTAGTCCTTAGGAGGCAATATCCAAAGCCACTCAGTCTTGTCAGGGTTGAGTCTGAGTCTGTTCCTCCCCATCCAGATCCTAACGTCGTCCAGGCACCGGCACATTACATCAACTGCCGTACTGAAGTCAGACGGGGTGGTGATGTACAGCTGGGTGTCATCAGCGTACTGATGGAAACGCACCCCATGTCTGCGGATGATCTCACCCAGCGGTTTCATGTAAATGTTAAACAGGATGGGCGAGAGAACCGACCCCTGGGGCACCCCGCATAACAGGGGCCTAGGGGAGGATCTCTTCCCTCCTGTTAACACTGACTGCATCCTATCGGTGAGATAGGAGGAGAACCACCGTAAAACGGTGCCTCCCACTCCCAACTCGCCGAGACGATGCAGAAGGATACCATGGTCGATGGTATCGAAAGCCGCTGAGAGGTCAAGTAGCACCAGGATAGAGGAATTTCCCCCATCCCGGGCCCGCCAGAGATCATCTATCAGAGCGACCAAGGCAGTTTCTGTACTGTACCCGCGCCTGAAACCCGACTGATAGGCATCTAGATGTTCTGTTTCATCCAGAAGTCGCAGAAGTTGAGTAGCCACCACCTTCTCCACAACTTTCCCTAAAAAAGGTAAGTTGGAGACCGGACTATAGTTCTTCAAGTCAGCTGGATCCAGGGAAGGCTTCTTCAGGAGGGGTCTCACCACCGCAGTTTTTAGCGACCGCGGTACGGATCCCTCCTCCAAAGAAGCGATGACCACCGCCCGGATCCAGCTGCGTGTCACCTCCCTGCTGGCCGAGACCAACCAGGAGGGGCACGGGTCCAATAAACAGGTGGAGGCCCCCATCGCCCCCACGGCTCTGTCCACATCCTCAGGAGAAACAGGCCCAAACTCCTCCCACAATGATGGACTAAGACTAGCCCCCGTCAACTCCATGGACTCTGCCCAGCCAGAGTCCAGGTTCAACCGGATCCGAGCGACTTTATCCGACAGAAACTCTGCGAATTCCTCAGCTCTGCCTTGCAAGTGTTCCTCGCTCCCCCCTTTAGCAAGGAGGGAGCGAGTCACCCTAAACAAGGCGGCTGGGCGAGAATCTGCGGACGCAATAAGAGCGGAAAAATAAGATCGTTTTGCCGCCCTTATCGCCACTAAATAAGATCTGATGTAAATTCTTAATAGTGTTCGATCGGATTCGGTTTTGCTGGACCTCCAGCGGCGCTCCAGACGTCTCTTCTGGCGTTTCATCTCCCGGAGCTCCTCGGTAAACCAGGGAGCTTTTCGGGATCCACTGCCACGGAGAGGTCGCAAAGGCGCAATTTGGTCTAAAGCCCCTGATGCTGCGGTGTTCCAAGCATCCACCAGGGAGTCAGCCGAGTTGCGTACCAGGGTTTCAGGTATTTCCCCAAGTTCCCTCTGGAATCGTTCCGGCTCCATTAGGCGCCTGGGGCGGAACCACCTAGTCGGTCCCGCCTCCCTGCGGGGGAGGAATGGAACTGCGAAATCCAACCTCAGTAGGAAATGATCTGACCATGACAGAGGGGTGATGACTATGTCCCTTATCTTCAGATCATCTCTCCACTGCCCTGAGAGAAACACTAGGTCGAGCGTGTGACCACCCTCATGAGTCGGACCCTGGATTACTTGGGTCAGGTCCATGGTTGTCATGGAATCCATGAACTCCTGAGCAATCCCAGAGGTTTCACCAGCAGAAGGCAAGTTAAAGTCCCCCAGCACCATAAGCCTGGGGAACTCAACTGCCAAGCCGGCTACTGCCTCGAGCAGCTCAGGCAGGGCCTTACTTACGCAGCTGGGAGGCAGGTACGTTAAGAAAAGGCCCACCTGTACCCCTAAGTCCAACTTCAGAAGGAGCGTCTCACACCCAACAATCTCCGGGGCAGGGATCCTACGAGGATGCAGGTTTCCGCGTGTTATTATTGCCACTCCTCCCCCCCTTCCCTGGGGTCGGGAATGATGCTGCACTGAGAACCCGTCTGGGCATATCTCGGAGAGAGCTACTCCTCCCTCCTGGCCCAGCCAGGTCTCAGTTACACAAACCAGATCCGCCCCCTCTTCTGTGATTAAATCACGTATCGGGGGGCTTTGTTGGTAATTGACCTGGTGTTAAGCAGCAGCATCCTGAGCCCAGGGCCCTGAACACCCTGGTTACCAGGTACTCGGGATGAGCAAGATGGAACCACATCGGAGGGGCCGGAACAAGGGATCGCTTGTACACAGCGAGGTCTCATTCCCCGAGAGCGGCCCACCCCTCTGCTCCCGCCATACCTGCCTCTTCCCATTATGACCGAGATGTTCCGGCTCTCGTCCCTACCAGAGACCCCCTCCCCTCCCCCGCTGGTCCCCCTCTCATCCTGCAGGCCATCCATACCATCCATACTGGACTGGGTAAAAGAGCCCGGACCCCCTCCGCTTCTGTTTATACACTCAGCAAAGGGGGGCCAAGCCTTGGTTCCCAGTTCCCTCAAATTGTCTTCTAAAATTTCAAACATTCATTCTACTCATTCATATCACAGACATAACATTCTCAATCATACAGCATTCATCACTTCCAGGGTACAGTTTGCAATAAATAGTATAAAAGTCATAATAATGGAGCCAATAAGTAGGCGGAGGGTGCACCTCCCGATGTTAGCTCCCAGTCTTTGGATCCTGTATTTAGGTCTACCGTGGTCGTTAAATAGCGTCCGGATTTTTCTGCGATATACCACTGCTCTCTCCCTGATACTAGCATCAGTGAGGCTCAAAACCAAAGTACCATTCTGCAATGTTCTCCCTGGAGTCCAAGATCTTACTTTTGCTGCTCGAAAACTCCCCCCGGAGCCCAAAGAGGCAGCCCTGGCCACACCGATCAAAAAAGGCCACGTCGCCACCCAAGTCACAGCAATGATGGTAATTATCGCATGTGAGTGGGGCTGCAATCGGGGGGGCAAAGTTATCCGAAGGAGTAGCCAGAAAAACAGCCAAAGGGATCGTCCCAAAACTGCAATGGCATCTGCGTTGATCACTGCGGATCGGCACATTAGCGAGCGTAGATGAGGAAACTGATTAAAAGCTGTCCGGCATGTGAGGGAGCCTTTCTCCAACCAGGCTGATTTCATCATCGGCGGAGGCTGATTGCATCAGCAGAGGGAGAGGCCACTCCCAGGAGAAAAGTAATGGCTGGCCCCTCCGTGAGCAGCAGTCGTGGTCTCGACCGGAGCTGAAAATTCCCGGTCCCCGGTCAGCTGCTTTTTAATTTAAGGAGGTCAGTTAGAATTTTCAAATTGCCAGCCACCTCGAGAAGTCGGCTAGACAGCTAAGGGCTCCAGTGATCGAATCTGGTTCTTCCCCAGGGGCAGCTCGTTATGATAATGAGCCACCCGCGGCATGCAAACTGCAACACACCAGCAATAGAGATCGTACGGGAAGCACCCAGCCCAGATCTAATGGCTGGGGGATAGTTCTGAAACGTTGCCCAAAGTCACAGCCAATCCGTTCGGGATAAATACCTGGGATTGTTCAATAATTCCTGTTCTCCGGGGTTGTTACCCGCCTCCTGGCAATTTTTAGCAAGCTGTGATTTCCGACAAGCTCTGCTATTTCACAAACGCCATTTTAACACCAGCGGCGTCTCTCCGAGCTTGGGGATCACTTGCACTTCTCAGTCCTCGTGCCCGGTGTTTTCCTCATCCAAATAGACTGGACTGGTAGGTTCCTGAGATTTTCCGGTTTTCTATCAACCCACACTAGTTGGAATAAGTTGGGTCAGGAATCTTTAAATCCTCAAAGAAGTAGGTAGCAATGACGGAGGGCAGTTCTCTTACGACCACTCCGCTTGGCTCCACCCCGGAGAATATATAGCAGGGGCGGGTTGCTCTCTTACCTCGCTACTGGAGCTCTGCACGCGCATCGCCACGTTCCGCACGCATGCGTAGAAGCAAAATGTTGCCGATATCGCGCATGCATGTGCGTCCCCTCGCAAGATTTCACCGAGATTTTGCTTCCGCGCATGCGCCGAAGCAAAAAAGCCCAAAAATACAGTACCGGAACAGCCGCGCTCAAATAGCGCCATCTGCTGGCCGCTACTGGTACTGTAGATTGGGCCGCACTGGTAGGAACTCACCACTGATATATAGCGACTGCTGCAATTAGTTTATGCTATACAGGGCTATGCATTCTTTCTTTTGGAAATACATGCTGCAGTTCTTACAGTGACTGACTCCTCAAAGGTGAGCTGTTGTTTTCCCTCAGGAATGATGCAATAGAATGCTGTTGTTGTTTTAGGACCCCTGGTGGTGTAGTGGTTAAAGTGCAGTATTGTAGGCAATACTGCCCACAGCCTGGAGTTCGATCCTGTCCGGCTCAAAGTTGACTCAACCTTCCATCCTTCTGAGATCAGTAAAATGAGGACCCAGATTGTTGGGGCAATAGGTTGACATTGTAAACTGCACAGAGAATGCCGAAAAGCATTATGGGGCGATATAAAAAGCTATTGCTATTGCTATTATTTCATGTGGCCCTTGAAAAGACAAAAATGATTGACAAAATAATAGCCCCTTCAGAGAAAAATTTCAGGAGTGGGGGAATCTCATTTCATCCAGTCATCCATTAAACTCTCATTCTTAAAGGCTATTAGCACAGAGGAGAATATTATCTATCTAGAATATGTTCACAGACTTTATATATATATATATATATAAAATTTCCAATCCAGGAGGAAACCTCTGCATGATTTTGTTTGATATTCATATTTGATAAAGTAATGGAAGAATTCACACCAAAGCACTTACCAAAGCAAAATGAATTCTTATGCAGGAGAAAGGAAAAATGAAAACACTCCATCAAAATATCTGCAAGTGACAGAAGTTTTGGCTTTTACAGCTGATACATGAAATAAGATCTGAACTAAGCAAAAATTCTTCTCACTTTTTGGATTAGCATTGGTCATGCAATTAGCTTGTAGCAGGGCTACTGATGATAGTTCCAGGCACTTTCCAACTGAATGACCTCTAAGAATATTAAATGGCAGTCCCATCATCTCTAGTCAATATGAGGAGGTTTGTGGGAGTTGTAATCTGTCCTAGTCCTTAAAAATCTATGATAAACTACAATTGTCACTACTGGCTGGAATTTCAGTGATTAAAGCAAATATTTTACCTTGGATGTTATTTTTATTCCAGACCATACTGGTATTGATATCTGATGTACATTTAGGTAAAGTTAAAGGTTCCCCTCGCACATACATGCAAGTCGTTCCCGACTCTAGGGGGCGGTGCTCATCTCTGTTTCTAAGCCGAAGAGCCAGCGCTGTCTGATGACGTGGTCATGTGGCCGGCATGACTAAACGCCGAAGGCACATGGAACGCTGTTACCTTCTCACCAAGGTGGTCCCTATTTTTCTACTTGCATTTTTACATGCTTTCGAACTGCTAGGTTGGCAGAAGCTGGGACAAGTAACGGGAGCTCACTCCATTACGCGGCACTAGGGATTCGAACCGCCAAACCGCCAACTTTTCTGATCAACAAGCTCAGCGTCTTAGCCACTGAGCCACCACGTCCCCTGTACATTTAAACAATGGCAAAAATATATTTCTAAGTTTGTACGGCAAGGGAAAATAACAGGAATTAAATATAAATTGTTGCAAGATACAAGAGAGAGAGAGAGAGAGAGAGAGAGAGAGAGAGAGAGAGAGGGAGAGGGAGAGGGAGAGGGAGAGGGAGAGAAGTAGGTTAGGATTATCTGATTTAAAATTGTATTTTGCTGCTTGCTGTTTTGAAGGGATAAAAGACTGGGTGACTTTGAAAAATAGGAGGTTACTGGAGTTGGAAGGATATGATTTTTTTCCCTCAACGGCATTTCTCTTGAAGTCCATTCTTCTAATACAGCACTGAAAATAAAATTAAAAGAGAATATTGGCATCAATTGCATCTCTTTTTCTTTTAGCAACCTATAAAAATAAAAGTGTTTGAGTAAACTGATGTCTCCACATGTTTTTTGTGGTAGCAATACCCGGTTTGCCATTATTTTTGTCCAGAATGTTTTTGGAACTGTCTAACTGTCTAACCTAACACCTGCAGGCATTTCCACAATATATATATTGTGTGTGTGTATGTGTGTGTGTATGTATATATATATGTGTGTGTGTGTGTGTGTGTGTGTGTGTGTGTGTGTGCGTGTGTGTGTGTGTGTGTGTGTGTGTGTGTGTGTGTATGGATACCCGTGCTTCGCTATGAAACTATGTGATTGGGCTTTAGAATAGAATAGAATAGAATAGAATAGAATAGAATAGAATAGAATAGAATAGAATAGAATAGAATAGAATAGAATAGAATAGAATAGAATACTTTATTGGTCAAGTGTGATTGGACACACAAGGAATTTGTCTTTGGTGCATATGCTCTCAGTGTACATAAAAAGACAAGATACATTCGTCAAGAATCATAAAGTACAACACTTAATGATTGACAGTTAAAGCTTGAAATTGACAGTTAAAGCTTGAAAATTAATGAGTAGTTACAATCGGGCTTGATACATTGACACTTAAAGCTTGAAAATTTATGTAGAATGTGTACCTCCTTAGCATCAGAGTGTGTTAATATAAAGCAACTGGCAGTTGGAACAGAGTTCTTTTCAGGTGGGGAGGGGGAGTAGAACATCTAACTCCTTAGCATCAGAGCGTGTTAATATAATACTGTATAAGAAATACTGATGATCTGATGGTCATTTTGAAAATTCCTTTCTTAGCGAGCACCTAGAAGCCAAGAGGAACATGCGTGCCAAGTTTCAAATTTTAGGCTTTACAATTCTGGAGATTTTGTGATGAGTGAGTGGTATTTGGCTTTTATATATGTAGATAAGGCTTCTGCTATTTATTGCATCAATGCATAAAAAGGCAATAATAAGATGGGTGATATGATGTGGGGAAAACACTCACAGATCTAATAGTGAAATCTGTCTCTCTGGGGTTGTAAACCAGTTCAAATCTGCAAACCCCAGAAGCGACATCTGCAGCTATTGAGCATAACTTAGCACATTTTGTGTGTGAGAGAGTTCCTACTGTTTTTATCAACTGCCACTTCTTTCTTCTTCAGAGTTATTTATCATCAGTTTTCCTGGCACAGCACACTACCAGATGATGTACAACTTTATTCGTTTTTTCAGAATCTCAGAGGAACATTGATTTTGGCGCATACGAGGCTGCCTTCAGACCAGTGGTCCAAAGATAGTGGTTTTGCCTTCCTTCCGCTATTCTACCTGAGGTTTAATTTTCCCAGCCTGAAGTGATAGATCGGGGTGACAGGAAATAGGCCTGTTCCTCTCTATCGGAACAAAATATAGTACTGAGACTGCAAAACTCCAGACTTTTCGACAGCACCCAAAAGGTACAGACAGTTCAAAATTTAGGGGCTGAAGAAATTATAATATTCTAAAATGGTTGCTCTCTTGTAATCTTGATCTGCATGGGCTTAGTTTAGTGAAGATTGGACTGGCCAAAATGAGCAGTTCTTTCAAGTAAATTTGGAGACATGGGCCACCAATCTATCAGCCTTTGCTTTTCTTCTGCTGTCAGATGAAATAGAAACATGGTAAAGACTTTAGAAGTAAAAAATGATATTTAATAATAACTCAGAAAAGAACAGTCTAGAACAGGGGTCTCCAACCTTGGCAATTTTAAGACTTGTGGACTTCAATTCAAAGCAAAGCTGGCTGAGGAACTTTGGAAATTGAAGTCCACAAGTCTTAAAGTAGCCAAGGTTGGAGACCTTTGGTCTAGAACATGGAAAACGGGCAAATCTAACACATTCCTATAGATTTGAATATCTATATAATATCACAGAATCATATCAAAAGTCAGCTTAAGTGTTTGTTTTCAAGAATATAAAATGGGGAGAATTTGAACCTTGCTTGTGAAAAAAACCCCATATTTTTGCAGTTTACTTATAGAGATTGCATCAAATGACAAATATTCTTGCTCATTTTATGACTGACACCCCTCCCCACTACCAAATAGGATAGAGTATTATGTAAATTCTGAATTGCATTCAGAAAAGTGTTGCTCTGTTCAGAAATGGATGGAAATGTTTTCTACTTTCTGAAGAAAAAAGCTCAACATTATTCTACAAAGCTTCGGGTCTGAAAATCACCAATTTTGCATCTGCTTTTAGTGTAAAAACAAATTCCACTTCAGAGAAAAAATGCATACAACTGTATATGTTGTATTTATTGTATTCATATCAAATGACCTAAGTGCCAAAGCCCACTGCAACAACATCGCCAAAAAGGCTTCAAGAGTTGTTAACCTAATCTTACGTAGCTTCTTCTCCGGTAATATCACACTACTAACCAGAGCATACAAAACATTTGCCAGACCAATCCTTGAATACAGCTCATCTGTCTGGAACCCACACCACATATCGGATATAAAAACATTATAAAGTTTCCAGAGATACTTTACGAGAAGAGTCCTCCACTCATCTACTCGCAACAGAATACCTTACACAACCAGACTTGAAATCCTAGGCTTAGAAAGCTTAGAACTACATCACCTTCGGCACGACCTAAGCATAGCTCATAAAATTATCCGCTACAACGTCCTTCCTGTCAATGACTACTTCAGCTTCAACCACAACAATACACGAGCACACAACAGATACAAACTCAAAGTGAACCGCTCCAAACTTGACTGTAGAAAATACGACTTTAGCAACAGAGTGGTAAATGCCTGGAACTCACTACCTGACATTGTGGTTTCATCACCAAACCCCCAAAACGTTACCCTAAGACTGTCCACTGTTGACCTCACCCGATTCCTAAGAAATCAGTAAAGGGCATGCATAAGTGCACCAGCGTGCCTACCGTCCCTGTCCTAATGTTCCCTGTTATCAGTACCAATCTTATGTACATAAACAATGTTACATCTATGTATATTACCAACACATACTTGACAAAATAAATAAATAAATAAATAAATAAAATAAATAAATATGTTTCTGTCTGCATGTGAGTGTGTGTTATCTGTGCTACATACAGTATCCATGCCATTGCCTCTGCTCCCTGTTGGGGGGTTTTTTGCAATGCAATTTTCTCTTAGAGATTATAAGCCATTTTAACTACATAGCAATGAAATAGAGAAATGAGCTAAAGAATGATCTACATAGGGAGAATAAATAAATGTAATCATTAATAGAAATCTTTCTGCTACTATTTCCTTTCCCTGTCGAATGGATTTTGCTAGGTTTTTAAATATTAGCTTTCACCCAAGCATGGGTTTAACCTTGCTAACAGTGAATGATTATAGTGATGTCTTTGTCATAATGATGGTTTCAATCACCCTTCTAGGAAACACTCATAAGGTATCAATTGTCTCAAGAGTAAAGACAAAGAGCCTAATGATGCCTTAACTGTGCATTTGAGGTTAGCTTTCCAGGCATAGACATGCAAAATCGTTATATAAAAGCACACTTTAAGAAGTAGATTGGATTTGCTGACCCAAGGCCTTAAAGACTTCCTAATTCTATTTTGAAAGAGCACTTCTGCTCCTGGAAATGATTAAATGAACAAAATCATTATTTTCTTGAATATATGAGGAGAGAGAGAGAGAGAGAGAGAGAGAGAGAGAGAGAGAGAGAGAGAGAGAGAGAGAGAGAGAGAGAGAGAGAGTTATATAGATATAGATATAGATATAGATATAGGTATAGGTATAGGTATAGGTATAGGTATAGGTATAGGTATAGATATAGATATAGATAGATGACAGCTAGTGAGAGAGAGAGGGAGAGAGAGATACGATATAGATCAGTGATGGCTAACCTTTTTGTCGTCGTGTGCCGAAAGTGCACCAAATAATGCAATGTGTGCGGGACACCCCCCCTCACATGCCCTGCCCCCCACATACGTGCAGGATCCCCCTGCACTCCCTCCACCCACGCATGTGCATGTCACCCTCTGTGCTTCCCCTGCCTCCCATGCATGCACGTGTGACCTCCTGTACTCCCCCCACCCCTGTGCATGCATGTGCAACCCCACGCATGTGTGCACAACCCTCACGCATGTGCACATGAACCCAATCCCCCATGCATGCATGCGCATCTCACGCATGCGCCCCACCCCACGCATGCACAGCAGAGAACCGAAAACCAGCTGGCCAACAGGAGGCGTACGTGCATGCTCGGTGGAGCTGAGCTGGGGTGATGGCTCATGTGTCATCAGAGAGGGCGCTGTGTGCCACCTCTGGCACGTGTGCCATAGGGTCACCATCACGGATATAGATGATAGATAGATAGATAGATAGATAGATAGATAGATAGATAGATAGATAGATAGATAGATAGATAGATAGATAGATAGATAGATAGATAGATAGATAGATAGATAGATAGATCGGTGGGTGGGTGGGTGGGTGGGTGGGTGGATGGATGGGTGGGTAGGTAGGTAGGTAGGTAGATAATACATACATACCTTGACTTCAGATGAAAGTAGCCCCTTTTTAGGAGAGAGAGAGAGAGAGAGAGAGAGAGAGAGAGAGAGAGAGAGAGAGAGGGGGAGGGAGGGAGGGAGGGAGGGAGGGAGGGAGGGAGGGAGGCAGATATGTGGAGGACAGACATTTATGCTAATAAATGTAGCAAGACTTTTGGTTGATTAATTATGTGCCATCAAGTCATGTTGATTCTTAATTCATTTGTTGTTGTTGTTCATGACAGTCTGTGCTTAACCTGGTCTTTTAGGTCTTTCAATGTTACACTGATGTGATTGAGTCCATCCACCTGCTGCTGTTCAATCTCTTTGACTTCTTTTCAGCAACTTGGCTATCTTTTTGATGAGCTGCCATCAATTCCCAGTGACCACATAGATAGACATTTTCTATGACGATCTGTCACTGACTTTCAAATCTACCAATGGTGTACAAATCATCTGTGTAACTGAATTCATCCATCTTGCTGTTGGCCATTCTCTTCTTCTCTTCCTTTCCACCTTTCCAAGCATTAGGGACTTCTCCAGAGATTTAGGTATTTACATAATGTGTCCAAAGTAGGATAATTTGAGTCTGGACACTTGCGCCTCGAGTAAAAAAACTCTTGGTTGATTTGTTCAATAATTTGTTTGTTTGACTGTCCATGGGATTCTTAGTTTTCTCGAAAACCAAAATTGAAAAGTGTCAGTATTCTGTCTACCCTACTTTTTTCAAGGCCCAAATTCTGCTTCCATAGAAGATCACAGGCCATACCATTGCTATCATTATTCTGATCTTTGTAGGGAAACACATCACAGCAAAACTTACTAAATTGTAAACTTCTGGGTTCTGTTAAGTATCGTGGATAACCAAATGCACATATACTTCATTTTCTTAGCTGAGAAACTTTCCCTCTGGAACTTTTTTCTTCCCTTTCCCTTCTTTTTCCTCCCCTTAAAATTCATAAGAAACTTTGCAGGAAGAATAATGCTAAAAGAGGTCAACTGCATTCTATTCCATCCTGTTCATCTCCAGCAGTATTGTGCTGCCTGTTCCAATCAGTTCTTAACAGCTTTGCACTCAAAGCATTTTGCCAGCTGACACCCACATTATGAAGTGAATGAAGCTCACAATGGGGAATCATTTGCAGAATCAAATCTTTGTTTCTCTCCCCCAATCTCCCCAAATAACAGACAACATGGAGGTCAGTTTATTGCCCAGGCAAAACATATCTAACATTTTCTATCGTTCCCTGCCAGGGAGATCTTTCCCTCCAATCATTAACTGTGTCTTTCTTGGAAACAGCCATTTTGTCTTTGGGAAAAGATTATTTCGAGATCACACAGTGCTGTCTTAAATTATCCATAATAAAGGCCATTTTGCATATTTTAGATTTAATAGAAATGCAAGTGTGGGTATTACAGTCTAAACTACAGGAATACATGAATCTTGAAGTGGATATCATGGCTGGGCACATTTGATTTAGAAGATGTGTTTTGAACCTCGTGCAAGTCAAACAGAGCATCTCCCAGCTGTACATTAGTGTGTGTGTCTGTGTGTATTTCCCAGCTTCACAGTCCTTCCCCGGGAATGCACATCCCTGTTGGATAGTCCCAACTTGGCCAAATGTGTCACATAAAGCACAGTTGCAATTCAGCTTCTCATCCACCATATAGACTATTTCCTTCCCTAATTTTCTCCATTTACATATAGTACGATCAGTGGTCAGTATGAGCACAAATTGGACATGATAAAATGAGATTTTATCAGAATATTAACTGCAATGCATGTAAAAGGCCACCCCTGCCATGAGACAGAGGGAGAGAACCTCTGTAAAAAGATCAGTGGCAGAAGTTTTTATCCCTTCCTCAATGGTGGTGGTGGTTTGTTCTCCAAGCTTGCTGTTTAGCTTCTGAAAGTTTCGTCACCAGGCTAGCTGACATCCTCAGCAGGACTTCGGTTGAAGCAACTTTTTTTGGGTTCTTTACCACTTTTATTGATCTCATGTGGTCATGTGGTCGGTGAGTCATGTGACTGGCTGGTCATGCCGTGTGACCTGTCGTGTGACTGGCAGGTCATTGTGCATGAAGGTCACCAAGTGAAGAGGTGGTTGGTGCTGCCATTGGTTGGTCATTCGATTGATATGGCTCATTATGGGTTCATAGGCTGGCTCCAAATCGACATGTTTGTTGATACAGAAGATCCGTTGGTTGAATACCAGGCTTTGATGAATTCACGTGCATGGCATGTGGTGGCAACTTGCATATTAGAGGAAATACATGGTCATTCCAATACATACTCATAATTAACTAATGCCACAGAATTCTGGACCAGTTAGAATTTCCATGTGATCTTCAAAGACAGTGACAAATGCATTGTAGTACTCCATACTTGAGGTGATTAAGACATGGGTAACTTGAGAAAGAACTTTTGAGTTTTTTTAATGGCTTTCACCAGTGAGTCCAAAAAGATCCCAAATCATATATCAGTTCTGGCTGGTAGCCTGCACCTCCATTCAGAATTAAAAATAGAAAATCCCCGTGGTAGAATTGTTCCACCTGGTCTTGTTAAGTTTCAATTTAAGTCTGTTAACCCTTAACCCTCACAGTCTTCCAACATTGAGACAAGACTTTAAATTTGGTTGACCAGGGCTTGCTGCTGAGTATCAATCATCTCTGTGTTAATAATACTTAACCCATGTAGACAGAGGAAAACATTCAGTAGCTTCATGTAAATATTAAACTAGAGGTACAAAAGCATCGATGCAGGGAGGGATATGAAAAGTCTAAATTTGAAATTGTATCATCAGTCTGTCAAACATAAGAGGATAAAAGAGTACTCAGGGGAAGGCTAAGAGGATGTAAGAGGAAGTAGAAGGGGAGGAAGAGAAGGAGGAGAGAGAGTAGAGGAGGAGTGAAGGAGTAAGAAAGTAGGAGGAGATGATGGAGGCAGAGAGAGGGGAGTGCAACGGAAAAAAAAGCAGAATAGACTGATGATTGATGATATAAGTGTATGTATAAAATATTGACTTTTGAATGATGGACTATAAATGTAAAACTGTTTTTTATTGCAATAATTTAAGGTATATGTCTATTGAATTGTAAAAGTGGTAAAGGAAAAAAATTGAGGAAAAAAAAGCATTGATGCAGGGGTGAAATTCATTAGGTTCTGACAGGTTCTGGAAAACCGGTAGCGGAAATTTTGAGTAGTTCGGAGAACCGGCAAATACCACCTCTGGTTCGCCCCAGAGTGGGATGGGAATGGAGATTTTGCAGTATCCTTCCCCTGCCACGCCCACCAAGCCACGTCCACAGAACCGGTAGGGAAAATTTTTGAATTTCACCCCTGCATTGATGCCTATGGCACCCCACAAACCAGGAGTTTCAGTCACAACCTCTCTCTTTTCCTCCCCTGTTACTACTGACTGGAACTTGCCTTGGAGTAAGAAGAACCACCCCAAGACCATAATAGTATTTAAACTGCTTCTTTCTTTTTAGAAAATAAAGAATCCCCCTTATCATTACATGGTTGTATAAAATTATTATTTTTTTTGGGGGGGGGAAGAATCCTATAAATTGTGTGCTTTAGAAATGCATCCAGAAAGATTATGTCCTATTGTCCTCTTTTATCGTTGCTTTTTACTTATGTTTATACAAACTACTACTATCCTATACATGTTTGACAAATGAATAAATAAAAATAAAATAAATAAAAAACAACACTGCAGAAAGTATTATCAATCATTCATTCTGCATGATCTGGTTTTATGAGAGGATTAGTAAATTCCCTATATTAGCATGAGCACTTAGACTTTTATATTGCTTCATAGTGCTTTACAGCCCTCTCTAAGCGGTTTACAGAGTCAGCATATTGCCTCCAACAATCTGGGTCCTCTTTTTACCCACCTCGGAAGGAGGTCAACCTTGAGATATAATAGTAAATATTCTTTACATTGATTTAAGTGCAATAGGTTTAAGCCAATATGTTATACAGTTTCCATGGAAATATTCAAAAATTAACTTAAGTTTTTGTTCAAGTACTATTCAAGATTAGCAATTATTCCAAGGAAAATGTCCTTTTTCGTGGATCAGTATATTTCAAAGTATATAATGAAGATTATTGGTCATATTAATAGATGACTGAAAATACTTATGAGCCTCTGGGGAATTATATATTTTAAAAGGAATATTACCTCAGGAGAAATATTAGTCTATACTAATATAGATGTTTTAAATAAATTGATGAGGGTTTTTTTTTCCACAGAATAGTACGTTCTCTTCTTTAAAGTTAAAATTTTAATATGAAAATAGAATGTTAATTTCCTGATTTTCTATTGTATAATAAACCATGTAATTAACATTTTTTAAAAAATAAAAAGAAATGATTATGTACAGCAGTGACTGCGAACCGGTAGCGGCAACAGTGGGAGGCTCCGCCTACCCACCCGGACATCATCAAAAATGCTCTGTGCATGCGTGCGTGCAGAAATGTTGCGTGTGTGCAAAGCTCCCACGCGCCTGCGCGCGCCCGCACACATCCGTTCCCATTCCCGTTCCCGAACCAGTAGCAAAGGTAAGTGGAACCCACTACTGATGTACAGATGTGGGGCCAATTATTCTTTGATACTGACATTTTGGCTTGTTCTATTGTAGGAATGTTACCAATATCACCAAATATATTAAGAGACATTACTGAGGAATGACAACAAGTTGATCTTTACACTACTGAGAACTATCATTATATTATTCCTTTGGAATAATTCTCCTTTTCAGATGCTGAACAAAATGTTTGGGTGGTGAAGTGTTGGCAGGAAATGGGATAGCAATTTTTAAGAGGGCAATTTTTAAATTATATTTTAAAAGAAAGTATAATTTACCAAAAGGTAAATTTGCCAAAAACTGTTCAATGCCAAAGCTTCCGTTACTGTATATCTCTTGTTTGGATAAATTGCATTGGCTACTTCAGAAACCCCTCTGATAAGAAAGAAAGGAAGGAAGGAAGGAGGGAGGGCGGGAGGGAGGGAAGAAGGAGGAGGGAGGGAGGGAGGGAGGGAGGGAGGAAGAAGGAAGGAAGGAAGGAAGGAAAAAAGGAAGGAAGGAAGGAAGGAAGAAGGAAAGAAAGAAAGAAAGAAAGAAAGAAAGAAAGAAAGAAAGAAAGAAAGAAAGAAAGAAAGAAAGAAGGAAAGAACAGTAATTCAGTTTTATAAAATTAAAAACTGAATAGGAACAATAGACAAGAAATTTGGAATAGAGAACTACAGTCTCCAATGTTACAGAATTAATGATCTCAGGTTTTAAGAAAGTTAAATAGTTTTTTGTGAGCTTAAAGTATTACTTCACAAACTAATTAATGGTAATTATGCAGGTCTATTGGGGTCTTCAATGAATATCTTTTGAAACGTTGGTTTCAAACTTCTTATGTTAAGGAGATAGCAGGTACATTAGCATATATATTTTGGTTGCTGTGGTTGATAGATCCTTATGGGAAACCAGATTTTTAGAAAGATGCTAAGACTGAAGTATATCAGTATGTTGCTAAATCATATTCCAATCACATGGAATGTGTCTATTTGTGAAGAATTTTGCCTTAAAGATAATTTTTTTCTGGATAGACGTGTGTACCAACCACTACTGATCGACTTAAAGACATGTGTGTTAATTCTTAAGTTTGGAACGAGCTGTTTAATGAAAGGAAAGATTAGAGATATGATTAAGACATAGGTGTGATCTCATAGCAATTATTTAGATATAAATATTGCTGGATTTGTATTGTTGTGCTTGTACTGGCTTTTGTTTCACTGTTTCTTATATAGTGCTTTATTTGCAGGCCTACGCATTGCGTTTTTCTTTTCTTTAATTTAATCAAAACAATCACTCTTTATTTTTAGGGAACAGTTCACTTACAGTATATTCAGTACATGAAATGGGAAAGCTGCATCACTTGTATCTTTGTTCCCATTCGCCAAAATATTCTGGATGATCAGACCTTTTGTGTATAAGTAAGGATGACAGATTTTAGGACCCATAATTCCTTCTCTCCTCTACTTGATGTAGGAGCAGAGAAAAGGGACTTTTTGTACTGGCCATAAAGCCAGATTCATTTCTATGTGCAGAAGTTCCCCCTGTGAGTACTTTGTCCGTTTACAAAAATATTGTTCATTCCTCTTTATCTTCCACCACTACAGAACTTATTATTGTATTCAGCAAGTAAGCAAGATTATTATTTTTTGAAGGGAAGAGGACATATGAGAATCGGGGAAAGCTGTAGCTGCATAGTGGCTGCAGCCTGAATTTCTCTCTGAAGTGCCATAGAAACCCAAGTCTAAGTCTCCTCTGAACAAATCTATAACAGAAGGAAATTGTTTTTAAACAGTGGTAAAGGAAAACATTTCCCTTGTTGTCCACCAACCAGGGGAACAACTAGCTGAGTTGTTAATTTTGTTTGTAAGCAAGTTGTTGGCTTTCGTTCTGCCTTTCCAGTGAAAATGGAGCAGACAGGCATTATCAATACCAACAATAAAGCATGATAATTAAAAGCATGAAATAAAATCCCGAATTAAAATATATAGAACTGACAATATAAATAAAGTAGAAGGAAGGAAGGGAGGGAGGGAGGAGTGTGGGACTAAATTACAGTATTTTTCTTTTAATCTATGAGGCACCATAGGAGTTAAAGGTTTCCAAAGAGTCCTTACTATTCTGTAGGTGCATAGGAAACAGTGTAGCATAGTATTTGCAATACTACTATGATTGCAATGGAACTGATGCTGATTTGGGTGCCTAACACTATTGGCACTATCTTTGCTTTCTTTTAGCAATAGCAATAGCACTTAGACTTATATACCGCTTCATAGTGCTTTCTTTACAGCCCTCTCTAAGCAGTTTACAGAGTTCAGCATATTGCCCCCAACAATCTGGGTCCTCATTTTACCCACCTCAGAAGGATGGAAGGCTGAGTCAACCTTGAGCCTGGTGAGATTTGAACAGCTGAACTGCTGAACTAGCAGTCAGCTGGAGTAGCCTGCAGTAGCTGCATTTAACCACTGCGCCACCTCGGCTGCTGTCATTCTACTTCTATTTGCAGGTCTTTGTATTTTGGAATTTTCTCCAGTCCTTCCTCTTCTATTCTGCTCACTCCAGGTACTGCCACATCCACTATCCAGATTTCTTTCTTTCTTTCTTTCTTTCTTTCTTTCTTTCTTTCTTTCTTTCTTTCTTTCTTTCTTTCTTTCTTTCTTTCTTTCTTTCTTTCTTTCTTTCCTTTTCTTTCTTTCTTCCTTCCTTCCTTCCTTCCTTCCTTCCTTCCTTCCTTTCTTTCTTTTTGACAATTGCTAAACCTGGGGTGTTGTGTAGCAGATGCTTCTCTGAATTCTCAAATCCCAGAGCTCTTTGTCGTCTTTGTTTTTTATTACCTTATCTGTTTTGTGGTTTCACTAGTTCTGGCTTGCAGGTGTTGGAACAAATGTCCATCTGGGTTCAGTTCCAAGTGAGGAGAAAGACACTGGAAACATGGAGGCTGCTTGGAAGGATAGTTTAATGGTGAAGCAGAACCACCAAGCACATGTGATTCTGGGTAGCTGAACACATGGAGTGGAGAGAGAGAGAGATTTACACCCTCTCTTGGGCCTTGCTCTAGAGCTTCCTGTTCCTGTGCAAGAAATGTATCCTCTTGGATGTCAGATTCCCAGGGGGCTATGCGGGGGTGCAGCTAACCTTGTAGACTGCCTGTGTCCCAGGCTTGGTTGAATCTTGCTGGGTGATGATGTAATGAAGAGGCTTGTGTTCTTAAAAAGGGTGTTGGGCAATTCCTATTATGGCTTAATGTCTTTGTCCTGGTTTGGATCTTGAGTAAGAGCTAATCCTATCACCCTGGAGCTGAAGGCCTTTTGTCTTGTAGATAAGATGGCCCAGTCTTTCTGGGGCTATTAACAAAAGTGGGGGCTGCTTTCCAAGAGCATGTTTCTCCTTTTCTCATCCAGGGAGGTATAATATTCTGCCTTTTTAATATTTCCTAGAATATTTCATTCTTCTAGGAGAGGGGTGGGTGCTAACTTTCTACACGCAAATGGTATTTCTTGCAAACACTCCAGCGCACCATTATTGCTACTTTGTCATGTCATTGTCTGTAGTCAGTCTGTGCAATTTTATTGAGGTGATGCTAACTGCGTGATGCACTGTTTCTTCAGTTTCTTTTCAGAGGTGGGCATTTGTTCTTAAGGCTTGGTCTTATGCAGCCAGAATTTGGCCCTCCTTTCTTCAACTTTCCTGGCTCTTATCCATCACCGGGTCTTGCTATCTGCTTTGCCTACTAGTTGTTTTTGCCTTGCCTTGTCTCCTTTCTATTCTTCATTTGGTCTTCTTGAAGGTCAATTTTGTCTCTTCAGTATTGAGTAAACCTTCATGGTGTATCTTCTTCATTGTCCTTTGTATACTCTTCCAATTCCCCCTTTTATTGTTTTTTTTTCAGTTGTCTGGTGGACGTGTAACATTCTCCTTGGTAAATCAAGTCTATCAACATCTGTATGGATGAATTCATTGTCATTATTTTCTTACCTTTCTATCCCTGGCTTTTAGTTCTGCTTGAGTCCAGTGCACTATTCCAGCTGTGTATCTAATAATTGGAATGGCCCAGGTGTTAAGGGTCTCCTTGAAAGATTCCTCTCTTGATATTAATCTCTCCCAGTCTATCACCATTGAACACAATGTCTTCTATTGTGTCATTGATCTTTGCCCAAAGCCCTTGATGTTTCCACCAACTTTTTGTATTTCTAGACACTCAATTATCCAATCATGTGACAAGGAGTTGAATGCCTTCTTGTAAGATTCATTAATGAATCCAAGATTCATTAAAATTGGTCTTACAGTTACATATTTCTGATAACTAACAACCTTGCAATTGCAGGTTCCATTTTCTGCCATTTTTAAAAAATAATTTCATCCTGGCTGAAAATTGAACCTTAAATTATGGTTCCCTGCCCATTTAAATAAATTTATTCTTTTAAGAGACAACCTTTGCTTGTACTCCAATTAATTTTTTAATGTGAAAAAACCCCTATTCAGTTTCATAATCATTAAGCCAGTGTTAAGGAAGCTGGTAGAAAACATTCTATCATTGTTGAGGGATGAGAATAAATCTCATAGAGGCGATTTGGATCTTTGCTTGGAATTCAGACAGTTAGAAATAAAGCTGAGATTAAAAGTCTAATAGAAATATTTATTTCGGTACAAAAACAATAAATCCTGAATAATTACATCTTTGCTAAGAAAAATGTGACCATTCAGGTCAGAGTCAAGTCAAAAGTGATTAATGGTGGATCAGGAATGTGGACATGCGTATAAGATCATATCACGTGTTCTGCCTGTATTGGAATATACCATAATATTAGATAGGGGTGCATAACCCTGCATAGACATACAACTGACAATATTCACTACGTGACAATCATATTGATGTCTCTAGGGTTCAGTGTCTCTGGTGACATCTCTTGAAATTTGATCAACGACACATTGTGGTGTAGGAAGTTAGCATCCACCCCTCTCCTAGAAAAATGAAATATTCTAGGAAATATTACAAAGGCAGAATATTATATTCTCCATCCTGGGTGGAGCTAGCCGCCAAGATTGGGTATTGGCACAGCCTTCCAGCCAATAGAGACTGAGTCTGGAAAAGTATAAATAGTGGCTCTAGGCCCTGGTTCCCCCTCTTTTGACTCAGTCTAGCCAACTGACTTGTGCCTTTTTCATCTAGATTACTGCAAGTATAAGTGTATTTTTTCTCTATTCCGATAATCCTATATAATTTTCTTTCCCTGTACGAGCCCCCCAGGCATTAATTTCTGTCATAATCGAATGATCCTGGGTGAAGGCAGTCGGCCGCAAGTCTGACTGCCGCTCGCCCCTCCAGCCGAAGGCCCAGTGCGAACTTCTAAATTTTATAATTTTATAATTTTATATTTAAAAAAAAAAAAAGAAATTCTTTACCTTGGGAATTTATTTTTGACAACCTTGCTTCCCAGCATGACTGAGAGAAGTCATCGCTCTGGCAAGGCCAAGGCCAAGACACCAAGGCCGCAAGCTGACCAGACTGAACCAGCCAGAGCGGCCTCAGCCGAGAGGGATCGGTCCCCCATCCGGCCTCGTTCGCCTAGTCCCTCAGCCAGGGACAGGGCCACTAGAGACAAGCAGGGTCCGCTGCCAACCGACAGGGGTGCCAGTAGACAGGATAGGGAATCCTTAACCAGGCACCAACAACCACGGTCCCCTGATAACGTCTCCATTGACGATGCCAACCTTCACAAATCTAGGGCGGATGTCTGGGGCCCAAAGGGGACCCGCAAGGGGACAGCCTCAACTAAGAGCTCTGCCAAGGACCCTCTCCAGTCCAAGGCAGTACAAGACAGGATTGACATGGCAATTAGGCAGGGCATTGAGGCAGGCATCAGAGCTATGACCGGAACGTCTAAACATCAGACAATTACGGCTAAGCCTCCACAAGACCAGCACATGGCGGATCTATCTTGCCCTGAGCCTGAGGAGGAGGAGGAGGACGAGGAAGATTCCTCTGATCCTCTGATTAACCTCCAAGATGACTCTGATCCTGAGGAGGAATTAGGTATCACCATTCCTGAGTTAGCCATGTCGGATGACGAGGACTTGGGCCCAGAACCTGCAGTCTCCTCTGCCCTTTTTCAGCCTGCTCTTTTCAGGTCTTTATTACATAAGGCGAAAACCACGGCCAATTTAGTCACTCCGTCCGGGGCTTCTGATCAGACACCAGAACCTGACCCCATGTTTGAGCCCACGGCATCACAGACAGATGTGGTCCCGGCCCCAAAGCTTTTTGTGGAAGAGGTCCTGAAACAGTGGCGGAACCCAACATCTGGGTCCCTTTCCAATGCAACTGATAAACGCTTTTATAACGTTGACTCTGCTTTGGCCCAACACCTTACAGTGCCACCCGTGGACAGTCCGGTCCTGACCCTATTCACCAACGGTCAGATGCCAGGGGAGCCGGAGGAGCTTCTTCGCCCGGAGGACCGAAGAGCAGAGGCGACTCTTCAGAGGACGCACCAGTCGGCCGCATGGGCGCTGCGAGCCTCTTCCACCGCTTCCTTCTTCTGTCGTACGTCGGTTAAGTGGCTCTACGCTCTCCAGGACCACCTGCCACCATCTGATCTTCGGGCCCACCAGGATCTCAACAAGCTCCTGGCAGCGGCCCAATTTACATCTGACGCCACCTTACAATCTGCCCGCTTCGCGACAAGGGCCATGGCGTCAGCAGTGGTGACCCGGCGTCTAGCTTGGCTGCGCAGTTGGCAAACTGACGCAAAGTATAAGTGGAAGCTAGCCTCTAGCCCCGTAACAAGCCAGGCACTTTTTGGTGAGCCACTTAACCGCATACTAGTAGAGACAAAAGATAAGAAGAAGGTCCTTCCTTCTATTACCCGTAAGGGTCCGTCCCGTTCCACCTCCTTCCCCAGGAGGAGCTTCCGTGGGGCTTACCAGGGTAACAATAGATCCCAGGGTCCGTCCCAATCTAACTTCCAAGGGCAGACCCAAGGCCAATTCGGCTCCCGTCAGAGGTTCTCCTCTGACCGGCCATTCCGGGGCAACCAATTCAAACGGCCCTTTAAGGGGGCCGGTGGTCGCCCCTTCCGCCGGAATAAATAATTCTCCGGCCGATCCTCCCATAGGGGGTCGTCTGGCTCTCTATGCCAGCCGATGGGAGGAAATCACCAATGACGCATGGGTTTGCCAAACCCTGAAGTCAGGTCTTTCTCTGGAGTTTCTCTCCACCCCCCCGAGGTTCTTTCTGCGATGCCCTCTGTCTTCAAATCCACAAAAACGCGTTCTCATGAATCAGGCCATCCAGCACCTGTCGGACATTCGAGCCATCCATCAGGTGCCTGAGAACCAGCAGGGGCAGGGCTTCTACTCCATTTTGTTTGTAGTGCCCAAATCCTCGGGAGGGTGGAGAGCAATATTGGACCTTAAGCGCCTCAATAGGTACATAGTCCACAAGAAATTCAAAATGCACACCCTGCAGTCAATTCTGGCAAGTATTAGGAAGGGAGACCTACTGTCATCCATAGATCTCTCGGAGGCTTACCTCCACATCCCAATTCGGCCATCTCACCGCCAGTACTTGCGGTTTTGCTATGCAGGGGTGCATTATGAATATGGGGCGCTCCCCTTTGGCCTGTCCTCAGCACCAAGGGTTTTCACTAAGGTCTTGGCGGCCTTGACCGCTCACCTCAGGTCCATTCCCATCAGGATCCAGTGCTACCTGGACGATATTCTCATCTCCTCAGCCTCTCCTTCTCAGGCTGAGAGAGATGTTCAGGTAGTGCTTACCACCTTAGACCACCTTGGCTTCTTGGTCAATCGTTCCAAGAGCCAGCTTAACCCATCTACCAGGATCGTCCACTTGGGGGCGATCATTGACTCCCTGGAGTGTAAGGTGTATCTATCCCAGGAACGGAGAGACAGCCTATTGGATTTAACCAGACAAGTTCTGAAGCAAGATTTAGTTCCGCTGAACCTGCTGTCTTCCATCCTGGGGAAGATGATTTCAGCTATCCATATAGTCCCATGGGCACACCTACACTCCAGGGACCTTCAATGGCTCCTTCTCCCCTATCAACGTTAGGGTCGAGCTAATGCCCCTACGAAGGTAAGGCCTCAGGCCTCCGTCAGGGAGTCATTAAAATGGTGGACCACGTCTGCAATTCACAGGGGCACCTGTTTCCTCCCCCCACAACAAATTGTTGTCACCACTGATGCTAGCCTGGCGGGGTGGGGGGCCCACGCAGGCTCTCTGGTGGCTCAGGGTACGTGGTCGCAGTCTGAGGCGTCCCTCAGTATTAATACCTTAGAGTTAAAGGCAGTAACACTTGCCCTGCAACAGTTTCTCCCCCTTGTAGAGAATTCACACGTACTGGTCCTAACGGATAATGTGGCCACCAAGGCACACATTAATAGGCAAGGGGGAACCATGTCTGGCCAGCTGATGACCGAGGCCATGCAACTAGGCCTCTGGGCTGAACGTCACCTGTTGTCACTTGAGGCTGAGCATATTTCGGGGGTAGATAATGACACGGCAGACTGGCTTAGCCGAAATCAAATAGATAATTCTGAATGGAGCCTGCATTCCACGCTATTTCACCAGCTAGTGCAGCAATTTGGTCAGCCAGTGATAGACCTATTTGCCACCCCTGGCAACGCTCAGCTGCCCAGGTTCATGTCCAGATACCATTCGCAGGGGGCGGAAGGGACTGATGCCCTCCGCTGTCGGTGGCCCCGAGGTTTGCTTTATGCCTTTCCTCCAATTCCCATCATTCCGCAGGTCATCCGGAAATTGTTGGAGGAGAGAGAGCCGAGATGGTCCTTCTGGCGCCCAACTGGCCAAGGAGAGCTTGGTACGCCGACCTGGTCTCCCTGTCGATTTCCCCCCCATGGAGGATCCCTCCGACAGAGTGGTCGCTTGTGCAGGGGTCAGTGCAGCATCCAGAGCCTCACTGGCTGCAACTGACCGCCTGGCACTTGAGCGGCTCACTCTGACGAGCCGCCGGGTCCCCGAGGACGTCTTGGAGGTCTTAATGGACTCCCGCAGACCGTCCACACAAAGAATTTATGCTGCCTCCTGGAGAGCTTTCTGCTCCTGGTGCGCCAAGGAAGGGCATTCCCTATTAGATCTGTCAATCATAAATGTATTGCAATTTCTCCGTCAGGGGCTGGCCAAGGGACTTTCCCCTAGCACTCTCAGACGTCAGGTAGCCGCCTTGTCTACGGTTCTATCCTGTCCATCCCTGGGGACACTCTCAGCCCATCCCCTGATCTCCAGGTTCCTGAAGGGAGCTGTCAATCGATGCCCCCCAGTCATACACAGGTACCCCACCTGGGATTTGACCAGGGTGTTATCAGCACTCACAGGGGGTGTGTTTGAGCCTTTGGACTCCATCCCTCTAGATTACCTGTCATACAAGGTAGTTTTCCTGGTGGCGATTACTTCTGCCCGCCGCATCTCTGAACTGGCGGCTCTTTCTATTAGGAGTGACCTTTGTGTTTTCCACCAG
Source organism: Diadophis punctatus similis (assembly GCA_023053685.1). NCBI lineage: Eukaryota > Metazoa > Chordata > Lepidosauria > Squamata > Dipsadidae > Diadophis > Diadophis punctatus. The sequence goes on from JALIGW010000021.1 coordinate 2,080,496, forward strand.
GACAGGGTGGTCTTGCGATTGGACCCCACCTTTCTTCCAAAGGTGAACTCATATTTCCACCGGGCTCAGGAGATTGTACTGCCCTCCTTTTACCCCACCCCTTCTTCTGACATTGAAAAGCAGTGGCACCTCCTGGACGTGAGGCGAGCACTGGACATGTACATTCAAAGGACCTCTACCATTCGCAAAACCGAGGCCTTGTTTGTATCTTTCCACCACACTTCCCTGGGGAGGAAAGCATCCCCTGTCATGGTGGGTCGGTGGATTCGCACTGTCATTACTGTTGCCTATGAACAGCTTTCTTTACCACGACCCACCAGACTTACGGCCCATTCCACGCGCAGCGCGGCCACCACTGCTGCCTGGAACACAAGGGCTTCCATTGAGGAGATCTGCCGAGCTGCCACTTGGGCTTCTCCTACACCATTTGTCCGGCACTACAGATTGGACGCTTTCGCCTCTCAAGAGGCAGACTTTGGGCAAAAGGTGCTGGAACAGGTAACTTTGAAGGGTGGCGGTCCCAGCCAGAATCCGGAGGCCCTCCCTGGGGACTGAAGTACTTTGGTATGTCCCAATCTTGGCGGCTAGCTCCACCCAGGATGGAGAATGAGACGTTGTACTCACCTGAGACGTCCATTCTCGTCCGGTGGAGCTAGCCGCCAAGTCCCTCCCTGTGTTTTTTCTGGCTGGACTAAGGTTATGTTATTATGAGTCATTAGGTATTTAGGCCCTAGTTTCATAGAATACATTCTCAAATCTTAGGTAGTTAGTTTTAGGTACTTAGGTGTACTGCTCTGCAGGGTTGGTTTGTCATATTAACCTATATGTTTAATAAAGTTGTTGCAGTTTTTTTCGGCACATCGAGTCTGGCATTCGTTCCTCGTCAAAAGAGGGGGAACCAGGGCCTAGAGCCACTATTTATACTTTTCCAGACTCAGTCTCTATTGGCTGGAAGGCTGTGCCAATACCCAATCTTGGCGGCTAGCTCCACCGGACGAGAATGGACGTCTCAGGTGAGTACAACGTCTCATTTCCCTGGATGAGAAATGGAGAAACATGTTTTTAGGCAGGAAACAGACTCACTCTTAATAGCCCCCACCCTCCTCAATAGCCCACAGCAGATGTCAGCACTTAAGAAATAAAGAGATAGCTAGGTCTATTCATAAGCAAATGCCCTCACCCAAGATCCAACAAAGGTAGGATTAGCCCTCTACCCATCTAGCAACAGAACTCCCCACATGGCACCTGGGAAGATTACATCACCCAGCAAGAGTCAACCAAGCCTGGGATTTAGGCCTACAGAGTTGCCCCTGTATGGCCCCATGGGAGTCTGACAACCAATCAGAATACAAGCTCAAATTCAAAAGCCCAGAGAGGGCATAAAACCCAGGGACTCTCAGCATCGCTTCCCTTTTTTCTGCCCATGGCTCAAGCCATGTGAACCTGTCCACCATCAAAACCATCTTTCCAAACAGCCACCATATTTCCAGTGTCTTTCCCCCCACTTGGAACTGAACCCAAAGGGATATTTCTTCCAACAGTGCTTTGGCTGAGCAAAGAAGCAGCAGCTAGCAGGCTACATCTATCAAGTCTCAAGGGTAAAGTAAAAAGTAGGAAAAAGAATCGTAACCGAAGGCAATGAAAATCACTTTGTGTCATTGCCAAGAAGGCACCAAGTATCCATTTCAGCTTGAAGTAGATTTCATTTTGCTTTTTTTTTGTTTTTGTCTTGGGTTTTAATCCCTTGATGCTTAGAAGAAGACATGGCTCCTAACAAAACCAAGTGTAAATGTTATATAACAAGGTTTAATGAATCTCTCATTCATCTGCTCCTTATTGCTGATTACGTCATATTCCTCAAATGTTGTTCTTTAATGTATACTTCATTATTTGGGCTTTAAAAACATTGTCACTTCTTAGCCACCCCAGGGGACAGGTTTTATCAAGAAGAAAACAGGGATATGAATAATTTGAAATAATGCACCTTGGGGAAGAAGGATTTGTATCCCAATATCCTAATCACTCTCCACAATTGCAGCCAATTTTCCGATCAAACTTAATGCTTGGAGCTCATATGGAGAGATTCCAAAACTGTAAAACCTAGGATCAATTTGCCAATGAAGTCCTGTTTCTCTCTCTCTCTCTTCTTCCTTGTTATTTCAACCCTGCAGTCTATATATAGAGCTTCTCTGCCAACGTGAGTGTAATACCTTCTTGTATACATTGCTATTCTATTAATATACATTTCTTATTTTGCCTCTCAACCCTTCTGAGCTAGCTGTCCCTCTGTGTATTCTCTGTTCAAACCTGGCACATCCCACTACAGATCTCCATCTCTATGGGTGTATATACCTGTGGTGTGTTTTAATGCTTTGGAAATTTTCAAAGAGAATGGTCGGTCTTCATTTGGAGGTATAACATTGCCATCTAGTGGGACATAAAACATAACAACAAAGGCCCAACATTCCCGTTTAAATGAATAGTAATTAAATGAACTGGTGATCACATATTTAAATACTTGTATCAGTGTATATATATCACATTGAATAACAGAGGGTTTCAAGAACAGACAGAGAAATTTTATCTGAATTGTCCCAGGTATTTTTTTAAAAGTATAACCATGAAACTTATTATTCTTCCCATATTTTATTTTATTATTTTATTTTGGAGCTAGGATTATCAAGTTAATGTTCAAGACCTTTGATCACTTTGCTGCATTACATGCCAAAGAACAGTATTTCAAGGAAGAAATAGAGATGTATATCTCCAGGAATGTACAAAAATAACATATTGTTATGTTGTCTAGGTGCAAACACTTGGACAAGGGACATCATTGAGTGCACCAATTGCAGGGGAAAAAAATAGATGTGTGTTGGTGATAGGAGACTCCTTGCTCGGGGGAACTGAGTCAGCAATTTGTAGACCAGACAATCAATCTAGGAATGACATTGCCATAGGGTACTACAGACCACCCATCCAAATAGAAGAAATATATGAACATTTTGCTAATCAGTTAGCTATGGTGTGCAAGAAGCACACTACAATAGCAATGGGGAACTTTAACTATCCTGACATCAACTGGTAGACAAACTCTGCACCTAGTGGAAGTTTGAACAGGTTCCTGACAAATCTAGCAGACAACTTTGTCTCCCAAAAGGCAGAGAAGGCAACTATTCTTATTAACAAAGATGAAATGATAGAAGCAGTTGACATTATGGTAACTTTGGAGGAGATTTTTTTATTTTTATTTATTTATTTATTTTTGTCAAGTACATATTGGTAATATACATAGATATAATATTGTTTATATACATAAGATGGGTACTGATAAGAGGGAACATTAGGACAGGGACGGTAGGCACGCTGGTGCACTTATGCATGCCCCTTACTGACCTCTTAGGAATCGGGTGAGGTCAACAGTGGACAGTCTAAGGGTAAAGTTTTGGGGGTTTGGTGATGAAACCACAATGTCAGGTAGTGAGTTCCAGGCATTTACCACTCTGTTGCTAAAGTCGTATTTTCTACAGTCAAATTTGGAGCGGTTCACTTTGAGTTTGTATCTGTTGTGTGCTCGTGTATTGTTGTGGTTGAAGCTGAAGTAGTCATTGACAGGAAGGACGTTGTAGCAGATAATTTTATGAGCTATGCTTAGGTTGTGCCGAAGGTGACGTAGTTCTAAGCTTTCTAAGCCCAGGATTTCAAGTCTGGTTGCGTAAGGTATTCTGTTGCGAGTAGAGGAGTGGAGGACTCTTCTTGTAAAGTATCTCTGGACACTTTCTAATCTATTTATTTCCGATATGCGGTGTGGGTTCCAGACAGATGAGCTGTATTCAAGGATTGATCTGGCGAATGTTTTGTATGCTCTGGTTAGTAGTTTGATATTACTGGAGAAGAAGCTACGTTGACCATGTCATATTGGAATTCAACAGGCAAAAGCAATAGAACAAAGTCAAACTATTGTGTTAGATTTTAAGACAGCTGATTTCAACAAGCATAGAGCCTAGGAGGGATTCCATGATGAAAATCTTAAAAGGGAAAACAACTCAAGAAGCTTGATAAACTCTGGAAAATGAGATTATATCTGCAAAGAGGAAGTCAGAAAAGCTAAGACTCAGTATAAACAAAGACTTGCAACAAATGTCAACAATAGTATTTTTTTTAAAAAAGAGCTTCTTTAAAGATGTAAAAACTGAGAAAGAAGTCAATGGATCTAGAAGTCCTAATGGACAACCACTTAAATATGAGCCAGCAATATGTGCCAAAAAAAAGCCATTCAATCTTAAGATGCATTGGGCTTATTATCAGGGGATGTCTTATTTTGGGGGGAAACAGGGTATTGCTTTATACTGATAAGACCACACTTGGAATATTGAAGAAAATTTGGTCGCCATGATACAAAAAAGATGTTTAGACTTTAGAAAGGATGTAAAAAAGAGCAACAAAAACAGATTGGGGTGGGGCGTGCTAGAGGCTAAAACATATGATGAATAGTTGCAGGAACTGGATATGTCTAACAAAGTGAAGGACCAGGGGGGTGACATAATAACAGTGTTCCAATATTTGAGAGGCTGTCACAGAAAAGATCTGGTCAACCTATTCTCCAAAGCACTTGAAGGCAGGACAAGAAACAAAGGATGGAAACTTATCAAGAAGAGACCCAACCTAGAACTAAGGACAAATTTCCTGACAGTGAGAACAATTATTCAATGGAATGGCTGGCTTCCAGAAATTGTGAGTACTCCATCAATGGAGGTTTTTAAGAAGAGATTGGATGGTCATTTGTCCTCCAAGGCCCCTTCCAATTCTATTATTTTGTACTCTATTCTGTATTCTGTTCTGCAGGTATATTGACATTCCCATATTATATTAAAATATAGTATATCCTGAACCATATTAAAAGGACTCTGAAACACTTCTTCCACTCAATTATTTCCATTGAAAGTAACAATTATCCTTAAGATCAGCTTGATAAGTTTGTTGTTGGCTAATTTTTGAGAGTTTTCCTTACCTCCCTCCCTATTATAAGATGAAGTACCTCATTGTACAAGTCCTTATGTCTGCCATTGATCGTTCAGTGGACATCTTCCCTGAGTTTCACTTAGTAGCTCTCCAAAGCTATCAAACTCTTCATATTAAAGACACAAAAAACCCCAGGAAATTAAAAGGCTAATTAGCAGCAATACAGTTCAAGGAAACTTACCAGTTAATACTTACAAGTCTTTTACAAACTTTGAAATAAAAACATAGAGAAATATGACTGCTGGAAACAGAGTAAAGTAACATCTGGAGGAGTAGAATTTAAACTAGAGACCTTAAAGAGGGAAGTCTAACTGCTTGTTCATTCAGTATTTGCTTGTTTGTTTTTATCCCACCTTTATCATTTTACAAATAACTTAAGATAGTGAACATATTGAATGCACCTTCTTCTTCCCATTTTCCCCACAACAACAATCCTGAGGTGGGTTGGACTGAGTGAGAGTGACTGGCTCAAGCCAATGGTATTTAAATTATTTCCTATTGTTACGACTCATAATGAGGCACAGTTCATCTGCAGTTGATGCTAGGCCCAAAGGGAAGTACCGAAGTTTCATCCAGTAAGTAAGTGCTGACCTTCTGACTCTGGATAAGAGTTTTGACCTCAAAATATTTACGGTCCATGGGAAACCAGAGGTGATCCGCTACCGCCATCTTGAATAGCGAGTAACAACCGCCCTCTGCAGCCCTTATCCCTCGGCATAGCCCAGGAGATTGAAGAAGGCAAAGAGTGAAACCAGAGGTGATCTGCTACTGCCATCTTGAATAAGCAAGTAACAACCGTCCTCTGCAGCCCAGATCCTTCGGCAAAGACCAGGAGATTGACAGAAGTGAGGAGGGAGATCTGAGCAGACCTAACATGAGTCCACCGCATCTGCGCTGCACTGCTACCCTTGCACTTCATCTGTAAGGAGCCCTCTGTACAGAGCCCTTCCAAGGCTATCACTGAGGCTACCACTCCAACCAATTCCCAACAAGGCTACTGCAACTGACCACGTTGATTCATCTATAATACCTTAATTAATTAATTGATGTTTAATTTCTTAATATAATATTGATTGAGAGATTGGTAACTGATTGATTAGATAGTTGGGCATTTAATGATTGTTAATTGATAGAATAATTAGGCTTTTAATTGATTATCAGTTGAACAAATTGAATACTTAGTCATTGTGTAACTTTTGATTTATTGGTTGGGCAATTAATTTGTTGCTTAGCTTAATTGACTGGATTATTGACCATTTAATTGATTTACTGATATTTTTGATTGTATAATAACTGATTAATTAATTAATTGACCAGGCACTATTAACTAAATAGTTTAGCATTCATTAATAATTAATACTCCAGTGTTAAATTGTCTGTCTAACTAGTAAGACTTTGTTTATCGATTGACTATTGATTATTGATGTTGTAATTGGGCAATCTAATCAGCTACATAGAATACTTAATTGGAAAGGCTTGGATTGCAAATACTAAACTACCATGCCTAGCAAGCACTCCACCACCAAACCTACACTCAAAATGAATGAAATCTCTACTGAAGACCAACATAATTCCAGCTCATGCTGCTTCATCTGTTTAGATCCCATTGAGGAAGACATGAGTTCAATAAAGTGCTCCCTATGTGGCTTGTATGCTCACCACAAATGCATGAAATTAACCAAGGCCATGGCCCAATTCATACAAGAGGCCTCACTCCCATCCTCCCATTTCGCACTCCCACTTCTCTGCCCATCTTGCAAACCAAAACTAGACAATGTCAATGTCCTGCAAGAAAGGGTAAACTCTATAGAATCTTGTTTAGCATCCCTCAACACCATTGAAGTGCAATTAAAGTCCCTTAACACCATTGTAGCATCCCTCAAAAAAGATGATATAAAGCAGAAAAGTGAAGACCCATCATCTCAAAAACCTACTCCATCTCAACAACCTCAGCCTCAACCACAACCTCATGGAACCAGCTACACTACTACTGACATCTCAATCCTCATCAAAGATGCACTTGAACATGAAAAGAAGTGCCCAAATGCCATCTTATTTGGACTTGAGTACAACAATGAAATAGATGACATCACTATGGTTCGCAGCAGCAGCAGCAACTTTCCAACATCGACCATCTCTCCTGAGAAAATTATTAACATCTCCTGTGATGGCCTGGAATACAAAACAATGACAGCACGATGGCTCCTTACTTCTGTAGAGTCATTTGCAATAGTGAGGCCAGTAAACGCAAATTTATCCACTCAATAAACACACTTGCTAGAAACCACACTAACCATAATAAACTACGTTCGCAACCTGACCTATCCATATTACAACGTGCATGCTCCCATGAGCTCCACACAGAGCTCAAAAGACACTTGGATCATGGAGAAACTGACCTATACATCGACTACCATGCCGACTGTATCAAACACAAGATCAAAGGTTCATGTCCCTACAACCACAACAACCCAATAATCAACAATCAACAATCGATTGGAACACAAAAAATGAGATGACCCTTTTTGTGTAGTTGGGGATCTACTGCTTATTTTGCTAAGAATTGAATTGCTGCATGTCTAAAATCCTTACAATATTAGAACTTAGAACAGTGGACAACCATTTAAATATGAGCCAGCAGTGTGCATCAGCTGCCAAAAAAGCCAACAGAGTTCTAGGCTGCATTAACAGAGGAATAGAATCAAGATCACGCAAAGTGTTAATACCACTTTATAATGCCTTGGTTCCTCCCACTTGGAATACTGCATTCAGTTTTGGTCGCCATGATGTAAAAAGGATGTTGAGACTCTAGAAAGAGTTCAGAGAAGAGCAACAAAGATTATTAGGGGACTGGAGGCTAAAACATATGAAGAACGGTTGCAGGAACTGGGTATGTCTAGTTTAATGAAAAGAAGGACCAGGGGTGACATGATAGCAGTGTTCCAATATCTCAGCGGTTGCCACAAAGAAGAGGGAGTCAAACTATTCTCCAAACCAAGCCTCTAGCCACTCTTAAATGATTGTCTCCTTGCATATCTGTAACCATCCTCTTTCCTTCTTCTCCTGTAACTGATGCTGCTTCTGCTTTTCTTTCATTTACTTTATTTAAAAGGGTGTTTTTTTTTTGTTGATGGCTGGGTAACAAATCAATCATTGGACATAATAGAGCTGCTTGGTTGTTGGCCAAGGAATACTGCATGCTTGTATGGACCTCAACCCACCTGCTAAATCAGCTAAGACAGAGCCAGCCCACTTCTGGAAATACTGAGTAAACAGTGTGCAGATTTTGCAGCTGTTTAGCCTAAAGGCTGTTCCATTTACAGATATGCAAGGAGACAATCATTTAAGAGTGGCTAGAGGCTTGGTTTGACATCTGTAAAACTATTCCTTGGGAAAGAAAATACTTTACCTGACATTGAATTAGCAATAAAAAAAAAATCAAAGAAACATCTCGAATTCAAAGATAAACTTCTTATAAGCATATGAAGCATCAGTTAAATAATGAGACACCTCTGTTATTGATCCTTATTACACTACTAATATTTGGTTTTCAAGATATAAAGTCAAATCTAGTTTTAATCAGTGGCTTTCAAAGCTTCTACCTTTACACGAATGTCTCTTTCTCTCACCTTAATTCCATGCCAGGAAAAGCTTTTTCTATTACAAGTATGAATACTGAGGAAAAGATTGCAACTTTCTTCTGGTCAAATCAGGGGTGGGTTTCTCCCAGTTTGGACCAGATCACCCGAACCATTAGCAACCCGCTGGTGATGTAATTTTGGCATCACAGATCCGGTTCTGTCTGTGCCGGTCCGTGCTCGCACCATCTTTTTTTCTGAATTTTCGGCCAATTTTTCTGTGTTTGGATGGCTTCACAGCATTCTGTGCTTTGAAAAAAGCCCTCCCACCTACCCCCGGGTTAATACTGACCTTTATTTCTTTGCCCGAAGCACAGCTGATGAGCTCCTCAGCTGTGTTTTGGGTTGAATCCACCTTCTGAGCAGGCACAGAAGTGAAATCGTGCTAGGGGACATCGCGACGCGAACCGGTGGCGAAGGTAAGTGAAACCCACCCCTGGGTCAAATGTACAAGTTTGAAAGCTCATGGAACCTAATCCTAAAACCTTTAGATAAAATACTGTTTTTCCACCTTTTTTTAAACTGATCACTGGCAAATCCATTTCCCTTTATCTGCAATATGTGGATAATCATATTTCGGTGACTTGGAAGAGAGAAGAATATTTACATCTTTCATTCAGCACAGAATAGCATATTTAAAGAAGTTAAAGAAATGGTGTCTAATTAGAACACTCTAAAGCAGGGGTCTCCAACCTTGGCAACTTTAAGACTTGTGGACTTCAACTCCCAGAATTCCTTAGCCAGCTTTGCTTTGCTGGCTGAGGAATTCTGGGAGTTGAAGTCCACAAGTTTTAAAGTTGCCAAGGTTGGAGACCCCTGCTCTAAAGTAGCACACATAATCCAAATTTTACAACTGTAAAAGCACAGGGGATAGGGGATAGGATAAATCTTAAAATAAAGTGGAGAAGATTAGAATCATACAGTACTTGCTTTAAAACTAAATGGTTACTAAAATAAGATACCCAATAATATATAATATTTGAGGGGGTCAATCTATTTTCCAAAGCTCCAAAAGACAAACAAGAAACAATGGATGGAAACTAATCAAGGAGAGAAGAAACCTAGAGCTAAGGAGAAACTTCTTAACTGTGAGAACAAGTAACCAGTGGAATATCTTGCCTTCAGAAGTTGTGGGTGCTACGTCACTGGAGAAAAGCTTTTAAGAAGCGACTGAATAGCCATTTGTCTGAAATGGTATAGGGTCTCCTGCTTGGGGTTGGACTAGAAGATCTCCAAGGTCCCTTCCAACTCTGTTATTCTGTGTGCCATTCTAAACCATTTGTTTGATCTGATTTTTATCTTTATACAGACACGTCAATTGGAGGAGGAGGAGGAAGAAGAAGAAGAGGAGGAGGAAGAGGAGGAGGTGGAGTTTACTATTTATATGCATGAAGTTAGTTGGCTCTATAGATGTGGGTGCACATTGATTTGAACTGGATATTCAAAGAAGAAAGATCACATTCACAGGGCCTGTCTTTTGGGCTTTCTAGAGATAGAACTAGTCAAAAGAGCAGTCATAAATTACCAGAATAAAGGGTACTAAGAAAGACTCAACAATTTACCCTTTGTTAATCTATGTGTCTTTATTCAGAAATAAGTGTCTATTTCAAATGGACTCAAATTTAGAAGCAGCAATACAGGTTTAATTGCACATTGAATATAATATATAATATTATAAAATGACAAAGGTACAAAACTGTCATATCTGTGTTTGAGATTATTTAACAATTAGGGCAGGGGCGGGTTCCTAATTTTTTTTACTACCACTCTGTGGGCGTGGCTTGTTTTGTGGGTGTGGCTTGCCAGCCATGTGACTGGGTGGGCGTGGCTTGCCAGCCATGTGACCGGGTGGGCGTGGCTTGCCGGTCATATATTAGTTATTTCAGAGAGATGTTACTACTATTTTTGCTATATTTTATACCTTACATGAAAAGCTTTGCATACAAAGTGTGTGTTACACCATGGCAACACAGCAACCTTTATATGCAGAAAATGCTATAGTTAAAAGACAAGCAAGTCTCATACAGCATTTTTGGTTTCAGTCATGGATTCCTTAGATGAAAATATTGAGGACTGTTAAAAGAACAGTATCTTTTAACAGTCCTCAATGTTTTCGTCTAAAGAATAACAGTATAAAACTGTATAAAATTAACAGTATAAAAGGTTAAGCTTTCGGAAAACACCCACTTTGGGAAGCTTTAGGCAAAAGCGAAGGAAAAGTGTCAAATGCGACCACACCGGTACTGTGACGTCACCAGCGGGCCGCTACCGGTACTGTGACGTCACCAGTGGACCGCACCAGTAGGAACCCACCACTGAATTAGGGCCATGGGTGTTTTAAAAATTCTGAATAAGTGCTTCAGAATTCTCATGCATGCAGCCTGGTGCCTCGACTTGTCCCACTGAATTTAATGAGTGGATTCCTTGATCACTTATAGCTTACAGAGAAGCTACCTTAATGAACAGACACTGTTTTCATGTCCAAAGCCTTCTTCTAAATCATGTGAAATCATGGTGAAAGTGTTCACAGCTGCACTTATTAAATACAATATTTAAAGTGTATCCTTCTTGTGGATACCTTGTGGATACCTTGCAAGATATTGTGTATTAAATACAATATTTAATGTGTTCCTCTTGTGGATATCTTGCATGATATTCAAATAATCAATCACGGATTAGATCTGAAAGAGTTATAGAAAGAAACTTGACTGTCTTACATGGATAAGAAGTTCTCCAAATGAATTACCCAGCAAGAACACTGATTTGATCACCAATTCTAATTGAAAGAATCATTTATCAAAACACACATAACTTCCTCCGTGTTGTTTTTTTTTTTTTTGTCCCGGGGGAAATAAACAATGTTTTGGACAATAGGTTATGAGTTCATTTTGGGGAACTTTTTCCTCCTGGGAGAACTGAAAAGAATATTGGTCCAAAAATATAGTCACAGTTCTTTCAGAGGTCAGATGAGCAATAGGGTCCTTTAAAGGGTCAGCAGCTGCAGTCTTTGGCGAGCCACTTGTTTTGCTGTGACCCTTTGTTTGTCCCTTGGAAATGTTTAAATAATTAACTGTGCAAGACCTGCTATGAAAAATGGTTCGGTATAATGAATGATGGAGGTTAATATGCACAGCAGGATATCCAGCTGTACCAAAAGACAAGTAAAACAGAACATGCAAATTAGATCAAGTCTTTTTTTTCCCTAACACCCTGAGCTCCTAGCTGTGGGCTGTGCACTATGTAACCTACGTCCAATGAAGTCGGAATTCAATTGATTTTGCTGTAGACCCAAGAATCAATAACAATTCTTAAAAATCAGGGCTGATTATGACGGTCAAATCATGTTTCAAACAAGCATTATTATTTTAAAATGCAAAAACTGTACATATGTACTGGATGCATCCTACCTCATACTTCCCTTCGACCGGTCAGGTCCCACAGAGTGGGTCTCCTCCAGGTGCCATCAACCAAACAATGCCAGCTGGCGGGGCCTAGGGGGAGGGCCTTCTCTGTGGGGGCCCCTGTTCTCTGGGGGCCCCAGAGATCCGAATTATCCCCACCTTGCTGGCCTTCCGAAAAGCCATTAAGACATGGCTCTTCCTGCAGGCGGGGTGATTTGAGAAAATTTCACATCTTAGGTCTCTCCCCAACGTATGTATGGTTTTTATATGTTTTTAAAACTCTTTTTAAACTGTTTTTAAATTATTATATTGTTTAGTTGTTCTTTAAATGTTGTACACCGCCCTGAGTCCCCAGGCAGTAGGGTAGCATATAAGAACACTAAAATAAATAAACAAATAAAATAAAATGAATGAATGAATGAATTCTGGAATTTATATAGAAAAAAAGCTAAAGCTAAAAGTTTTAAATTATTTATTTATTTATTTATTTATTTATTTATTCATTCATTCATTCATTCATTCATTCATTCATTCATTCATTCATTCATTTATTTATTTATTTATTTATTTATTTATTTATTTATTTATTTATTTATTTATTTATTTATTTATTTATTTATTTATTTATTTATTTATTTATTTATTTGGGATTCTTATAGGCCGCCCTGCTCCCTAGGGACTCAGGGCGGCGTACAGCATATATAAGAAACAACCAAATACTATCAAAACATACAATAAGACAACAATAATAAAATGGTAGTTAAAAAGATTTTAAAAAAAACCTACACAAGCAACAGTCACAATCACACTGCCTGCAATTACATTGTCCTGATCTGTTTGCATCCAATTTATACATCTGGATTCCTCCCCTTTGTAAAGCTATCAAGGAAAATGTTGACATGCCAGAACTGGAGGGTAGGGGGGCGGGGTGTGTGTGTGTGTGATGGAGACAGAGGTAAGAGATTAATTTATATGAGTGGGACAGATTAGCAAATATACAATGTCCTCTCTTTGTGACTCAAAATACAGGTGTCAAGATCTGCACCAATAGTGGGTTCTAAAACTCATTGCTACCGGTTTGCGCGTGCCAAGGATGCCAGGCTAAGAAATAACAGATGGAAATTTATTAAGGAGAGATCCAATCTGGAACTAAGGAGAAATTTCCTGAGAAATTTCCTGAGAAATTAGTGAGAATAATTAAAAGTTGTGGGTGTTCCATCACTGGAGGTTTTAAAGAGAAGATTGGACAGACATTTGTTCAGAATAGTGTATAGTCTCCTGCTCAAGTATGAGATTGGATTAAAAGACCCCCCAAGATCCCTTCCAACTCTATTATTCTGTATTCTGTACTACTAGGCCATAAGTTTGTTGTGTATCCCTGAGAAGATATTTGTCAGGATTATCGTGAAAAAAAATGTGTAAGAGGTAACAATGAGCAACATTCAGGAGGTACTGTATTTTTCGGAGTATAAGACGCACCGGAGTATAAGACACACCTAGATTTTAGAGGAGTAAAACAAGGAAAAAAGTATTCTGAACCAAATGGTGTAGTAATATATATTATTTAATAAAATACCAGTGTAGCAGAATACTTTTTACAACCATGTATACTTTTTACAACCATGTACACGTTTTACAAACTTCAAACTTGACAGCTTTAAGACTTGTGGACTTCAACACCCAGAATTCCTCCTCCAGTCATGCTAGCTCAGGAATGGGAGTTGAAGTCCACAAGTCTTAAACTTGCCAAGTTTGAAGACCCTTGCACCCCTAACCCCTAACCCAGGGGTCTTTAAACTTGACAGCTTTAAGACTAGTGGACTTCAACTCCCAGAATTCCTCCTGCAGTCATGCTAGATGGGGTAATTAGAAGGCAAAAATACCCCAATTTTTGCAAAAAATGGCCTGTTTTTTGCCCATTTTTTTTGTAAAAATGGGGCATGCAGAGGGTTTGGGAAGCCTGCAGAGCACTCCTAGGGGGTGGGGGAAGGCATAAATGCCCCGTTTTTGCCCATTTTTTTGCAAAAATGGGGGTGTTTTTGCCTTCGGGAGGGCAAAAATGGCTGTATTCGGTGTATAAGACGCACAGGACATTTCCACCCTCTTTTGGGGGGCAAAAAGGTGCGTCTTATACTCCGAAAAATATGGTATATTGTACACTTAGATACTGAGAAATGCATCAAAATTAGAAAGAAATGTTATGGTATGTTTGTTGATTTAGAGAAAGCAAAGAGACATGCATTTTGCAACTCTTTGCACAAAAGTTGAAGGTTTGTGATGAATGTTGTAAGATTACTCTGGTGAGGTAAAATATTGGTGAGAATAAATGAAATGCTTAGCAAATGGCTCAGCATTGAGCAGTGAGTAAGATAAGGACATGCAATGTCCCCTGGTGTAGGAGATGCCTGATAGAGGGGGTCAAACACATCATAAGTCACCAATCCCTGTGCATCCACAAGAGGTCTAAATCCAGCCCACCTTGAATGCCTCTCTTATCTCCTGCACATTTCCCTTAACCACCAGTTGGTCAGATTCTTGCAGAGAGCATAAGCTTGCAATAAATCTTCATGCCTGAATCTCCTGATTTCCCCAGCATTTGATACCTGGTTGACAGAGGTGGGTTCCTCCCAGTTCGGACCAGTTCTTTAGAACCGGTAGCGGGAATTTCCCCCCACTCGCCGAACTGGGAGTGATGGCCGGCTGGCCACGCCTCCAAACCGACTCTCTCCTATGGCGGCACCATTTTGTTTTTCACTTCTGCGCATTGCAGAGGCATGCAAAAAACAGAAGCTGTTTTTTGCTTCTGTGCATGCGCAGAACCCAAGTTTTCAGCACTGTGCATGAGCGCATGTGCGCGCAAAGCACGCACACCCACACAGCGTGAGAGGAAGCGAACCAGCAGCAAGGTCAGTTAGAACCCACCCCTGCTGGTTGATAATGGATAAGATTATAGCAATAGCAATAGCACTTAGATTTATATACCACTTCACAGTGCTTTACAGCCCTCTCTAAGTGTTTTACAGAGTTAGCATATTGCCCCCAACAATTTGGGTCCTTATTTTACCCACCTTGGAATGGAAGGCTAAGTCAACTTTGAGCTGGTACGTGTTGGTAATATACATAGATATAACATTGTTTATATACGGAAGGTAGGTACTGATAAGAGGGAACATTAGGACAGTGACGGTAGGCAGGCTGGTGTGCTTATGCACGCCCCTTACTGACCTCTTAGGAATCGGGTGAGGTCAACAGTGGACAGTCTAAGGGTAAAGTTTTGGGGGTTTGGTGACGAAACCACAGAGTCAGGTAGTGAGTTCCAGGCATTTACCACTCTGTTGCTGAAGTCGTATTTTCTATGGTGAAGTTTGGAGCGGTTCACTTTGAGTTTGTATCTGTTGTGTGCTCGTGTATTGTGGTTGAAGCTGAAGTAGTCATTGACAGGAAGGACGTTGTAGCAGATAATTTTATGAGTTATGCCTAGGTCGTGCCGAAGGCAACGTAGTTCTAAGCTTTCTAAGCCCAGGATTTCAAGTCTGGTTGTGTAAGGTATTCTGTTGCAAGTAGAGGAGTGGAGGACTCTTCTTGTAAAGTACCTCTGGACTGCCAAACTGCTGGCAGCAGTCAGTCAGCAGAAGTAGCCTGCAGTGCGGCACTCTAAGCACTGCGCCACCTCGGCTCTATATTATAAATAATATTTGGGGTGGCTTTAGAGATATGTTATCTGGGCACATGAATGTATATGTACTTCGGTATGCAATCAATGACAGAACTTGAATGATTTGCAATCAATGGTAGATGGACTGTAGGCTGCAATGGAGAATATAGATTTGAAAATTAATGTATCAAATATCAAGACAATTGTGTTTTACAGGGGAAATGGAGTGCATAATTACCAGTTATACATACAAGGCAAAAAATTAGAGCAAAAGGATCTCTTGTGTTTTGCAAGAAAGTTTACTACAGACATGATGATAGCTGGAGAATTTTTAAGGAATATATAACTGTCCATAGATGCTTGCTTCAGTTCATTTTGTTCTATGAAACTAAGATTTTGCATCTTAGTTTACATCTAACTTTATGAACCACAAGGATTCCTAAAGAGCCACTGTGGCACAGTGGTTAGAATGCAGTACTGCAGGCTACTGCTGGCTGCCAGCAGTTCAGCAGTTCGATTCTCACCAGCTCAAGGTTGACTCATCCTTCCATCCTTCCGAGGTGGGTAAAATGAGCATCCATATTGTTGGGGGCAATATGCTGACTCTGTAAACTGCTTAGAGTGGGCTGTAAAGCACTGTGAAGTGTTATAGAAGTCTAACTGCTATTGCTATTTAAACCACTGTGATGTTGTGGTCAAACTAAATTCTCATCTACGTTCAGCCATGAAAATTTATTGGATTATTTTGAGTTCATAATTTTCTTTTTCAAGCCAATCTATTCCACAGGATATTCATTCTTGGAGAATGTGCTTTGTGCTTTTAGAGCTATAGATCTAACAAATAGAGTAAATAGTAAAAATAACAGTCTCTTTTTCCCCAGATCTTTGTGCTTGTATTTGTCAGTATTTAAGCCTGTAAAGAAACTGAAAAATGATCCAGTTTAATAAACAACATTGCAAATGTAATTTTACATATTTGATATATGTACAATATGTTATTGTTTAGGTTTCCTGCCACCATCATTAATATAAGATAGTCTGCTGCAAATCCGGAGAAGCAGTTAAAAGAACATCTGCAATCCTTGGAGAATCTCAACTGGATATTTCTGGTTTGTAACCTCATTCTGAATCCTGGAGAGAGAACGGTGTGGGACGAAGCATTTTATTGTACACTTGGACACAGGTTGACAGAGGGCTGCCAAAATTCTATTGGTTTTTCCGCAGCTGAGTTCTTATGAGAGAAATAAAGGAAGAAAGCTGGAGAAGATGGATTTGGAAAGGATATCCAAGGAAATGAGGAGCCAAATAAAACCACAGCTTTTGGAGAGCCAGCATTTCAGCTAAATAGGCTTCAGGAATGAAGAACAATGTTTTTTTAAAAGCGTGCATGACCATAATCATCAGATTTTTGCTCCCCTCATTTTATTTCCTTTCTTTTCCTTTCCTTTTCCTTTTCCTTTTCCTTTTCCTTTTCCTTTTCCTTTCCTTTCCTTTCCTTTCCTCCTTCCCTTTCCTTTCCTTTCCTTTCCTTTCCTTTCCTTTCCTTTCCTTTCCTTTCCTTTCCTTTCCTTTCTTTTCCTTTTTCCTTTCCCCTTTCCCCTTTCCCCTTTCATAAGGTGACCAGATTTTAATATTTGTAAAGCGGGACACCATTGATGGGGGGTGTTTCTAGGGGAGCAAGACGGGAAGGGTCCGTCTCTCTTATCCCGCAGCCCATCCACGTGAATAAAGGTGGAGACACAAATCCAGGATTGCTTTGCTGCAGCTTTGTGCACCCCCCCAACCCCTCCCCCCATCGCAGCCCTTACCGCCGCTCTCGCTCTTTGCCTGGCTGCAGACTCCGCCTGCCTTCCTGAAGCAGTTCACTTTTGTTTCGTGACGGGAGAAGGAAGAAAGCGGGCAGCGAGAGCGGCAGCCTCTTCCAAGTGCAGGCCTGGCCCTATAACCGCCCGGGGGACTGCCGCCCACCCGGCCACCAGCGGCTTCCGCGCCGCACTTGCTTAGTGGGACTTTTTTGAAACGCCGCGGAATGCGGGACAAATTATTAAAAAGCGGGACTGTCCCGCCAAAAGCGGGACGTCTGGTCACCTTACCCTTTCCCCTTTCCCCTTTCCCCTTTCCCCTTTCCCCTTTCCCCTTTCCTCTCCTTTCCTTTCCCTTCCCTTCCCTTCCTTTCCTTTTCTTTCCCCTTTCCCCTTTCCCCTTTCCCCTTTCCCCTTTCCCCTTTCCCCTTTCCCCTTTCCCCTTTCCCCTTTCCCCTTTCCCCTTCCCCCTTTCCCCTTTCCTTTCCTTTCCTTTCTTTCACCTCAGGCTACAACAGGAAGTGCACCAAGTACTGTCATTAGGCCCCAAAGTGAAATTTGTACTGAAAAATTGAATTCTAGCTCAGATGCAATATGTGCCAAACTTATAAGAAAAACCAAAAGAAAAATGATTTGATAAAACCAGTAATGTTTGAAGAGGTCAGTTCTACACATTGCCATCTATGATACATAGACTCTAAATTTTGAAAACGGAATTGCTCTCAACCCAAGAGACATTAATATACATATAAAATTAATTTAAGCAAATACTCCTTTCTCCTATTTCTCTCTCTGTGTGTGTCTCTCTCTGTCTGACTGTCTCTTCCTTTGGGATGTAGACAGTCTTAGGCAGAATGCAAAGAGTGAATTAATTAAACTGTCCACTAGGGGATCCCCTTTTCTTCCAAATGTAAGGACTCACTGAGTAATTTTCATATGTTTAAGCAGCTTGTAGGGAGGAGGTGATCTTACACACATGATGACTTTCCAGATCTCCAAGTATATTTAGCATTGACAGTGCTAAAGTGCTTCAAGATGTTTCAGAATAGAAACATATTAAATGCAAATGAATTGCAGCAAGTATCAAAATATATATTATCTCTCTCTCTTTCTCTCTCTTCCTCTCTCCCTCATATTCTCTCACTTTTCTGCCTTGATAAGGGCTCATATCATTTTTATTTATTTATTTTAAAAAAAAAGTAACCAAAAGAAAACAAAATTATTTTATTTATTTAAAAATAAAAAGTAAATATTTATTTTAAATATTTTAAATAAAATGCTGTAGTTTAATCCGTAGATTATTCTGTTTCTGTCTGAAAATGCAATCGTGAAATTGTGATGGTATGTTTTTTTAAAAAAAAAATTACATAGGTTTCCTGTCAATTGTTCTATTTCAGCTTAGTTTTAGAGTCCAATTTAAACTGTGGTTAACCATTTAAGCACCATCATATCCCACCATATCTATTCTAATTTCCAGAATTCTCCATAATGGTAAGATAGGATTGGAATTCTGAAAATTGATGTCAATTCTAGATATTCTAAAGTCAGGTCAGATGAATTTATAGGCAGATGTGTTTAGAAGGAAAAGGGCTTTCAGATATTATGATCTTAATAGCAATAGCATTAGACTTATATACCGCTTCATAGTGCTTTACAGCCCTCTCTAAGCGTTTTACAGATTTCTGCATATTGCCCCCAACAATCTGGGTCCTCGTTTTACCCACCTCAGAAGGATGGAAGGCTGAGTCAACCTTGAGCCGGTGAGATTTGAACAGCTGAACTGCAGCTAGCAGTCAGCTGAAGTAGCCTGCAGTGCTGCACTCTAACCACTGCGCCACCTCGGCTCTTAACCACATTTTAAATTGGAGTCTAAAACTTTGCTGAAATTTTAACAATTGAAAATTGTTGAGAAGTTGATTACTGCATTTTTAGCCAGGATAGAAATAGAATAATACACAGACTAAACTATAGCTTAATGTCAAAGTATCAACTTGAAGATATGAGTGCTGTGGCTCACGAAATTAGAACATTGGGATGACAATCAGCAAGTTCAAGTTTGAGACCCGTTGCTGCCATGGGTGGGGTGAGCTCCCGTCACTCGCTCCAGCTCCTTCTGACTCAACAGTTCTAAAGCAATTAGATTAATTAATTCCGATGGGCAACTTCATGGGGACACAAAAGGAGCCCCCATTGGGCTTCCCCCAGGCAACAGTAATATCACTGCCAAATCCTTTATTTTAATAATAAAATAAATAAAATAAAATAATAAAATAAAATAAAATAAAATAAATAATAAAATAATAAAATAATAAAATAAAATAAAATAAAATAAAATAAAATAAAATAAAATAAAATAAAATAAAGTAAAATAATAAAATAAAATAAAATAAAAAAATAATAAAATAAAATAAAATAAAATAAAATAAAATAATAAAATAAAATAATAAAATAAAATAAAATAAAATAAAATAAAATAAAATAAAATAAAATAAAATAAAATAAAATAAAATAAAATAAAATAAAATAAAATAAAATAAAATAAAATAATAAAATAAATAAAGTAAAATAAAATAAAATAAAATAAAATATAAATGCAAGATACTTAGCATTTTGGATGCAATAAATATCAGATCATTAAGGCAACAGTGGTGGTGAAAAAATTACTTTTCTAAGGATTTAACTAATATTTGTTGAAATAATGAATAAAAGTCCCCTGGGGATGGATAGATAAATGATAGATAGATGATAGATTATAGATGATAGATAGATAGATAGATAGATAGATAGATAGATAGATAGATAGATAGATAGATAGATAGATGGATGGATGGATGGATGGATGGATGGATGGATGGATGGATGGATGGATGGATGGATGGATGGATGGATGGATGGATGGATGGATGGATGGATGGATGGATGGCTAGATAGATAGATAGATAGATAGATAGATAGATAGATAGATAGATAGATAGATAGATAGATAGATAGATAGATAGATAGATAGATAGATAGATGATAGAGTATTTCAAGTATAAATCTGGGCTTCTCCCTTACCTCATTTATTTCCCTTGGATTCTAGTAGCTGGACAAAATGTAAAATAATAATCATAATTTCCCAGAGAGGTACTACCTTGATGTGGTTATGGGGCTTGCGTGTTCTGAGAAGGATTATGAGAATTATGCCAGAGGTTCAACCATTCTAAACAAGGCCTCATCAGAAAAGCCAGACAAAGAGGGCATCTTCCATAATTAATTGAGTGAGATGTAAGTTACAAAAACCCATAACAGATCAGTCATTGCCTAGGTTAACAAGGACCATGGTAATAGTTAGAGTTCCTGGACATCTGGTGACAAATGGACTACTGGACTCAGGACGGTTGACTAAGCAGTCAGGGCCAGCAGCTGTAGGACTACTGGAATAAAACATTGTTTACCCGTTTCAATACTGAAAACAAATACCGGTAAATATGTTATTACAAATCAAGTCCAGCAAAAAAGAGCTTATCTGAAAAGTTCTTGTTCTGGAAAAAACAACATCCAGAATCAGAATTAATAGAGCAGAGGTTAGCAGATCAATATTGATTTTAAATATGAAATAAAGTATTCACAGATATAGAATTGGAAGAATTGGAAAGGTCTACCCAGGACAAAATAAATCTATATAGTGGAGGCAGTACCTGGAGACAACAGAAGAGAAGAGAAGGAACTGAAGAAGATAACAAAATACAAAGACCTGCAAATAGAAATAGAACGACTGGGGCAAAAGAAAACAAAGACAGTACCAATAGTAATAGGTGACTTGGGTGCAATCCTAAAACAACTGAAGCACCATTGGCACTGACAAATTCACCATCAGTCAATTGCAAAGGGCGGCTTTACTCAAAACAGCTTACAATACTGCGACGATATCTGTAACAACATCAAATATCCACATCTGCCTATCCTAGATCTCGATCGGTGGATAAAAATGCCAGATCCAGTCTAAATATTGGGCTGACTGTGTGACAGACCACATAATAATTAAAATACAAATGAGTGAACCCTTCTTCCAATGTGTTTTCAAAAATGACAAAAACAACATCACGCCATTGAGCCGCAATCTTTGCACTTTTTGAAAATGGGTGCAATTTAATGAAATGCTACAAAAGTGATGGGGATTCTGCCTTTGTTATACTAAACCAGTGGTGGGTTCCTACCAGTGCGGTCCACTCTTTAGCACCGGTAGTGGCCTGCTGGTGACGTCACAGTACCGGTGTGGTCGGTTGCCGGTGCCTGGGCGCCGCCATTTTTTTTAAAAAAAATATTTTTTAAAAAAATTTTCTTTTGTGCATGCCCAGAAGCCGAGCTTCCGGCACTGCGCATGTGCTGCCTTCCTACCCCACAGTGAGTCCAAGCAGGGGAGGATGGCTGAGGGAGCGGGTGAGACGCTGAAAGAACAGGCGGCAGGAGCTATCTCCATTCCCCTCCCTTCAGCAGTCCGAGAAGCCACACCCACCTGATCACATGGCTGGCAAGCCACACCCACAAAATAAGCCACGCCCACAGAGTGGTAGTAAAAAATTAGGAACCCGCCCCTGTACTAAACCATTTACTAGCCTGGTCAGTACTTGGTGCTAGATTAAGAGACTTGCAAATGAAAAAGAAAAACACAGCACTGAGAGAAGACAATGTCAAATGATTTACACATTATTCCCAGGAAAGCTACATGGTTGTATCAAAGTACTAACCAGTATCTGAATTTGTTTAAGTTTTTCAAAAACCAGCCAAGGTTGTCTATATTAACTCTTAATTACTCTTAGTCAGAAGCAGCATATGATTATAATGAACATTCTTAAGCAGATGGAACAAGGAAGAGAGCCACTTGCTTGGAATATAATATCCATATAATATAATTTTGGCAGCAAAATCAGGCCACCCATATAATTATCATCATGTCTTTTGAATAACTATGTAACCTAAATCAGATTGTTTGTTTAATTTGTTTTTATTGGTTTAATTTAAAGCATTTTTCCCCCTGAAAATATTGATTATTTTCTTTTACAATTTACTAGCGAGACCTATGGTTATAACAACATATGGTACTGTGATCTCTTTATTGAGAATTAAACATACACAAGATTACTTACGCCTAAATACCGGTGTTTATTTGAACTGTAGGAAACAGCGTCAAACTAAGTTAATTCACCCAAGAAGTTTAAAACTAAATCATTCAATTACAAACTTCCTACATATGTTACAGCAAGACTAGTGCAATGTTAACTGTTTCTCCCATTGTAGTTGGGCAATGCCTTAAAATTATAGAATATTTCCCAAAGTGCATAATGGTTAAACAAATGAAACATTGTTTCAAATATCGCAATACTGACAAAACAAATTATATACTGTCTAAAATGATAAAATAATAAAAAACTAATTAAAGTATTCCTATATTCACCTGCCACTGATTTTTCTAAAGTTAGTCATACCACTGAAATTTTGTGAGGATCTCTGGGGATTACAAATGGCAGGAGGCCATGCAAACTAGCTATGAGGATCCCAAAAATATGAAAATCATTAGCATGTTACTCTTCATCTTGTTTAGGTAAACCTCTAAAGCAGTGGTTCTTAACCTAATGTTATATAATAATATACTGTATATTGTAAATTAACACGGCATTTGTTTATGCAATAAATGTTTTTTCTTAAATAAAAAATATACACACATTTTTAAGGGGGTGCAAGAGCTTATTTTCAGATTCGAGGGGGTGCGGACCACTAAAAAGGTTAAGAACCGCTGCTCTAAAGCATCAATGATTAAGAAGAGCCTGTGGTGGCGCAGTGGTTAAAAGCAGCACTGCAATCTGAACTGCTAGTTCAGCAGTTCAGCTATTCAAATCTCACCAGGCTCAAGGTTGACTCAGCCTTCCATCCTTTCGAGGTGGGTAAAATGAGGACCCAGATTGTTGGGGGCAATATGCTGAACTCTGTAAACCGTTTAGAGAGGGCTGTAAAGCACTATGAAGCGGTATATAAGTAACTGCTATTGCTATTGCTATTAAAACTCCAGAAAATTAAAGAGTCCTTAACTTCTGAGCAAACATAAAGGAGCTATTGGATTATTAATAGAATAGAATAGACTAACAGAAGGGACCTTGGAGGTCTTCTAGTTCAACCCCCTGCTTAGGCAGGAAACCCTACACCACTTCAGACAAATGGTTATCCAACATCTTCTTAAAAACTTCCAGTGTTGGAGCATTCACAACTTCTGGAGGCAAGTTGTTCCGCTGATTAATTGTTCTAACTGTCAGGAAATTTCTCCTTAGTTCTAAGTTGCTTCTCTCCTTAATCAGTTTCCACCCATTGCTTCTTGTTCTACCCTCAGGTGCTTTGGAGAATAATTTGACTCCCTCTTCTTTGTGGCAACCGCTGAGATATTGGAACACTGCTATCATGTCTCCCCTGGTCCTTCTTAACACTGAGCTGAGTACCAAATAAACATCTAGGGCTTTGTATTTGTAATAATCTATTATAAACAACAACTTTACATAATGTTGTACCAGATGTCTGCAAGTCTATTTGTCAGCTGGTTTGTTGTTGTTAATAAATGTGCTGTTAATTTTTTGAAAGAAAGATAACTTTATGTTGGGTACACCAACATTTTTAAAACTCTGAATTAGATCCCTCCAAACATCTATGCTCCTAAATTCTGCACTCGGTACTGCTGCAAATTTGTTTAACACTGAGCATATTGAAGGACTTTTTTGAGCAGTGGATTGAGAAGTTACCTTAAAAGTGTCTGCCATTATAAAAACATTACTGTTTCTAAAAGATGTTTTAGAAGAGGATCAAGTTTTACTGGATAAAAGTGAGACAGATATTTAATATACACAAATGAAACTGGCTAATGTTTTAATTATTAAAAGAGATACATAAATGACAAATCAAGAGTCACTTAGATAACTTTCTTAAGTTGGATTTACAAGAGAGACCTGTTAAAGTTTTGGAAAAAAAATCTGAAAGGGACAAAGAAAAAAAATGAAAAGAAAACAAGCTTTGGAATATTGTTTGAAGGGATTAAAGCTCAAGATTGTTAAAAGTAACAGCAATGAATATACAGTGGGTTTATTTGATCAAGGTTAAAATATATGTATTCTTAATTCTGGTAACCCTCAATGGACTTTTGCTGACTAGGACAGAGAGACAAGGTTTTTAAAGATCTTTTTATGCAGAAGTATGAGATATGGGATGAAGAGATTGTTTATTGTATTCTAAGAGAAGGTGCTAAATTATAAAATTTGTTCATACTTGTGATGAAGAAGGCAGTTACTTCTTTTTACATTTCTTATTCTGCACTATACTTTTCCCTTTGTTTTCTAATTTTCTTTTTCTTTCCTTTCCTTTCTGCATTTTCTACTTTTTACTCTCTTATTTTTGTAGTGAATACTAGTTTTTAATCTATGTAGCTGTAATTTTTAATAAAAGTATTATAAAAAGAAAAATAAATACATTTATTATATCAAACCCACATTGGACCAGTGTGACAGATTACAGTCCATATCAATAGCACTTAAACTTGTATACCACTTCACGGTGCTTTACAGCCCTCTCTAAGCGGTTTACAGAGTCAGCATATTGCCCTCAACAATCTAGACCCTCATTTTACCGACCTCAGAAGGATGGAAGGCTGAATCAACCTTGAGCTGATCAGGATTGAACTCCTGGCAGTGAGTAGTGAGTTAGCCTGCAATACTGCATTCTAACCACATTCTAGCCACCATGACTCTGAACCTCTAACAGGCAATGAAGAGGCCTTCCCCAATAATGAATGGATAAACACCATTTGAATAGGACATTTCATGGACAGATAACAATAGCACTTAGACTTATATACCACTTTACAGTGCTTTACAGCCCTCTCTTAGCAATTTACAGAGTCAGCATATTGCCCCCAACAATTTTGGGTTCTCATTTTACCCACCTCAGAAGGATGGAAGGCTGAGTCAACCTTGATAGCTATTGAAATAGATGAAATGGCCTATTTGCATTGCTGTTTGTGAAATAATACTATTTATTGGAAAGGCAGCCATTTTCACTATTTGTTTATGATACGGAAGTGTTGGTGAACTTTTTTGGCACTGGGTGCACATGTGCATTCCAGAAACCAGAAGAGCAGTTACCCAGTGCACATGTGCATGCCGGGCAGCTGCTCTTTCAATTTCCGGCATGCGCATGAGCATCGGCCACCTGGTATTCCAATTTCTGGCATGCATGCACGTGTGAAGACCAGCTGGCCGGTGCGCATGTGCATGCCAGAAACTGGAAAAGCAGCCACCTGTCATGCATGCGCATGCCAGGAAGATGATCTTCCAGTTTCCGGCACGCATATGTGCACCAGCCAGCTGGTCTTCGTGTGCGCATGCATGCCAGAAACCGGAAGACCAGGTGGCCAGTGTGCATGCATGCACCGAAAACCAGAAGATCATCTTCCTGGCGTGTGCATGTGTGAAGACCAGCTGGACGGCACGGCGGAACCAGGAAGAGCAATGGGCAACGGCTCACGTACCCGGAGAAATGTCTCTGTGTGCCACTTCTAGCACATGGGGCATAGATTTGCCATCACAGTGATAGGGTTTGAGTCCAATTGATCTCGCTTATCACAAGTAAGTTTATAAAAGAAATTTCAGAAGCTGGGAGAACTGGTTTGGGACCTTAAGCAGCTTAGATTTTAGATTTATTATTAGAGTTGGAAGGGACCTTGTAGGTCATCTAGTCCAACCCCCTGCTCAAGCAGGAGTTCCTACATCATTTGAGACAGATGGCAGTCCAGTCTCCCCTTGAAGGTCGCAAGTGTTGGGGCTCTCACAACCTCCGCTGGCAAGCTGTTCCACTGGTTGATCGCTCTCACCGTCAGAAAGTTTCTCCTCACTTCCAGGTTGAATCTCTCCTTGGTCAGCTTCCATGGAAGCTTAATATGAGTTGAACCTGCTCTGGGATCTTGTCGGACCCAGCAATCATCCCTACTTCATGGCAGCATCTCTCTTAGTCTAAATAACCCTGTCAGCCTTTTGCAATGTATGAAAATGTTGGCCATTCCCCAAAGGAATCTGGGCCAGGAAATTAAGCCAGCTGTCAGCTGATATTGTTTAAGTGGGAATTGCTCAGATATTTATTATTTGATTTAATTGAATTTGTATCCCACCTATACACACTGCCATGATATGGGCAACCATGGGCAGCCATGTAAATCATATAAATTTTAGAGAGATTTTGATTCCTTTTTCGGCGGAAAAGTGCACTTCCGGTTTGTCCGTTTTGTAGTTTTTTGCATTCCGGAGCTTCAGGGAGCTTCCCTGAACCCTCCGGAGTGCAAAAAACAGCACACCGGCAAACCGGAAGTGCGTTTTTTCGCACTTCCGGTTTGCCGGTGGGAACCCTCACGTGCCGGCTTCTATGGCTCCGCGTGCCACCTCTGGCACGCGTGCCATAGGTTCGCCACCACGGGTATAGGGTCTCTTGATTGAGCAGGGGGTTGGACTAGAAGACCTCCAAGGTCCCTTCCAACTCTGTTATTCCGTTAAGTGACATTTCAGTACAAGTATAATATCACAAGGATATAGACATATATATGTAACTGAACACTTCTACAAAATCTATAGATCATGGCAAGTCATTTATATCTCTTTTCCCCCCTCAGGTGAACATAGTGAAATGGTTTAGCAGAACTGGCAACTAAAAGAACTTTTGCTTATTTAGGTTAATTTGGCAAATCAAGACAACTAGTAACACACACACACACACACACACACACACACACACACACACACACACACACACACACACACACACACACCTTGCTATTTCCAACCAGCTACAAATCAGTTGACTGTCAGTACAAGTCTTTTTCCCCCCAGATTCTCTACAATCCTTAGAAATAGTCGTAATCAAAGGAAATATTTTCAGACAAATATCTCAACACATGAAATATGATAAATTGTCTACAGTTAATCCTCATACATCCTTCACAGTTCTCAATGTATCAAAAAACCCCAAGGCGACTTTGTCGCTTCGTCTCAACTCTTCTATGGTTAATTTAACTTTTTCCAGGTGTTAATCTATTTAAGTCAAAAACAAGCCAAAAACATTATGACATTTTAAAAACCAAGACATTTATTATGGCATAAAGTTCAACCATAGCTCATTTCTGATGAAAAATACACAAATAATATGCCCTTTGTAACACACAATAATGCACAAAGGCTTTATGCCATCCTAAGTATGCTAAGTTTTAGGAATAAAGCAACACTCTTTAATGCTAAAGGGCCTTTGCTCATCTAACCTTACTTTTGTGATTTTTGTTGTTTACTTGAACAATTGAACATTCTTATGTTTAAACACCAATAGGAGCACGTCAATCCATGATATACTAGAGACACGGAATCATTTTGTTATTTCATGGAATGGTTTCCTTCTTTTCTATTTGCACTGTATCGGAGTATCTCTGTCTCTTAACTACAGATCAGGGTCACTCAAGTTAATGTTAAATGAGAGTTGGTTGAAAAAGAGTTGAAAAAGAGAGGGAAAAAAGGCCTAAATGTTAAAAGATATAATTTGGGGGAGGGGGGACAGAGAGAGGGAGAAAGAGAGAGTCTTTTACCCCTATAATTAATTCTATTTGTTTTGGGACTGGGAACTTTTCTGTGAAATCTGGCAAAGTGGGTTGGCCTTTGTCTTTGCCCATAAGAGGGTTGGAGTGAGTAAAGATGATGGGGTTGAACCACTGAGACTCAAGTGGACTGTGAAAGGGGCTTTCGATTTTCCCAGGCACAGCTGAATCCATTATGTTACTCGGTGGTGTGACGTTTTCCCATCGCCATGGGTTCACTTCTCAAGGGAAATTCTATCAATGCTCAACCAGTTCTACTACAGTATATTTCAAATGGGAACCATTTGATTTTGACCAATTCTATCTGACGTATACCCTGGGATATTCAGCAGGGCCTAACACACAGGAAGAGAATATTATAGTTGGATTCAGGAGCAGATAAACAGGCCAGTTTTTCTAAAACTTGGTATCAGGGGACATGACACTCCAATGCAGCCAGTGTAACAAATTAAAACAAAAAAACCTAGTTACCGTATTTTTCGGAGTATAAGACGCACCTTTTTCCTCCCTAAAAGTGGCTGAAAATTCAGGTGCGTCTTATACTTCGAATGTAGCTTTTTTTTCCAGCCCTAACTAGGTGCTAAAAGATCTTCCCAGCTCTTACCGGCTTGCAGGCTCTTTCATTGTTACTCTCTCAGAAGAAGGTTTTCCAGCCCTAAGTCTTTGCAGGGTTTTTTTTCATTGCTCTACTTGCTCCAAAGAAGTTTTTTTCTAGCCCTAACCAGGTGCTAACGATCTTCCCAGCTCTTACTGGCTTGCAGGCTCTTTCATTGTTACTCTCTCAGAAGAAGGTTTTTTTAAGTCCTAACCAGGAGATAAAATAATGTGCTGAAGCTGACCAGACTAAGGACGCTAGCCAGATGAATACCTGGTAAGCAGATTGTTTTCCCCTATTTTCCTCCCCAAAAACTAAGGTGCGTCTTATACTCCAGTGCGTCTTATACTCCGAAAAATACGGTATTTTTCGGAATCTATACAGTATGTTGACCTTACCTCTGATCTCTCTCTGTCCATTATATTTGAGAATATTTCAATAATATCTAAATTACATGCCAACATTTTGTAAGATATAATTGCATTAGCTGAGCCACTATAGCTGATTGCTATTGTATTTATTGCCATCATTCTCTCTTTTATTTTCTCATGCAAAATGTACCCCTCTTCCCAGTTTCTGGATGCTATTTCCCCATCAGCATCAATCCCACCCAAATGTCCCTTGGAATGCTGCATCACCATCTTAACAAGAAAAAATGACAGCTGTGTTAAGGTGAGAATAAATCTCATAGAGGCGGTGTGGATCTTTTCTTGGAGTTCAGACATTTAGAAATAAAGCCGAGATTAAAAGTCTAATAGAAAATATTTACTTCGGTACAAAAACAATAAATCATGAATAGTTACATCCTTGCTAATAAATCGTGACCGTTCCGGTCAAAGGCAGAAGAGAATAATGGAGAATCAGGAATGCACACATGCGCAGAAGATCACATCACGTGTCCTGCTTGTATTGGAATGTACCATAATATTAGGATAGGGATGCATCACCCTGCATAGACATACAACTGGCAATATTCACACCGTGACAAGTTGTCTCCTCACGGCTGCTCCTTCTACATGTGGATAATACTACACGTATTAGTGCTAATTAGAAGCTATTTCTATCAGCAACTACAGTACACCTACTGTCAGCCCCACTAAGTAGACCAGACCAGATACTCAACCAAGAAGTTAAAACTACTTTTATCAAGATTGGCCATAATAACAGAATATGGCAAGTCTGATTGTGCTGTGCCTTTCCTTCCTCCTTATGACCCAGTGAATTAGGGAGGTGTCTGCTTGACACAATTCCAAATATTCTTTTGTTGTTGTTGTTGTTCTGGGTGTTAAAAAAAATGTTTCAGCCCCTTGTGAATGGTTCTTGCATATTTCTGTCAGGTCATCTGGCTTAATTTCTACAAATTTGGGCTATTCTTTTAGCAATTTAACCATAGCCAACATAGTTGGACATTGACCAATTAGACTGCATTCAAATCCCAGATCGCCCAGGAAGACTTCAATTCAAACTCTAACCCCTGTTTTGTTTTAATCCATTGCATCCATCCATTATGAGGATTAAAACCAGGTGAGCCATGTATATACGTTACATAAAATATAATGGATAATTAAATATAATAGAGTAGAGATAGTAGCTTATTGACAAAGCATAGTTTGGTAAAGAGTCACATGGTCGAGATGGGTGACTATGGAAATTGAATAAATGTATAAATAAAGCATGCCAAAGCAATTGGAAAGCCGCATTCCTGGAAACATCTGTTTCTTTGAATAATCTGTAATAAAATTACATATACATGATTGTATGTTCAGAGTTCAACTATGGAATTCATTTTTTTTGAAAGATCATTTTAAACACATTAATGAATCTTCCACAGGGAGTTCAAAGACAGTTCCCTTCACCCAAAGGGGCTGACCCACCTCTTCCTTCCGCTTTATTCTTGGAAGAGGAATGGAAGAGCCTTGTGCAATAGTGGGAATTGCAATGCTGAATGGGAGCTGACGGATGGGGAAAACAACTATGTTGTTAATGAATGTTCAGCCATCTCGCATGAGTACAAATTTACTCACGTTGCTTTGCATCCAAAATTTATTTATTTATTTATTTGAATGGATTTCTATGCCCCCAACTCCCAGAGGACTCTGGGCGGCTCACAACATACTAGAAACCATTACAAGTATAAAATATAATAATTAAAAAATACAAAAGTTAAAAAGAGAATCATGCATTCATAAACAAGGGGGGGAGACCCATATCTAATCTAGTTGGTCTCACTTTCACCCCGCCTGCCGGAAGAGCCAAGTTTTTATTGCTTTCCGGAAGGCCAGTAGGGTGGGGATGGTCCTGATCTCCGGGGGAAGCTGGTTCCACAGGGAGGGAGCTCCCACAGAGAAGGCCCTCCCCCTCGGCCCCGCCAACCAACATTGTTTGGTCGATGGGACCTGGAGGAGGCCAACTCTGTGGGCCCTAACCGGTCGTAGGGAGGTATGCGGCAGGATGCGGTCCTGAAGGTAACCTGGCCCTGAGCCATGTAGGGCTTTAAAGGTTAAAACCAACACTTTAAATTGGA
Source organism: Diadophis punctatus similis (assembly GCA_023053685.1). Lineage (NCBI taxonomy): Eukaryota > Metazoa > Chordata > Lepidosauria > Squamata > Dipsadidae > Diadophis > Diadophis punctatus. Next base: position 2,111,775 of record JALIGW010000021.1, read on the forward strand.
TCCGGAGACTAATGGGCAGCCAATGCAGCTGGCGGAGGATCGGTGTTACGTGGGTGCATCTGGGTACACCCACCACAGCTCGCGCAGCTGCATTTTGCACCAATTGCAGTCGCCGGACACTCTTCAAGGGTAGCCCCATGTAGAGCGCATTGCAGTACTTACTGAGTAGCGCTTGAGATATGATTCAGGCAATGGTGTGCATCACACACTTTCTCCAGCCTTGTTCTATGACATCAAAAAGATTTGGGATTAAACTAGATGTGGCATATGTTAAGGAATTGTGGATTTCTTTTCTTTTCCTTTAAAAAGCAACTATGATCAATTCTAAATCAAAATAAAACTGTTAAGTAGTGAGTAGAGAGGGGGCCATTAACTATTTTTCCCATACTTTATTATATTTTTGAAGAGCTCCTTCTCTCTCTCTCTCTCTCTCTCTCTCTCTCTCTCTCTCTCTCTCTCTCTCTCTCTCACACACACACACACACACACACACACACACACACACACACACACACACACACACACACCTCATTTTTTACAACTTGCCTTAATTTGGCAATAGCAATAGCAATAGCACTTTTCTTATATACCGCTTCATAGTGCTTTACAGCACTCTCTAAGCGGTTTACAGAGTTCAGCATATTGCCCCCAACAATCTGGGTCCTCATTTTACCGACCTCAGAAGGATGGAAGGCTGAGTCAACCTTGAGCCTAGTGAGATTTGAACAGCTGAACTGTTGAACTAGCAGTCAGCCTGCAATGGCTGCATTTAACCACTGCACCACTTCAGCTCTTATAGCATAACAAAATATAGCATAACAATATAGTTGTTGATAGTTTTTCCAAAGGGGTAAAAAGCTGTTTAAATGTATTTAAACAAGAATTCTTGCTTAGATGTACTGTAGCCACATAGACAATGCTCTTATTGGAAGTGGAAGTTACTCTTATCTCACAGAGTAACAGAATTGGAATGAACCTTGGAGATTTTCTAGTCCAATCCTCTGCTCAAGCAGGAAACGGTGTACCATTTCAGACAAATGATTGTCCAGTCTCTTCTTAAAACCCTCCAGTGTTGGAGAATTCACAACTTCTCCTAATGTCCCCATGTAAGCATCTCATGTACTCATAGCCATGCTTATACATCTTATATATTCACAATCGTGTTTATACTTTGTCTGTAATCATATATATCCTTGACAAAATAAATAAATAAAATAAATAATTGTTCTAAATGTCAGGAAATTTCTCCTGAGTTCTAGGTTGCTAAGTTTCCATCCATTGCTTCTTGTCCCGCCTTCAGATGCTTTGGAGAATTTTCTCCAAAGCATCGGAATATTTTGGTGGTTTGGCAAATCTTCTGCAGCTTCAGTCTTGGGTGTTTTGGTAATGCTTCTAAGAGTGGTAAAGTTTAAATGGAGCTTGAAGGCTGAAACATAGCAGATAGATAGATAGATAGATAGATAGATAGATAGATAGATAGATAGATAGATAGATGGATGGATGGATGGATGGATGGATGGATGGATGGATGGATGGATGGATGGATGGATGGATGGATGGATGGATGGATGGATGGATGGATGGATGGATGGATGGATGGATGGATGGATGGATGGATAGTGTTGTGGTCCGCCAGCAGCCTGCGGAGCTGGCAGCAGAGTTGGACAGCCAGGAACTGGGGAGGAACATGGGCCAGGCCTGGAGTCTAGAGAAGGCTCTGTGTCGGAGGCAGAGATGGGGCCCGGGCCATCTGGGAGTTCTGTGCTGACTCCAGAGCCTCCAGAGGCTGACATGAGCGAGGCAGGGGAACAGGGGGAGCCTGTTCCCAATGCGCGCAGGCGCAGAGCTACCAGAAGGCAAGAACAGTTATGGAGGAAAATGACTACTCGGGAGTAAGGCTTGGAGATGATTGGCCCCTCCCATAGGCTATAAAAGTGGAGTAATTGCATTTGCTCCTTGCAGGAAGCAACTTGGTTCACTTCGTGTCTCAGCATTTCTGACTCCATGTTTCTGTTTGGCCTTGCAAAGCTCCTTGCCAATTAGGTCTTTGGCAGCGTGTCAAGAGAGATAAAGGTTGGTGATACCAGCCTTCTTCTGAAAGACTTCTGTCGGACTAATTAACATTGTTTGGGATTTATTACGGCTGGGAATGAACATAATTCACAGCCATTAAAATAAAAAGAGAGTTTTGGGGCTCTGTTTGTGCTTTATTATTTATCAGGAAGCCTAGGTCAGAATGGATGGTTGGATGGTTGGATGGATGGATGGATGGATGAGAGAGAGAGAGAGAGAGAGAGAGAGAGAGAGAGAGAGAGAGAGAGAGAGAGAGAGAGAGAGAGAGAGAGAGAGAGAGAGAGAGAGAGAGAGAGAGAGAGAGAGAGAGAGAGGACAGCTTAAAAATAAATTACATACATACATACATACATACATACATACATACATACATACATACATACCAGTGTTTCCCCCAAAATAAGACACTGTCTTATATTTTTTTGAACCCTGAAATAAGCGCTTGGCCTTATCGCCATGCACTCAAAAGCCTGATTGGGCTTATTATCAGGGGATGTCTTATTTTGGGGAAAACAGGGTACATACATGCATGCATGCATGCATACATACATACATAGTCATAAAGGCATTGTGATGATAGATGGAAAAGATCATTCTATATTTTTTTCGGATCATTTTCACTCTCCTAAAATAAAAAAGTATATTCCGCCCTTAGCAAATGGCAGTCAGAAGTGGAGTGGAGAGATTTGATTTCTACTTCCCCTTATTATTTCTTATCTTAAACATTCTGTCTTTTCTTTCTCTTGGTTCTAGTTCCTATTTTAGTTATTATGTAAAGTGACCTGGAAGCTGCAGAGTTCTGAAGACTGTTTTATAAATGCCTCTGCAAAAATGCTCATCTCCCATCATACATTTTTCCCTTGTTGCTGTAAGGAGCCCTTATATTTCTTTTTTTTTCATCTGATGTCTTTGTTGTGCAACCAGAGGGAAAAACTGTTCCTGCAGGTAAGATGCCTTGGGGAACGGAGTGAATGCGACTTCCTTCAAAATGCATCGCTTTCCTTTCCCAGAAAATGTAAAACCTCCCCCAAGAAAGTTCTCTTTGGCTTCCCCTCAATTTACCGAACAGTTCAGAGTCTGAATTGGGAGACTTAACTCCTGCATTTCTGAACCAAAGGCGATTTCAATCTGATTATCTTGACTTTCTTCCAAATCTCTTTGTTCTTCTCCAACTTTCATTGAAACAGCAAAGAAAGGAACACAAGAGGGTGGAGAGGAAGGCAGGGAGGGGAAAAAAACCCAACCAGCCATGAATGGGTAATCTGTTGCTGCAAAATTGTCCATTTTCTCAAGTACTTAACCCATGAAGTGACATAGAATAAGATAGAAAAGGAAAAGCTTTTTTTTTCTCAACCCACCCCCACCCCGTTCTTTTTTTTCAGGAGGAGAAACTACAATGTGGTTAATGAAGACCAGAGGTTGCACCAAGTTTGCTGGTGGTCCTTTAGTTATGAATGACAGAAAAGTGGGCTAAATGCTTAGGTTAAGTCCACAAAACAGTCATGTGTTTATTTTTCAAAGGCATGTTATGTACAAGAGGCCACTATCTGAAAGAACACCAGGGGAGGGCTAAGGCAAGTCCATTCAATGTTGAATTCCTTTGCCCATTCTGAAAGGCCGGGAAAAAGTTAATTACCGATAGATTTTCCGGGTTTTTCCCCATTTTATCTCCATGGTCAATTTTGGATTGTACATGGAAGCAAGACAGGAATGCATCATCCAGATTAAAAAGAAAGGTCTCCCTTGCTCTCTGTGTCTGTCTGTCTGTCTGTCTGTCTGTCTGTCTGTCTGTCTGTCTGTATGTATGTATGTATGTATGTATGTATGTTTTTGGTATGACTCCTTCTGACTACATGGACAAATCTATCACAGTCTTTGTCTTCCAGTAAAATCTGCATCTCTTTCATTGACATTCGAATAATCTTTTTGAATTGCTATCCAACTTGGCTGTTTTCTTTCTCTCTTTTTAAAAACTCCTCTATAGCAGAGGTCTCGAACAAAAGGCCCGTGGGCTGGATCTGGCCTGTGATGTGGTTGGATTTGGCCGGCAGAGCTATCCTGGAAAATGTAAGAGGGCGTCCCATGTCGCTTCAGCCCAGTCTACCCGTGTCGCTTTGGCCCGGTCTACCCAATGCGAAGAGGAAACATCGGACCAGCATTACTTCGGCCCAGTCTACCTAGTGCAAAGAGGAAACATTGGGCCAGCATTGCTTTGGCCCGGTCTACCCAATGCGAAGAGGAAACATCGGGCCAGCATGGCTTCGGCCTGGTCTACCCAGTGCAAAGAAGAAACAATCTAGCAATTTGGGGAGTGGTATCAAGCTGGCCACGCCCACCCAGTTGGCCACACCCAGCCAGTCAGCCATGCCCACCTAGTCCCCCGAGGTCAACCACAGCCCTGATGGGGCCCTCAATGAAATTGAGTTTGACATCCCTGCTCTATAGCAAAGAACAAGCATAATCAGCTTTTCTATCCTTAATTTGCTCACTTAACATCATTACTTCAAGAGAGCTATCAAATTTTATTTGGCCAAGAACTGATTGGTTGTTCTTGTATTCCATGGTCTTCTCAGTAATACTCCATCAATCCATGATTTCAATGCATCTAGCTCTTTCTTGGGATCTAGTCTTCACTGGCATGGCTGGTTTCTATAAAGATCATTCTTGGAACTTCATTGAATGTTGCTGTCATTGAAATGTGGGGATGGAGTTTGTCTGGGATAATTAAGGAGAAACATAGTTTTATAAACCTACATAAGTTATTATGAAGGTTCTTAGAATTTCTATTCTTTCTTTAGAACACTAAATTGGATTCAGGATCATCTGGTAGAGTGGATTGGCATTTAGCACTCAAGTCATTGACCTTGAAATTGAAAAATTCTACTTGATTAGTAAACAATTGTTTCCCCATCTCAGTGAGTTGCCATTAATTTTTTTTAATGAACATTAATTTAGAGATTCCGGATGTGTTTAGTACCTATAGGAATCCTGAAGATTTGGAAAGGGATAAGAGTCGAGGCAAAAAGGCCAATCTGAAATGTCCTAAACTTCTTGAATTTTCATCTTATGAAAGATGATGCATAGATAGATAATAATATTTCTGACGTGACTGAAGAGTTGGTTTGTTCAAATCGTTTTTCAGGGACCATTTATTCTGTCTAGCTGCAGCTGTTTTTTAGCACCATTTCAACACTATCTCCTTATTTGTCCTCCCTATCCAAAGCATAATTTGTGCAGTGCATGATCTAATCCTATTGGTTTTGATGCCTCAGGTGTAGGTATGTCAATTAAATCACCATAGAACATGACATCATTGCATTCATTCGAGTTGCAAGAGGCAACAGTCTCCAACAGGGGGGATGGGCAAATGAAAGCATATCTCTGAAAGCAAACAGGGAGAAGGCAGGAAAGAGCAATATTGAAACAACATGAACAGTTAGTGCTGATAATCCCTAATAAGGTCAGATGCCTATTGGCAGGTGTGAAAACAAAACAAAGCAAATAACTGCAATTAAATCATACACGGCTAAGCCGCCTATATATTTACAGCCCAATGATTTTCAGTTCCTGCTAATGAATTCGTCAAAGAATTTAGGAACTACTATGAAATATATATATATATATATATATATATATATATATATATATATATATATATATATATATATATATATATATATATATATATATATATATATATATATATATACATATACATATACATATACATATACATATACATATATACATACATACATACATACATACATACATACATACATACATACATACATATATATATATATATATATATATATATATATATATATATATATATATACACATACATATACATACATACATGTATATGTACATATACATATACATATACATATACATATACATATACTGCCCTGAGTCCCTCGGGAGTAGGGCGGCATATAAGAAAACCAAAATAAATAAATAAATAATAAATACATATACATACACATACACATACACATACACACACACACACACACACACACACACACACACACACACATATATATATATATATATTCCAAATCTTGGGTTTTTCATTGAGCTGACACATGTACCTGAGGAGATAACAGGTATGATTACCTACCTGTTATTACATGTCCCTTCAGCCAAGATTTTGAATACTTCTTGCTTTCAATGCTTTTCATTTCTGTCTCTCTGCAACTCATATAACACACACACACACACACACACACACACACACACACACACACACACACACACACACACACACACACACCATCTGCAAATTTTGTTATGGAGCATTTGCAACAATACAATTCTTTTAGGCATACAAAGCTCATTCTTTCAGACATCTTCACTCAGGATACCTGAATGACACTGAAAGATATCCAGGCAAATATTTCTCACTGGAAAATTCTGGGAATTGAAATCCATGTACCCTGGTTGAGGTCGGTCAACTTCCATTGCAACCAGGTCTATAATTATGTCAATAATTATGTGTGGGTTTTTTTTCCTGAAGGGTCCTTAGTGTTCTCTGAGCTTGGTTGTTTTCTTGCAGAAGTTTCATTACCCAAACTAGGATAATGTTACCTAGTTTTGGCAATAAAATATTTGCAAGAAAACAAGCAAGCTCAGAGAACATCAAGGATCCCTCATTTCAACCCTGGGCTAAAATATTCTTCTTTATATGTTGTTGTTGTTTTTGCTGAAACTCATCATTGTCATGTGATGA